>JAGSMT010000027.1:3341411-4009694 GCA_029286875.1 Lamproptera curius | reverse complement strand
CATTTTACAGATGTTTCCCAGCGGGAGTTGAACCCACGACCGCCGGTTTATAAAGCAGTGGCCAATATCGCTTGGCCACTGAGGCGGAGAAGATAAAATCATCGGTTAGAAAGCAAACTACAGTTATACGTAGTACTTAACGAAAAAATAACTACATAGCATGATAAGATTATGATTAATACGCATTTTACTCTCGTATTGATACAAATGAACAATTATAACGTTAATGATTCAACGCGGTTCGTCACATTCATCTTAATTGACACTGTCACGCGAGAGTAAGGAAAATGTAGAACTGAACTCCCACGCCGCGTTTTAGTGGTTATCAAGCGAGTTGCTTCACATAAACAATGTTTCATCATTAATTTGAACGATATGACATCTGCCGGCTGGAATTTTAGCCATGTTTTAATATGATATGTTCGAACGTTTGTAACAAAAGACGAATGTTTGTTACTCCTTCATGCAAAAACGTTTTGGCTATAACTTGTAATTAAATAGTAAGAAAAATGTAGCAAACATTGCCATTCTAAAATCTATTCCAGCATCCACTCCAGCGCGAACATCATTATCACAAATATCATTAGAGAAGGGTGAAGCCGCGGAACAAAGCTATACCTTAGTCAAATAAGATATAGAATTAACGTAGATAAAGTCACGTGAAAAACTCAATTGGCAGCAAAAGTTCAGGCACTTTTATGGGTTTAACCTATGAAGTAGTGTTAATTGCCGAAACTGTATCAGGGGATCACTATTAATAATAGTAGTTTATGGTATAACTTTAATATCAAACAACACCGAATGGGGATTTAAGATGGCCGCCGTCGACCAAGAACAATTAGCGTTCGATTCTGGCGTCATTAGCATTTTACATGAGATTTGTTGATATTTATTCCGATTGTAAATTGGCGAAACTATATTACAAGATTATTTAAAGAATTTTTTGCCATAACTTTAATATCAAACAAAATCACTTTATCACCAAATTTCAAAAACATCAAAATCAACAAAAATTTTACGCCTTTCGTGCCAATGTTTCGATTGTGCATAAATTTATTGATTTCACTTTGTTATCATTTTGTCGTTCGTCTCGCTTCTAAGGTTTTTAATGGGCGCTCCCCAATAGAGGAGCCGTAACCTGCCCTGTGCGTCGCCTCACGATACCAAATAAACCGGTTGACGGATGCCCGAAAATTATACCTCTCGTCCGAAACGCGTAAAAGTCTTGTTTTGCTTCCAAACAAGTTTTTATTAAAACAGTAGGGTTTACGTCATTATATCGATTTTATTATTAAACATATCGTAGCAACTAATAGAAATAGATAATATGTAAACGAAAAAAATTAAAAGTTTAAAGAAGATCAATATCCGATATATATTTCACAGGATAACAATTCGAACCAATTTTATAAAATCATTAATTCTTTCCACCAAAGGTCACTCCTTTTGGTGGAAAAAATTGCCATAACAGTCAGGTTTTATTTTGAAAATACTGTGAACATAAAATAGCAAATTAAGAACATTATGTGAACTGTATATATAGAAACCAATTGCTGTTTGTTAGTTTCGCTAAAACTCGAGAGTTTAGCTAGTTTTTGTTTTGAATTATTTGTGAAAGTCCAGGGAAGGTTTAAAAGGCAAATAAATATAAAAATTATCGGAATTGAACATAATAAATAATATCTTTTAACCTACATATTTGTTCAGATGTAGTTCAGGTAGAAAATAAACTTAATTCACTTAACTACTGTCAATATATTTACTACAGTTGTTAACCATCTATCAGATTTGTTTATATGTAGATTGATATATCTTATACAAAATTATAGCTCTTTTAATTATCGATTGAGGTAGTACAAAATCTGCCGGGCCAACTAGTAACACTATAATAATTATTCACACAGTCGCAAATCACATATTATCGTTCGGAATAGACAGTATAAACATATTAAAGCTAATGAATATTCACGCTGTACTCATTATTTCGCGCTATTGAATAATTTGGTCAATCAAAGAGTATCTTATAGATATTATTCAATGTTTCGTCCCAATCCAGCCGGCACAATGATCAAAATGATTGTTTGCGAATCACAAAAACTGCTGGGAGTGGTTTTTCCTTGTCTATGTAATGGTTTTGAGTCATTAGTATAATACATAATCCCGTTGAATAGATAAATCAGCGCTTTGCGGCCGAAACGATCCGTGATCATTAAGCGAACGACGCCGCCTTAATACACAACTTCGAAGGCCAGGGGCAAGGGAATTCGCGTGCGGTTCTAGTTCAGCTTGTGACACAATTATAGATGATGAAAGGATGTACCGGTTATAAATGTATTGCACCTATTACCGTTTTATTGCTGTGAGTATAACTACTAAAAAGTCTTAATTTCTTTTAATAATCTTGTTTAGTCCGTGTTAATTTTGTTAAACATATTAAAGTTAGGGTACTTTCGAGCTCTCAACACTGCAAGTTACCACCGGTACAAGTTTTTTATGAACTTTCCAGAGAAAAACAGGCAAGAACCTTTGCGGTCGTAATTGTTCATTTGGTTTTATTTTATTTTTTTTCTCAATATTCTGAAATTTTCTGTAACTAAATATCTTACAGATCAAGAGGGTTTTCAACCAATGTTGCATATACAATATTTCGGAAGTCGACATCATTGTTAGTTACATGACGATTTGGTTAAATGAAGTGACCCTCAATACCCCCTTGGTATTGAAATTGATTATTACATACAAAAGTGCAATCGCTTCAACCAATGTCCATGGGCGTCGGTGACCACTTCCCATCAAATGGCCGACTGCTCGTCTGCCTGCGTATGCCATAAAAAATAAAAAAAAACGGTCCCGGTGGTCAAGATTATCTTTGGCAGACGTTATAGTCAATGCCTTTAAATTTACTGACGACTAATTCATCCTTAGAATGCATTTTACCCTTTGGGTTCTGGAGGTCGGATGCCAGTCGTAAAAACTGAATTTAAATAAATCTGGATGGATTAGAAGCCGACCAAATAATGACTTGGTAAAATTCTAGGTGAAGGAAAGAATCGAGGAGAGAAGGTAGGAAGGTAGGTAGGAGAGGAAAGATCTTCAGGAGAAACTAAACAGTAAGTTCGGAAGCTTACATTGGAGACTTTTCAATGTAAAGGTAATATAGATAATCTAAGGTAAATGGACGATGACACGTCGCCTTTTGGAGTCAACTGTGTAATTTTCTTTACTTGACGATTAGACGTTGAGGCCAACTAACCTCTTCTAAAATACACAGATAAATTTTTTGGAAAGATTACATATTTTATTCAAGTACAATTCAGCCTTTGAAAATTCAGTATAAAACATATCCACGTTTGAATAAATATATATTGTTCAAGCTTTTTAATACCATTACAGGTTAAAATATGTTGTTAAAATTAAATCTCATCTATTGGATGTTTGACAATAATTTTGCCCGTGATTTATACTTGAAAATAGTAAATTAATTAAACATATTGGTTAATTCGCCTAAGTTCAAAATATATAAACACGCAGATTTCTCTCTATTCAAATATTACTGACAAAACGGTAATATTTTTTTTAAAACAACAAAAAAATCTTTTGTATGTCATAATATGTTGCAATGAGACTTATTAAAGGAAATTCTTTTTGTAACATTATTGCAACACATTATGACACATAAATTTATAACTTATAATCTTATATTTCACGATATGCTATTCTAAATATACATTTTGCCACTTAATATCGTCTGTAATTGCGCCACTAAATAAGTTCGCGGTAAAATAACACTCAGACAATTAAATTTTACGATTGACGCTAGTCACCAAATATACCGTTTACTCAGATTAAACTTGTACGTCTTTAGCGCCCAAAGGCAAACATTCAATGTCCAAGTTCAGTTCAGTTAAACTAACAGAAACGACGTTCGCGATTAAAACATTGGTCAGATAAGTGAGCGGTCGCCGTCGGCGTAAAAAAGCCGGCGAGTCCGTATCGATAAGCGCCTCTCTCGGAATCGTCCACTCTGACTAACAAACAGGAGTCCGAATACCGATTTAGTGATGGTCTACTCGAGTAAACTCGAGTTGAGTTTGACTCGAGTTGTATTGTTAGAATTTTATTTGCATAAAATATGTTAAATTTAAATTGAGGATAACAATACCATTTACCATATTTTTAGCTTTTCCGATATGTTTTAAACAATTTTTTTCTTATTCACTTCAGTTTATGTAGCCGTTTGTACACATAAGTACATAAAATGTTTAAAAAATATAGAATTAAAACTGATTAAAATCTAATACGCCTATTCCAATGTTTTTACTGACACAGCGAAACGTAGGAATTGTTGAGATTGAGTTACGTTAGTTGAGTTCAACTCGAGTTACATGAATTTTAAGTCAGATTAAATCGACTTAGGATTCTTCCCCAGTTGGCCCATCACTACGGTTGACACATGAGAGCGCATATTGTCCTTTTCCCGGGTCGCGGGATTCCCCGAACAAGCTACTTGCATAACCCTCATTTGCATGCACATTGCATGGACTTTCTCACACGTTGTTTATTAGACCCGGCATCAACGAGATTGAATTTTTCCTTAACGTCCGTTAACCCAATTATATTCTTAATTATGCAATTTCAAATAAAAAATATGAAGATTTAAAATCAGATCGCAATAAATATTTTATTTGAATAAGGCCAGCGTATGTCCAACTTTCATCATCACCATCATCGTCATCACTTATGTAGTGTTATCTGTATAAATATACATCAAAGTAATCATTTAAGATTACATTGTGATATATAAAAAAAAATCTTATAATGATGATATAAAAAAGAATTCTTTTAATTATTGTCTGTCTGTTTTTGTGGCTTACATCTGGAATGACTGATTCGATTTTGACGGGACTCTCACTGGAAGAAAGCTGATGTTACTGGTAGTAACTTATGCTATTTTATTTTAATATATTTTTTAAATATATTACCTCGTGGACGAAGTCACGGGCAAGTCTTACAATACGTTTCGATTCAATATTCTCTATTTTATGCGCACTTTGAATGATGCAGACTTCAATATTGCGTAACGCTATCTCATCGACGTTATATTCAACAATTATATCATTAAAATAATTTATATAAAACACGCCTTTCCTGTACTATAGTAATAACTGGTCAATCGAGTAATTTAATAGTACATCTTGGCCACGTGTGCCTTTGTCATACATAACATGTGTTAAAGGAGTATCGTAATCAAAAATAAATTAACTAACGACAATAATATTATCTTTGACAGTGAATTCATTTTTGTGGTCCCAAATTGGTCAGTCTTTGAGACAATAACGCATCGGATAATTACTTTGTCAATTACCTGATTTACCTAAAACTTCTTTTACTTAACTCTTTAGTAAGTCTCATCCAGTAACATTGGTCACAGTAAAAAATGTTTAAAAATTTATCTTGGGCTCCTCAGAGTTTTTTATGACTGAAATGCATAAGTATCTAACTTTTCGATTTAAATAAATTGTTTTGAATTAAAACTGTGATTTGGAGCTATTCTGGGAGTTCGTTATCAGTAACAAACCACACAAACAACAGTGACTTGAATATAAAACATGAATTATAATCAGTTTACATTGCGTAGGTATTGTAATTGTGTAAGTATTGTCAATTCAAAGTATCGATTATTACAAATACCTGCTATTTCTATACATTTATTCTAATACACGTAGCTAAATTCATGTGGAAGCGAAACTATCGAGTTTTATATTATTATAAATAGCATTAATTTTACAAAGGCTGGAGTAGACAACAAAATATTTACTTAAATATACCCATAGTGTCTTAAAATACGTTAATTTATACGTTGGATGTTAAGATGACAGACTGTTAAAGAATTTGTTAATTTTTAATTAAACTGCAAAAAGATGACATGTTATTTGGAGACAAAGACGTGTTACCAATAATAAAAGCTATTAACAATTACGACACTGGTCGTTGGATTAGGTACTTATGAGCGGTTCTAACTTAGTCTACGTATCGATGTTACGATCGATAATTCTGTGATCATTTGATCACATGATACAGCGTGTACTGTGCCATTGCATCAACCGCGTCCACATCGGAGGGCCAAGGTCAGGACCTTGATCTCGGCAGCCGCCGGTCGCCGCCCCCTTCGCGACATTGCAATGCTTTTAGATCGCGACCACTTTTTGGTAATTATGTTAGCATAAACACATTAGCTGCGATATACTTAATGAACAAAGCTAAATGGCAACAATCCGATTTCAACTTTAATTATACGATAATAATATTATTATTCGTTTTTGCTTTGTATGCGAGCATTAGCTTATAGTCTTCGAGCTTATTACTTATGCTTGTTTTCCTTAAATAAGTATTTTCCTTAGTTACGTCGCTTGAATTCCTAGACGCAACACTACGGTATGCGGCAGTCTATGTTTAACAACAGGAAAACACAAGTGATCAGCGGTTGATTATCTAATCAAAGTAGTAGGTACAACAGACTTGCAGAAAAACGGCAAAACCTTTAAAATAAGCATTTACGGTCATACCGGAGAACGCCATTTGCTTGTTGTGACTCTTTGGAGTGAATAACTAGAAAGACTAACATTTGATAATTCTCATTCAATACACATAATGCGCACATGCGGCCTGCACGTGCTTTAAGGAAAACAAGTAATTTAGAAATAATCGGTGTTGGACGTCACCTCCATTGATAACCGGTCCCGCGAGTTGTTCGGTTACGCCTCAATGGAGTAGAACTGACGAAGAGATAGCTCATGACATATCCGATGACCAGTAAAATCTTTGAATACTTGGTTAATCAAAAATAACTACGTAATGAGAAATAAGCCGCAAAGCAGTAGTGTGGAAACACTACTGTATTCTAATTTGAAGGGCATAGCCAACGTAATTAGGGTAAACGAGACATAACATCCTATGTCTCACGGTAGGCAGCGCGTTGGTGAATCCACTGGTATTGCCAATGTCAGGTGGGCCAACTGCTCGACTGCCTTCGTAGCCAACAAAAAAAAATAACTTAGACACGTTTCCAGCAATAAAAATAACTCATCAATTGAACCAAATGACAGTTAATGTATAATCTAATAGGCTTCACTGACAAGAACGTCATCGTAGAAAAACCCATAAAGTAAAATTCTAATAGAAGCAATCAACTAATAATTAGACTCAGAATGATGTTTATATCGGAATTCAATGTTCGCAATGTGTATACAACTGTGATTAAACATCCGCGTTAGACAATTTTAATTGTAATATTAACTTATAGATAAAAAGTATAATATTCGATGTGTTTGCGAATATGGTAATTTTGTCATATCAATATTTCTACTAATTACTGAACCTTTAAAATAATTTATACAAGGTGGTTAATTTAAATATTTTAATAAGCTTTTAAAAGAAAGTGTAACCTAACTTGAAAGCATCGTTTCACATTTAGTCCTTTAAACGAAACACTAAACTGGTAATAATACAGTGATGAACAGCTTAAACAAGATTTTATTTACATTAAATTTGGTTTCATTTATATATAGCTCTGACTAAACAAAATCTTAAACAAGGCTTATATAGGGGTATTTATGCCTCATAATAATTACGCATAGAAATTGTCCTTTAATAGATATGGTCGATTTTCCCGGACAAATCACTAAATTGTGCGAATGAGTGTACGCGTGCGCTGAGTCAACGTCTGCGGAAAATATTGCTCAGCCAAATGGGAATTTCCCCAACACGATGGCGATTGGCGCATATGCTGCTTCTGAAACGGTGCGTGGTGGTGGATGGTGCGAATTGTATGCAGTTTCAAAAACTTTCTTATATATAGTAATATACAGTTTTCTCCGAACTCCTCCGTGACCTATTCGTATTGGCCTTCGCTCTATAAACTGGAGGTCGTGGGTTCGAAACCCGCGGGGAAATGAAGTTAAACAGTGTTTGAATTATTTAATAATTTTTGGGAGGATCACCCAAATGTTTGAAAAGTAAGGTGATCTATACTTCTATGTGTACAAGTCTTTGTGTATTTTCATCATAAGCCTTAAATAAACCTTGAACTCCTGATAAAACTGATTAATTAATAATTGGGTTCATTGTTAAGTTATTGAGGGTTTAGGTTATCTTACATAGTTGTTATAGTTTAGTGTGATAGACATAGAATTTGTTATAAAGAATAATTACGTTCCATACTAATGTAAGCCTCCTCTAGGAATATCTTTACTTTACAAAAATGTCACCGAGTTGAAACAAACCGATTTACTAAAAAACCGCTACTAATCAATAAATTTAACATTTCATTCATGATATTTATAAATAAACATATTACTGAATAGGATTTAGTAACTTATTTACGGATTTTTCGCGTTACTTAAATATATAATACGTTCAGCATCCATGATCACGGGCAGACTAAGTTGGTATATGTCTGTATCTCTGTATGTTTTTCTAAAACAATCTAAAATAAGTGGATTTGATATGTATAATCGCGTAAATAAAAGAAATAATTAGGATTTAGTAATCTAAGATAGACATGTAATAATAAGATATATACTAAAATACATAGTTTTAAAATGAAATACAGAACACGATATCCGATCGAGATAAGATTTTTCAAAAAAAGCGATAAAACGTATGTACGAGCTTTCCGCAGACACCATTCTTGGCAGGATTAAATGTTTCCTGTTATTTGTACAGATGCATTAAACACGTTTTTACTGCTTATAAGTAACAGGTAAAAGTATATAAAATATCAAATGTAAGAGGAAAAATGATGTTTCGGGCATACTTTTATTTAGTAAGTTACGAATAAATTAAAAAAGTACTGAAAAGATTTTAAAAATTCTTTAACAATTAAAAAGCTATTTCCTTAATCAGACACAAACGTTGCTAATAATATACTTATAAGTAAAATTAGATTAATTTATTCCAGAATGTTTATCGAAAATTTTTACGCGTGCGAAGCTGTGCGGCAGCTTTACAAATTTTAGAGCTTTTTTTTCACAATAACAGTAAACGGTGTTCACTTCCAATGTTAGGTTAAACTTTTCATCCAATAATCGATGCAATCGCGACGGCCCTAAA
The DNA here is from genome assembly GCA_029286875.1 of Lamproptera curius. Lineage (NCBI taxonomy): Eukaryota > Metazoa > Arthropoda > Insecta > Lepidoptera > Papilionidae > Lamproptera > Lamproptera curius. The sequence goes on along the minus strand of JAGSMT010000027.1, from coordinate 4,000,583 downwards.
TATGGTTATAAAAGAATACAAGTTCTTGACGCGCGAGCAAATAACGGGCCGAGATGGGGCCAAGGGACGGGACGAGAACGCTGGAAAAACCCCGGCAGTTTACCATCGGTCAAGTGACCCATTGCGGCCCTTTCCATTGCACAAATATTTTATTTATTTGCATATGAAGGCAGACGAGCAGTCGTGCCGCCTAATGGAAAATGGTCACTGACGCCCATAAATCATCAATACCAAGGGTGTCACCAGCCCACTGCATATCTCCAGACATGGATTGTTTCGTCTCGTTTACCTAGTAAATACGCTGGCTACGGTCCCTTTCAAACCGGACGGTTGTGTGACAACTCTATCGAGAGTTGTCACACTACCGTTTTGAGACAGAAATAGGCAACGTGATGATACCGCCCCTGTAAAAAGGGAAAACATAAAGTAGGAAGTTCTTGTTAGTTAAACTCGTAGGAATGTAGGGATAGCAGCGATCCAACAATTGCCCCATTAGCTTTTAGACCACTACACTTTCACATTCGACTTTGTTTACTCGCATGTATTGTTAGACCGGAGAGTTATATATTTACGCATATTTTAAAGTTTATTCATTGTGCATTATTAAATTACCACGCGAGCTCAACTGTCCGCTCCCACGGAAAGTGCAGAAAGCATGTGAAACTGTTGTTTCCTTTAACTTTCATAAGGAAAAAGTTTCATTGTTATTTGTGAATAATTTACTCGTTGGTTTAGTTTGTATATTGCCCAATAAAAATCCCCGGGTTTCCCAAGTCGTTTATGCAACAATGAATATGAGATTTGCATATTTAATATTTTGCTAATCGGTTCTTTATCATTCAAGATATTTTATGTCTTTCGCAATACCCTAAATTCTAAAATCGAAATAAGTTGCTATAATATCGGTGACTAACTTACTATGCGTTTTGTCATTTCCTCTGTCCTGAGAAAGTAAATTCATAGCGATTGCGAATAATGTAATAGACACTTTTACAAAATTCCAAAATATAGAGGCGGTACGTCTCCTTTCTACAGGGGGGTTGTCTGGTGTGGTGGTGGTGGTACCACCACGGTGCCTTATTCTGCCGCAAAGCAGTAAAGTAAAAACACTGCCGTGTTCCGGCGTAGCGTATTTCTGGGTAAACGAGACCTAACATCCTATGTCTTACGCTAGGCAGCACATTGGTGATACTCTTGGTGTTACCGATGTCAATGGGCGTCGGTTATCACTCACCATCCGATAAAAATAATATTTCATTGCGCATACCAAGGAGTGATTTTCAATGTGCCTGGTAAAACAGAGAAACTATAGTTGTACATCCTCGTTGACTATTTGACTACTGCTTCCAGGCACAAGACATGTGGTAACGTAGTTGATGAATCCCATACCAAGATTAACTCTCATCTGCCGATGTATGAAATATTGTGAAATGGCTACTAATGTCAAGATTATTTTTCGCATGGACAATTTTTTTTATTTGCTTTGTTCCATACTGGGCTCGTAGTGAACTAATCGGAGTTTAGCTAGTGCTCATAAGCACCGTACGGAAATCACTTTAAACTCAATGCCGCCACAGAATAAAACAATAAAATAATAAATAAATGTGAAGATTACTAATTACCTAGTTGCGGCAGCATATTGTGTACACAAATCACAATTTAGTAGCAGCCAGATGAAGGTGACGATTAAAACGCAGTCTGTTCCAAGAACTACATTGAAAACACTATATTTTAATTAGACGCCGCGCTCTTTGGCCAACGAGCAATTAAAATTAATTGTTTAGGCAGCATCAGATGATGCGGCGTCGGCGGTGGCGGCTTCCGACGTTTGTTGACATTGCCACTTGACCTCTGTTACAGAATCCTCGCTCAAACAATGAAACTGTGCGCTAACTATTACAAGGATTTCGTGTACGCTAATTGTGTTCTTAATAAAAGCGTTTATCAGAATGACCTTATCGTAAGGGTTGAACACAAATATATAAAAAAGTTGTCCTCATATAATGAACGCTCCGTGAAGACGTGCGCGTCGAAGAGGCGTGGGAGCGCGACCTGCCAGGCCAGCCACCGGTACTTTGGACATCGTCTGTCGCTGGCGTTTTCCGAGAATTGAGACTTCCGCAAATATTTCGGACAGTTAAACTACCTGTTTTTATATACGTCACGAGTATACGTGTAAAAATGGTACACAATTTGCGCAATTCAAATGTAGGTAGGTCAATTCACTGTGCCCTTCTGTTGCACCACATTTAGAATCACAAGTTTGATACGAATTTAATTTGTTAAACATATTTTGTATATTAACTACAATACAACAATCTTTATTACTAAATTTTTTTGGATTAGTTATAAGTAATAATTTTGAATCAGTAGTAAGTTAATCGAAAGATAATTTTAAATCCATTGTTGTACAAAATTATATCTACGAAAATGGTTTACATATTAGCTGACATAGTTTTTTCTATATCAGCCGTTACTGATACTGGTAAAAATTAAGAAAATATTTCTCTAAGATGTTGTTTGTAAAAATTCTCATTCTTTCGTAAAAACTCCATTTTTTCAGAAGTGATATTAATAAATGGTCTAAAATAAAGTCCGTGAGCGCATATATCTATGTTTTATGAATAACTATTAAGCTCATTTAAGGTAATATAGTATAAGTTTATATAAAAGTTAATGCATTTAAAAATTCTTCGTTCTATGAATATATAACGTGTCATACATGACATTTATTGAAACAGACAATTCTATTTTATGATGAAACAAAATTAATAGGTTTTATAACCAGCAAAACAATATATAAATAATAACATGTTAGCAGGTAATAATCACCAAAATACTAAATAAATATTCATCATAATCAGCCTGTGTTAGTCTACTCCATAAGGGGGTTTTTTGAACCGTATCCCACCGCGCTGGTCCAATGCGGGATGCGGGGGCTAGGTGAACCGACTTTTTACATACTTCCGACGCATGGATCATCTTACTTTTCAGACGATTGGGTGATCGGCCCAAATTGGCCTTACCGACTAAAAAACAACGATAACAATTATACAAAATAATTCTATTAATTAATTAAAATATTTTAACGTAGTTTTCCCGCGGGATTCAAACCCACGACCTCCGGTTTCTAAAGTGCCAATACCGCGGATACTGAACAATGGCGGTTATTAAATAAATGTTACACAAAAAATTGAACGAAGAAAATAGTAATTTTTTTATTTATTGAGTACTAATCCTTTGTGTTCGTGCTTGACTAGTGAGGTACAGAAATGTATAAAATAAACTGTTGCCCTGTTCTGATGTTCATATATGTCACGATAAATAAGATGATTGCACAACATTGATTTAAATGTTCATTATTCCGTAAAGCAACATTGAAATTTAAAAAATTCAAAAAAAATTATGGTTTGCACTTACAAATCTCTTGGTAATAAATTGATTAACAGTAAAAATGCTATGAAGTCTAAGTAATGACCTCAGCGATAACTGTATAATAGACGTGAATAAGAAATGATTCTGAATGTTATTTTGCGACAAATGGTTAAAACCCTAACAGCTCACAGTATAAGATGATTCACTAGCACGATAGTAGGAAAACAATAAAATTATATAAGTGACGGTTTTTTTACCTTTGACGGTCTTTTACGCAAGAATCCACCGTGAAGTATATGCCCATCCCTCTAACATGCTTATGTTATAATGCTGATTTTTGCGACAGCCCTTATTCCAAGCAAATATCTCTTAATACCTACTGGGCTGTTTCTTCCCTTATCTTGCTTTGACCTGATTTTGTACGCAATAAAATTTGGTATAATTAACGTACGTACACATAACAAAAGCCGCCATCGTGTCCTAGTGGTATTGGCCCTGCTTTACAAATCGGTAGTCATGGAAGCATTATAGGACGTCAGTGCTATAATGATTTCATGACTACCAATAGTTGTTCAGGGAAGTTTGCATGGATTAGAAGCCAACCCCATACATCTTGAGAAAATAGCTAATAGAAAGAGAAGAAATAACAGGTATGTTATGTCCTCAGTGGCGGTATGCGACATGGAGCGAGCGCTTGGCGACCATATGCGGCGCCCTGCTGGGCTGGGCGAGCGCCGGCGGGCTGGTGCTGGCCGTGCTGGCCTACGGGGAGATCACCGCGCTCTTCGTGCAGAGGCACCAGGCCAAGGAGCCCTCGGCGGACTCCTACCTCATGCGTCTCTTCGGCGGGGGACGGTGGCTGTAAGTTTCAGATTATCTTTTTTATGTCCATTGATCAACGTTTCGAGACCAACAGTACGTTTACGTGAGTGATACACTTTGCCCTTAAGAAAACCAGCTAAAGACGTTACAAATCCGCTTACCGCTGTGAGATATAGGATATTAAGTCTCGTTTACTCAGTTATTACACTGGATACGGTGCCCTTCACATCAGAAGACAATAGTGTTTATGCCTTTGCATTGCATAAAGCATTACTGATATAATGCATAAACACTATAGACGGTCCTCTATAAAAAGAAACATACATAAAACTTCTTCCTTCCTTCTCACGCGGGCTCTCCTCTGAGGTCTCAGGCTCGCATTGTCAAACCGGATCTACCACCCGTTTGACAATGTGGGCCATGACAATCAGAAGGTGTAATACGTCTACACTGAATATAGATGGTTGTATTTGAATATGCTAGTGAAATAGATAAGTCACGCGAAAAATATATCATATTTTACGTTTATCACTTGGATTGCGCAGATCGGACGGTGAACGGGGACTGCACATGGACGCACTGGTAGAAGATTCCGTTGCATTCGCTTGGGCCAGTGCAGCAATCATGGTAGCTCAACTGGTCACTGCAGCGTTGGCGGTCACGCTCTGCAACCACGCCGCCGCCACTATGGTAATCTACGCACACATTTGCTTGTTAAAACTCACCGATCGTACAATTGAATCGACATATCTATATGTATTGTATATTATAATACATAATATATGTAATGTATAAGTATTGACTCTTGTATATGTATGTAAGTTCCCCTCTGTACTATTAGCAAGTAAACTGGAAATAAATAAAAAGGGCTAGCAATGCATTAAGTAATGTGCATCATGCTTATTGTTTCAGATTGCGCGTCTTCGCTGGCGATTGCTGCGCTCTGTGCTGAGCCAGGAGATTGCCTTCTTCGACACTAATACCACTATGAACTTTGCCGCTTCACTTACGGAGTATGTAAACACTCGATTCATAGTTAATACTAATAATATTGATCCTTAATACGAGTAGGTAACTTAAAGAAGTTACGTCTTTGCTTCTAGTTTATTAGAATAATCGAAATGATATAATGCAAAGGACCTCGGGATATCGTTGGCCATCTAATGAAACGAACGATGTACCTGATGATGAGGCAAGTCAACTATGCCCAGTAAGATAGTTTGCAGCGAGCTCAAACATAAATCCAAAGATCTACTATGGACGTCAAGAATTTTACTTTATTTCAAATGCCGCAAGACAAATGCACCATAGATACTGAATAGATATATCACTTAGTTGATGGAGCCAAGTTACACGTTCCGCTCAACTGCCCTCGAGACGGTGCTACTATGCATATTATATATTTTTAATGCATAAATCATGCAAGATCTGCCAACTTGAGCCTCGTGACGTTCCAAATGAATGGGATTCTTATTGCTCTTTTTATATTAAAGTACTTCTTGATGATATTTAATATAGTAGTGTACCATTAGGTTCAATTAAAAAACAAATAATGCGTAATTCGTCAATCTCAGTTTTGAAAATTTATAAATCTTCAAATCGCCTGCTATAAAAGAGTTTACAATGTTTCACAGGCAAACAGAGAAACTGCGACAGGGCGTCGGCGAGCAAGTGGCGATGACTGCGTACCTGGCGGGCACAGTGGCCTTGTGCTGCGCCCTCGCGTTGGCCTACGGGTGGCAGCTGACGCTGGCCGCGCTGGCGCTGGTGCCCGTTGCCCTCTTGGTCGCAGCGCTGTCGCTAAGGTACTCCATTAATAAATCTTAATATTTAGTTAGATTGTTTTAAGTGCAAACCATATCGAGAAACTAACGCAATGTACGTTACTGCAGTACCAGACTAGGTGGTCTGGCGAGGAGGTGGCGCGTCAGGGCACGGCGGGAAGGCTAGTGGAACAGGCGCTTGCCGCAGTACGAACGGTTCGCGCGTACGCCGGTGAGAAGCTAGAAGTGGACCGGTAAGTTCTGTGCCAAATGGTTAGAGTTCAACAGCAAAGTGAGTTAGACTGACTGAGAAAGTATTTCACGCTGTTATATTACAGATACGATGAGGCACTCCGCGAGGCGTCGGTGGCATCACGGAGGCGCGTGGCGTGGGCGGGCGCCGGCGCGGGCCTCGGCTGGCTGCTCACTTACAGCCTCAACGCGGTCGTGTTCGCGTACGGCGCCATCCTGGTGGCGCGAGATACGCCACTGCCACCGCCAGAGCGCGAGTACCACCCTGGGGTCATGGTTACCGTACGTACAAGGCTTTTAATAATATTGATCATTTTGAAATGTATACATATTTTTTGTATATTAAACGTAAGCTCGCCGGTGCAGGTTTTGTTCTGCACGTTCATGGCGGCGCAGAACATCGCGATGTGCCAGCCTCATTTGGAGATGTTCTCGGCGGCTCGAGGCGCAGCCAAATCCCTCTTTAAGCTTCTCGAGAGAAGATCGCGAGTGGACGCGCTGAGGAATGTCGGCACCAAGCCCGATGGTTTCAGAGGCGACATCGTATTCGACAACCTCTACTTTAATTATCCATCTCGACCTGATGTCAAAGTAGGTTCACAAAAGCCCACTATTCATTTTTATTTTCTTAAAAATTTTACTCTAATATGCTAATTACTTGATGACGCCGATCAGGTTCTTCGCGGTCTGACGCTAACTATAAAGGCCGGCGAAACGGTAGCCCTGGTAGGGGGCTCCGGCTGTGGAAAGTCCACTCTGCTTCAGCTGCTGCAACGCGCCTACGAACCGGACAGCGGCACCATCACCGTGGATGGACATAGCTTACCCAACTTGCACCTTCATCATTACCGTAAAAGCATAGGTTAGTGCCACTGGTTTTCTATACACTGTATGCACCTGACTACAGTTGTAATACTACTTCATAAATGAATAAAATAAAATTACTCTGTATCAAGGTTGATAACGAAGGACTTTTTAAAAACGCAATAATATTATCAGAAATTATTTATTGCCACAAATGTTTATGCTATTATCACTTTAAATCTTTATTGTTGCATTTGATTCAACAGGCGTTGTTGGGCAAGAGCCGGTACTCTTCAGCGGAACAATCCGTGACAACATCACCCTTGGCATGGAAAACGTCTCCGAGGCGGATCTCATAGCAGCCGCAAAGACTGCCAACGCCCACAAGTTTATCGCGAAACTGGTGAACGTGAGTATTATCTATGGAAAGAATTTCTTGCGCTACGTACTCAGTCCCGCCGTTTACAAATTAAAAACTTTTTTGATATATAACTTAATCTGTAGCCCATCTCATGTATTGAACCGTGTTCAGGGTTACGACACGGTGTTGGGAGAGCGCGGGGCGCAGCTGTCGGGCGGGCAGAAGCAGCGCGTGGCGATCGCGCGGGCGCTGCTGCGGCGGCCGGCGCTGCTGCTACTCGACGAGCCCACCTCCGCCCTCGACCCAGCTGCCGAGAGACAGGTGCTTCTCCCACATTTATCCAAGCCAAGTGATCACCACAACGGACACATTAACACCAATTTTGTTGCACGCAGGTACAAGCCGCTCTGGACGCAGCGAGTGTTGGGAGGACAACTCTCGTCGTTTCACACAGGTAATTGATCAACTTATTTGAAGTGAAAGTGTTTACTTTGTTAAAGAATTAATAAGTATTATATTGGCTGATAACTTGACGCAGATTGTCGACGATAGTGAATGCGTCGCGAATCGTTTATGTGGAGCAGGGCGCGGTGCTTGAGCAAGGCACCCATGCCGAGCTTTTGGAGAAGCGCGGCGCGTATTGGCGCCTCGTGAACGACGATCTTACGCACAGGTTCGAGCGCACACAGTTTGATACTTCCACAGAAAGTAGTTGTTTGGCTTAATTCCTGCTCCTAACTGTTCAAAACTTTTTCCCTGATAGAAGCATAGAGACTACTTTGGCCGAATCCAACGTAAATGGTGAGGATGACGACGTCGTCGTGGTGAAGAAACAGCAGCCAGTTCGACGCAACAGTAGCGTGTGCTCCTCGAGAAGTCGTAGAGGTAGATATTATGATGCGATTTCTATTGTGATGACGCTCTTTACCGGTATTTGAAATTTGCTTTTATAATTAAATGGAAATTAGTTTTAACATATACATTAAAACCATTGGCGTAACGGTTTTAAGAATAAATTTATTTCAAGTCACCTTGACAATATAAATCGTTCAATAGAAAACTGATTTAATTACTTCGTAGGCAGGAAATTTTGAATCGTGCAAAAAATATCATTATTGTTATTATTTGGCCATGTTAATGCAGCTTGCTCATTTCGAACATTCTTATAAAATAGTTTGCTCTGTGTGCAGGTTCTGTGGTGCGCGATGGATTCATGCGCAGCAGTCTTCGGCTAGCTACTCCGCCACGACACGTTGAAGGGCCACACGTAAGTTTTAATTTCATAGCAATCACGAACTATCGAAGTTATGCTGGACATAGGCCTCCCTAATACACCCTTTCCATTGGGGGTTTGGACCGTATCCACACGCTGGTCCAATGCGGGTTGGTGGGTGGACTGACTTTACATGCCCATCCGACGCATGGATCATCTTACTTTTCAGACAACTGGGTGATGGCCTAAGATTGCTCTAACTCAACTAGAACAACAATGAAAATTTGTTGTGTCCCGCAGGATTCGGAACCCGAGACCTCCGGTTTCTAAGCACACGTCCATACCACTAGGCTACGGAGGCAGTTTATAGGAGGAGATATATTGAAAAGCGGATGTATTTGGATGTTATATTTATCTAACTTTAATTCCGTGCAGGAGCAAGAAGCTACTGCGATCGAGGGTGACGAATGCGATAACGACGCGGAGTCGTATCCATCCGTGTCCATCTGGCAGCTGCTGAAGCTGAATATGGCTGAGTGGCCACTCCTCGTGGGGGGAGGGCTGGCCTCTCTCGCAATCGGCGCAACTATGCCGGTCTTTGCCTTCCTTTTCTCAAAACTCTACGGGGTGAGTGGCAGAAACCTTCCATCTCATTGCACATATTTCGATTTTAGAGAACCTTTTATATATAAAATGTACACCCGCAGATGTTCTCGCTGTCAGAGCCGGAAGAGATCGTAGCTAAGTCGCAAGTTTACGCTGGACTTTTTGCGTGCGTGGCCGCCTTAAGCGGGCTGGTGACCTTCCTGCAAGCGTGGCTGCTGGGTCGCGCCGGCGCCCAGCTCACGGACCGCCTGAGAGTGCTCACATTCCGCAATTTCCTAGTACAGGTACACCGCCAAGACTAATAATTAATAAGCATGCCAAAATTTTTTAACATTGTTTATTGGCGAACACTATTTACGCCAGAAACGCATCCTTATTGATTGCTCGCCTCCATGTTTAAACTCTATTTGACCAAGAAGTTTTTGACAAGCCCCAAGATTTGTGCGCCCATGGAGTTGGACATTATACTATATTTAAGTTAACTCCATCTTGTTATTAAGTTCCACGTGAGTACCATCGGTTTTCTCAAATGTTCCTGTAACTCAAAGCACATCTGCTTTTTTCTAGGAGCAAGGATGGTTCGACATTCCAGCGAACTCTGTAGGAGCTCTCTGTGCTCGATTAGCATCCGATTGTGCGGCGGTACAGGGTGCTACCGGTAAGATTATTATGTTTTAACCATATCTAAACTCTGTCTCACTATTTATTGAAAAATATGTTGTTTAATTAATAATATTTTATACAGGAACTCGTCTGGGCACAATGCTTCAGGGAATCTCGACGATGGTGCTCGGCGTTGGTCTCGCTATGGCTTACTCTTGGAAAATGACGATCGTGAGCCTTTTAAGTGTACCTTGTGTAAGTAAAACATCGCAGAACATCGTTATTCAATTACGTGTCATATATAAAAAATAATTTTAATCTAAAAAATGTTGCCTTAACTGGTAAAAAGGTATAAGACAAGTAATACTATCACTCCAACTACAGGTAATTGGTGGTATCTGGCTGGAGGGCACGGTGGCGAAGCGAGCCGAGGAGCGGGAACTGGAGGCTCTGCAGCGCGCTGCGAAGCTCGCCACGGAGGCCGTGCTGAACGTACGCACCGTGCAAAGTCTAGGTAATTGTTTATTCGCGGAAGAGGCTTTCGTACAGTGAATAAGTTCTATTACTGTACACTGTATCAAAGGCAGTGTCCTCGTTATTATCAATACCTTTACTATTGTCACAGGCGTGGAGCTGGTGATCTTAGACCGGTACGCAGCTGAGTTGCGCGATTCAGAGACACAAGCGCGAAGCGTTCGTTGGCTGCGCGGTCCAGTGTACGGCCTTTGTCTTTGCGCGCCCACTTTGGGGTACGCAGTATCGCTCGCGTACGGTGGCTACCTGATTGCACGCGAAGACCTTCCCTACGAATATGCTATACTGTAAGTGCAACAAAAATATGCCAGTACATTTGTACTTCTCAGACATCATAAATAATCCAATTTGTTTTCGGTATAGAGTGTCGGAGGCGCTGATCTACGGCGCGTGGATGTTGGCAGAAGCGCTTTCTTTCGCCCCCAACTTTGCGGCGGCGAAGCGAGCTGCAGCGCGTGTCGTGGCGGCTCTGCATCGCAAGCCCGTCGTGGTCACGGAACCCACCGCCGTCGACGAGCCCGGATGGGTGCGTGGATTTTCGCATTTAACATAACTAGCTGTTGCCCGCGAATTTGTCCATGAGGGAACATGTAAAACTTTGTCCAAAAATATATAGTCGTTTTATTCCCTAGTATATCAGCTGTCTTTTAGAATTAGTCCTGTCCAAATCGGACCAGCTATTATATATACTATCGCGAACTTCTTTGTAGATCTAGAAAAAAAGAATATTTACACCATACATTTTTTTATATATCTCATAGGGTTTAGGCGTTTTCGTTTAAAGGTCCCAGACGGATAAATTTATTTTCGACATCTGTGACAAATATTACAAATAAAATACCTAAACTTTCCGGAGGAACCATTCTATCGATTATTTAAATACGCGTGACAATATGTGCTGTAGTATTTGAGTTTATCGCGTATGGACGCACGTACAGACGCGGCCGGGGACTTTTAGTAATATGTATAGATATCAAAAAAAATTGTCAAACTAACATCAAAAATTAAGAAATCGAAAGATGTGTCAATTTTTTTTTTTTAAATAAAACTGACGGTTATTCAAAAACACACAGAGATACAGACATATACCAACTTAGTCTGCCCGTGATCATGGATGCTAAAAAGAATCCGAAACGTCGGGAATAAATATATTTAAGTAACGCGAAAAATCCGTAAATAAGTGGATTTGATATGTATAAATAATTAATATGTATAGATTATTTTAATTTTTCATTGGAACTCCATAACTAAATAAATTAACTTTGATGTCATTTCAGAGAGCAACGGGCGAAATCAATTTTGAGAATATCCACTTCCGCTATCCGACGCGACCAGAGGTCCCGGTCCTTCGAGGACTGAAGCTGTCGCTTACTGCGGGGAAGACTCTGGCACTGGTAGGGCCCAGCGGATGCGGCAAGTCCACGCTACTGCACCTCCTTATGAGAAGTTACGACCCGGACAGCGGACACGTGGTCAGTCTTATTTTCTTTAATTTTAACCTGTTTGGGGCAACATTGACGTCTTGATGCTAATGGTTGAGGTGCCCTCAGACACTGGACGGCCGCGACGTAAAGCGCTCGCTAAGCCTTCCGCAGCTGCGCGCCCAACTGGGCCTGGTGCAGCAGGAGCCGGCGCTGTTCGAGCGCAGCGTCAGGGACAACATCGCGTACGGGGACAACTCGCGCTCCGTGCCCCTCGACGAGATCATTCACGCCGCGAAGCAGGCGAACGTGCACGACTTCATTGCCAGTCTACCTCTGGTACGTTACTCTACACGATCATAGCCCTAACTCGGACGTTTGTTTCGGTAAGGGTAAGGGTGGTAAGGGTAAAAAATTCAAATATCTTTAACTGCTTATGGATTGCAACCAATGCGACCCGTTCGGATAAAGGGACGCCTCTGACCTAAAAAGAACCGGAAAAAGAAACTCAGCAGGACCATTTTCTAACCACCTTTTCGTTGAAATTTAGAACATTATGAAACAATTTTATTGCACTCACCATTACACTACCAAAGTAATTTTTTGCAAATTTTAAGACTACATAAATACTTTGAAAAACAGGGCTACGACACGGTGCTGGAAGCTGGCAGCGCGGCGCTATCCGGCGGCCAGAAGCAGCGCGTGGCCATCGCGCGGCCCTTCTGCGGCGTCCGCGTGTGCTCTTATTGGACGAGGCCACCTCGGCACTCGACGCCGCCAGCGAAAAAGTAAACAACTTGTTTACCATTAACGATAACTTTTTAATTCCATAACCACACAACAGATAGGATTCACTTAATTAGTTAAAAAGTCTCAAGAGTCCTATTTCTCTCTTGGCAGTAAAACTTACATTTGTCTCTTAGATTTTTTTGCAGTGGTGAAAAAAAGCGATGGACGACTTGTTATTGTTTAACGCTTGTGTTCCTTTTTAATGTTATGTCGCAAGCAAAAGTTTTTATAAAAACGAAACGTACAAAAAAGCAAGAGAACGAGCCATTTTGACACTATTCGATGACAGGCCGTGCAAGCCGCGCTGGAGGCCGCATCCCGAGACCGCACCACGATCATCATTGCCCACCGACTCGCCACCGTACGCCACGCGCACACCATCTGCCTCGTCGACAAGGGTACATTGATTTTCTATTAACATTTTTATATCTGGCCAATAATTGCGCTCTCGACAAGGTTATTAGCCAACCAAAAGTATACACAAGACAAGATACAATCATATCTATTAAGCATTCTACAAACCAGGAAAACAGAGATAAGCAACAGTTCTAGATAAATAGTATATAGAGGTATTCCCACTTGCTATTCCCAGTATTCTATAATTTATAGTTCTTCTTCTTCTTAGTCATTTTCCTCAGTTATCATGGGGTCCGCTTCAAATCCGTCTGATTTTTCTAACCAACCAGAAAACAACAATAACGCAAAGTTATTTCAAAGCGGAAATAAAATCTATGACTTCAATTTGTAATGCATGGGCCAATTACCACTAACTAAAAGCCAAATCAAAGATTCTTCTTCTAGTGCAGCATAGCAATCTCTTGACCTAACAATTTATGCAGGGGTGGTGGCTGAGAGCGGGTCTCACGATGAGCTGGTGCGCCTCAGGGGACGTTATTGGGAACTACTGCAGCAGCAGGCCCACGACGCAGCATGACCACTCTTCCCACTTGAAGAGTCGAACAGGGTGGACCATGGAGACCCACGCCCCTACCTAATTGACAACAAAGTCAGGAGCACGGTTCTTCACCGGTTAAGATGTTAATATGACGCGGGCGTCACAACTTATTACTAAAATACTCTCTTTTTAATTATCTTAGCGATGTCATGTGATAGAAAAGTGCCTTTAGAATGATAATTTAAAAATCATCTACATTTAAGAACGCTGTTGATTCTAAAAGCCTTTCGATTTAGTTATTAACTTAAGAGGCGACTACGCAAACGTTTTAGTTGTAACGTTTATGTTAGTTCTAAGAATAAGTAGAGTAGTAGACTTTTAAGAGCCCTGGATGGGCTATCGGCCAATATGTGTGTAAGTGACTGTGATTTGATAGATAATAGATGCCTAGCGCGTAAGCTGATGCTAAATGCTAAGAGGTCTGGTTACGAGCAACGAGCTCTTAAACCAAATGTTTCAATAATGCATATTTTTATAAGTTGCTAATTTATTATCTTGTTAAAACTCTTTTAATACAATTGTATTACTAATTCCCTCAGTATAGATGTAGTGAGATATTATTTTGCTTTGGGAAAACTCGGATCTTTACCGGAATGCGATAACACGCGAACAGTCAATGATTGATTATTACATGTGTGATATTGTCATATTCTTTAATGTGAAACTTTATTGTTTAGTGTCAAATGTCAAAATTAATAATGTCATTGTATAATATTGAAATATATGAGTACTGAAGTTATTTGAATGAGCACGATAAATACGAATAGGAAGGAAAATCTTTTCTTACTATATGAATAATACTGTTAACAAGAATGTGGTATTTTTCATTACATGGATATATTTGATTATTACCCAACGTTAGTTCCATAGCTTATCTATTTTTGAATTGTTCAGCATTGAAACTTTGTAATTTCTTATATTAGTCAAAATATTACGAAAAGGGCTATTTCCACCTACGACATCCAAATAGGACATGGAAAAGATGTAAACAATTGTGAACCAATCGACGTCGTACGTATGAAGTTGTTATTACTAATAACAATTGCCATTTAGTACGCCACTTCTATAATGTAATTCTATGCTTTTATTTAAGGCTGATGTAGCTCATTTATGGATAATTGCTCTATTTCTTACCCAAAAGTACTTATAAATAGAGATACAGTTCTGTACAGTGTTATGTTGTGATATAATGTATTTAAGGTGTATTCAATAAAAATACTTTTCATATATAAAACGCAATTTTATTGAAAATGTAACAAATAAAGTTTTTTATAATCATCTTTCATTGGAATAACATTTTGTTTCAGTGAAATAATGATTTCGTTGTTTTTTATGAAAGCAATTTTTCGATGGCATTTTTGAACTGCGTCCACTTTAATAAAAGCTCTGTGATACAAAGCAACTTAAGCCGTGGAAACTTCAGTAACATAATACATTTTGAGTTTATGCAAATTGGAAAACGCTTTATACAGTGTGAAGACTTAAAAACGATAATGTCCCTGAGTCGACATCGGCTTCGGAGTCCGATCTATATTAGAGATCAGCCAACTACGCATAAGATATTAGAGTGCACAAGTGTACGCACAAACACAAGTGCACTCTCTCTTCCTTTAGCTCTCATATTTCGATGGCACGTAAAAACCGACACGACCGGAGAGAGACAGAACCGTCTTTTTTCGACGCTTGACTTACTGAACAAGCAATCGGGTCAAAAGCTCGCTTTGCCCTAACCAATTATGAAATAACAATGAAAAGTGTTGCGGGATTCGAACCCACAACCTTTGTTCCTAATCGCAAGGCCATTGAACTAAGCTACGGAGGTAGTTAAAGTTTTAAGACTTAACTAACTTTCATTAAGAGAATAAACTCATCAAAATGGCGTTTGTTTTATTTACTCACGATACTCCAAAAACTGTTAATTAACTTCGACCAGGATTTATAAATGAGTATTGAAATAAAAATGCGTGTACACTAATCCGTCTGCTTTTTATGCTTGAAGGCCTTTACTGATTTTGAGTTCAGAGATATTGCCATTTCACACAAATTCCATCCGAATCTTTGTATCTAATATCAAACAAGTTGAAATATTACTAGTGAAAATAGTATGGATATATTTTTGTTACAGAGGTTGAAATAAATAGGAAAATGCACACTTTATTCATGTAACCTAAAGAGAATTCTTTCAAATTTCTATTTTACATTTCTTTAAGTCCTTTAAGAACTCCAAAGTTAAAACAAAGGAGAATGAGAAAGGCGGTTAAAGGCTTTACTTCTCAATTGGTCCCTCAATACTGCCTTGGTAATACCATATACTAATAATACTAATATTTTCGGAATATCTTTTAAACTCATAATAATGTCAAGGTTTTCTCTTAACAGATATTAACAACATCATTTCTTATGAAACCATTACATTGAATTTTCTTTCGCCAGAGACACAACTATCTTAATTAAAGATATTCAAGCGAATGAGGATAGCATGTTGCTTTCATAGAAAATTATAAATGAGCGGAAGGCATATCACATGTCTCATTAACCTTATTTCATCTATTGTCTTACCTATCATTTGTTGAAAAGACCACTTATTGGAAGGAATTTCAGTTTCTGAGCGAAATTAGCTTATTTATGAAGAGAAAAGCTGATCAGTGACGAGGTGACATTTGCTAACGATTAGGATCTAATGAGTCTTCGTCTGAGTTGTCTCCATCGTCGGTGGCGCCGTAGAGTGCCACCAGGAGCAGCGCTTGCGTGGGCGCCAAGAACACGGCGGGCAGCCGCGCCAGCCCCGAAGCCATACAGCCTGCCCCCATCCCCCAGCCTGTCCCAAGCGCCATCAGTGAGTACTCTCACCAAACTTAGCCGAAACATACAAAGGACAGGATAGGTAGGCGTAGCTACTGACCGATGTGTGCCGACTTGGGCACGGCAGCCGCGGCTAAGGCCCGACACTCCTTCGGCCTTAGCAGCCCGTAATGCGCGTACAGAGAGCTGCTCGCGGCCGCCATTGACACGATACTAAACTCTGTGCCACGTCACCGCCGTCAAAAACAATAACAACAATAAAGGAAATCTCAATAAAAGTTAGCAAACAAGTATTGTGACCAAATATTGGATACCTGAGGCAAAAAAGATTTTAAATATTGGAGGAATCAAGTAACGGTGCCAGAGGGTAAAACTTATGTTTTTTTGTTAAAGGATGCCATTTTCTACGCCATGTCACACAGACTGAACTTTGAAACAACTAAGAAGTATCACCGAGGAATAAGGTCGCCAAAACATCCGTAACGTGGAGGGCGCCCTCCGCTTCGTGCAGGAGAGCGCAGCAGTCGATGTACAGAAGCAGCAGCGCCATGAAGGAGCGAGCGGCCTTGGGGCTGGAAGCCGGGCCCCGCGCTACTCCGGCGCCCCCTCCCCACCAGCTGCCAAGCAGGAAGGGGCCCACGGTGGCGCACGCGGTGCACAGCACGCTGAACAGCGAAGGGAATGAAGTCTCCCCACACTGTTTTAAGAAAACCTTATTCGCTTCACCGGTTGAGGACCTAGTTCTTGTATTTACATTTCTATTGCAGACGAAGAAGGTTATTTAGCAACTTCTAAAAAAGGCCTTGAGTCATATCAATATCAAAAAGTTGCATAAATCTGTATACGTTAAGCGGCAAATAAATATTTTGAGTAAATTTTATTTTAAAACAGGTTACAATAAAAAAAAGATTACCCTTTTTGAACCATTCTGACTTACGAAGAACTTAAGGGCTAGGGGTGTCGCAACCAAAGAGACAAGGTAGTTGATAGCGGCGAGAGCAGGTGCAGCCGACGATCCTCGGCACAGCGCCATTGCAAGCCACCCGCAGGGACCGCGCGAGCAAAGCACCAGCGCCCTGCGACACACCGACTTACTTCGTAACATCAAGGGAATGGCGCGAAGGATTTGCACATGAACAGGGCACAATAACCTCACAACATAATTCGTACTCGCTACGAAAAGTTAGTGGCGCTTGGTTTGTAGTTTACACATAAGCGTATTTAATGTTTTGAGGGCAGTATTTTTTTTTTATCAGCATTAAGCTAAATGGTGAAAAATGCACTAGTTAATCCCGAGGCTAATTTGGCTACATTAATATTTGCGTAAACAAAATAATTAATTATGAGCATCACTTAAAATTTTTATTTTATGTACGAAGAACGTAAGAATTGACTATGGCAGCAGTTTCATTTAGATCGCATTGAGTTTTGGCACCACTACATTTTGACACATAATTTATCTTTATTTATCCATGTTATACATATATAATTTAACCAATTTAGAGAAAGGATAGACGTAGCCGTGCACCAAAGGTGAAGTCGCTTTATTTTTTTTTAATTTTTAAAAGTTTTTCGCGGGACATGACATTATCATTTCGCTGACTGGTTAAGGAAGAATTTCTGGCTGTGGTAAGAGCTCCCTTACCCCTCAATGAGGCGCCGATCAAGGCGGACGTCGCGAAATGCCAGCGCAGAGGCTGCGGCGATTGCAGGCGCGGCGAGATGCGCGTGCAGCGCCGAGATGGCGCACAAGCGGACGCGCACCGCACGCACCACGCCCGCGCCCGTACCCTGTCCGGTGCTAAAGCACAACGCCCCCAGCGCCGCCCAGCTCAACAACTCCGTGTGCAGTGCACCTGAGTTACAACCTAGTATCATCTCAATTCCTATTACTTCTCTCATCAACGGCTCTTAATTTGTAATTTTAAAACTTTATGAAAAATACCAATGTTATGAAAACAGGTAAGCAAGTTTGCACGTTAAAATTTGGCCTCAACTATCGACACTACCTTGATAGCATTATATCATTACCAGTGTGATGAAATATTCTAAGTTGCATTTATTTTTGAACTTCAATTTAACCTTTTGAATTGTGAAAGGCGAGGCAGGGTAGGGTCTGCTTGTAGGGTTAATGTCCCTGGCTGAAATCCCCAAAGCTTATGCATCCCCTTAGCCTAATGGAGTATGGCAGGGATATAAGCCAATATACCCACTAAAAATTGGCTTTGAATAAATTTATTCTGCCATATTAAAATAATATACAGTTACAGTTGTCAATCATCTAATCTGTTTTTTACATTAACCCCCAAATACATTTTTTGTAAGCATTTAATGAAACCAAAATACTAAGATATAAAGAACTATCAATACCTTTTAATATCAATATGTGTATTGAAAACTTGTAACATGTGTAATGTTAAAGAAACTAAAGTATAAAAACTAATTCTAGAATCTAGAATGTAAACTAACAAACTCACAATAAATTAACCAATAGAAGTATCTAGTTAAGGATTGTTAATTAGACACACATGACCCACAAAAAGCTACAATAAGTTTTTATAATTCATCTCCATTGGTTGTTGCTGCTCAAAAAAAATAACATCATATAATTTACAGACTTATGTGTTATACTTTTTCATAAATAGATTACTCAGACTGTATTATGCTCATATATTTTCAGACACTGAAAATATCTAGGCTTAATAAATCATTTCTTAGAGAATATGGCAAAAATTAAGAAAACAAAAGGATTATTTTAAAGGGAATATAACCATTATAATCTTAACATTGCTACATAAAAATATAAAAATGATGAAGAACAGTTTCTTCTTTCAAATTTACATCACAAACGGTTAATCTGAATGTAATTTTAAAAAGGTCGAAGTTTTTGAACCGGTGGTTAATTTTTGACATAGATAAGTGCTTAGTTGAGCCTAAATTGTATTAATAATTTTGGACTTTGACTTTGAAAAAAATTACAAATTAATTCAAATAAAACTTACAAATTTGAATGCATAAAAGTGTATGTGTATGTATTATAAAGGTTGAAAAAAATTCGTACATGATTGAATGAGGTGCAATCAGCAATGCGTTCTAAAATGATCTACTGATGAGCATGCAGAGTAGTTGCCTCCGGGTGCCCCAACTCGAGGACACAGCACCGCTAAAGCAACGGATAATAAGACTCCGAACACCATCCAACGTTTCTTGACCTCCAGCCACATGTTTATGTTATATTCACTTCGATATTCAACAAATGGTCGCTTTTCTTGTTTTATCACCAATGTTAAACTGTGAACTTCATCCATAGTTAGAAATATCTATTTATATTCAATTATTGGTATACTTTTATTATTACACGTTAAACTTAAACAACTTGTCACTAATTATATAAATTAATTACAACTAAAAACAAATATTTAAAACTTGTATCAAAAAGTTTGTACTGAAATGTCATAATTCAAATTCACGCGCATCTGCAATACCGGTGGTTTGCCGCATAACGCATGTGACGTCATAAATTCACCGAAAAAGAACATCTGATTCATGACGTCACATGTGCTAACCACGTGGTGTTGCTAGTTCTATAATATTAAGGGTATAATCCATTTCATGTTCATGGCGTTCCATTATTAATGAAATGGATTTGTATCATATTGATTTATAATAGATAAAACAAATTTATTTAACTGTTTTTATTAAAATTAGCTATATTTGTAATTAAATATATTAAATAGAAGTAATGCTTTTATTGAATTTATGTTAAAATTTATTTAAAAAGCATTATCTATAACTTAAATTACTAAAATAAAATAATGGTCGTCTTCTTCTTCGATTTGTGACAGCATTAGGAAGCATTATTAATGCTTTTTTATATTAAATCCACTTTATTACAGAATTTTCGCGTTATTTGTTTCCTCGAAACATTCGTGACAAGGCGATTTTGTATGTATAATAATTAATATTAATTAATAAATAAAATGAATAATTACCTTATTTTGACCTAATGCCGCTTGTGAACTAAATATTAAAGTATTATATAAATAGTAAATATTCTTACTACACTGAAAAAAAATCTTCAATGTAAGTATCTCAGAACCAATTTCATCTAAAATTTTTGGTAAAACAATAACGAGCCGGTTGATAGAACACTTTCCCCTAGTAGACTAACACTTGCTGCAGTTGCTTGGTTTAACGTACATGATAAGATTATCTGATGAAGCATAAACTTCTCAAAATCCTTCTTAAAAGGAGCTTAAAGGAATAGGAACTTCTTTGATTGATATGTCGCTCCTCTTACAGCTTAGACTTAAGTGATCTGTCCAGTTAGGCAAAACTAGTCCATGAGTACAATGTACAATGTACAATGTACAATGGTATAAAAAAATATAAAATCAATTATTTTGAATAATATTGGTGGTAATTGTTCGAATAAAGCATTATATCAGCGTTAGGATCGTAAGGGTCGTATTGGTACAGTTACATTTTTTATGTAACTCTAAAAGATAAAAACTTGACTTTTAAACCGAATGCGGAAAATAATTGTTTAATTTTTTTTGCAGAAACACTTATTTCACGTTTGACATTGTCAAATTTGCGAATTGCGACCAAATGCAAATATATATCAATAAATGATTTTCCATGCAAAAATAAATTTATAATTATAATAGAAATGTTGTTCAAAAGAGCAAAGTGTCTTTTAACGCTTTGTAACAGAGCTCCTTTAATAAGGTTGTATTGTAGTTTAAGCTTATTAAAAAATTACTTAATTATTTATCAATTTCAAATTCTTTTAATGTTATACCACATTCCAGTTCTGTAAGGCACAAAGCAGCGTATGAAGGTGATGGCAGAACAACAGTTCGCGTTATTAACCAAGAGCAGGAGTTAGGACTTATGATAGATTCATATGCCACAGTAAGCTCCTACCTAGCCATATTTTATTTCATTTTACACCTTTTATGGTTGTACAAATTAAAGAAAGCTTAAGTAAATTACACTTGTTATACACATAAACTAAGAAACCAATTGCAGCATTATACTTCTAGCATTCTTAATGATGACTTGTCACCAAGATCATCATCATCAGCCTGTGTTAGTCCACTGCTCGACATTGGCCTGCCCTAATACATCCCTATCCAATAGGAGGTTTTGGACTGTATCCCACTACTCTGGTCCAGTGCGGGTTAGTGGGTGGATCAACTTTTTCATGCCCATCCGATGCATGGATCATCTTACTTTTCAGGCAATTGGGTGATCGGCCCAAATTGCTCTTACCAACTAGGAAACAACAATGAAAATTTGTTAAGTCCCCACAGGATTTGAACTTACAACCTTTGGTTTCTAAAGCACACACCCCTCAACTAGGCTATGGAGTTAGTCACCAAGATATCAATACACAATAAAATATATTGCTATGGTTTACTTTGTTACAATGTTTCAAGTTGCAATTTACCTAAACTATATGTGTACATACAGATATGGTCCACAAACCACAAATCAAGAAGGGTTGCATTAGGGGAGGCCTATGTCCAACAGTGAAGTAACACAAGGCTGATGATGATGATGATATGTATACATGGTAATGGAGTACACCTCAGCATCATCACAAATTAAATTATAAAAAGGGCCATGTGGTGCATTACCTTTCATCACAGTTGGCTTTTAAACTTTGTTTATAAATAGTCCATATCTTATATCAGTCAAGTACAATCTAGTGACCATGACCAGAGTATTTATTTAATGAATAGGTGTATTGTGTAGAGATAAATATTAGTGTTCTTAAAGATGGATTTAAAAAAAAACCAAATCTTGTTTTTTAATCATCATCATCAGCCCTTGCCAGTCCACTGCTAGACATAGGCCTCCTATAATGCATACAAATCTTTGGATTTTCTCATCCAGCCCACTTTGTAATTTTTGTCACTTCATCATGCATATTTCATTTGTAAAATAAAGTGAATTTTTTTGCTATATAATTTCAGTTATAGACAGTTAAATATTTGGATTACTGTTTGTAAGTAGGTTATTTCTGTTACAAATTAAAAAGCAGTGGCAATAATAAAAAATAATACCGTTTTTTACAGCACGGCTTCAGGCTTAACAATGGGGTGACTGTATTGGGTCCAATGGCCATATTCCCTAGGTAAATATAATTAAATGTGTTTGTTAACTAGTTGACATTAGATGTAAAAAAGAAAAATATTTATTCAGTTATATTAGCCTTTGATATCTCCTCTTACAAATGTCTTATAATATTAAATTTAGAGATCTCGGGCAAGAGATACAGATACTTTGAAAGAGATGAAGTTGGCCTTTGCCAATGAGCACACAAGATACTAAAATATCTGTTATTGCACTAATTTATTTTACTTTAATTAAAAATAGAATATATGATATTAAGTTTAAGAATCCCTGTATCTTGTCATTTTAAAATCATCATCACCAGCCCTTGATAGTCCACTGCTGGACATAGGCCTCCCCTACTCCACGCCTCTATTAGGGGGCTTTTGGACCGTATCCCTCCACGCTGGTCCAGTGCAGGTGGAACGATTTTTTCATGCTCATCCGATGCATGGATCATCTTACTTTTCAGGCAATTAGGTGATTCGCCCAAATTGCTCTAACCAACTAGGAAACAAGAATGAAAATTTGTTGAGTCCCCGCAGGATTCCAACCCACGACCTCCGGTTTCTAAAGCATACGTCCATACCACTAGACTATGGAGGCTGTTTTATTTTAAAGTACGTAATAAATAAGTTTATTTTAAAATACTCTTAACCAAATGTATTGCTAAAGTCTAGGAATAGTAGTAATAGTAACGCGCCTATAGTTTAGCCGAATTTGACTGTTCCACAAAACCCGTAGCAATCACATATGGGATGGTATTGTGGTCTGTTGCTCAGAGACACCTTGGTGACGATTCATCAATAAACATTTTTGCAGGACAGTACTGTCGTGGCAGGTGAGAGGCTCATATGAGGTGACAGAAGAAGCACTCCGACTCTTTAAGCTTCTCGAGCCAAAAATTGATTTAGTGGTAAGTGTTATATTTCTCAAACATTAGCAAAAGGCAGTGCAAAATGTTTCATGTAATTTGACAAAGGCGCGTTGCTGTCGAGACTTGTGCGGCAACAGAAAGCGAAAAATGTTTTGATTGTTAAATCTGAAAAAAAAACTTTTATAGCCATATTATATTAATCAATACTCAGAATACTCATATGTTTTCCTATGATTTAAACTAATATAATGTATATTGAAAGTCGGAAATTTAGAGGCATTTCTCTTTAACAATTAAATCTAGCTTTTTCTTGTGATTTTTTTATTTGGGTTCGCTCCACCAACATTATATTTATACTTTGTGATTTTCTTCCGTCTATCTAATATAGTAGCTATATGGGTTTTGAAGGTAAATTACCTTACTTTTACGCAAAAAGTAGTATTTAAGGAAAAGGTTTATTATAAGAGGGATATCGAGTTGATGCAATACTATAAAGAATCATAGAATGGTCTTTAAAAGGTGTATTTTAGATTTTTTCTGGAGAATGGAATAAAATAGAACGTGAGATGGTCTCGTGAATTTTTGGAGGCCATATTTACTCATGGCAGCAGGTAGTGAGCCATATTTATATATATATATATATATAAATTGATAATCCACCATGGTGTTCGGTTCGCTCGAGGTGGTGGGGCTGGAGACCCGCGAGCGCGTAGCCGTGGACACGGTGTTCAGGGCGGCGCGCGCCAACGGCCTCAACGTGGAGCTGCTGCCCACCGAACACGCTTGCTCCACCTTCAACTTCCTCAATGCGGAGGGCAGGTAAGAGATTGGCACCATATCATATATATAGTAGTTTTGATTTACCTGCTGATAAAGATATTTAAGAGCCTTTTACACGCGCAGGTCGGTGGCGGGGGCGCTCATCCCGCCGCTGAGCGTGTCCGTGAACGAGGACGACATGCTGCAGTCGCAGCTGCACTACCGCAACCTCTACCGCCAAGACCTCGATTAGATTTTACTTTCTTTTGTATTAGATTCTAGGCTAAGGTAGATATATAGTTGAATCTTTTGTAAATAAATATTTTGTCATATCGCATCTTCTGTTTAATTTCATGAGTTGAACAATATATATTACACGGATTTTAGAGTACACAACATAACGTCCCACAGAACACCTGGGGTAACAGTTTTTATACCTAGTTTTTATAACTCAGGGATAAATGGTTATTAAATCTGCTAAGATTTGTTAAACATACACACATGTTCTTTTTATAACTTCTTTGCATCAAAAGAATTATAATTTTCAATAGAACCATATAAGTAACCCATAAATGGAGTATATTTAAAAAATATTATTGTAGTACCACCATGATCCATGCTCTGAACTCACCCTTATAATTGTAATATTCTAGTGACTCCCCCAACCTCAAAGAATGATTCAACTTAAATTTATATAAGGCTTAGTGTTAAAGTTACACGCATATCTTGCAGCATGTCGTGTTGCACAGATTGGCATTCACAACTTCATTCAGATAAGTAATCGACCAACGACGATCAATACATATCCGCAAGAGATTGTCTGGACTGAACTATAACGATCCGGTTTTACACGCAAGGTATCTTGTGTGTATGTTTAACTAAAACAATTCGTTGTCAGATACCACTTTAACTATGTTAAAAGACATTTATGTAAATCGGCACTAGCGGTAACAAATATAATGGTTTTTAAAAAAACGAACATTTTGCAGGTGACATCGGATATTATACACAACAGATTTTTGTCAACACTTTTTATTAATAAATAATGACGAACTTCGAGGCTGTATTTACAGTACAATAAATTGGATGCACTGCCGAACTTTCTGTTATCGGTACCGATAACGATCAACTTGTATTAATTTCATGTACACATTTGAAACATCCCGAAGAAGAGGAAGGAAGAAGGAAGAGCCCGAGGCGGTCAGGCGTGGTACATGGTGAGCAGGCACTGGCTCACGACGCGCATGTAGCGCTCCCACACGCTCTTGAGGTCGGCCTCGCGGAGCACGTCCATCTGCAGCGCGCACTGCTCGTAGGCGCTGAGGAACTGCGCCAGGTCGGTGCGGGGCCAGCTGGCCAGCCGCAGCGGCTCCACGCACCTCTCCAGCAGGTCCACGAAGAGCGAGCGCAGCTCCCGGCCGCGGTGCAGGTTGCAGGCGAGGCCGAGCAGCGCGCGCGTGTACAGGCGGAAGTTGAGCTCCAGCTCGTGGTAGGAGCGGTCCAGCAGCCTGGGCCTGAGGCGCATGCACACCAGGTGCTTGTGCTCCTTCTCCTTGTCCAGCAGCAGCCGCAGCTCGCGCAGCTCCAGCAGGAACTCGCGGTCCATCTCCGTGTCGTAGTACTCCGGCCCCGTGCAGCTGTACGTCCAGCTGCCCATTATCGCCTGCCGTGGTCGATGGGAACAGATCAAAATCATATTGATTGTGATGTGTGATCTTATTTAAGCACCACTAGTTCGAAAATGGAAACAACAAGGGATGTTAGTATTTAAGGGCAGTTTCCTATCTACCCATTAGACTTTATCTAAAATATTAATGAAGCAAATCAGTCACTATATGACACTCGTGAGGGACCTATTGGTTCCATTACCATTAAACTTTCCTCATGGGCATACTTCTCGTTAAGAGATGTTTGCAGGAAACAAGAGGGGAGGCCCGTACCTGTGCGCAGTGGTAGAAGTCGTTGAAGGTGAGATACTGCAGCTTCCGCTTGCCCGTCTCGAAGCGCATGCACGCGATAAATACGACGGCACCGTATTTCCTGCAGGGAACCAAGTTATGAAATAAAAAAGGCCGAAGAAGTAGCGAGGGACCCTAGGGCGGGACGTACTTGGCGAGGGGCTCCGAAATGAGAAAGGTGTTGCGGATGTTGGCCACCACGTTGCCGGGCATCTCCTCCACCTGCTTGAACACGCGCCGCAGGTTGTCGAACTGCCGCCGGCAGCAGCGCAGCGGCGCCCCCGACCGCTCCGCCACCTAGCCCACGCATTCGTCCGTGTTTAGTACTTTTAGAATACAAAGGAACATTTATGTTTATTTACTACTTTAAGAAACTAACAGACGAATTTTATTGGCGGCTCTCGACAAAGTAGTGAGCATTTTATACTTTATCGTTGACTTCCGTCAATTTATTTAGTCTCAAGTTCGTTTTAAGCTGACGACCGTCGGTTTTAGTCTCTTAGCGAAGCAGTTTAAAGAGAATTCACGATTTAAGTAATTAATATATATAATTATAGAATATAACACTTAAAGTAATTCAAATAAGGGTTGTGCTCCCTCTCGCTATACCAACCGTGTCAGCACAAGGCTAAATTTGCGGAAAGATTTAAAGGTACCAAAAACAAATTATAAAGACAACATTGTCCAAAAGGTAAACAGTTTAGTGGAATGTGAAACATGAAAATCTATTTCATAAAACCTCACCTCATCTAAATCTTTCCGGTGTCTTGATGATAGTTTGCGTCCAAGAAGTTCTCTGATAACTGCATCGTCCAATTCGTAATACCTAAAATTAATAGGGGCAATGATTCATTTGAAAATTAACAAAAGCCTGAAGTCATCATGATCATCATCATCATCATCAGCCTGTGATAGTCAACTGCTGGACAAAGGACTCTTCTAATACACCTCTATCCATGAGGGGGTTTATTGGACCGTATCCCACCACGCTGGTCCGATGCGGGTGGGTGGACCGACTTTTTACGTACCCATCCGACGCATGGATCATCTTACTTTTTAGACAATTGGATGATCGGTCCAAATTGCCCAAAAATTTGTTGAGTCCCCGCAGCATTCGAACCTAGGACCTCCGATTTCTAAAGCACACGCCTATAACACTAGGCTACGGAGCAGGTACGAAGCATGAAGTTAAATCTAATAATGCATAATAAAGAAAACAAATAAATATTTACTTTTCAATAAGCATTTGTTTTGTTGGTTCATCTATCTGAAATATCATTTGCTCGGACAGCTTGGATGGAACCGTCAATAATCGCTCTAGCAAAGCAAAAGTCCTGAAAGAAATAGAAACAATATAGTTATACAAAATTTTTTTGTTTTAAAACATCCAAATCCTTGTTTTTCCGTAAGGACTACTAAATCAATTTTCAAAATCGCATTTCAGAGGTGGTAAGTCCCCTTTTTACAGGGAGCTGTCTGGGGTGGTACCACAGCGGTGCCTACTTCTGCCGCAAAGCAAAAAGTGTCAAAACAGTACTGTGTTTCGGTTTCAAGGGCACAGTAGCCAGCGTATTTTCTGGGTAAACGAGACCGAACATTCTACGACTCACGGTGAGCGCAACGTTGTATGTAATAAAAAAAAGCACTTCCATTCACACATGAGTTATTCTTACAAGTTTCATACCTATCCTAGGTACTGCTCAAAATATATCTTGAGACAGGATTATAAGCAAATTATATCCACTGCTATATGTAACATCTGTCAATGTTTTGCTCTAAAAAGATCCAAATTCAAGTACAACTTAAAATCATACCTATAGTGATCAAGGACATCGCTAGCAATGAGTTCAACAGTCGCTCCGGTCTGTTTTTCTACTGCCCGTTTATGCAGAGTGGAGACTGCTTCACTAGCTATAAATTTAAAAAGATTGTTTGAATTTCTAAAATTATATAGTTTCTACACAAGTATCTAGAGACAAGTCTTACTGATATCTTTAAACTGAAATCACAAGCATAACGACAGCTTCGAATCAGTTTTGAGACAAAGTTCATCAGTAGTTCATATTTCTTTAACAGGCTGCAATCTTTTGTTAAAGTTATGGAAATAATCAACATGTACTAAATGATAAAGTGGGAATTTAGTTCGTCAAAACATAAAGACATTGTCAGTCTATTTATGGTTTCCTTTGCAATTAGTAAAGCCTGAATTAATGTTTGAAGAACTAAATTGTCATTAGCAAAGTATTTAATTGATTACAAGTATGATTAGTTTGTAACATAAAACATATATTTAGGTTAGGTTTTTTTAATTGGCTTGACAGGCAGACAAGTGCTCAGGCCACCTGATGAAAAGTGGTCATCAATGCCCATAGACATACCAGTAGCATCACCGATGCGCAGCCTACCATGAGACATAGGGTGTTTCTCGTACAACCCGTAAAAGTTTTTAGATACTTGTAAGTTTACAGCAGTTGTGTGTACAAAAAAATTATAAATGGTAACTGTGTTAAATCCACTTATTACGGATTTTTTTTGTTAATTCTCTATATTTACTTTCAAATTTTTGGACTCTTTTCAGAGACCATGACCACCCTTGATTATAAAAAAATGTATTATAATTGCATAAATAAAAAGAATAATGGATAAGTAGTTACAATTTTATTTAATTTAATACAAACTCCAATCACAAAGATAATCTTGGTATCAAAGACATGTTCTGTTTTTTTGTTATCATCAGATAAATATTCAATAATTTATGAGTTTAAGCATATTTTCTTCATTACCCTAGTGATAAATGGTAAAAAAAAATAAAAACTATGGATTTTACCTAGGTGAACCAAGACATTGAAAGTATTTAAATTTATATTTCTTTTTGTAGTAAGAATTAAAATGGTCCAATTTATTTTAAGTAAGTAATATAAAAGATGGGCTAACTTATGGATTGGAACCTTGTAATGCAAAAGATGTTGAATCTTTCTGAATAAAGCAGCTTCTTCTTTCTAATAATTTTTCAAAGTTTTAGAATTGATTCAAATAATCAAACTATGCTTTATTAAATTACCTGAAAGCGATACACTATGTAATGACTTCAAACCACTTCAGGACCAATATAGTGTTAAAACGCTATTTGCTAAACTAGCGGTAGCAGTAATATGCAATGCTCAAACAATGAGAACACAAACATTACACAAAATACTTCTCAATCTGGTATTAACTAAGAAACCACTAATTCATTTAAATGGAAAATTTATAAAACTAAAATTAAACTACATTTATTGGTTAACTTTTAACAATAGGCAAAACATTAATATAATATTTTTAATGAATAAAACAATATTATAAATAAAAGTAATAAATAGACATACACATAATTTACTTACATGAACAACCCTCAATCCACAGCTGGTATATTTCAGGGTCAATTAAAGTGAAATTACTTACAAATACATCTACCTCTGTATACATTTTGCCAGATATCTATTTTATTTACTCGTTACAGAATAAGGAATTTCTAGTAGATAAATTTAACTAATTTTGTAAGATTTGACAATTTTGACATTTTGATAACTTCTTGTCAAAATAAGACCTTTACTATGGTTACGTTCCACTTTTCGATTAGAACGATCACGCTCACAGTCGGAATTTTTCCTGTTCCACTCGCTTGCAAGCGTTACTGCCGCGAAGTCAAGTGGAATGAAAATTTTGATATAATCATAATTAACCCATTACGGTTACACGGTAATATAGTTTTATAGCGATATACAAAATCCGTTCTATCCGTTAACTCAAAAACCGTTTGATCGTAACTAGTAACTTTAACGTTTATAACCAAACTCAAGCGAAACGCAAAAACGTTAGGATATTAGCAAGCGCTTGATCACTTTCTATCGCACGGTTGTTCGTAAGGCAAAATGAGATGGAAGGAACGATCAATTGTTTGGCTACTTTTAGCGATCATATTATTCATACTGATAATCAACTTCTGTGCTATAGGAATAACATCTAGTTTTGGTTGGTTTATTTGAAATATTGCTTCATATCGATATACAAACCATTGCAATTATAGCATAAGCCGATTCAAATACTGCTAAGTTATTGATAATTTTATAATGTTACAAGCTTTAGTATGCTGAGTATAAGAATTAGTTTGGAATGTTTTATTTTAGACAGCCATGTCGTAAAAATACATTAAAGCCGAATACTATAGGTTTATTTTTTCGATAGATTTATTTATGATATTTTTGTAAGTTTTAAACTTTAAAACAGTAACGTACTTTAAAAAGTAAAGTAATTTTTAAACATACATTGTATTAGATATGTGCATGTGTCTGTTCATTGTAAAAGTGTAGTATTATCATTTGTGAAGAACTTGTTTTTAAAGTGATGGACAATAATCAAATAGCTTTATGATAAATGGGAATTTAGTTACTTAAATTATGACATGAATCTTTTATGGTTAGTTAATTTGAATTATAAGCTTAGATTTTTATTGAAAACTAAATTTACTACTAACGTTATTATATGATTACAATAAATGTATTAGTTAATTAAAGATATATTAATACGTATATTTTAATTTTGCATGTTTACTACAGCTCGTTACTATTGATAGCATATCGCCCAATAGTGGAACGCAAAGTTGCACCTGATGGCTCCATCACGTCAAAGAATAGGTGATTTCCAATCCGTGCAGTTTTAAGATACGTTAAGCTTACATTCGTCTGTCGAAAACTATAATTGGTAAAAAGTTACGTTATATTACAGATTTATTGTTTAATTGTTATACTGTAATTTTTTTGGACTCTTTTCAGTCACTAATCGCCTTGATTATAATCTATTGCCTAATATTTAACTTAGAATATTGGTTAGTATACATTTTTAACATTTATAAATCAATCAAAGTAATCTTGTATCAAAGCTGTTCTGTTTTTCGTTAAAATCAGAAAATTTGCATAATTTAGGTTATGCATATTTGTACATTTACCCAGAAAAATGTATAAAAGATTGAATGTTGTCAACTGAAGATTAAACAGAATTGAAAGTATTAGGTAATTTACAAAAATTTGAGTAGATTAAATGTTTTATTTAGTAAAATTAAGAAGGTAAATTGATATTAACCTTGTAATGAAAAGATGTTGAATCTCGAAAAACAATATTATATCGTAATAATTTCAAATTTAAAAGATCAAAGTTTTAAATTATTCTTATTAATTGGTACATTACTTTGTATTGAACTTGTCAAAATAGAAAGAGTGGTTGATTAAACCTCAATTTTACACGTTAACGACTAAAGATCGTTACGATTTGAGGAAATTTTAAGGACCAACCCACCTTCAAGGATCATATAGTGTTAAAACTCTATTTAGCCTAAGAACGAAGCGGAAGAACATTGAGAACCAAACTTACATCAAATCAGCTCTCCAAAAAATGTATAATAAGAAAATTCATTGAAATGGAAAATTTTAACCATAATTTAACTAATTTCAAGTAACATTTCAATATAGCTAATTATATAATATTTTAATGAAAATTAATATTATAAAAAAAGTAATAAATACATACATAGATTTGCTAATGAACAACCTAATCAACAACTATAATTCAAATCATCAATAATGTGAAAGTTACAAATGATTAAACTTTTTACATTTTATAACTATGTTTAATTACGGTTCAACTGAATCGGTATCTTAGAAAATTTCAATTGAGATGCCATTACGACCATTTGGTAACTTCGTCAAAATAGACTTACATGGTGACGTTCCAATTTTGGGACTTAGCAAGCGCTGTGATTGATTTACCGTGATCACATTGCAAGGTCTATAAGTCAGAATTCAAGTTGAGGAATATAATCAAAAAATTGAAGATGTGTAGCCTATATAGTTATGCGATATCTAAATCTTCTACTTAACAAAAACCTTTTAAGTGATCAAAACTCCTTCGTTTACATAATTCCTAAGCGAAACGGTTTTAAGACAACGTTTGTTGTTAAAGTTGATTTTACTCACCTGGAATCACATACAGGTCAACTAATCAACCTTAATTCAGTTGAGGAATAGAATCAATATCATCATTAATAAATAGAGATGGATATGTTCCTATGAAGGATCATGCCTTTTATCTGATAGTCGACAGGTTGCAAACGCTGCATCAACTGCTTCAATGATTTTCCTTACAGACACTGTTTTTCCTCAATTAAAATCTAAATGAAACTGGCAAGCACATAGTCAAAAGGAAAAAACTTTACAAAATTTCCAATTGGAAACAAAACCACTTTTCTTTAAATTGGAAATTTTAAAATAAAATTAAACCCACCATTGGTTGGTTTAATTTTAACAAAGGCCCAAACTTTATAAATTTTAAATGGAAAAGGAATAAAAATAAAGAAAAATTCAAAACCCAAACAACCCCTTCAAATAAAGTGGTTAAAATTATTTCAAAAGGGTCAATTGTGTTTCTAAACAAATAAACACCCAAACATTTCCAAAATTTATTTCTCCAAATAAAGGGTAAACCAAGAAAAAACTAATTTTTAAATTTGGAAAATTTTAAAAACCTTTAAAATTAAACCATTTATTACGTTAACTTTTTCAATTAAGGAAACATTAATAATTTTTTTTAATGTTTAAAACAATGGTATAAAATTTAAAGTAATAAATTCCATTACACCTTGTTTTAAACTTTCATGAACAAAAACCCTTTAGTTCACAACTGGATTTTCAGGGGCAAATTAAAGGTTTAGAAACCTTTTTAAAAATTAATTACCCTGGAATACATTTTTTGCCAACCTTAATTTTAAATTTAGTTAAGAATAATAAATTTAAATAGAAAATTTAATAATTTTCCTAGGGACAATTTTTAATTTTGATAACCTTGCAAAAATAGGGAATTAAAACACCATTAACCCACTTTTTGATTAACAACGATCACGTCTCAATTTTTTCCTTTCCCTCCTTGAAAAACTTAAACTGGGCGAAAGGGCAAAAAGTGGAATGGGGTGTGTAAATTTTTCCATTAAACGATTAAACCTTTTTTAAAAGGGATAAAAAACCCGTTCTTCCGGTTTGGGAAAAAAACCGTTTGAAAGTTAATTGGGTTTAAAGTTCCAAAATTTCCTTTATTCAAACCCAAACGGTTTTAGAATAAACCAATTTCATTTGGAATAAACCTGCCTTCTTGTTCTTAGAAAACCAGGTAAAAATCGGTGGTAAAAAATTTTTTTTTTCAACTTTAAATGGTTTTGGGAAATAGCCTGGAACCGGCAGTTTCATTCCAAACTGTTTATCTATCAAAGAACATTACAACAATAATATCCTTTCCCAAAATGTTTCCTTTCAAACTTTTCAAAATTAATTACAGATAAAGCCTGAATGTTTTAAAAATGCCCCGTTCCTTAAATTAGCTATGGATGGTAATTCTTTGTTCGTTTTAAAAACAGTGTTTCGGGTTTGGCAAATTTTCTTGGAAAAAAGGTTGATGGGTGATGGGGCTGCAATGTCATTTTGTCTTTCCAAATTGTTCTCACTCCAAATTTGGGACCTCTGCCTTATGGCAATGGAGTACAGTAGAGGCAGACTTCTCTTATGTTGCCCTTACAATCGCATTTGGTATTATTTATTTTTTTTTTAACGGAGGTTTTTGTTTTAAGCTCGCAATTTGCTTCACAATTTGAAAAACGTGCCGAGGAAAACAAAACAAATCCCATTTTAAAAAAAAAGCAAAGAATCGAATAATTTTTATAATAACAAATATCTGAGCTATCCTTCCAGTGTTTTTATTTTTTTGTTACCGGAGTTTCTTTTTGTACCCTACTTTTGATCCCTTCTCGTCGTTCTAAATCCCGAATCTTTTTTAAGTAGCTTAAAATGGTTTCGGAATAAAACCACTTGGTTTGAGCTCAGTTGAGTTTTTACCTGGCCCCTTAACTTTTCAATAACAATTTTGTTTCCATTTTAAATCAAAATATTGATAAAGCAACCTTCTAAATCGGTTTCCGGTTTTCGGCCAAAGTTTCGGCCAAATTCGGCCCGAAACCGAAACTTCACCGGAAACGATTTTTGGCCAAACTCGCCAAAACCGAAATTTCGGTCGGACACTAATTTAAAATGAAAAAAACAATATAAAAAAAACCTTTTATTTAAATTTCATTGTGCATATTCGGTAAATATAAAAAATATGGCGAAATAAAACTTCGAGCGTACAACCTTAAAACGAAATGGAGCGCAGCCCGCCCGCCGCTCTCGGCCGCACAACGAACATATTCAAGATTTCAACAAATTTATACATTACTTTCTTCAACCTCTGACAAAAATAACTGCCTCATCTTTTTATTTTCCTCTTAGCAACGATAAATCTATGAGACGGAAGCCGTTCGTAGACTAGAATGTGTTGCGGGAGGCCGGTTTGCGGCCACTTCCCAAGCGAATAAAATCAGCCTAAACACCTTTCATCAATATCATAATACTTAACGCTAAACATTTTAATTAATCAGTATTCATTCAATTATTACGTACAACCTGACTATTTTCTAAGCAGCGAAAGACTAGAGTTTCAATGGCGTCTACACATAACGAATATCAATAAGTTCTCAATACATGTTCATAAATCTGGATCAAGCACCAGCGTCTGTAACGTCACTTCACAGCGTTACAAAACTATTTCAAACAATTTTTTCCTCATCCCTTAACAGAGAAAAAGAACTCCCTATGGCCCCGGTGACCTCTCCCCTCAAATGCTCGCAAGGCTATCAAGCTTTGCTGCTTCATTAGCTCCGAAGCTCCGTCTCTATTAAATCCCTCTTTAATTTATCGCTATTAAAGAAAGTAAGCAATAATAGTAATCGATCAAATTTCGCTTCAGCGCAAGAGACGTATCTTTCGTTTGGTCAATCCCGAACATATTCGGGGGCCGCTGAGGGGATCCACGACCGACACGCGACAGTCGCTATGTATTTAACGTTTTATAAACCATCACTTAACCTAAACAAGAAAAAGAGATACAATGTACAAAAAGTGCGAAGAATATTTACAACTTATCCAAAAACCTAACGTGAACGAAGCTAAAGACCGACGTCGAGTAATGAGGGACTGGCCCATCAACTAAAGCGGCACGAATTTATCTGGCAATAAATGCAATGCTTCATAAATATATACAAAGTCGTCAGCTACAGTATTCACCTTTGATAACTTTATACAAGCAATAACGATTGGCGTGTATGACAAAAAAAACTTAAAGCATTATACTATAAAACTTATAAAGTTGCAATCCGATTAATTTTACATATATATTGGTTTTTGGATTTAAATGTTTGAAAAATTATTAATAAAAGGGATCTGTTAACAATTTCCAGTCTCAAAATCTGTTTTAACCAACCAAATATGTTTCTACGCACGAACCCACGATTCAATTATTCCTGAGAAAATAGCATTTGAATTCATAACATTCAAATCTTAATTAAACACCTTCGTGATAAATCTTTTTATAGTATCAATTATATATTAAATAGATTAGCGAAAAAACAAATCTCTGCACCATGATTTCACCTTTTCAAGTGTCGAATAAATAATTACCGACAAGTGTACAACAATCATTATTAGCCACTGAAATATTTTGTTAACCGTATACCACATTCATCTCTTCCCTTGTTTGGAACCGGAGAGAGTAAAGTCCACTTCCCTCATCATACATCACACATTATCCTCAGCCTGTGACATTCCACTGCTGGACGTAGACCTCCCCTAATTCACCCCTAACCATTAGGGGGTTTGGACCGTATCCCTCATCATAATCTGTACTAATATAGACACATTATGTACACGCGTAAAATTGGTATCTTTTATTTGTATGTACAGACATTAAATTGCCGATCACACATTAGCGTACATGAGTGGCGACAGCGGGCTTAATTTCGCCAATGGCGTCTTGAAGCGGACGAGGTCAATCCAAAGAAAATCGGCGATCAAAGGGTCCACCTCTGAAGAACGGATGGAAGCTGACACAAGCTTGTCTAAAAAAAAACTTCCATCTTGGTCGCTCGTTCCGGCGACCGCGATCGCTGTTCAGGAAATATCTTAGGGTATCTTTAAATTGTTCCCCAATGTTTCGAAACACCTTTTTGACAAAGGCACGGTAATGTATAGGTTCAAATTTGAAAGCCATAGAAAGATTAATGAGTATTATCACTTCAAAACAGTAAAAGAGTCATACGCACCCCTTGCTCGAGTACACACACTGCCAAACCCAAACAAGCGTTCGGTTTTAGTCACCCGATAGAATTTATGTCACTATCGGCAAGGCCTCTCCCCCGCATTAGAATCAAGGGTCACGAGGTAAAAGGCCAAAAAATAATATACTTTCAAACCCAATGGCGATAACATTGTATCAACGACACTCTCGCTCTCGAAAGAACCCATCTAAAAGCGACCCTCCGTCGCGCCCCTCGTCACATGAAGATATGTACTTGCAAATGGAACACATCCGAATATTTTTTGTGTCACCTCGATAACGATTTGTACTATATTGTGATTCTTTTCATATTTTCATTATAAGACATTTAAAAAGACAACATCAACGTGCGAAGCATTATTTCTTTGGCTCGAGGGCAGTCGATCAACGTTCGCCATCCAAGTGGGGGCAGCACGGGCACGATGCAAGAGGACTCCGTCGCGGACGAGCGGCAGTCGGACAGTCAGTCAGAAGGGGTTCTCCGCGGCGGCCGGCTCCTGCAACGGAGAGGGCTGGTGACCGTCCCGCTCTGATGGGCCGTGGGTGCGGCGGAGGAGGGCTCACCTAGGGCGCGATGGAGAGCGGGCGGAAGCGGCGGGCGCGCGCCGCGTTGTGGGCGGGCGCGGCGGCGGCCGAGGGCGGCGGCGGCGGCGGCGAGCCCGACGACCGAAACCCGACGCCGCCGGCCGGCCGCAGGCCCGACGCCGGCGGCGCGACGCCAGCAACGCCGGCCGCCCGCGCCCTGCCCTGCGCGTTTCAAGAATACTCTTTTCCCGAAGGTTATCTTGGGACGAAAGTCTAATCTATTCAGAATTGCCTGAATAATAGTTTTCACATACAGGTACTGGCATCTGACTTCTACAACCCGAAGCGCAAACTGCAACAACGGATAAAATCCAATTGTGTTTTTGATCCGTTGTTTAAACCCTTCTTCCCCAGGTTGTTGGAGGAACGGCCAATTTCCATTAAAACGGGCCCTTTCTGGTCCACCCGCATAATCCCTTTTGGGAATTAAATAGTTTAATCCGAATCAATTTCTTTCAATAAAGCAAGCACAAAGGGAAATTACAGCAATGGCACTTTCAAATAAATAAATTATAATATTATTTGACATGCAAACAAGCCTCTTGCCGTTAAAGTTCTCCAGTCTCCCAAAGGCAAGATCCAAAGGGCTATAAAAAGCCCCTAGGGCAACCCAGGAGCACCAACAACTCGGACGAACAATTCCGGACAACGGCTTCCTCGTGCATTTCAGGCCCGCAGTACCGATCGTGAATGATCCGGTTTGCCTCGGATCCTAACCAACGGGAATCCGATGGCAACACCATTTTTATTGAATCACCCGCTATCCACAAACAAACATTTTCGAAGAAAACAATCAAAGATGTAAACTGTTCGTGATCATCGTCAGTTATAATAGTGTATGGCCCCACCACGTCGCCACCGTACTTTCCCTCAGAGCACATCATGAAATGTCGATGCGTTTACCAAATTTCCTCAATTGTAGCAACGGGCGTTCACCTGGTGTGCATTTGGGGCGGCTGGCGGTGCCGCGGGGCCAGGCAAGGCAGGTTCAAAACTCCCGCGGGGTCCGCCGCACCCTTTCGCTCGCGTTTCCTCCCCGGCGGGCGCCTCAATCATTCAAAAGGCTGGTTTGAAACACGGGAACTGCGGCAGCAGCGGCGAATCCATCGAGATCGAGGATGGACACCGACCGGGCGTGAGATCGTTGGGGGTCCGGCAGGAGGGCCTCCGCCGCTCCACGGGCCTGCCAGCGAGCCTGGCCCGCCCCCGGCCGCCCGGCTGCACCCCCGGCGCCTGCGCTCCCGTCGCCACCGGGATGCGCGAGCGCTGCATAAAATAATTAAAAAAAATGGTTGCCTGTAAAATCGGTATCACATAAGCAGGCCAAATCCGCACGGAAAGGAAACCGTGCCTCCTCATTTTCTCTTATTTGCCCAATGGAGCGTTAACGGGGCAACGGCCAAGGCCGAAATGCCGGTATGCCTCCCTCCCAAACCAATTTATAAGACGTTGTCACGTCAAAAAAACTTAAAATCAAAAACAAACTAGAAGCGTTTAACCTTTATGGAAAGACAACTTCGCTGAAAGTTGCCAGGGAAAGAATTGTTTATCTGAACCAGAGATTTGTTCATCTAAAATATAGTACAATTTCATCTTTATACTTACCTGTTATAAAATATTAAGTTGAAATGGCAAAAAATTTAATATTTGGTTTCAAACCCTAAAAAATATTAATTAATTGATAAAAGAATTTATTTCACAAAAAAGAAAAAACTTTTGGCTTATTTGGAAAAAAAATGAAGAGGCAAGTGGACTCACATCCCGGTGGCAGTGCGCGGCGTCGGCGGGGGCGCTCGCGTCGCGCCTCGAGCTCGAACCGGACCTGCAACGAGAGAGGCCATTCGCATATTCCAAACGATATTTACTAAAATAGATTAAGATGAATAAACTTCTATCCGGTCTCACCTGTCAAATCGCTCCAAAGCGCGTTCTCTCTACCTGCTGGAACTGGCTCTTCTCCCTTTGGAGTGGAGGATCTGGAAATCATAGCGACGACATAAATATTCCAATCGGTCTTTTAAAAGTAGGTCTGAAGGTCTGAAAAGGTAAAAAATAAGTACTAACCTCTTATCCCTCTGGTGCTCTGTGGCGTCGTAGTATACGGAGGTTTCCTCGTGATTGAGCCGAACGGGTTCGCCACCCCTTCCTGACAATTAATTCTCACGTGGATCATTATCCCGAGTTCAGGTATTACTACTTTATGGCGATGACTCGGGAACCTCCCTCCTAGTTGTCGGTGAAACAAATTTAAAAATTTAAAAATCCAGAAAAACAAAAGGTTGGTTCTTTTAAGGTTTTAAATAAGTTTAAAAATATCCCAAAAAATGGGAGAATAAGTTACTTAAACTAAAGATGAATTTATGTTATAAGGAAGATAGAAAGGCTCACCTAGTTCATGAAACTAATGTTGATTCGCTACGAGGCGAGATACAATCCGTAACTCATTTATTAACAAAATTAAAGGTATTGATGCGTCTCAAAGAGAACTAACCGAACAATATTTCGGCTTTGAACGACTTGTTGGACCTAAATTAGAAAACGAGAATGAAACCGACCTTGCGTCCCGTCGTGCGGCTCCGTGCGTGCGCGCACGCGGATCTCGAGGCGGCTGGAGACGGTGCGCTCGGCGGGGGGCTCGGAGGGGGGCTCGGGCGCCGCCACCGCCACCGCCGGCGCCGCGCGCGCCCGCCCCGACGCGCCCGACGCGCTGCCCGACCGCGACACGTCCTGAGGGACAGTGGCTGCAAATTAGTCTTGGAGGTAACATCTTACAAAATTTCTTTTTTGAAGTGATACTTCTTTATCGGGGTTGGAAAAATTTTTTTATAACATTTTCTTCCGCCATCTTTTGGTAATCTCAAATTTTTTTTACATTTTTAATATAAATTAAAATGAAACCTTTAATTATTGAGTTTTTCAACAGGAATATCTCTGAACGGGACATCCGCGGTTGAAGGGTGGAGGGGTTGTTCTCTAGAATCAAATTCACCGGACAGGGGGCTCCTAACTCGAAGGTTACATCTTATGGCAAAAAGGGGGTCCCGGGCAGGTCAACATGGCCGCCGCTGTGCAACCAGGGATCGGGGGGCCATCAAAATTTGGCGACCTCAAACCGGGGAAAAAATCTCCATAAAGTTTTGAACTGGGACGGTTTTCCAAAGGGTTTTGGATTATAATCCTATGCTTTAGCTAATAAAAGATTACTGAAAAAAATTTCATTTGTAAAGGTGAAACTTTCGTTCCGCCATCTTTTTATCCCTACACCTGTTAAAATTATTTTCCAGCAAATATTAAAAATATTTTCATTTCAGTTCCATAAAAATAAACAAATATTAATAAGACATCAATGATAGTAAAATTCTATTACAATTAATGAAATTCAAAACAATCTTTATATAATAACTAAAATAAATTTCGAATTTGTATTTATTTATGTTAATAAAACCTTTAAACTTTATCTAATTTCTTTTAAAATTTCTTAAAGTTGCAATAAATTTTTTTTGAAAAATAACGTTAAAAGTTTCCTTCTTACGTATTACCACACATTTTGGTTTTAACGTTGTGTTTCTTTCCCAACTTTTGATGGCCGTGCAACTTTAACTGGCCCACTTGGTTGTGACTGTTGGCCTTTCAAATCGTGATAACCTGGGAAAAGTCCCAATGACTCCTTTGCGAACTGCATTAAAGGGTCCCCTTGATGTTTTCATTTTTTGTGGCTCTAACCCCCGCTTGGTTGCTTGGGGTGCTTTGCTGATCAATTTTTGTTTGAAAACGAACATTGGTGGGAAGTTGAAGAACTTCCTGGTGTAAAAAAATTACCATTATAATTTTATTGATGTAAAACCTCTACTTTTTAGCGTTAAAACAATAAGGTCTAAAGTTCCCTTTTCCTTGAACAATGACATACCATTTAAAGTGGGGTCAAAAGGCAGATGGTATGTTTTAACTTTGAAATTTATCACCCAATGTCACATTTTAAGACCAATCCGGATTGGTAAATCCCAAAAACGAAGCGGGGACGTGAAACTGCCCCTGACTTATAAACTATAGTTGCCCTCCCGGGGCGTTACCGTTACGGGTTAATTTTTTGAAGCTAAAATTTTTTATAGGGGCCACTTTCGGTCCGACCCGGCGGCGCGGTTTGCAAGGATTCGTATCCTCGGTTATTCGGCGTATTTAAATAACAAGCCCAAGATCTTAATCAGTGTTAATTTGGGTTGTTTAAGTCCACAAAATTGGGTTGTTGGACGGCCTCTATTTTTGGGGGTTAATTTTTTTCCGGTTGGGGGCCCCCTCGGGTGCCCCCAACGGGAGGATTCCGGTTGAATGAATGAGCGGTTTGCGTTTTCCGGGATGCCGCGCTTATTTTCATTTTTTTTTCTGTGGCAACTCAAGACCTAAAGTCATTGTAAATTCAAATTTCTAAAAATTTATTCTTTTAAAAATAAAATTTTTTTTTTTAGTCCTAAAACAAATTAAAATTTAAAAATATATTTGCCTGTTGGGTTACTTTTTATGGTTAAATTAGCTGTCACTGGGCCCGACTTTCTGTTTAAAATAGTTTTGTCCTTTCTTTAAGGAAATTATAATTTAATTTTTTTTTCTTATAATTATTAAAAAGATGACCCAACAAAGGCCGTAGGTCGGTAAATTTGATTGGAAAGGTTAAAGGGCCAAATGCGTGTGAGCAATTGCTGAAAATGACGATAACAAAATGAAACTTTCTTTTAAAAAAATAAAAACAACAAAATTGATTAAATTTAAATTTTAAAACCAAGAACAAAATTATTTGCAATATAGTTGACGGTTTGACCAGTGTAGGGTTGAATTGAACCCAGCCTCACCTCAAAACTGGTCTAATAAAAAGGGGCTCCAAACAATTGTTCGAAATTGAACCAGAACTTAAGGACCCTCAAACAAAAGCCTTTATAGGAATTTTGAAAGTACAAGTTGGTTCATTAAATATTATTAAAATTGCCTGATTTGACTGGGTGATGACTGCGGCCTGTCGTCAGAATCAACAAAAATAAACAAAAAATTAAAAAGGGTTAATAAACCCTGGAAGCAGAAAAATTTTGAAATTAAATGTTTTTGAAAACATAAAATCTTAAAGGAAAAACTCACAAAATTTGTTTTACAATGGGGCTAAATAACCCATTTGTCTCCTAGGTTGTGTCAGTTCCTGGGTGAATTGCACCATTTTTTAATCTGAACGTCTAACTAAAAATTAAAACTCCCACAAAAGAAATATCTGAACACATTTTTATAAGACATATTTTTATATAAAAATAACCCGACCTTTGCTCCGCCAAAGGTATCATACAGGTGCATTCGACGAATAATTCTAAGTTCTGTCTCAAAGTTTAGTGCCTCAGGTGAGATAATAGTAAAAAAAACATATTTCTTCCAAATTATATTAAAATATACACGTGAACTGGGAAGAAAATTGGTTTTAATTCTGAAACAATGTTTGGGGAATTACCATCAAACTATGCCAAGGGCAAACTTCTTTAGAAAAAAAATATTGAACAAACTTAAAATTTTTTTCACATGGTGGATCACCCATCAAATTTTATAGAAAAAAATTTCTTTTTATATTATTGTATTTTATAATATTCCCAAAAATTTTATTTGCCTATTTTCTGAACAAAACAAATTATGATATCTAATTTTGGAATCCGTTCCAACAATAATTTTTAAAAGAAAAGGAAAATCTCTTAATATAAACAATTTTATTATTATTAAACAAAATGGAATTAAAATAAATTTTCATAAAAGCACAGTGTTAACCTGGTACATCAAAAATTAAATGATAAAGAACAAAATTGAACCTTTGAATTGTTTAAAATTATGTTTATGTATTACTGGCACCAAAAGAATATCAGTTAATTTAAATCTTGGATTCCCGGGTCCTTCCTTTCAGTGAATAAACTATAAACGGTGGCTTTTAATTTTAAAGTCTTTAAAATTTGAAATCTAAAAGTTGACCTCTCTGTTGAACGGACTATTGAAACAGCCTTAGAGCGGCACTTCATTGTTGTATGGTGCGACCTCCCCGGCTTATATGAACCCAATGGAAAGTTATTTGGAAGAAATTTTTAAAATATAGATCTAATAATATATTATAAATTGGGGATTTTAACATTAATTTAAATAATTGCAAACCACAATTAGTTCAGATCATTGTTAAATTCAATCCTTTTAAATTTATTTATTAAAACAAATTAAAGACACCACTTTATAGATAAATATTACTTTGTCTACCCATTTAAAAAGTCAATTATTAAAATTTATTTTACCTTGTGGTCAATTTGCCTCCTTTCAAAAGATAAATGATTATAACAAAGTTCCAAAAAAAGAATGTTTTTCTATGTAAAACGTAGAAGTTAAATGTATTACAAAGTTAATTAATTATGATAAAATCCATGACGGCCATTATTCACTTTAATAAGAAAATTTAATACTATATTTACTTCTAAAACGGTTAAATCTAAAAGGTTTGAGTGTTTGGTGGTGGGCCGTCGGAATCCATAAAACAGGCGGGTTATATGACTTTTGGTAAAGAACAAATAACCATAACTATAAGTTTTTGCCATATTGGCGTTCTAAAAATATTTAAAAAGGTTTTTTTAAATTTTATCTTTAAAAAATAAAATTAAAATTCATAGAAAAGTGAGAATGACGGAAATTGTAGGAAACCGGAAAGGCCGAAAAGCTCTAAAATAACAAATTTATAACCATGGAATTGGCTGACTTAGATGTTGTCCTTTTTGAAAAATTTTAGGACTTCTTTACGACACCTCGTTTTGTCTTCTCCAACAGTTGCCGAATCACTTTTAAAAGATAATTTATTAAATGTACAAAAAAATTTTGTGGTTTAAAATTTTTACTGGGAAATGGGTAATGGTTGGGCGGCCCTTTTAAATCGTGTATCGCGATGGGTGGTGGGGCGTTGGCTTTGCGTTTGGCTATGTAAATATCTTTTGTGTTAGCATGTTCAGCAGTGGAATTGGAAGTTTTCGCGGATGTTGGGTGCAACAGGGAGGCGTTACTACCGGGGTCACTGATGTATGCAGGGTGGTTTTGCCCTTTTTCCTTGAACCAACGGTTGTGAAGCCGTCCTTG
This sequence comes from Lamproptera curius, assembly GCA_029286875.1. NCBI lineage: Eukaryota > Metazoa > Arthropoda > Insecta > Lepidoptera > Papilionidae > Lamproptera > Lamproptera curius. The sequence goes on along the minus strand of JAGSMT010000027.1, from coordinate 3,956,632 downwards.
TCCCTGTCGGCATCCATTTGTGATTGTTTACCTTCCAAAACGGAGTCGGGGGATTGATTGCGCGTAGTTACTAGGCTACAATACCTGTTTGGCGCGGCTGGTAAAGCCGGTGGTTCAGAGAAGCAGGTAGGCTTGGCTACCTCCGAGTTCTTGCTGCCATTATTTCGTTGAACTAAGTTGGGTTTACTAACTTGTAGTGTTTTAAGAAGTCAGAGAGTTCATGTTCCCGACTGTCGTGAGACATGATGTAATCATGCCCGCCCCACTTACGTGGGGACGTGTGTGCGTAAAAATCTAACGTGTGATAGCGCTTAAGGAGCGCTATGTGAGTACCTAGCTGCCGCCTAATCTAGCAAGCACAAATTTAATTTAATGAAGTGTTACGTGAACAGTTGTGTGATGTGTGTAACGACTTACGGAAGCCGGAACCCGCCTGTGACCACTAACTACACTACATTAAATAGTATGTCGGGAAGTGGTATAGATGGGAATTTGCTGCTCACTGCTTTTTACGAAACGCGACGGCGCCGAAATACGGACACTGACCGAATTTATTTTATTTATTTTTTATTTATTAACACTTTATGTACAATAACAGTACAATGGCGGACTTAATGCCAAAGGCATTCTCTACCAGTCAACCATTGGAAGGTGTAGAGAAAGTTGAGTAGGTGCTAAATTAAAAAAAGGAGGTTAATATTCTAGAATAAGTTTCAAAATGTATTTACAACAGTATATTATAATAAATAATACACATACGTATACTACGATGTACATCAAGCATACTACAATACTATATACATACATATATAAATATATATATATTCATATATACGTACATATACATACATATACTAAATATAAATAAATACAAATTCCAAATGATGAGTTTAGCTCTTATTGTTAAAGAGACTAGACAGATGTTCACGAATTTTACGCTTAAAGTCGTTGCGATTTTTAGCCATCCTGATTTCCGAAGGCAACTCATTCCATAAGTGAACTGCCTGTATGTGGAATGACGAGTGGGTAAAGTCAGAACGGTGAATAGGACATTGAAGCAAACGATTATTTTTTGAGCGAAGGTTTTTGTTGCTGACTTCACATAGATATTGAAATTTCGAGGATAAGTAGGTTGGAGTAACAGGTGAATCTAAAAAAGAATAGAGAGTTGTGAGCGTCCTTAAGGAGCGTCTTTGACGTATGGGTAGCCACTGCAATTCAGCACGATAGGCTGACACGTGGAAAAAAGAGGAAAAATGGACTCCATCTCGGTGGCAGTGCGCGGCGTCGGCGGGGGCGCTCGCGTCGCGCCTCGAGCTCGAACCGGACCTCCAACGAGAGAGGCCATTCGCAATTCCAAACGATATTTACTAAAATAGATTAAGATGAATAAACTTCTATCCGGTCTCACCTATCCGCAATCGCGTCCAAGCGCGTTCTCTCTACTGCTGGACTTTGGCTCTTCTCCACGCTTCGAGTGGAGGATCTGAAAATCATAGCGACGACATAAATATTCCAATCGGTCTTTTAAAAGTAGGTCTGAAGGTCTGAAAAGGTAAAAAATAAGTACTAACCTCTTATCCCTCTGGTGCTCTGTCGTTGAAACGGAAGGGTTTCCTCGTGGTTGAAACCCGCGGTTCCCCCCCGCTCGAGGTAATTCTCACGGGACATCGGTTAGGGTTTTTACTTTTGGCGATGACTCAGAACCTCCCTCCCTGTTTCAGTAAAAACAAGTTAAAATTTTAAAAAAATACCAGAAAAACAAAATTAGTTAGCAAACTTATTAAGTTTTAACATAAATTAGCCAAAAATATCAATAAAATAATAAAGTAACTTTTCTCCAATGAGAATAATTACAAACCTTTAGATAATTTATTTATAAGGAATAAATAGGCTCCCTAGTTCCCAAAACTAAATTGATTCCTTACAGGCCGGATACAATCCTCTCATTCTAAACAATAATTAAATATGATGCTCAAGAAAAAACCAACTATTTCGGCTTTGGGGCGGGGACCTGAATTAGAAAAACAGAATGAAACCGACCTTGCGTCCCGTCATCGGCTCCGTGCGGCGCGATCTCAGGCGGCTGGAGACGGTGCCGCTCGGGAAGCTCGGAGGGGGCTCGGCGCCCCACCGCCACCCCGGCGCCGCGCGCCCCCCGCCGACGCGCGCCCCGACCCGGACGTCCCGGGGTGGACAAATTAATCTTGGATAACTTAAAATTTTTTTTTCATGAAACTTTTTGTCGGGTTTGGAAAAATTTTTGAACATTTTCGTTACACGCCATCTTTTAGGTAGTCTAAATTTTTTAATTTTTAATATAAAATTGGAGAAGCCCCTTCTCTATTAAAGGTTTTCGAACGGAATATCTCCTGAACGGGACTCCACGGTGTGGAATTTGGTGGAGGGTTGTTCTAGAGATCCAAATATCCGACCGGACGGCGGAGGCTCTAACTCAGGGTGCACATCTTCACTCCAGGCCAAAGGGTCAAAGGAGGTCAACCCCAAAACCGACCGCGGCCGACCACGGAGTCGGGAGATGGCCCATCAAAGTTTCCGACCCTCAAACCGGAAAAATTAAAATGCCAAACCCAGGTCATTTTGGAGCTTTGGGTCTGGTTTTCGGTATAAGGTATAGGATTTAATCCGCCAACATAGTAAGTAACGGATTACTAAAAAAGGGTCATTTGTAATTAAGTGAAACTTTTTGCCATCTTTTCTTATCCCTACGCGTGTTCGTATTTTTCTCCAGCAGTAATGTAAACAATATATTTCTTTTCGTTACCATAAGCCTTTAACACAAATATATAATAACGACATCAATGATGTAATAATTCTAAATTTGAAATTCCAAAATCTTTGTAATAAAAGCTAAAATAAATAATTGCATTTTTTTATTATGATTTCAAATCCTTTTTAAACTTTTTCAATTTAACTTCATTTAACCAATTTCTGTAAAGTTGCATATAGTAAATTATTTTTTGGAAAAATAACGTCATTAAGAAGTTTCACTTCTTACGCTAGTACACGCACACATTTTTTGAGTTTCTAACGTTGCTGTGTTATCTTTACACCAACTTTTGAGGTGGCCGTGCAACTTTAAGCGTCCACAGGCCAACACCTATGGTTGTGACTGTTTGGCGCTAAGGGTCAAATCAGTGATTCCAACCCTGGGCATAGTCACTTAATGACTCCTATTGGCGAACTGCATCAACGGTCCCCTTGATGCCGTGTTTAAGGCATTTTGTGTGGCTCGTAAACCCCGGCGCTCACGAGTTGCTTCGGGTGCTGTATAGCTGAGTCAAAGTATTTGTTTGAAAACTTGAACATTGGTGGGAAGTTGAAGAACTTCCATGTGCATGGCCAAGTTACCCATGTATCAATTTTTGACCTTGATGTAAAGCCTCTACTCTGACTTTTATAGCGTTATAGAACAATGAGTATGAAGGATTCCCTATTCGTTCGAACAAGTACAACTGACTAACCATTTTAAAAGTAAAGGTCACACGTACAGATGGTATGTGTGTTAACTTCTTGAAATTTATCGCATACTAATCGTCGACGTTTGGTACAGACCAATCCGCCGACGATTGGTAAACTGTACAAAACGAGGCAGGGACGAAACTGCCCCTGACTTATAGGCTATGGTTGCCCTCCAACCGGCCGGCGATTACCGATTACGGTTTATTGTTTTTGAAGCTAGAAATTTCTCTCATGAGGCCTACGTGCTCGGTCAACGACCCGGGCGGCGCGAAGTTTATTAGCGAGGATTCGTATCTCTGGCAAGTTGATTAAGCCGGCGTATTTAAATAACAAGGACAGATCGTCCATTAATCCATTGTTATTATTGGGTTGAGCTATTGGAGTCCACGAAAGGTGGGTTGTTGGACAGCCTCTATTGTTGGTGCAGGGGTTATTGTTTCCGGCTTGAGGGCCGCCTCGGGTGAGGACGTCGGCGCGTTGAATGAATGAGCGGTTTAGCGTTGTTCCTGGGATCGCAGAATATGCCCGGCGCTTGTTTTCATTTTTTTTTCGTGGCAACTCAAGACCACATGTCATTGTAAATACTCCTATTTATTATATTAAATAATAATATCTATTTAAAAATATAAGTGGGATTTGTAATGCTTTAGCCTCCTCGAAACATAATTGTAAACAAATTAAATAATAGTATCTACATTGTGTATCCTAGTCATAGCGTTACCGTGTTTATACGGTGTACAGATCTAGCTGTCACTGCATGGTAACGACTTTCTGTTTAAAATAAGTTTATTGTCCCTATATCGTCTCCAGAGCTCACATTATAATTTAATCTTATAATTTTCTTATCAATTATTACACAAAATGATGACCCATACACCAAGGCCCGTCAGGTCGAGTAACATTTGATTCGGAAAGAGTTAAAGGGCCAAAATGCAGTGTGAGCAATTGCTGAGGAAAGCTGACGATAACAAACATGAAACTTTGCAAATTATTAACAAAAATACAAAACTTAAACAAGAATTGTCTCAGTTAAATTTAAATTATTTAAACTTACAAGAACAAAATAATAATTTGCAAAGTATAGTTGACGGGTTTGACCAGTTAGGGTTGAATATGAGGAAGCTCTCAGCCTCACCTCTAAGCTAAGGTCTGAATTAAAGGGCTCATAAAACAATTAGATTACTTGAAATTAAGAACCAGAACTTAAGGACCACTCAAACCAGAAAGCCTTTATAGTAAATTAGGTGAGAAGTACAAGATATAGGTATCCCAGTAACAAATATTAAAATATTAGCACAATAGATTTGACTGAGTGACTGCGGAGACCCTGTCGTCCAGTAATCAGCAAAATAAACAAAAGAAATTAAAAAAGTTAATAAACACATATGGAAGACAGAAAAATTGTTGAAATGTAGGCATAGTATTTGTAAAAGCTATGGCAAAATCTGTAAAGATAGGAATAACCTCAAGGCAAAATTAAATGTTTGCTACAATGAGGCTAAGATAACTCAATTGTCTCATGAGGCTAGTGTCAGTTCACTGCAGGCTGAGATTGCACCATTGTTGCAATCTGAGCGTCCTAACTTAAGATATGAGGCATCTCAAAGAGAAATATCTGAACACATTTCGGCTATGAATGACATATTAGATTTATATAAAAATAACCCGGACCGTTTTGACTCCTTGACCAAAAATTGTGTATGCATACAGGTTCATTCAGAGCTGGAATATGATTCTAAGTCTCTGTCTCAGAGTTTGGTGCCTCACGGTAGCCTTTGAGATAATAGCAAAGAAAGACATATTTCTTCCCATAATTATATTAAAATATACAGCGTGAACTGGGAAGAAGTATGGGTTCATTAATTCTAGACAAGTGTATGGGGGTAATTAGCATCTAATTACTGTATGCCAGGAGCAACTTACTTACATATTATGAAAAAATATTGAACAAACTGTAACAATTTTCATTTGACATATGGTAGGATACCCATCAAATTTTTATAGAAAAAAAATTAAGCTTTATGCTATATTATTGTATTTTTAAAAAATTCAGCCAAATATTTGGCTAACTTGACTCCTGCTTCTATTGAACAGGAACAAATTGTGACATCAATTAATTTGGAATCCGTTCCAAGCAATAATTTAAATTAAATATTGACACAATGGAGAAAATCTCTTACAAAATAAACAATACTTTATTATTATTAAACAATAATGGTATTAAAATAAATTTTTCTAATAAAAGCACACAGTGTATGAACCTGGTACATCAAAATATTTAGGAATAGCCAGTAAAGATCTTAAAATTGAACTCTTCTTGAATAGTTGTAAAATTGATGTATGTATTACTGAGCACTGGCTATAATAATATCACATCATCAGCCTTTGTTAGTCCACTGCTGGACATAGGCCTCCCCTAATACACCCCTATCCATTAGGGGGTTTGGACCATATCCCACCACGCTGGTCCAATGCGGGTTGGTGGGTGGACCGACTTTACATGCCCATCCGACGCATGGATCATCTTACTTTTCAGACAATTGGGTGATCGGCCCAGAGTGCCTAACCAACAAGGAAACAACAATGAAAATTTGTTGCGTCCCGCAGAATTCAGAACCCCGACCTCCGGTTTTAATAATAATCTTGGATGTCACTAGGTCGCTAGCCTGTTGAGTAGAGATAAAGCCTAACTGGGTGGCTCTTTAATAATTATTAATAGTACTTTAAAATTTAAAATCACAATATCTTTAATATTTGAACTCTCTGTTGAACGGACTATTAAAACAGTTTGACAGAAGCTTGATCACTTCATTGTTGTATGCGTGTACAGACCTCCCAGCGTTATATGAACCTATTGAAGTTGTTCTAGAAGAAATATTGTTAAAACTATCTGAATCTAATAAGTATATTATAATTTATGGTGACTCGAACATTAATTTATTAGATAATTTGCAACACCACAATTAGATTCAGGTCATTGTTAAATTCAAGCAACCTTTTAAATTTATTTATTGAACCAACAAGAATTACAGAGACTTTTGCAACATGTATAGATAAATATATATACTAATTGTCAACCATTAAATAAATCAATTATTAAAATGTTAACTTCTGACCATTGTGAGTCAATTTGCCTCCTTTCAAATAGATAAAAATGTTATATAACAAAAGTTCAAGAAACAAGAATGTTTGTTCCTATGTATAAAAAGCGTATTGAGAAGTTCAAGTATTATATTACAAAAAGTTAAATATTTACATTATGATGAAAATCCACTTTAATAAGAAAAGAATTTTATACTATATTTACTTCCAAAACGTTAAATCTAAACGTTCTTCAGCGTTTAGTGAATGGCACAGTCGGAATCCATAAAAGCAGGCGAAGATTATATGAGCTTTATAGTCAAAGAACATATAACCATAACGATAAGCTGTTAGCGCCTATTCTAAAATATTTAAAAAGTGTGTTATCTGGCTAAATGTTTATACTTTAAAATAAAATTAAAATTCATCAGATAAAGTGAGAATGACTTGGAATATTATTAATAATCGAAACCGGAAAGGCCGCAGAGCAATCTAAAATAACTTTAAATGTTGAGAACCATAGAATTGAAGCTGACATAGATAGTTTGCTACTTATTTCGAGAGATTTTTAGGACATTCCGTTACGACACCAAGTCGTTTTGTCTTCTCAACAGTTGCCGAATCACTTTTAAAGATAATGTTATTAAATGTACATAAATGTGTAATTTTAATGATGTATGTAGCTAAGACATTATAAGTAGAAATACTAATACGGCGAACCAGTAGCGCTCAATGAAGTTGGAGATGCGGCTCTATTTACATTTATCGTGTATCGCGATGGGCGTTGGAGCTTTGGCTTTCCGTTTGGCTATGTAAATATCTTTTGTGTTAGCATGTTCAGCAGTGGAATTGGAAGTTTTCGCGGATGTTGGGTGCAACAGGGAGGCGTGACTACCGGGGTCACTGGTGTAAGCAGGGTGGTTTTGCCTTTTTTCCTTGAACCAACGGTTGTGTAGCCGTCCTTGTCCCTATCGGCATCCATTTGCGATTGTTTACGTTCCGAAACGGAGTCGGGGGATTGATTGCACGTAGTTACTGGGCTACAATCCCTGTTTGGCGTAGCTGGTAAAGCCGGTGGTTCGGAGAAGCAGGTAGGCTTGGCCGAGTTCTTGCTGCCATTATTTGAACGTTGAACTAAGTTGGGTTTACTAACTTGAGTGTTTTAAGAAGTCAGAGAGTTCAAGTTCCCGACTGTCGTGAGACATGATGTAATCATGCCCTGCCCCTTACGTGGGGACTGTGTGCGTAAAGTCTAACGTGTGATAGCGCTTAAGGAGCGCTATGTAGTCCTAGCTGCCGACCTATTCTGAAGCACAAATTTATTTGAATGAAGTGCCACGTGGACGGTTTATGCTGATGTGTGTAACGACTTACGGAAGCCGGAACCCGCCTGTGACCACTAACTACACTACATTAAATAGTATGTCGGGAAGTGGTATAGATGGGAATTTGCTGCTCACTGCTTTTTACGAAACGCGACGGCGCCGAAATACGGACACTGACCGAATTTAGTCTTAATTAAAACAATAGGTTTTCTTTTTTGGTATCTTCCTTGGTGTTTCTTCTTTCTTCAATAATGGTTATTTGCATGTACTATGGCGCACCTGTAGCGCTACTTATAACCTGTTTTGAACTACTGGATAGCTAAACGCGCTACTTGGGTAAAAAATACTACTACCATATGTCATAATTGGACGAATGACGGTTTTAAACAGCGTCCCTTAGTGATAACTTGCTGTTAGGATTGACTAGAGAAGGAGTCGACCCAAGACAACAACAGCTGATCTGTCCCTGACGTCTGAATTATGAGTATCAGGAGAGGTTTAGTCGGTACGACCCCAGGTACAAAAATATTTAAAGGAATAAAAGAAATATAAAAATAATTTGAAAAAAGAAAAAATACAAAAGAAAATAAAAATAGAACGCATCTATCTATCTGTATAAGTTTTGACAAAATCCCAAAAACATGACATTTGGGAAAAATAACATAACAAAAGTATCCTTGTTTAAATCTTTTTCCTTTAATTATAATAATAACAAATGACTAATTACATTTAAACAAAAATTCTTATAAAGTAACAAATTTAGAAACTATTAAAGAGAAAGAATTATAAAGGTTTATAACTATTGCAAAATAAAAATCACAATTTTGAATGATAAGGTAAGTAAAATGGATTAGGTTATATCATTTACTAAAGTCATGAACGGATAATATAATGTACAATGCATTAAAAATGAAAATTTAAATGATTAAAAAGGTTAAGAAAAAATAAAATAGTAATTATATCATTTCAGTTTTGACTGGTGACTTTTGTGGATATTTTGCGGTGAGTGCAGAAAGCTCATCATCCAAAGTGATTTATGGATGCCACTTGATGTTTTACACATATAACACCATTCTGCGTCCACACTGAGCGCATGCCAAAATGTAGAGGCTTTCAAAATTGTTTGAGCTCGAGTCAAAAATTCTTTAATTGATACAGATGTACCCTTAAGCTTTTCTAGCTTTCCAGACATCATCTCCAACACAAATACTAGAAAACCTTACAGTATGGGTCTTTGCTGCACAGGGCTCCCAAGTCATGGCAAACCTATGTTGGGTGTTGATATTTTATCAGGCCTAATTTTTCATGAAGAATGCTAGCATTGTTTGAAACCAGTCCTCCTTTTCATTTCAGGAACCCAGTAATAATGAGGCCTTTCTTCTGCTGTGTGTGTCCAGACTGTCTACTTGCCTGAACATTCCTTTATTTGTTGGCGGCAAACCAAGGATGCCAAATATCAGCTCCTAAAGGTACGGAGCTCTTCAAATTTTCAACCAATCCTTGGAGGACCCTTATTATTATTTGCGCCTGCAAATCATCCAGTCTTTTGATATGCTCTCCTCAATGCGGTTCTGTGTAGACACTATCTCAGACAAGTTGGACATATTGGTTGAGTGCTTCAAAATAACTGGATAGTGCTGTTTGCTTGTGCTGGCAGGTGTGATTATAATGGTATTTTAAATTACATATAACTGCTGCCTATAAGTACACCCTTAAAATAAGCTTTGAGCTGATTTCAAACTTGGTTTTACTGAATTTTGCTAGAAATTTAATTAAATATAAGGAGCACTGTTAAAAGACGTGTTAACTTTTTAGTCACCTACCCTCGAAAAAAATTTAGTCTTAATTAAAACAATAGGTTTTCTTTCTTGGTATCTTTCTTGGTTTTCTTCTTTCTTCAATAATGGTTATTTGCATGTACTATGGTGCACCTTAGTGCTACTTATAACCTGTTTTGAACTACTGGATAGCTAAACGCGCTACTTGGGTAAAAATGGACTAGCATATGTCATAATTGGACGAAGACGGTTTTAAACAGCGTCCCTTAAGCGATCTTGCTGTTAGGATTGACGAGAGGGAAGGAGTCGACCCAAGACAACAACAGCTGATCTGTTCCTGACGTCTGAATTATGAGGATCAAAGGAGAGGGTTTAGTCTAGTGCCACTCCAAGGACATGTGGTCTTTTCTACCCAGGGGACTGGGCAGTTGTGGATTAAGATATTTGTTGGGGGTTTCACCTTTAAAAATTATAGCAGCACTTTTGGTAGGGTATATATTGATCATCCATTCGCTAAAATAACTCCCTAGAGTTTTGGTTGCGGAAGGAAGGTCGATTCATGGCGTTTGGGTGAAAAGCGGACGTGTAGATGCAAGTATCATCAGCAAATCGTTCGTTGCCCCTGCTCCATTATCGTCAATAGCACTCACCGGCAGGCTGGAGGCGCGCGGCGGCGAGGGCTCGGGCGTGAGCGGGGGCGCGCGCGCCGCCACGCCGCGCATCACGTCCAGGCTGTAGCGCAGCGCGCCCGCCTCGCCGCCGTCGAAGGAGGCCTGCTGCAGCAGCGGCGGGCGCAGCGCGCGCACCCTGGCGCCGATGGCGGGCAGGCTCCAGCTGCGCGGCAGCTGCGGCTGCAGCCCCGCGAACGCCTCCAGGCCCGCGCTGTGCAGGCAGCAGCGCCGCCCCGCGCCCGCCTCGCTGCGCGCCCGCTCGCCGCGCGCCTCCGCCGCCTTGGGCGGCGAGGGCGGCGGCGCGGGCGGCTGCTGCGTGGGCGGCGTGGGCTGCGACGCCTGCGTGGGCTGCGTGTGCTGCGTGTGCGTGGCGGGCAGCTGCGTGCGCGCCGCGTTCGAGCAGCTGGACACGGCGCTGGCGAGTCGCGCGCCGCGGTGCTCCGGCGACTGCGGAATCGAGGGACGGTTCGAGAGGCGTCGACGAGGGAGATCCCGAGGAGAGGTCGCGGTGGATTACCTGCAGTTGCTCCTGTTTCCACTCGTTGTCGGTGGTCTCCTCGGAGTCGTCGAACTGCGACTTCCACAGAGAGACGAGCGTCAAGGCACCGCCCTTCGTTACCTAGATCAAAATCATACGATATAATACAGAATATTAATTCCAAAACTGCCAGGGACATTTTGCATTGCCCTGTAATCACACTAATAGCTAGTACCATATTAAGTGAGAACAGTAATAATTTCACACTTGCTTTGAAGCAAAAAAAGGCCTACACAAATATGTAAACATTATATTGCCTGTTGTAATGCAGAGACGTTCTCGTCGTCCATGACGGCAAACTGCGTGTAGCTCTGGTCAGCACGGGCCCTCGCCGCGCGCCTTCCGCCTGTGCACCATAAATGACAATGATCTATCGCATTTTTACCTGATCAATATTTAATATTAACTTTGGATATTGTCGTCATTTAGTCTGGTACAGAAAAACTATTTCTACCAAAATAGCTTTAGCCTTAAAATTCTTCTAGCTATTTTTAGTTAATAAAGTCAGCTCTTCACGATGGCAGATGAGCAGTCGGGCCACTTGATGGAAAGTGGTCACCACCACACAGCCCATGGACATTAGTGATACAGTATTACAGGGGTATCGTCAATGCGCTGTCTACCATGAGACAAGGCATTCTTGATAATTACTCTGAATACGGTGTTTTAATATTAATATTCATGATACACCAATTCAATTCCCAAAATTCTATCGTATTTAAGTGATCAGACGTATAAATTAAAAATCTCTAATTTTAAATTTGGCAGCTTTTGATTTGGCATCGAAACATAATTCAATGCGATTTTACATTTTCATTAAAGTGAAACCGTACTCGCAGTGCATGGGCATGGAGTGTTAACATATAAGAGAGTGATTTTTCGATGAACTTTCTGATAACGCCATTCACCCCAAGAAAGAAAGCACGTACTTCTCTTGAAGTGCGTGTCGGAGTGCATGCTGTCCACGTCGGCCACGATGCGCGGGCTGACCGCCTCGCCCGTCGCCGGCGAGTGCGCGTGCGCCGAGTGCGTGGCGTGTGCGGCGTGCGCCAGCTCCTGCACGCACGTGGGCGGCGCCGTGACCACGCGCAGGCGCGCCAGTGTTGGCCCGCCGGCTGCGGGAGACGCACTGCCGTTAGCGCACGCGGGGGTGGGGGCGGCGGGGAGAGGGGGGAGAGGCGGCGGGCACGCACCGAGGGGCATGGGGCGCGTCCAGCAGGGCGGCACGCTCTGGCGCTCGGGGCGGGCGGCCGCGCTGGCGCCGCTGGCCGCGCTGCCGCCGCCCTCCGCCACCGCCGCGCTCGCCTCCTTCACCACGTGCCTCTCGGGCGAGGGCGCGGCGGCGCTGCGCACCTCCGGCTCCTTCTCGGGCGTCGCTTTGTCCGTGCTCGACTGAAACGAACAGAGTGCTCTTTAGCGCCCCCCCTCATCGACGGGTACCGCGATCGTAGCCGACTGCACTCACGTATCCGTTGACGTGGTGCGCGGGGGCCGCGTGCGCGTGGGCGTGCTGGTGCGCGTGCCGCGGCGAGGCGGGCTGCGCACGTTTGTCCTTGTGCGTGTGCGTGTGCGTGTCCGTGGCCACGGCGGCCGTGGCCTCCGTCTCGAGCCGGCGCCGCGCCTGCACAGCGGGGGGTGGGGCGGTCAGTGGGCCGTCGGGGGCGCGGAGCGGCGTCTTGCGCGCACTCACCCGGTCGGGCGCGTGCTCGGGCTCCGCGGCGGGCTCGGGCGCCGCGAGGGCGCGCGCGCTCGTGCTCCGGCCGCCGCCGCGGCCACGGCCTGCAACGGAGGGGCCGCTTTAGGCACCGGGGCCGCCCGAGGGCTCGGGGCGACGCCGGTGCCGGGCGGAGACTCACGTCCTTCTCCCAGTCGTAGGGGTCCGCCTCGCGGATGCCGCGGCGCTTGCAGCAGCGCTCGAGCAGCGAGGTGAGCATCCCGTAGTCGGGCGTGTCCGCGTACTCCAGCTGCTGTACGTGCTCCAGGAACTGGCGCAGCTCCGACGGCAGGTGCTTCAGCAGAAGTCGGTGGTCGTACTTCCTTCATCAACCCCACCTGCGCAAACCACTTTTATAAAATCTGTTCCAAATCGTACTCATCATAAAGTTATTTTTTATGAAAGAAGCGTGCCTGTTCCTTGTCCTTGATCTTGCGCCAGGGGAGTTGCCCATTGACGAACTCCACTAGCATGTAAAACAGCGACCAGAGGTCGTCGTGGCGCCCCATCTCCTTGTTCTTGTGCGCATTGATCGACGCGTACCGCACGGTGCCTGCGTCACATCAAAGTCTCGTTGTATTTTCGTATTTTCTAGTTATTGACGAACGAATTCTTACAGTTAATACCGATGACAACAAAATAGGAAGACAGCTAAGTTAGAGATAGCGTTAATGGCGTTAAAAAGTGAATGTGCGGGTGCGTACCGCGGAAGCCGGCGGCGGCGCGCGGCGGGCGCACTTGGCCGTTGCTGGTGGTGTACTGGCGCGCCAGCCCGAAGTCCAGCATGTACACGCGCCGGCAGTTGGACGGGTGCCGGCCGATGCTGAAGTTGCTCTGCGCCACAAGCACCATGTTAACACACGCTTATCGACTCGATCCTTTTAGTTAGCCATAATGAAACACTCACCGGCTTAATGTCTCTGTGCAGGAAACCGACGGAGTGGATCGAGTCTATCGCCTTCAATATCTGCAAGCCCAACCTGGAACGAGAGAGTGCGTCAGAGTGGCTGGTGGTGGTGGTGTGATGAGGACGGGGAGCATGGGGAGGAACCGAGCGGCACCTGAGCGTGGTGGAGAGCGAGAAGGCGCCCCTCGGCTGCGCCCTCCGCAGCTCGGCGAGGTTCCTGCCCTGCAGCTGCATGACCACGTAGTTGAAGCGTGCGTTGCGCCCGCAGCCGATGAACCGGCACACGTGCTCTTTGCCTGCGCGCATCGCATTGTTTTCTTTAATATTTTGTGATAACACTTTTAAGAATTGCCAAAATACATCGTGCAATTTTTTTTTGATACTCTTTACTACTCTAAGCGAGATATCTGGCTGAATTTAGGCCCTTTAGAAAACATACTGTTAAGTCAGGAAGTCTGCTTATGAAGCAAAACTCTCCATAGTATATACCTTGCAATTTTTTCAACACTGCCACCTCCATCTTGAGCACCTGCTTGGGCTGCCTTGCGGACTCCACCTTGAGCGCCACCTGCTCCTGGGTGACCAGATCTAGGCCCTCGTAGATTTCGCCGAACCCTCCACCTCCGATCTTCTTTACTACCTAAAAAAAATTGGCACTACCTTCAAGAACATTTCTTTGATAACACTGCCATTTGACTCTGAAAATATTTAGAGGCTATTCAGGCAATTAAATTTAACTTAATTATAGTGCCATTTTAATAATTTTCAGATAGCAGGCCAATAAATAAAAACTATAATAATCGCAAGCAGGTATGAACGTACGCAGTACGATACAAGTTATGACATCTGGTTTATTTTTTCATCATTATCATCATCAGCCTGTGATAGTTACTGCTGGACATAGGCCTCCCTGATACACCCCTATCCATCAGGGGGACCGTAACCGTTGGACCGTATCCCACCACGCTGGTCCAATGCGGGTTGGTGGTTCTATTTCACCCAGATATTTCCCAAGTAACCATGGAGTCGGTTTTAATCCATCCAGATTTTACTCGAATAGCAGTTTTTACGCGGAGCACTGGCATCCTAATGATACAACTCAAAGGGTTAACGACATTCTAAGGGTAAATTAGTTGTCAGTAAATTTTAAGGCGCTGACTTCCTACAACGATTGCCTAAGATGGTCTTGACAACCGGGACCAACTATTTATCGGTTATACTATGGAACAAAAAAACCTTCCAGTACAACAGGAGAAGCCCTAAATTACCTTCCATCGCTCCTTGACCACGTGGCCCGGCTGCAGCAGGTCCTCGGAGGCCATGGTGATGTGGTGGGCGCGCCGCGAGGTGTCGCAGCGGGAGGCCTCGCGCGACGCCTTGCCCCCGAAGTTGGGGAGCGTGCGCGACCTGCAACGCGCCCACCGCCCTCTCAGACCAACGCTCGACTCCCCCCTCAGCTATTTATAGGCTGATTCGGATGTCACATGCATCGTTCGAAAAGTTTGTACAAAAGGTTCAACTCGCTATTATGATATTGTTTTGTTTTATATTCCACCATGCGCTTGGCTTAATTGACAGTGACCCTCATTTGTATGTGAATTAAATAGATGAGGCGAGCAGGAAGTTCACCTGATGGTAAAGTAGTAGCGGAAGAAGTAGCAAATCCGCTCACCACAATGCGACAGAGGATCTTACCTCCAGTTTACCTAGTATCTATGCTGGCTATGATGCCTTTAAATACCGGAAGACAGTGTTTACACCAACTTGCGGTACGAATACAGAAGGCACCGCGGTGGGAGTTTTCCAGACGATCCCCTGTTTAAAGGTGACCTTAAAAAGGTACACCAAAATGTGGTTTGGATTCCCACTATGACAAAATCCTGTGTGTTATACATAGTGTTTTCCTCGTGTCCGGGTACTAATGCAGTATATAATATTTTATTAGTGAATACGCTAATTTTATAACCTGTCAATTAAATCAAATTACAAAAGTACACGTTTTTATAAGAGCAGAATTTAAAAATCCTCGAGTTTTTCTTTCTTTCTAATCCATACCAGTTAGAATAAAAGCATACTTAACTAATTAGGCATACACATAAGCCAGGGGCTCACCTCAATAGCGGGTTGGGCTGAACTCTGGCAGCGCTCGCGGCCTCTTCGCGCCGCCCCTCCCCCTGCGCCACGAGGACCGATTAAAATTACAGTGCCACAATTATTTACACATACAACATATAAATAAACATCGACATGTATTCATATCTCATATGAATAGGATTATTGTTTACTTATTTTACTTTACGATTGTTCTTCTTACTTGTTCTTGATCCGCCATTTTAAAAGTACAATATTTTATCTGTCTTCGCCAATACTTAGACACTTACGATTATTGTACCTTTTAATGGTTTTCGTAGTATAATTATTTCTATTACTTGCGCAATTTATACATTATTAAATAAGATTACTTTACGATTTATCATGTTCATTTTGAGATTTTAAATTCCGACGTTTGAACATTTCCAGCGCCGTGGTCACGGGTAGAACTATTACTTATTATTATTTCGTAGCATTTAAGGTTCTTCAAGCATTAAACTTAGTCGCTTAAGTCTTCAGTAAAAAGACTAGCATTAACTATAATTCTAGACAATGTTAATAAAAAACCTGAATGTAGTCATAATATTTTAATTAATAAAAACACCTAAGCCAAAATAAATACATTTTAAAAACGAACGGTTTTGTGGACTGCGGCCATTTGTAATCCCAATGCGATGTTAAACCGATATGAATGGCCGACTTCTTTACTAACATAAGATATTGTTTTGGGTAAAATCAATCCCTAATTCGGCTGGAATTTAGACCCTGGGCAGTTGTTTAACGAATTGTTCGACATATGCCGACACATGGACCTGATATCAACCGACAGTGGAGCTATTGTTAGTTGACACGCGGCCCTCACCGCGCTGATAAGGGGCCAAGTGCGAGGCTGCAAAGCTCCATCGCATGTAGTAGTGCTTCGTTAAATTAAAGTCATGTTTAGAGTTGAAAAACACCGTCTGCACCTACACATGCTTTTTGAATGACAAATTATAGCTATACATCTAATAGATGTAGTGAAAAGTTGAATGTATATTACTACTAGTATATACTACGTATTGTTTAAAAAACTATCATACTTTAATAATTATTTAAATTGTCTAATTGTATATATTAATATTAAGAACTAAATAAACAACTAGTTGATAGAATAAAAAACAAATATCAGAAAATTTTATAACGAGGTACCAATTATATTTAACAAAAGTAATATTAAGCGAAAAGAAAAAATTAAATATTTGCAACGTTAAATAAAATTTTTCAATTCCTCAATACCAAACAAATACGGTACGCGGTCAAAGATATATTAGCAATTCTTCTTAAAAAAGTATAGTATCATTCTTAACAAATTTTCAAAAAACTTAAAATTAATACAATATCAGCCGTCGCAAATTCACTGCCAATATTTAGGCATTGTGTTGACATTTGAGCCAGCTATGCCTCGATATGCCGCGGCCGCTTGGAAATGCCAGCGCTCACAAATGATCCTTTATATACGATTTTTCCATCACACTGGTAGCCAGTACTGGTGATTTTATAGTGCTATATCGCAATCGCCCTTCAACTTAGACATGTTTCTATATACATCGGTACAAAGTATTTAAAGCCGAAGAAGAAATTATATTCAGATTTATTTTCCTCTCACACGGGTGCTATGTTTTATTTCCTAAATACCTAATTACTTGAGTGTTAAGGGATTTTTAAATATATAAGCTTATCATCGTCATCACCAGCCCGTAATAGTCCACTGCTGGACAAAGGCCTCCTCTAATACACCCCTATACATTAGCGGGGTTTTTGGACCGTATCCCACCACGCTGCTCCAATGCGGGTTGGTGGGTGGACCGAATAATTACATGGGCTCATCTTACTTTTCAGACAATTGGGTGATCGGCCCAAATTGCCCTAACCAACTAGGAAAGAACAATGAAAATTTGTTGAGTTCCCGCAGGGTTCGAACCCACGATCTCCGGTTTCTAAAGCACAGGCCCATACCACTAGGCTACGGAGGCAGTCACTATATAAGTATATACAGTAGTCACTATATACAGTATAAGCTTATAGCAGTTGACAATGGTTTAATTCATTTTAAAGAAACTACTAAGTGTCTTAGGTTATATGGGTGAAGACGGCCGCTAGTTACAGAATGTACAGGACATTCAGACGGGCGTAAACCCCCAGAAGCGTCAACTGAATGGGTCCTTTGACTGCATATGAAAGGGATTCGTGTCACGGTTCATTGCACTCGATGCTTCATCAAGCACCCAGCCTCTTTAATGTTGTAAGAAAACAATAAAGTACGTTAATTATGAAACATTGGTATTACGCTTGCAAATACATGGTCGCTTCTCAATAAAAGTCGTGAGTGAGTAGTTATGCAAATGTGAAGAAGGGCGATTATCCTCCCTCATTATCATATGGCATTCATTAGTCGGTGAGAAGCTGAGAATGCCTCCGCGTATTGTTTTCTAGCTTAGATGGCGTCATTTGCGGGACAGAGGGCCTTGGCGGGCGTCTCCCGATCGATCGGAGGCTGCGGCGAGGCAAGGTCGCGCCCCCGCCGACGGCCGCTGTTGCCAACGCGGCGCTTGTGGCTTGCTCTGGGCGCGTATCAACCGCTTCGGGATTTCTCTCAATGATTTCATTGCAGATGGCCACGGATCAGCATTTTTTTACATTATTTATCGTAGAATAAAGTATAATCCAAAAATATTTATTTATTTAGAAAAGGACAAACGACTATTTGTCTAACTCTAAAGCCAAAACCATCATTGAAACCTAATGGCGATAGCGCCGTAAAGTAGTGTCGTAATTTATTAATTATTATACTTATTGGTTTGTTTTCTGCAATAAAGGGAGTATAACTGGGGACTTGGACAGCTCTCACGCACTTACGGTGTTCAGGTATTGCATGATCTGCAGTACGGTCTGCTCCATGGACTTCATGTTGGGCCCTCAGCGGCCGAACAACAACTGACGGGCGACACGATGGCCCAATTAGCACCCGAGTGCGATAGAACACCTTTTGAGGAAACTGGCCCCTACAGAACACACATGCCTAATGGTGCGATTCGACCAGATATCCATGACATACTTATAGCTTCCGATGTGTTGCTTTTTAACTATTGAATTATAATCAACTACGTCACGTACGCGTATTAAATGCAGATATAAAAGATTGGCAAAATGTTTGAAAGAAATATACAAATAAATATGCATAAAGATAACACAAAAGACAATATTACGCTTTTAATTTATATCGACGCATTATTAGCGGGTTTATTCCCACGAAAGAGTGTACGCAATCAGTAAACGGGTGCACTTTCCCGGCCCATACTAGAGTGTGCGCTCGTGTAGGGAAATCAATTATCCGGTTTTTGAGCAAAATGTTTACTGGCTCGTTCGCAACGTTCTAGTTGAAACGTTGCGTTTCAACTAACTGGAACGGCTTTAAATAAAAAACACAGGTTTGCAAACACATTCTTTTATCGCTATGCCTAGTCTCATTGGCTGGTGAAAACATGTTTGGTTGCAGATGGCAAAAGCACAGGGCATTTATATGAAAATTAGCTTTCGTTTCGACCATGTGTCGTTAAGGGCTCTCACCTGGGGCTCATGGCGTCGCTGGCGCTGCGGCTGCTGCTGGGGCTGAGCGGGCGCCGCGGGACCGGAGCCCTGCGACTCGGTGTCCGCCGACGAGGACGAGGACGAAGAAGAATCTAGATCACGCGAGATGACTTAAACATATTAAAGGAAATTTATTGTCTCGAGACAACATTGGTTCGGCAAACTGAGAGGCCGAAAAATTTCCCTAAAACCGTCGCAAAAACTTGTGTCATAAAGTAAAAAAAATTACCCTAGCAATTTTTAAACTCGAATAAATGTAATCAAAGTAACCTACGAACCAAGAAACAACGAAGAGACGACAATTGGGTGATCGGTCCAAACTGCCCTAATCAACTAGGAAACAACAAAGAAAATTTGTTGTGAGTTGAGTGCAGGATTCAAACACACCTCCCGGTTTCTGAAGCACACGCCCTTACCATTAGGCTACGAATACATTTAGTTTGTTGCCATAATTTAATAAAAATATGTAACGCTATGAAATAAAACTTTTAACTATTTTCTCCACTTGAATAATTAAAAATAGCAATGAAATAGAGAAGTACTAGCAAAGGACGTGGCGTTGGCGTACCTGAGCGGCGGGAGGCGTGCGGCGCCAACTGCGGGAAGGAGGGCTCCCTCTCGCAGGCGGGCTCCTGCTCCCTGCAACGAACCCAAACACGCAAACGCTCTATTACCATATCCAATCCCAATCGATAATCGAATATCACTATTTTTAAGCTACGCTAGCCCGCATTTAAATTAATACAAAACAAACGGAATACATCATAACATTAAAACGGTATAAAAAAGCCCTGACAATTACTTCACAAGTTTCGTTTCCGTTCCCTGACCATGAATGCTGCATAGGATTTAGTTTGATTAAAAAAACCTTTCGACCTAATGCAGAAACATTAATCTTTACTATTAAAATACCTATTTTATTATTCTATAATATATGCGTAGGGGGGTTAAAATAAGTCAAAAATATTCAACAAACGATGACGAGTGCTATCCAAATAAGCTATCTTCACTTGCAGGATGTTTATGAAGTAGTGTCGTCATATAAATAACCAATGCATTAGATGATTTGTAATATAACTGTATCCAACAGTTAGTAAGTTGCTGCATATATCGGACAAAATAAAATAAGGGACCCAGTTGTGACATTCAGAATGCATAAAGAAAAAATCTTAACGTATTCAACTTAGATAAAGTTGTTGTTTAAATATAAGATAGATAAAAGATTTTTGTTCATTATAGCCATTATGAAAGATATTTTTATTAAGATTTTCCTTAAAAACTGCCGCTCTAATATTATCAAAGCATTTTCCACAAGACTGGACTATAAAAACTGCTACAATCCTTTACGACGCAAAGTTTCTTTAATGTCAATTATAATATAAGGCTATATTTTGATTGAACGTTATAAACTGTACTAAAATAAGGTCTATTCACCAACCCACAAATACGCCCTAATGGAGGCCTATGTCCAGCTGTGGACTAATGATGAAAACAAAATCTCAATAAAGTTTTTATCATTTGTGTGTTAATGGCTTTCTATAGAAAAGTCGCGGCAAAGTTCAACTTTTATTAAACAAAAGAATAGTCCACAAAACAATAGAGTAAAAGCGAAATATAATGGGATAGAAGTGAGAGAGATGATGTGACTATAACTCATATTATACCTTTAATTGGCAGTTACGAATGATTTAGTCGTATTCATCCCTAATAAACTGCCTCCAGCCTAGTGGTATGGGCGTGTCTTTAGAAACCGGAGGTCGTGGTTCGAATCCTGCGGGACGCAACAAATTTTCATTGTTGTTTCCTAGTTGGTTAGGGCAATTTGGGCCGATCACCCAATTGTCTGAAAAGTAAGATGATCCATGCGTCGGATGGGCATGAAAAGTCGGTCCACCCACCAACCCGCATTGGACCAGCGTGGTGGGATACGGTCCGAACCCTAATGGATATGGGGTGATTAGGGAGGCCTATGTCCAGCAGTGGACTAACAAAGGCTGATGATGATGATGATGATGATGATGAATCCTAATAATAGCCTAGTAAAACAGTATTAATATAATTTGAATGGTAAGAAAGGTTACCAAGAATCCCTGGCGTCACTGATGTACCAATAACAAAAATACTAGTTTTCACTGTCTTTTAATCTGTCCTCTGCATTCATCCGCGCATTTTTGGAGGGGTGGAATTTTGTAAAACTCATTCTTAGCTGATCTCTACTAGCCAAGAGAAAAATACCAAATTACAAGTCAATCGGCCACTTGGATATCATGATCTGCGAGTTCAAACACGGGATCTCATATATATAGATATAAAATTCGTCGTATCGTACGTAATAAACACATCTCATTACCCGATTAGCGATCGATTGTGAGCCCATTCGGCGGGCAACGGGGACGAGCATCGACATCAAGGGGCTCACGGTACAGCCCTTTCACGGCCCTAGCGCGTACCTCTCCCTCCCGAATTAATTCACATGATACGGGTAGACACGCGATTGCGTGGCCCATTATTTGTGATCCATGTGGCAAATGTTGAACAATCACTTCACAGCTTTTGTAAAGGCGTAATGAAGATTTATTAAATATATACCTTTGTTCTTTTTTTCTACATGAGGAAATCCATTAGGGATACCTCGACAAGCAAGATTAAAACCCCGTGAAGATCGCCATCTGCCTGGATGAAGAGTCACTGGATCCTTAGGAACACCACCGTGGCCCTTCAACGATTGGGCTTATATCGTAAGTCTCATCCCAAGAATACTACCTTAAGCTACAATGCTGCCTGAAGTCATAATTTAACCGAGCTTAACAATTAACTCTCGTAGATTAGCGTCATTTTACTTTAAAACGCTCTTGTCGATTGGGGCACTTCGCTATCTGATATCAAATATATACCTACAGATCAAGTGTCCTGGGAGGAAAAGTTGGTTTTTCGCGTCAGAGATAATATGTTTGGAAGGACAACGTCATAAGAGACGATCGAGGGCGGCCGCAACGGCCTTGGGCAGGCACGTGGCCCGTGTTACGTTACCCGTTAGATATTAGCATTACAGGCCCTGTTCTGATAGCGACGACAGCTGGCGTGACAAGGGATGCGGGTCCTAATGTTGGCCTTTATATAGTAATTACATAAGTCAAATTAAAACATTATAAAAGACCCATAAGCCTATTAGTCGCAGAGAGGTGCGGCGACGCGGCATTGGCGCGGCCGATCGCTTTGTGCTTGGTTAGCTGCGTATCTTTTCGAGAGATTTAGGGCAATTACGTCTTGTTGTCACTTCATTAAAATTATATTTTAGTATCGTTGTACGTTGATGAAACTAAAAAAATATTACTTAATAATTTTTAGAACTTGATTCATATGTGTATTATATAGCATTTCAAGCTAAATCTCATGTGCGTTATACACTCTCACCCCATTATGTACGACAATGATTGTATATTTGGTATACAAAGACGAGGGTTGTTTAAATTTAATCTTCAGCCAAGTTATATTCAAAATCTTTTGCACTATATAGCCTTATAGTTTTTCTTCCAAAATAAAAGCGGCATGGTAGCCGTAGCGTTGCTAATAAGATATTCTCTACAGACGAACAAGAAAACAAATGACCCAACAATATCATAATAAGTTACGTTTTCCGTTATTTCAGCAAAGTCTTACATCGGTGGTATGGGATTGAGCATCGCAGTATCCCCCCTAAAAGAGACATCTATGACAAAAGTGTAAATCCATGACAAGGGCTGTTAATTGTAACTTTTCCCCTATAGTTCTTTCGAACTCGCCCTTGTAAATTATTACTAAAGCTTATTAACAAATGTCGTAACTTAACCAAATATATTTCCAATTTAACCCTAAGGCCAATTTACAGTGAAAAGACACACAATATTTGTTTAGAGCGGTTAAAAACCGTAATTGTTATTCTAGTCACTATTAGCCGACTAAATACGTACTGCTTCCAGTCAAGTTAGTTCCGGTTACTTCCGTATCCACAAGAACAATGTTAAATGAAAGCAGGATTGCTTTGCTGACTTCAAAAATTTAACAGTAAAATATGACCGACTTCAAACAGTATATAAACCATTTTGTGCGATATAAGCGAAAACAACGTGCTCTTTGCACGAAAATGCCGTACGATTTCTGCCACCGCATTTTAAATCTCTAATACCTTTATGATATTCATTTAATCAAAATTTCGATTATGACACTTTATATGTACATGTGTACAATAAAGATTTATTTCAATTTAATAACTTTTATATGGACATAAGCTGTATTTCCTTAAATGAGCTTTGAATATACGTCACTGCAATTTTAAAAATGTTCACATAAAATGCTTATTGTGGCTTATTCTTAAGAAATAGATATATTCTCTCGAATTCTTTATTATAGTTTAAAGCAATAGCTTTGCTGGAAACTATGACAGCTATATATAGTTGCCAGCGTTTACAATTTAAACGCGTTACGTTGTGATTTTTGACGTGGAAATTTTCTTAATTTCCTAAATGTCCATTAAACTACCTATCACAAAGTTCAAAAAAATGGGACCATCCTGTCGAACGGTTTTAGCTGTCGCTTATACCAATTATTTAAAAAAAAATAAACAATAAAAAACAACAAACTCCGAATTGAATACCTAAACTTTTCTATCTTTTGGGAAGTCGTTCACAAAAGGATGAAACTGTACCCAACGCCTTTAGTTATTAAAGTTAAGTTTAATTTAGTTGGACGATACAATTCCTCTTTCTCGATGAAACTTGAGGATACAAAGAAAAAGGGAATAAAATATGAATGCCCCTTGCAACATATATTATTTATATTCATGTTGCAAGTAAATATAAAGGCCGCCTTCGTGTACTCATTTCACTTATCGCTTGCCCTGTAAAGTGTAAATAGAGCATCAGAAAATTGTGATTTAATGGTTTTTGTGACTTTATACTTAATTGAGTCCTAATGGATCCTAATTGCGTTTGCCTACGATCTGTTCACAAAAGGTCATTAAATATTTCGGCCATGCTGCCCGTGCAGCCTCTGATAACTTGGAATGTCTGATGATTACGAATACGATGGCAGACTTGAAGGGATTGAAGGGAAGAGATGCAGTACTTTGTGAACCCCATGCTAAGCTGGTTTATTATTTTCTTTGTTAAACAAAGAATTCAACATAAATACCTTAAAAAGTTTTCTTACAAAATTGAATTAAATGTTACCTTGTGGTAATCGTAAAAATTGCATTAAATACTGATAGAATAGTTCAATTTCTGGGTTTCCTGTAGTATACAACAATATTCTTTTGAGGTCGGATTTTAAAAACTATAGTTTTTTTTATACTTTATGTTTTAGGCATTATTTATCGATTGAAACAGTCCCAGAAGGGGATACAACGCCACTCTTTTACAATTTCAATACGATGGGGCAAGAGGAATTTATTATAACTGCTTTTAAAAAAACCTGACCAGGCCCGCGAATGGTATGGATCAAGTCGGGATCTGTATTAAAAAAACCCTGATTTACAGAATTGTAAAAGCTACGGGTTCGTAGCCATAATTTCATCCGTTCTTCTCCATCAATTGTTCAGGTACCGTGGTAATGGTACCTGCATTATTCGTCTTTGTTTGATTTAGTGATGGACAGGTCACATTTTACACTCAAAAATATATTCGAAGCCTCGTTACACGCCAAGGGAACGACACCGAGGCGCCACTTTAACGACCGCACAAAGGTGTTCGTTGTTACGATCAAACAAGCCATTGGGGGAAATAGAGGCCAAAGTCTTAACTGCCTCAACTCATCGTTGGGAATAAATAAAATAATAAGCAAAATAGTGTTACAAATTGAAATTAATCCTCTGCAAAAGGTTTGTACGTAGGCCGTACATGAATAGATATGACTTTTAATGTATAATACTAATAATAAAATCGTTATATACTTTCTGTTGTTGAGGCAAATACTGTACATAACCGTCACGGAGACGGTACTTGACGGTTCCGTGAACATGGAACCTGGGAGGGGTTTAAAACGTGGGGTATATTTTTTAAAGTAATTAAACGCGACAACATTATTTATCATGTTTAGTATTCGCTAATAATATTTTATTAGAAGTGTTTTACAAATTCAACAAAAGTAGTTAGAAACAATTAGCATGTAAGTCACAAGCAAAATCATGTTATAAAGTCTAAACGAATTTATTAAATACTAGTGACCCACCCTGGCTTCACACCGATTCAATGCTTATCTGCAAAATCTTTGCAGACTCAGTTAAATTACATGCTGTTTAGGGCCCAATTGATATAAAATAATGATCTCCAGTCGATTACGACTACAGCGGCCGATCTATATTAGAGATCAGTCAACTACGCAGGAGATATTATAGTGCACAAATGTACGCGCAAACACAGGCTCACTTCCTGTTTTTTTTATACTCTCAAAGCCCGATGGGACGGATGACCGACACGACCGGAGAAAAATAAGGCACAGGGCCGACTTTTTACATGCCTATCCAACGCATGGATAATCTTACTTTTCAGACGATTGGGTGATCAGCCCAAATTCTCCTAACCAACTAGGAAACAACAATGAAAATTCGTTGAGCCCCGCAGGATTCGAACCCACGACCACCACTAGACTACGGAGTCAAAGTTAACTGACTGATATATTTAAAATGGACAATGTATTAAAGGTACTTGATTGTATTAAGATTAAAGCTGTGTTGCTTAAAATCACTTCATTAATAAGCCTATTTTTCCCGTAAAATGTACAGGATAAAAGATGGTTCTAGTGAGTTTTCCCCAAGTGATAGACTTATACTATGGTGGATGTTTTTGGTGACCTGTTTAACTTGTACAATACTGTAGTACATTATGTTCATTTACCTTGTGGGGTTCAGCCAGCATTCGCAATGTAAGAGCAAGAAAGTATGTTTCTTTAAATCTCTAAATTTTTCAGAATTTCTCTACAATATTATGCATTGAATATACATATAAACCTTCCTCTTGACTCGAAAAATCTACTTAAAATACCAACAGGACGAAAAGATAGCAGACGCAATATTGTTTTAATACTTTGTAGTGAAGAAATGCATTCAGTAGTAATCATCATCAGCAGCCTGAGTTAGTCCACTGCTGGACTTAGGCATCCAATAATTGTGCTGGACGCACTCCTTAACCATTTAGGGGGTTTTCAATATTATTAAATGATTTATTTATGGGTTAATCATGTTTATTACAATCTAAACTTTTCAAGGCTTTTTGCAATATCTTTTGCAATGGAGCAGACTTATATATTGTAGTTCATTTCAGCTACTTGGATATTATAAAGAAGGTGTAATAAAGATTAAAATTCTAAATACAACTTAGTCTGTCTTGTGACATTGGATGCTACACAGAATGAAACATCAGTAATGAATATTTAAATAAATGTGGCAATGATGGCATAGATTAAATCCAATTTTTAACAATTAACTTTATTGCATAAATTTTGTTCTCTTGTTGAGGCTTATCTCAGCTTTCATGGTCACTGAGCATAATGACAGACAATGCATAGTTATAGATTCATTGAGTATAGTTACCATACAAAATAAAAAACAAGTTCCTTGAGGAAAGACACCTAAATTTGTCTTTGTATGCTCACATGGACTGACCTTAGTAACACAAGCTATAGACTATGTTATATTTTAAAATAGTAACATGATTCAGTTGTTAGATAGGCATGTAAAATCTTTTGGGTTGTTGAGACCAAATTAGTCAGTTCTTATAAGATGTCAGTGCCTTCAAATTAACTAATAACTTATTCATCTATCAAATACAGTTTACCCTTCGGATTGCGGAGGACAGATGACAGTCACTCTGTGTAAAAACTGTAAATCAGGTAAAGCTCAAAGGATTAGAAAACAACCCTATGATAACTTGGAGAATTGGCTACAAAAAGGAAGAAAAAAGTAAAAAGAGAATTTTAAGATGTAGTATATTTCTTTTGGGATTTTTTTAGTAACCTAATGATCTATTAACTCCTTTGGCTAGAAGATAAAAAATAAAACAAATGATAGCTTGTGGCAAGTTATTTAACAAACACATTGAAAGCGTCAAAATTAATGTATTGTATATATTCAGAACACCAATGTAATAAGAAAAAACCTTATTAAGTTTTTTATAGGTATGTATAGCTTTATATTAGGTTGTTCAATTAATGATTGAGATTAGTGTATTGAAATAAATAAATATTATAATGCTACTATATTTATGTGCACATGAGCGTGATATTTGCTACTAATTAACAGTTTATACTTTACCTAACAATTTTGTATTTATTTGATAAGATTTAAATATAGTCACATTTTAATGCAGTGTTGACTATTAACCGTCATGGATTATATTTTACAATAACATTTATCTTTACGCTTGGAAAATTACATAAAAGTTAACGTGATATTTTTAAAATGCGAAATAATCACCGCAAAATAAGTAAAACTATCAGACATTACTGCTAAAACAAGATGGATATAGTAAGCCGACCAAATGTTCTGCACTATGCCACCTTATATTGCCGCGGTGTTACGTCACTTTTTCACGCAGTCGGATAATATTTAAGCGAGATAGGTATATACGGGCATCCCACCCACATATAATCGATTTTTTAACTATTCACGGGAATTTTCTTAGAAACTCTAAATAACATTATTATTTTATTGCCATTTCTATCTTAAACAAAACATAAAAAGTACCATATATTTTGTAAATAACTGCAACTTACCTAGTAAATTAGATCGTACGCTCAATTTGGCAGGGAATATATTTAGATGAGCTAAAAAGTCACATAAAATACACTGAACTAACACGATTTTTACAACAATTTAAATATTAGACAGTTAAATAAGACACTGTGACGCGTTTCATGTCTTTCTTCGCGATGCGCGACATTATTTTTCGTATTTTCTCTCGATTTCGACACGGGTCTGCATCGATCGCGGAGCCATGACAGGTTCTTTTCACTGCAGTGAAGTAAGCCACACCCGCTCAGCTGACGGGTTAGGTTTTTTACAGAGCAGCATGAAGTTAGGTTAAAACCAGGGGGTGAGGCCGTTGACCTTTGTGATAGTAATGGGGTTTAAATGAAAATTTATTTGAAGGTAAATATCAAAATACGTAATCAACCGTAAAAATGTATGATATATACGTATTTACTTAGTAACTGTTAACTTTATAATATACTTAGATAGGTTATAAGAAAATACTTTATAAGTATATTTTAACGTTATTATAAACCAACAATTTTTCTACTTAGATTCCAATTGAATAACTACGACTAAATATTTTCCTAATACCAAATTACCTAACTCCAAATGGAAGTGCGGATGGATTAATTCAGTGAGTTCTCGTTGTTACCGAGAGATGGCAGGCAAGAAATACTTTGTACTACGTATGCACTATTGCACGTATGTTAATATGATTAAGGAACACGTAACAAGCTTTTAAATGTATTTAATGCTATTTTAATGTTTTTTATTTACCTTAAATAATAAGAAAATATGTTTTGATACTTTGGTATGTAAAGCACTATTTTCAGAAGTTATTTGTTGTTGTTTAGAAGTTTGGAGAGCACGGTAGCTTCTATATTACTAAACTAGCTGTTGCCCGCGACTTCGTTCGAAGTTGAAAAAAATTGTGTTAGTTACTCCCAGTTCCATCACCTGTCACCCGGTGAAAGTCAACAGACAGCTATTCAGACAAAAGTTTCAAAAAATGTTGCTTCAATATATGTATCGATAATAAATAATATCGAAAACATATACTCACAGCGTAATTATTTAAAAACTGTTATTTCGGTGTTACAACTATAAATTCCAATTGTATTCATGTGTATAGAATATAGATTAGGAGATTTAACATCTAATAGGTGTGTCAGCAGGGCAGTAAACGGATTTGTGGAGTCATATGCTGTAGCTCTCTACCATTCGGTTAATGCCTAAACTATATTAAAATTTCGTTATTTATATTAGGAGAGAGAGGGATCGCGTCCCATCGGACTATTTCTTTGCATAAATATCAACGGTACAAACTGTGAATTTTATTATTTCATTAAAGTTATATACGTACCTACTTTGTTAGTAAAGTTAAATATATAGTTAGAAATGAATCATTTTTATAAATTTTCATAGATATATATGTGTATATAAACCCCCTAATGGATAGGGATGTATTAGGGGAGGCCTATATCCAGCAGTGGACTATCACAGGCTGATGATGAATGAATGATGAATATATGCGTGTATCTGTGGGCTGTCTTACCAAGGAATCGTATGCGCCCAGTCCAGCTGCACCCTCCTTGGAGCTAGAAGCGACATCTTTTCCGCCTCCTTATCGGCCACCCTTAATATTGAACTGGACTTATCCACGATTTTCATTTAAACAATTTAGACTTTTATTGTATTAATGAAAAGTTCGTTTCGTATTAATCCAAAATTACGGAACATTTCTTCGTTTTATGTAATCCTCGTGGTTGCAGGGTTTTAATAACATTGTTTAAGCTTAAGTGAAAATACGAGCAATACTTTCCCTTATTGTATACTGCTTATTTATCATTTGAAGAACCTGAAACAAGGAAATAATGATGTAGTATACCATATGCGTTATGAGTATTTGAAGAAGTATTTATCGTTTTATATATGTAGTTAACATATTTAAAAAAAATATCCCAAGTTATTTCCAGTTACTTGAGCTATAATGATAGTAAAAATAAAATTTGACTAGCCATTCCGGAGATTAGCAAAAACATAATGAAAAATAGACAGACGTACAAAAATTTAATAAAAATCTGTTTTGATATATGCACTGATATGTATCACCATTAAAAAACGGTTATTTTCATGTTACAAAAAGGCACTTCAATTTTATTTACTAGTATAGATAAAACAGCATGATTATGAAGGACTTATGTTCAAACTTATCTTGCAACAAAAGCTTCGATGCCAAAAAGTGAAACGAATGGATTTGATTGTTGGCTAAAAGCTTAATGCTACCGAAAATAAAGTAACAATAAAACAGAGACGAGCGTGTCAAGATCACTTTAAACGTCGATTTATTAAATGGGACAAGTGGTATTTAGAGCGTTTGAAAAGTGTTTATTTGAATGTGTTATAGCTACAATATTAGCTATCAATAGCTAATATAGTTGCATAATAATAGCTGCTATTTTGTAGTTTTTTCCTTATTTGCTTATATTTTGAATATTTCACACTAAATAATTATAAATGTCTACCATTACCACAATTATGTTATTTTGACGTGTATGATGCGTGATGTATTGTAAAATTTCATCAAAATCCCTATGGTGATTTTTGTGTAAAAAAGTAACTAATATCTGTATACCTACATTGTTACTAATTTTCACATTTATAATATTACTAGAATAAATACAAAGCTTTATTCAAATATATACAAATTAATAAAATTGGATTATTTTTGTAACATTACTAGACCCGCTTTTGAAAAAGTACCTGTAGAGGGATTTATAATCAGTACCTACATATGCCAAATCTTTTTTTTTAATATTTGTCCGTCGGTATATCTGTTTGTTTGCTCTGGCTGATTCTCGGAATGTCTGATCTGATTTTGACGGGTTTTTTACCAAACGACAGCTGATGTATCATTGAGTAACTTAGATAAAAATAAGGTTAAATAAAATAGGAAACTTAAATACATACAGTAAAAGCTCCTTCACGCTTCCACTATTCGTGGACAAAAAAGAAAACCAATTCCAATATTCGCGACTAAAGATTTCTTACAAGTACATACATGTCAATAAAAAGTATTGCAGTAACTACTGCAATACTGCAATAAGACAGCGGTTCAACCTATGAACTAACAATTAATCCAGGGCTTTAGCTCGTTCGACAAACAAAGAATGTAGCCTTCATATGAATGTTATGTTATAGTAAAAAAATTGCAAAACATATAGGATATTTCGTAACCATGAAATAACCAACGAAGAAGTGATGCCAAACACACTCAGTGTGGAAAAAACTGTGGCATGCTCTGACTGCGGAAAATGACAAAGAACCTGTGCAAATTCAAACTTTGACTGCACAAATAGCCGACATTACGCATGGATTAGGACGATTTGGGTTCGAACAGATAGAATCAATTACCTTTTAGGAATTGCTATATCCGCAAGATGGAGATTTACGTAAATCCGATTTGGTTATTTAACTTTGTTATTTTATTTTGTCACCTAGAAACGTATCCCTTTTGCCATATAAATTACCATTCCGTATTCGCGGTTTCTGTATTTTACGGTACATGTTATTCATTCATCATTCATTCATTCATCATCAGCCTGTGATAGTCCACTGCTGGACATAGGCCTCCCCTAATGCACCCCTATCCATTAAGCGGTTTTTGGACCGTATCCCACCACGCTGGTCCAATGCGGGTTGGTGGGTGGACCGACTTTTTACATGCCCATCCGACGCATGGATCATCTTACTTTTCAGACAATTGGGTGATCGGCCCAAATTGCCTAACCAACTAGGAAACAACAATGAAAATTTGTTGTGTCCCCGCTGGATTTGAACCCACGACCTCCGGTTTCTAAAGCACACGCCCATACCACTAGGCTACGGAGGCAGTCCATGTTATATGTATTTTATATGTTTATTTGATTAAATAAAAAAATCTAGTATGGCATGGCCGCGTCGGGCAAAAAAGTTTTGTTTAATGCCACGCGGACGAAGTCGCGCGTAACAGTTTGTCTGGTTATAGAATAAGATTTATTCCACGGCCTATGAGAATGCCAAACATATGTTTGATGGTCACCTTTTTTCTTACCAGAAGCTTTCGTGGCAGAGAAACGACCAAGACGTTCAACTGAAGGTAAGTGCTACGCTATATCCATGAAAATAGTAAAACAAGTCCGCTGCCTTGCTTTATGGGATGATAAAACTATTTTTCAGCTCATTTTTACGTGGACCACGGACTCTTATTCTGTTAACATGAGCAAAGGACTCTCCTGATTATTTCGATTAGGAGCCATGGGACCATGGTTGCGGCCCAAACGAGTCGCGAAGGATAGGGAGAGCGACCTACAGAATACCGACTATCCTCTTTCTCTGCGTCATATCCTTAGATGCTCTGGACAGGGCAGCACACCTACCACCTTCCACCCAAACCTGCACCCTCCCGGGAGTTTAAAAAGTGGACAATCCCAGTCCGTATTTGAATTGCCTCTACGGCTTCGGCTTTCTACAGCCTGTTGAGGTGACTAGAGTTATCCCGCCATAGCGCGTATAGCCATAAAAAAATTAAATATTTGCATAACGTTGCATGGTTTTCGACACGTGTTACACGATAACTGTGCCGCCTGATTCCTGCACTGCAAATCTCACGACAGAATCCTATTAATAGAGTACAAGTCGAGAGTGTTTTGTCTCAGATGTCGCGTTCAGGTGAACAACCCGACAGAACACTTGCACCGCGGACGCCTCGACCTAAAAACGTGTGCGCTGCGATTTCCAAAATAACTGGGCCATTGTTGTTTAACTATATCTGCTCTTAAGTAACTCGCATGAACACGGGACGAGGTTGCTGTTTCACAGGTGGAATTAAACGCGAAAACTGACTTTCGGCCCGGATTATATTGTAATGATTAAAATGCAGTTCATCATTCAGTTTAGGCTCTTTCGTATCCAAATTATTTTATGTGTCCAGAGAAATATAGGCAATAAAGTAGTTGCCAGTATCTTGTTCTAAAATAAAGCTCTTGTACAGTAATAGAATGAAGTAATGAAGCTCTTGTACAATTTCTATGAAAGTTCCCTTTACAATGTTCTGAAAGCTTCAGCTATAAATCAACATACATGATAGTGTCAAGATTCTATAGTTATTATGTCTTCCTATTTTCAGGGACACTCATTATTTTGTCATGGCGTAAACATTTTGAGCTTTATTCAGACATAAGTGTTGCATGTGATATAAACTTACTTATTTTTTATATATGACATATATTAGCTAACCACTGGTCACATTTTTTAATAATTTTGTGATTAATACGTACATAAAACGTGTCATAGACGACACTTGGATAAATTAAATGACATTTATCTAAGATTTAAAATGTGATGGCAGAAACCGTAACGAAAGAGGAGAGGAGAGCACGTTGTTACCTGCTTATATAGCGTAAAATAGTTATACGCTGTTAGAAGTCCGTCATATTTTTTGTTTATTTCTTTTGGTATAAGGGTTAAAACACTGTTAATAATGTGTATGATTAGCCCTAATGATAAATGTCAGTCATTTATTTTTTAAACCATGTGTAGCTTTTAAATTAACCACAAATATCGGTGTTTTCTTTTACATTTAGAAATGCGTCATATTTACATCTTAGTGGGCGCTTAGGAGAATGATATCCTCAGCAATAACTGTTTCTAATGAAACGATGTCTCTTGTTGTAAGCTGCCTCCTCCGGAGCCTTGTGGTAATGGCGTGTGCTTTAGAATCCGGAGGTCGTGGGATCGAATCCTGCGGGGACAGAAAAAATGTTCATTGTCGTTTCCTAGTTGGTAAGGACAATTTGGACCGATCACTAAATTGTCTGAAAAGTAAGATGATCCATGCGTCGGATGGGCATGAAAAAAGTCGGTCCACCCGCATTGTACCAGCGTGGTGGCATACAGTCCATAACCCCCTAATGGATAGGGGTGTATTAGGGAAGGCCTATGTCCAGCATTGGACTATCACAGGCTGATAATGATAACACGAATTGATATTGATTCATAAATGGTAAATGACGTCAACGCGCTGCCTGCGTGAGAATTAGAATGTTACGCCTGGCTTACCCAGTAAATACGCTGGCTGCAGTGCCCTTCAAATTGAAACACAGAAGTGTTTTCACACTACTGCTTGGCGACGGATATAAGAACCGCGGTAGTACCGTCCCGAAAGTCCTTATCTCATCTTTTTACCCCCTTTTTGATCCTCATTCATATCAATGTCAAAAAGTAAATGGTCTGTTTAATAATAACCGACAGAGCCTGCAGAATTATTAAGCTAAAGTGACAATGGGCCGGCCACATAGTTCGTAGAACCGATACGAAACCGATCCACGAGATGGGTAACATGTGCAAATCTCTAGGAAGTCGGTGGATGCTGGTGGCACAGTATCGTGCCTTTTGGCAACTTATGGGGTAGGCCTTACTCAGCTGTGGGCTCTGACAGGCGGAAACGGCGACAACAACGAAATGGTCAGACTTTCTGTTTACAGCAATCATTCTAACACAAATGTCAGATAACTTGTTGTATCGATCTCTGAGGCGGAGCACACACTGCCCCTTTCGTTTCTTTAATGTAATATGGCAGCTACGATCTTTGGGACCACACGTTCTGGATTGGGAGCCGCCATTGGAGGCGTCCGGATAAAATTAGCAAGCTCGGATATGTCAGGTGGCAGAAGCTGCGATGGATGCTTGGAGCGCATTCGCACCCATTATTAGACACAAAGCGCTCTTTGCAACACCCGCCGTCAGCGTTTCTCAACATTTTATTATTATAAAGAGCGTTATTAGCACGTGATCCATTTTTATGTGCCGAAGATGCTCTAGCACATGTGTAAACATCAAATCACACACTAATACAAAAAATAACCTTTAGTGAACAGAATATACTGCAGGCTGACGGTGTTATTGTTTCCTTACAGGACTATTGATATTTTCTTTATGAATTTGAGCAAAAGTTGCTCAATTAAGGCCAATGATAAAAAGTGTAACTTCTAAAGCATATAAACACTTAATCTTTTGAATAAAATCAATGTGATAGCTGTGATATAATGATAAATTGAAATCTTCAGTCGGTTGCTATCTAGGATCTAACGGAGCTTTTTTGCATTCCGCTCCTCCGGTTACGCTAATAATAGAGGGCAGAGCGCTCTTTCTGAAATAGACGTAGAAAGTGCTTGTTGCTATCAAAATACACCATTCTTCTACACGCTAATGTTAAACCAATATTAATTTTTCGCTTAGAGTTTTTGTTATTTATTCAGAATTTGTATAAATATGTCATAAGCAAATATTATCAACCGATACTATTAACATTTAATTAGCATGAATATTAATATAACTTATTAACAATTTTTTCTTAACCTTTACAGCATATTTACATTTCATACTAACTACGAAACATAAAAAAAGAAAACTATTAAGGAAATGACCAATGATTATGTTAAAACAATACTAATTAAACTTAATTATATTCTCCCTAAATATTAGTACTGATGAGCGAATAAATTACAATAGCAATTATTTTTAATTA
The DNA here is from genome assembly GCA_029286875.1 of Lamproptera curius. NCBI lineage: Eukaryota > Metazoa > Arthropoda > Insecta > Lepidoptera > Papilionidae > Lamproptera > Lamproptera curius. The sequence continues at coordinate 3,921,125 of JAGSMT010000027.1, read as the reverse complement.
TTTTAAGCAACCAGAGACAAGTGAGATCTCCAATTTATCCAAGTTAAGTCTATTGTCAGAGTGTGTGTATGTGTGATGGTGTGTGAATGTGTGTAGTGTCTCATGGCACCGCTAAACCGTGTCGCTAATATTTTAAAAACAACGATTGTATTAGGTGCTTTGCACAGGAAAAAACTTGATGCGATTTTGTCTTGACGAAATTTATGAAATAATAGTTTCTGTATATAGTAACCATAATTTACGAACAATACAAGAACGTTGAGTGATTTTTCATTCTGATAATCAGCCATGGGACGGCCGGTAACTGACTGGACTGAACCTATAACCTAAGAAGAAACATCCATTCATTTACTGATTTGGCGACCAATTATGAGCGATCGAGCATCGGCAATCATTCTAACAAAACAGAAAAAGGATCAATGCGAAGATGTGCATTTCCCGCAAGACTCGTGTCACAATAACGGTATGACTTAATTTCGCAATTGATTATCTGTAGTATATCAAGTGTAAATCCTCTGCCCCATTACATTTGATAATTCTAAAGATCACAAAACATAGGGAATGACTTATTTTGATCTGAATTATTTTTCATAAATATAAAAAAGTATTAAGAACTAATCATCTTGTTCCATCGCATGTTATTTATTTTCAGCACCACACCTCCTTTACGTTTTGTTCGTGCGTCAAATGTTCGCGCATAAATAGTGGCTGTTAGTGGCGGCCGAACTGACGCCCTCCGCTGGCGATCAACCTTCGCCACGAGTAAACAATCCGTCCACCGGAGCTCAGTTCGTGTCGTGACTCAGCCGCTCAGGCCACGCAACTACCGTACAGACCGACAGACGGACAGGCGCCTTGTTCAGCTAATTGACTATAGATCGACTACACTATCTATGTATATGGCACAATTGTTCTAGTGACGCCTAGCAGTATTGAAAAAAATATTTGTATCCGATTGTTATTAGGTTGTGACAAAAGCACTGTTAAACAGGCAACACAGACAACGCAAACCTGACATTCGAAAAAAATTGTGTTTAAATCGGTTAAACGTTTTTATAGTACATAGTTTTAGGTCGTAAAACGTTTTTCGTAAATTAACGAGGTCACCTGTAATTAGCTTCCGGCTCGTAAGGAAAGTAGCAAGAGAATGCCAAGTAAGAACTAAAGTATGAGATGTTTCTTATTGATATTTATTTTAGCAATAGCGCTTAAGCCAATGAGGTGCTCAAATAGGAAAATATACCATCCATTCATCAGCCAATTAAAGTCCACCGCTGAACATAGGCCTCTCCTAATGAATTCCATAGTGACCTGTCGGAGGCAGCCTGCATTCAAAGACATCCCGCAATCTTTTCAAGATAGTCTGACCACCTTGTGGGTCATGAAGATGCCTTACGGTGAGCTTTCCGTTACGTGGCCTCCATTCAAGAACTTTACGGCCCCATCGGCCATCAGTTCTCCGCGCTATGTGCCCTGCCCATTGCCACTTCAACTAACGGATTAGTAAGTATGTCGGTTACTTGACTCTCCTACGGATCTCCTCATTCCTGATACGATCTCGTAGGAAAACTCCGAGCCCTCTCCATAGCCCGTTGAGCAACCTTGAGCGTCTTAATAAGGTCTATAGTGAGAGTCCACGTCTCTGTAGCGTATGTCATCACTGTTAACACACAACTATTGAATACTTTCGATTTGAGGCACAGAGGTATTTTAAAAGAGTAGACGTTGCGTAGTTTTCCAAGCACTGCCCAACCGAGTTGGATTCGACGATTGACTTCTCTCTCCATCTTGAAGAGCTCCAACTGCGATGGAGGTGGGCACAACATGGATATTCGACGTGATATTTGTTTTATCCATGTTCATTTTAAGATCGACCTGTTGGGAGACTCGATTGAGGACAACAAAGTTTGAGTTTTGGCAAAGGAAAGGAAACAGCTTCTTATCAACATGTTTTTAATGGGAGTAGCAGGAATGAGAACTGACTCAATTGTAAAGGCGTGAAATCTTATGTCGTGGGTTCCAATTCTGCGGGGACTCAACGATTTTTATTGTTGTTTCCTAGTTGGTTGGGGAAATGCGGGCTGATCACCCAATTGTCTGTAAAGTAAGATAAGGCATGTAAAAAGTCGGTCCTGCGCCTTATCTCGTGTCGCTTAGCCGTCCCATCGGGCTTTGAAAGGATAAAGGAATAGGGAGTGCACATATGTTTACGCGTACACTTGTGGACTATATTATCTTCTGCGCAGTTGGCTGATCTTTAATAAAGATCGGCCGCCGTAGTCGGATCCAACTAGGAGGAGGTTTTTAATATTATACTAATAGTCAGAACGAAACACGATTATTAAACTTTAAACTTGAATGAATTCATGCATTATGACGAAAAATAACTGTTTAAAATTGTAAAGATATTTATTATTATTCTGTAATTTTAAGGAAAAGTCTATAGGGTTTCGTATAAAACTTCAGGGAGTTAGGAGTTATTTGTATTACCTAACAAATGTTGGGGGAAATAACTATCACTACATGGTATAAAACAAATCGCTTTCCCTATATAGTGATTCAAGAGGAAAGCTTAAAAGTATAATACATGCATTTTTTTTTTACGTGTTTTCTCCTAACATATGGGATCAGGGTCCTTATTCGCTCTTTTTATACTTTGTACTCTTTTTTTTTTTTTTTTATGGCATACGCAGGCAGACGAGCAGTCAGGGCCACCTGAAGGAAAGTGGTCACGACACCCAATACATTGGTCATACAGGTATCACCAACGCGCTGCCTACCGTGAGACATAGGATGTTAAGTCTCGTTTACCCAGTAATATGCTGGCTACGCAGTGTGTTTCACACTACTGCTTTGCGGTAGAAATAGGCACCGTGGTGGTATCCACCAGACGGTCCCTTGTAAAAGGGACCACCACCGGTAAACTCGTTCTTTTGTACATTGTTCTTTTGTATTTATTTTTGATTTAATGTTTACTTATTCTTTTCTGTTTTTTCATTAACTTTTAAATTTTTGTTTACATTTATTGGTCTTATATTTAGTTACATAATTTATACTTAAGTCTGTCGCTGGTATCTGCATAGTGCAGGCCTTATTTTTGATACATTGCTTTCCTATTTTAATCTTACATTTCTATCTTATGCCTATAATTATTTATTCTACTTATTTACTACATACATCCAGCCTATTGCTACTTAATACTACTTATTGCTACTTAATATAGAATACATATATACTAATTATATATGTATCTTATTACTTAACACCATTTTATTATTGCATACTTCACTATTTATTGCTGTACCTCGCAAAGGTTTTTTTGTATTCTCCTTTTATTAGGGTGGCCAAGGCCTCTTTGTTCACTTTTGTTCTGGTTTCAACGGCCGGGCTGTGTCGATCGCTTTCGAATATTGGGCACTCTGTCAGCAAGTGAATGGCGCTCTGCGGAGCTTCCCCGTCACATTCGCATCCCCGGTTAAAAACCCCCGTGCCCTGTTAGTGCCTGCACCAGCGCTGGACTAAGCTCCAGTCTCCTTATCGCACGGTACGCTTCGACTGCATCAGGGAAGAAGAGCTTGGTGGTTGAGGCTGTTGGCTCTGATACGTAGCGCCGGCTCCACTCGTCAATGGACTCCTGTTGGAGAATCCTTTTGACGAATGAAACCGGACACTTTTCGGAGTCCGGTCGTCTCTTTATACGCGGGCAGCCTCCTTCTGCGAGAAGGTCCGCCTTCGTTACCCTCCACACCTGCCTTAATCCAGTAGAGGTCAGAGAGTCGCCCGATTTACCAGTTTGGCGATATCCTCTCTTGCCTCTAAGCCAGCGATGTGGAAAATCACTCCTACTCAAGTGTCTCAGGCAGACCTTGAGCTCACTGTATATTTTGCAGCTTGCAGATGTTGAAGTGCCACTTCGACGGCCCTACGGAGAGCCAGTAGTTCCACCTGGTAGACGGTGCAGAAGTCTCCCAACTTTAATTTTTTCGACTTGGTTTCTGCGGCACCGTCCCAAATGGACAGTGCCGCGCCGACTTTACCTTCAATTTTACTTCCGTCCGTGAAGATCTTAAGGACGGAAGTGTGTTGGGAGACGTCCGCACCGCCATCCAGACAGACAAACTCCGCCCACCTGTTCCGCGATGTGCCGGATGGGCAGCTTGATATAGAGTCCTGATAGGACTCTCAAGCTCCGGTCACCAATCACTCGCTGGGAACGGCCTCTCTTTACCTCGTAAAGAGTGGCCACATACATAATATTGTAAAGAAAGACTTATGTAGAGGTTTCTAATGTGATGTCGTAAATAAACAATATTTTTTCGCTTATATTGTAAACGCTGGCCTAGCCCCAAGAGAGAAATACTGTAACAAAACAATATACTACCGTATTATACATCTTAAAAAGGTCAACAAAAAGGTCCACGATAGTATGTCTATCACTTAAGGATAACCCAAAATAAACTACTTTTATTCTGTACCTTTTACGGAAAAAAGGACCTAATTATAAAGCGATTTTAAGTAATTTAAATAATTAATCCTATCATTCTTCTATTAAGCATCTTAAATACATTTTCCATTTATTAGAGATAAATATGGCTTTTTAAAGCGTATAATTTAAATAAACATTTCCAATGATATTATAAATATCATTGCACTCGCGCTAAGCCGGGGCATGTCGCTAGTATGTTATATATAAAACACCCAAAAACTATATTGTAATTGTAGCATGACAAGGCAAAGTTTCCGTTGCTTACAAGATAATAATAATACATATACTGAAGAGTCATATAAAGGTTATTGTGCAGTTAATTCAGCGTAAATTATCATATCGTGTCACTTCCCGCATTATTCCAGACTTCCGCGTGGCAAAAGCTTGTGTGCTTCTACGTATAAATAACGGGACACGAACAAAAATAAACTCTATTCGCGATACAACTACAAGGTGATCATTTCGGCGAAATAACGTTTCGCACTTACAGATGCAAGAAAGAATAACGAGATACAATATTTGTGCAACCATGCATTACCAGCACTTATTTTTTCGAGACAATTGTTTCAGTAATAAATATCTTTACACACATGTACATTATTGAAATAATATTTAAACGTTATTAGTTTCAGTGCGAGAAAAACACAACTTTATTACGCCTTTCAAATCACCGTCGCCAGAATTCAGATTTTATTTTTGTACTATTTTATCGGCTTAATCCATGCCTTTGCCAAATTTTTTCATACATTGAACATTATACGGGCGGATTTGTGAGTATCACTTTATTTACTCGGTTTAAATAATACTACGGCGTATCAATATATTAAGAAAATGCGGCAAACAATGTGAATTATAAACTTTTTTTCTGTAGCTCATAGTGATGACTATTGCTTGAATAGAATATCCCTACTAGGATGTGATACGTCCCCGTTTACAGAGGGCAGTCTGGGGTGGTGCAACCGCGGTGCCTACTTTTGCCGCATAGCAGTAATGTGTAAAATACTACTGTATTCCGGTTTAAAGGGCACCGTAGCCAACGTATTTACTAGGTAAACGAGACTTAACACCCTAATATACCATTGACCCTGATGGCCCAATTTCGCAGACGGCAAAATGTCGAGCGCAACAACAAGGAAATGTCAGAATCTGAATGACTCGCCAGTTCCAGATAATGTGCGTTTGAAACTAAAGTGAACCTGGCATGTATAACGAAACGGCCATTGACCCTGATTGCCAAAAGGCGTTTGACGGTTGACTTCCTTTACATGTTTTCAAATGTTTTTTTTATTTTAAATTATTCTGGAAACACAACCACATAGATTAGAAATAAAGACACCATATATTATGTGTAGAATAAAAAAGGCCTTAATATTTTCATACTTTAATTAACTTCATTGTTCGGACTCAAATTATTAATTTTGCAAACTACGTTGAACAATGTCATTTGTATTAAAGTAATTTCGTGGACATACCATAAAGACAAGAAGGTATAATTATATTCATATTCATAGATATGTCAAACAACTAGAGGTTAACCGCCAAAAACTGTTTAAAAACGAATAAATATTTCGTGTTTTTATCATGTTAAAACTTTTCTTTTATATTTGGATGGTAAACCGAGCGAGCAGAAACTCAGCACATATATTTGGCGTGTCTGAGTGTCCCTGCGTCAAAACTGATATCGTGAGACATCCGGCCATTTTGGATGTTATCATAAATCAGTTAAATAAAAAGCGGTGTTCACTTTACTTTTTGAAATATTCTTTGAAAAGAAGATAATAAAGAATGTACATGAAATTATGGTATGGACCTAGATATCAATTATTTAATATGATCAATGAGCTAAGTTTCACGCCAGGCGAGTTTTTTGACGTTTGACTACTAAAATAAGAGTCAAGTATAATAATTGTTTCAATGCTGTTTCTTAATGTAATAATAAATATTATCTTATTATTTATAATTTACGATAAAATTAGGTACTATTACCAAATATCCAAAAAAATTTAAGATAAATCCCATGCACTGGTCGTTATAATTGATTTCAGTTGTATATGAAAACGTACGTAAACACTGTCAATTTTGTAAATATTTTACGTTATTAATTATATTAACTGTGTAACAAATTTTACTCACTCTTATCTATGATGTTGCGTACAATAAAAATCGAGACCTCATTGATGGATTCATAATGGTGCCAGGTGAGAGGGACATTGACATAGTGCTGAGGCCAAAAACCGGCTGCTGGCCAGGGTGCGTTGGCATTTGGACTGCTTTCAATGTACCAGTAATTAGGACACGACTTCGGTGTGGGCCTCGAGGGGTTCACTGCCCACCATTTCTTCATTTCTTTATATTCAATATGAGTCGATTTTAAATTATCGCAATGTTATACTTCAGGTCATTCAAATGATATTAAAAACTAGCTGTTTCTTGCGATTTTGTTCGCGTGGTACGATTATAAAAATATCAGTGGTATCAGTTACATCAGATATCTTTCAGTGAAAGTCGAAATGTCGCTTTTCTTCTGGCTCTGACGAAGCTCAGTAAGAACATTCAGGCGGACAAACAGCCAAAAAGTATTAATATATAACCGATATATACGTTATATATATCCCCACGCATGGATCATCTTATTTTCCAGACAATTGGGTAATCGGCCCAAATTGCCCTAACCAACTAGGACACAACGAACGAAAATTTGTTGAGTCCCGCAGGATTCGAACACACGACCGGTTTCTAAAGCACACGCCCTTATCACTAGGCTACAGAGGCAGTTAGTTTATAAATTTTGGTAGTGGAAGTTTTAGAACAAAAATATCAAAAAGTAGAAAACAATTTATAGTTTTTGAACGATCTCGCAATTTATTCTCTTTGATTTGTTAAAACAATACTACATTGCTATTGCATTTTTAAGATGGTCTTACAATGTTATCGATGTTCCGGCATAATCATCCTAAAAACGTTCAAAGCCAAGATATCTTCTAGTACTACTTCCAAGATATCTACTAGTTTTAGTATCAATACTTAATAAGAAATTTAAATGTCAATTTCCAAATAAAATATATATAGATATAATAATTATAAGATAACCATAATGATAAACAGTTGCTCACACATCATCAACTCAAATAATAACTACCAATACCTATAATGCCCTCAAAACTAATTGCAACTGCGCCGGCCGATCTATATTAGAGACCAGCGAACTACGCTGGAAATATTATAGTGCAAATGTGTACGTGTAAACGGCTGTGTTTACGAAACCGTTTAACCAATACTATTTAATTTATAAAACCGATATATATATTTGGGTAAAAAATTAATACTAATTATATGATTATTTAATAATTGAACATATTTCTTATACATTACCTTTTCCGACGCTACACTTACTTTTCTTACACTACGTTTTGTTTTATTTAATTATTAAGTCAAGGGTCAGTCCTTTTCTCGTTTTTTGTTATTATACCATATATACATCAAAACTAAAATGTAGAGATCAAATAATAACGCAAAGAAAGTAAAGATAAATCTCATGTACTAGTCGTTATGATTGATGTCATATAGTAAACGGTTTGGTCTATAGGTATCTGAATTGAGCAATGTTAGGTCAGTATACATATACCATATATATGTATATACTATGTACATATTAAATTTACTATATATATATATATATATATATATATATATATATATATATATATATATATATATATATATATATATATATATATATATATATACATCGTAGTAAAAGTATATATGTACATAACAAAATTTTCAAAATATTTTGTGTTATGACTAATATTTGCAACCTAGAGTAACGACCACACGACCACATTTTTTTATAGTTTTTATAGTTTTTTTTCACGCAGTTACTACATTTTCATCATTTCATTCATCACATCATTTTTAGGTCTATGTAAGATTTTTTAAAAATCCTCGTATTAATACTCGCTACCTCTATATAAACCAGAATTTTCTATTTGAAATAAAATATTGAAAAGTGGAAAGAACAATATAGTCTTTATTTTATTGTTGTGCCCAACTAATGTTCTGCCCAGAATTGACAATGCCACAGATAATGCAAAATATGAAACACGTTTAAGTTACTCTAATTTACAAGTTTTCATTCATTCACGTTTCGATCTCCTTATCATTTAGCGCCTGGTTTCTGGGTCCTGGGTTGTTTGTACGTATCAACATACAGTTCACAGCTCTTTAATAATGACGGCGGTCGCGTCGACGATTGGCGAGCTCTCCCTATCGGCGTTTAGTAGATTATGGGCACTTGTCTAATGGATAAAGTAAAACTATTAAATTTAAAGTTTAAACTTATACTCGTTGTTTCCTATTTATCAAATCTGTATTGGACCTACTTATCTTCACTGGCAAAAACTATATGATTAGTAGAGATCAGGATGCCTCTATTCTTTGATGTTAAATCGTTTATATTAATAGTAAGAGATGGAGATTTAATTCTGAACTCCGATGTAAACCTAATGAAGTCGTTATTGCTTCCGGTGGCAAATAAGACATGTTGACAAGTTTTTTTTGTGCATAACGCAGAATAGAAGCTCATCACGAAATCGGTCGTGCATTTATGTTGTGTTCTCTAATAAACACCATACGTAAATTGTTACATGTGCCACGATCGTAGCTCGGTGTTATTGCTTTACAAACTGCTGTTCAAGAAAACTATAACTTGCATCGAGTGCAGTTCACCATTTTGGATTGTGGAGGTCAGACGCCATTGGGTCTGTGCAAAAGTTATTTAGAGAATGGATTTCAAGCTGATTAGTTAAAAAATGGCCAGAAAGAAGAGACAGAAAAATAAACGTGTCGGATTGAAAAAAATCCGATGTTTTCACTATTCCTACATTTGTGTAAAAAAGTTAGATATAAATTTAGTAAAACGCACTCAATTTATATCTAACTTTTTTACACTTTCTTCGAGCTTTTATCACTCATTTAATTCTTACCTCAATTATTAATGATGTTTTATGTTGTGACTATACTACTACATTACTTTAACTCGACTTCACTTCGCAGTTTTTAATGCAGACCTACTTTTCCTTGGCATAAAAATTTATAATAATTTGTGATAGTATGAGTCTTTCGATGTAAACATGTTTACGTTTTGACATGACAATGTTTGAAAGTAATTCATACAAAGATTTAAAGTATGTATGAAGCAAAAACATTCACAGTCTACTGTTCTTAAAACTATTATTGTAGATGGAGTCGGATGATTTATTTGAAACCATAAGGACGCGGTTTTTCTATCAATTATCAATTTGATACCTACTACTTCACCATTTCCACCTTCATTGCACACAGCCTGCACCTTCATCAACCCTTCAAATCTTCATTTTAAGATTACTTTGTACTTAGTAACAAGATGACATAGGGTGTTAGTAAAAAATAGTCATAATAGGCAATGCCCTTTAAACCTGTATCATCATCATCAGCCTGTGTTAGTCCACTGCTGGACATAGGCCTCCCTTAATGGACGCCTTTTCCATTGGGGGATTTTTGGACTATATCCCTCCACGCTGGTCCAATGCGGATTGGTAAGTGGACCGACTTTTTACATGGCCGTCCGATGCATGGATCATCTTACTTTTCCAAAAATTGGGTGATCGGCCAAAAGTTGTAGAAAACAACTATAACACAAAGTTGTTTCCCGCGGGATTCGACCCACGATCTTCGGTTTATAAAGCAAGGGCTAATACCGCTAGACCACGAAGGCGGTCACCAGCAACCTGTATAAAGTATAGAAATAGGCATCGTGGTAATTCTAAAGTACTGTAGCTCGATATTGTATTAAACTGTTTTTTGGAGCCAGGAGCAGGATTGCAGAAAATTTTTCATTACAGATTTTAACGCAAATACGCATATAAAATCGGAGTGAGCCGTGCGCTACGCGTATTTCTGGACTTGGAAACACGGTGTAGATGAAATTTTACAGTGAAGGTTATTCTCACTGACAATACAAGTATTATTTTTTAATTTCAGATCTTTTGCCAAAATAGTAGAGGCGCTTGTGTTAACTGTTGATTGATGCGATGGCTACAGTATTTAAGAATACTGTTTGCAAGGCCTATTATAAATATTCCTATAAATAGCCTGGTACATTATGTATTGTCCTGTTCTTATGTCATAAGCTATTTTTTAACATTCAACGCGTCTGAACACAAAGTTCTTATAAAGCTGTACAGTAGATGTTATAAAGCGCTTCAATATAATGACAACGAGCATAGATTCGCAGTTTTTTTGTTAAATTTAGGATCCGCTTATAATTAGTAGTCTTAGTGCGGCACGTTCTAGGCGTGCGAGGGCAACCGAACTCGCTCCGACGCTAACATTTTAACGTGACGACACTGGAAAACGAAACTTGTTTACATATTTAATTATATAATTAGGAGAATTGTAAACAAATTATTTATTTTTATTTTTATGTTGTAAGTATCAGCCCGGGTTTAAAACTTGGAACTGTTTATTCAAAAGCTACAAGAGCGTTGCAAGACGTGGCATGAGAGTGCCGAAATGGCAGACCGTCAGCTGTCAAGATGGTGATGATGGTACTGGAAGTCAGAAGAGATGCACGATTATAAAATTACACGGCAGATATTAATCCGAATAACACCTCGGGGCTTTCACTATTGCACTGACACTATTGTCATCGAATATATAAACGGTAGCAAGCCTAGCGTTTCTAGTTACTTTACATTGAATGCTCTCGAATGGTAAAAGCTAGTATAGAAGTTCCCCGAACAGACTTCCTTTCAGAATACTACATCTTATAAAAGCTTTGCCTGCGGCTAAACCAACTGCCCTTACTCTCAACTTCCTCTTCCTACATGATTTTCAAATACACAAAAAGATCACCAGCTAAACAATTCCTTCGAAATTCATACTAGCTGTCGCTTTCAGCTGAAAGAGCTAATTACTGTGTATGGATTCCAATAATTTGGAGAGCAGAGTTGTGAAACCATTTAGAACTGAAGATGTGATTATGAGTCAGAACATTGAACTTAAAACAAGAACAGCGTCTACGAACTGTGGAAACAAAAAAGACTCGATTAAAGCGGACGAGTCATTCTTATTGGGCAAAAACTAAGTACAAAAACAAACCTCTAGGCTACAATAAATTAAAACAAGGGCTAGGTTATACTCTTCCTTATGTTGTTGAAGAATCTTATAGCCTCTAAATAATGAAGCTAAAGCGAATACATCGCCAATTTTTGCAATCGTTCAAATTACCGATGATCTTTAAAGTGCCATCTTCTAGATGAAATCTTCAGCGGTAGATTTATTATAACAGTAATGTCTCATCTCCTACAGCGGATAGCTTTTATTCTGTTGGAGTTTTTTGTAATTTTTCCAAGGCCTATGATTGTGTGCTCTAGGAGGTATTAATCATTTAGTTAAAATTTTGGGGTGTGCGCAGGGTGTGTCTTGATTTTCCATCTTTTTATATACGATATAGAAAGCCATTTTTTTATTTACCTAACCGTAAATGACACTTCATCTTCTGATTCCACAATGCGGAAGAGTGTGACTTAAGGATTGACTAAAGGACTTTTTGCCTTTAGACGTTTGAAGTAGTCATCATTTCAGTCGAAGCTTCTCCTCTTCTAAGGCAATGGATATTATGACAAACTGGTTTGCATCAAATAATTAAGTACTTTACGAAAGACTTGCCGCAAGTTTCCACATTTACAAAACATTAAATTGATGACAAAAGTTCTGCAGCATTTCTTGATTATCAACGGATTATATAAACTTTAGTTAGAAATAATAGTAATTCTGTGGTAGCTCTTTAAATTAAAGGTAAAATACTAGATTGTTTTATCCAATGATAGTTCCATTAAAGTTTAATAAAAAGCAAATCATGACGACGTGGCCTGTGTTATGTTAAATGGGTTACAGTTTTGCGGCTTAAATTTACATTAATGATAAGACATATATGTAAATGGCATTCTATCATCAGAATCGAAGATAAGTTCCGCGAGGACCTGAACATATTTTTCATTAAGAAAATAAAAATTTACCTCAGAAGGTTTAGTGACATTGCCATGTACATTTTGTACTCAAACAGAAAACACCAAGTACTCAGTAACTATTCCCTATATTAATCATTCAGATAAATTACCAACGCATAACACGACCAGCCGTTGAGTTACAATTATTACTTCGTATTACAAAGCGTTTTTTTTATTAATAGTTACTAATTGATAAAGTGGCACCAGAGTTTTGGCAAAAACATTGCACGTCCCCTTGGGAGATTTGTATCGCTGAACATTTATAGCTCTTGGCGGGACATGACCTGTATAAACTTGTTTAATATCAGACCATGGCACAAGCTTTCTTTTCATTTTTCTTTTCATTATCTATGTAATACGCATTTATTTACAAAATGAAAGTAAGTCTATGTATTTATCAGTAATCTAGTTTTCATCGTTCACGCTTTGCTTACTTTGGGACTAGATGATGCTAGATGATATTATTTCCAAATAATATAATCCGCTGAAATACGCTTACATCATATGCACACAAAATAAATAATGCGTTTGAGATTTTAGGCATCTTTTGTTATTGCAAAAATGTCTTAAATGTCTTCAAACGATACACGCTTAAAAAGTTTACACAACACAAGGTTAAACAATAATAAAAGTAAAATTATGCCATTATAAAATAACAAGCCACTTTGTTAATTATATTGAAATTCTTTTGTCTTAAGACAAAGGCGCGTTTCGCCAAGGGGTTTCAATATCCATATAAGTAAATTATACAATGATAACCGATTTCTGTGATTGAGATACGAATTTCCCGGACAACATAAACCAATATAAAAGCAACAACGCCTTAGTTGCAATGTAAGAAGTAAAAAAAATTGTAAAAATAGTAAACTTATGATATATTCCTTAATTCAACAACAGTAGAGCAATTTCTTTATCTTTGGTCGAGTAACAACCAGATGGTTAATAACTAAAAACGTATTTCAGGGTATCGATTATAACTTCGTAATGATTTAATTACATCTTAAATAGACTAAATTATGAATATAACTAATTTTGCCAGTACAATGTCCATCAATCTATCACAGGAAAAGTGGCACACGTTGCACAACCAGCAGCTGTTATAATAATTATGTAAATATATTTTCAGCTTTTTATATATACCGATACTTTTCATATAAATTTAGCCAAACCTGTTGGACAGATCTAACAAATACTTTTTGTGTGCATGCATTTACAGGTTAATGTAACTCAGCGCTTCAATTTTATTTTCCTGATATCAAAGAAAACATCACAGTGAATTCGGAAACTTTGAGACAAATGGAACAGTAAATGAATTGTACAGTCGACTTTGTTCTTTTCGAAATAACGAACGCAACCGCCAACGGCCCACTCGTTTCACAAACGTCACATTTTACACACGACACCAAATCGCTTCTGATCAAATGTATGCTCGGAATATATTATCAATACTCACTTACCAGTTTAAAATCATGCTCCTGGCACTCAGCAACCACGCAATACAATCAACTAGTTCGATAGGAGCTTGCGAAACTGTCGGGGCACTTTGAATTTCCCGCCAGGGGGCTCAGGAGCACTCGCGCGCTATTTTTAAAGATGGCCGGCTAGTGGGGCCGCGACCGGCGCGCTCCTCGACCAACTCGCATCTGAATAAAAACGTTTTGATCCCATGAAAGTTATTTGGGATTGGGGAAATATAAATTTACTTGTACGCAACACTAATGTTGGACCAACGACCTATCGATATAGCCGAATTTAAATCTAACCTAATCAATTAGTTTCGTACTGCGAAAAGTTATTTTGGCTAACTATTTAGTTATGTTTTTCCAATACCGTCGAGTCGTTGAGCCGAGTGGTGTATTGTAATTTCAAGAAGAGAAGTTCTGGATAATCCTTTTCCACAATCGCTAGCTGTGTATCAACAACACTTGGCTTGTATCATTTTTGTGTCATGCAAAACCAACATTAGCTTCTAATTCATTTATTATGACACGGACGACAGTTTTGACTTCCAAGTTTCTGGCAACTGACCACATCATCACAACGCGACATCGGTAAATAGAAAAGCCATAGTTTCTTGTATTGCCAAAGAAGGTATAGGAAACCAGAACCGAATTCTTGGATGCCTGTCCTACGTCCGGCCTATCTAACTTATTAGGCTTAGGTGATCGCCCCATATTGATGTTATTTTACGTGAGAAAATGTTTACGTCGGGCTCGCATCCATTTAAAAAAAAACTACCACGTTGTTCCTTCCTCATGCCTGCATTAACAGTTTGAACTGCAACGAGGGTATTTCACATAATCAAACTTTTAAACTTTGTTTGAGGTGTGATATGCATTGGTCTTCACGAGTACCTATGAACTAATAAAAAAAACGATTTAGTGAAGAAAAATAATCATGTATCATGGTATTAAACACATTACTCTCAGCTCTTTATCACTAAAAGGTATTGCCACCAATAATAACGCATTTTTTACTTCGAATTAAAATATACATAGACATAAATGGATGAATAAAGTTTGCACTCGATATAAAGAGAAATTCACAGCAACATCTACGCACCTTATCGCGGGAGTTTTAGTTCTGGGAATCTGTATTGTTTATTTTCGCCAGCACGGTGCGTCTTGGTCGGTCGGCTTGGCGGTGAGTCGGAGAGGATAACGACACGTTTTACTGCCAGGTGTTGAAAACTGTACCAATTACTACACGTGTATCAGATTGTTTTACATCCCTGGAATAATTCACCTCCGTTGCAAATTTGGATGATGTTACAGTAGAATGCGCTTATAAAGTTTTCACGCGTATGGAGCTATTTAGTGTCAGTTCCTGCAGAATGGGACACTTTTTCATACCTTTCTTGTCGTGAAATACAATTATTTGCAATGGGTGAATATAACGTACTATTATTACATTAAAAATGTACACAGACATATACCTGAGTGTACGAGAGCTAGTAAATGCGTACAAACATACGTTTGTGATTATTTAAATAGTGTGCAAACCGTACATATATATTTTTTATGTACTAATTACCTTTCAAATTATTCTTTATTGTTAAATTTTATGTTTATTTTCCTTATTATATCTTTATAAATATTGTCTTCTGTACGTTGTGTTGCCAATGAACTGCTGAACCGATGTTAATGGTTTTTCTTGTGTGTATTCATGTGAATTAGAAAATGTTTTATGATTCACAAATAAGCCCGGCAGATTATGTCGGTTCTGCTACTGCTAAACTTTAATTTCTTTCTTTGTTTAATATCCTAATCGCTTGGAATATTATACAAGACAACGTCTGTAGGGATTCTTTTACAAGTATAATAATCTATATTAGAGATCTGGCAACTGCAGAAGTGATATTATAGTGCACAAGCAAGCGGGCAAGCACAGGTGCATTTCCTATTATTCACTTTCATAGTTCGATGGGATGGACAACCGACGTGGCCGGCGCAGGACCGACATTTAACATGCTGATCCGACGCACGAATCATCTTACTTTACAGACAATCGGGTAATCGGCCCGCACCAACTTGGAAACAATTAAGAAAAGTAGTTGAGTCCCCGCAGGATTCGAACCACGATCTCCGGTTTCTAAATCAGCCCTCACCACAAGGCTACGTGGCTACAAGTATAGACCCTATAGAAAGTTTGTTATTACGTGAAGTTGTCATAAGTCAAACAGAATTTGTATTCTTTTTGTCGCTGTAAACATCCTATCTACGGATTTTCTGCTGCCTGCTGGCACCCACAGTAAGTAAAATAAATTAGATAAACCAGATAGTAAGGCTAAAAAACCTTTTCGGCCAACACGCTGCGATGTGATCTTTAAAGACCTCCTCTTTTCGGGTCACCCTTGGCGGATACCATCTTGCCGGTCGTCCCTACCAGCCACTGTTTGTTCTTATAGAAGGATAATTTAAAGCATGAGGATTGAGCGTAATGAAATAAGGAAGACTTTCCTTGAACTGGACATAGGATACTTCATCTACTTATTAAAAGGATTTTGGTCGGTTAGACCGTGCATGAACAGCTTAGGAAATAATTAATTTAAAGATTGACTTAATATAAGATAGACGTTGTAATAAGGAATCATAATTGTGACGAGTTGAGTTATCTTATTAAAAATATTAATAATACGATAAATAGAGATCATGATCAATAATCATTAAAGGTGTAGGTTATTTAATTCTGTGTAAAACCCCGAGGCGAAATCCTTTTCATTTCATATTTCGTTCCTTTACTGGGTCGTGGAATGAACACTCGAAACTTAAACGAACGGAAACCAAAAAACTGTCAAAGTAAACGTTCTCTAACCACCTATCTGAAATGAATATGGCATAACAGTTTTATTTAAAGTATATTGTAAAACCTATTGGTAAATGGCGTGACTGTTTAATTAGCTGAACTAAAAAAAAACAACGTAAAATACTGCTTAGGACAAAAATTATTAATTAAAGTGTTAAATTTAATCCCCTTCTGTATTAATAACTTTCCTGGACACCAAGTATGCAGATAATAAGCATGTAATATCGTTTCTTATTTGTTATTTTCGTAGTTCACAAATTAAAGTAGATTTAAAGACAGTACTTTTTTGTTAATACATTTTAGAATATGTTGTTCTTTCTGCCCTCATAAAGCTTAAATAACACTCGGGTTCGTTGAGAAAGGACCTTTCGAAACGGCTAAAACTCTATCAAGTATCTTGATTGAGTTTAAATTTATGTAAGTTTAGGTACTATATGTAAACAAGACTTGAATATATACTAATAAACTAATGAACCACTAAATTTACCAAAACACATCGAGTAAAAGTGAAAACCCTCGTCGCAGCTGCACTTCGGTAAATTCAAATAGAAATTATTGCAAGAAATGTTCCATATTTCAATATCACAGAACCTAAAATAAACTAATTATATATCGAGCACGGTTATTTTTTTTTCAGAGATTTTTTTAGATAAATCTGCATAATATAACCTGGTCAATAAACTGTAACGTGCTAAGCAAATACTGGACTATAAAAAGCTTGCAGCGCGTTATCAACATCTCATTGATCCAATGACAGTTGAGCAAATAATAACTAATGCTTTGCCGTATGTCAGTGGAAGAAATGACACGAATGGTTACTTAATCAGCGCACGGTTTAACCATAGACTTATATAATTGCACTTCCTATAACAAAATGGCGTTATCGTAGCCTAGTGGTATTGGCGTTTGCTTTAGAAACCGGAGGTTGTGGGTTCGAATCCTGCGGGGACTCAACAAATTTTCGTTGTTGTTTCCTAGTTGGTTAGGACAGTTTGGGCCGATCACCCAATTGTCTGAAAAGTAAGATGATCCATGCGTCGGATGGGCATGTAAAAAGGCGGTCTACCCACCAACCCGCATTGGACCAGCGTGGTGGGATACGGTCCAAAACCCCTTATGAATAGGGTGTATTAGGGGAGGCCTATGTCCAGCAGTGGACTATCAAAGGCTGATGATGATGATGATGATGATGATGATATTTATTGTCTAAGTGCTAATATCGTTCTCAATTGTGGCCAATGATACTAATCTATTGAAAACATCTACATTTGAGTGCAATGTAGTGCCGTGTCCTCTACCTTATTTCCTGTTTCCATTGTCTCTCGTCATACAACAAACTAAAGCTAGCTACACCTTATAAGGTTTTTTGTTGTTCCATTATTTTTCATTGTTTGTGTTAATTGCAGTGTCCGTCCGAACTTTCGGTTTCGGTTTCGGTTTCGGCCGGTTTCGGCCAAAAATCAAGTTTCGGCCGCAGTTTCGGTTTCGGCCAAATTTGGCCGAAACTTTTGCCGAAACCGAAACTGGTTTCAGAAGTGTTTTCAATTTCAAAATAGTAGCGAATGTTGAATGTATCATTGCTACAATCGAGCTCAGATCAGTCGATTTTAGTTCAGACAAACATTCCAAGTTTGACATAAGAAATTGAGGAGGAAACAAATAGTAGTGAGATCAAAATATATATTCAAAATCAAATTCAAATATCTTTATTCAATATTGAAGTTTACACTTGCTTATTGATTATCAAACACACTACCACCGGTTCGGAAAAGGACGCCTCAGACCTGAGAAGAACCGGCGAAAGAAACTCAGCGGGCTATTTTTTATGTCATCTTTTAAAAATAATTTCGGCAATTTCGGTTAAATTCGGCATTACATATTATGCAATTTTGAAACAGGCCCTGGAGCGAGCATTCCATTACTAGGCTGTGTTAATTTCATTAACATCGTAATAACCTTTAACACATAAACGTTCCTTGACTACCTTTTTAAATTTATTAATAGTTAAATTCTGAACGTTTACTGGGATTTTGTTGTAAAAACGTATACATTGTCCCATAAAATACTTACTTATTCTTCGCAGTCTAGTTGCTGGAAGAATTAAATTATTATACTCTTGGTAACAAAAATAAATACAAATAATACTGGAAAGGGTAGCTCAGATATTTGTTGTGTTAATAAAAAAATCTTCTAGTCTCTTTACTTTTTTTTCTGAATGTAGTCATTTGTTTGCTATGTGAAGCGAAATGTTCTCGAAAAAAGAGAAAACTCAAGTGCGACCTTGTCATTAAAAACCACTGTTATAAAAAGTTAACAACGCAAGAGATTTATTGCGGCTCAAAGGCAACATGAGAAGAGACTGCTCTGTCATAATCAATTGTCGCAAAGTGGGCTTCTTAATTTCGAGTAGGGAGAACGTACACGGAAGACGAACATGGTTGCAGACGTCCATCGAAGCCAGTAATCAACAAGAAACAATAAGAATATGCTGCCATATTCGAAAAAACTGTTTTTAGCGATTAAAGAATTACCATCTGATACCTAATCCAAGAAACGAGCATTTCTTATAGAGGTACTCAACGCATATTGACACAAATTTTGAATATGAGAAAAGTCTCCGCAAGATAGGTGCTGAGAATCAGAAACAAAATCGACTTCGAAGATATCGTTGGAAAAGTTATAAGATTCTAAAAACTTTAAATCTAGTTTTGTGGCAGTGGACGAAACACGGGTTTATCCCGAAGGATCTTCATGCCGTGGCTGTTGTATATGGCCTGGCCGAGGTATGACCTCAATATTTTGGGACTCAGAAGTGATATTGTTGTTTGATTACCTAGAGCATGGAACCATCATTACAGATTATGCAGCTTTAATACCGAGGTTGAAAAATGCCGTCAATGATAAAAAAGAGGCAAACTTTGAACGAGCGAGCTGTTTCATCTTGACAACGTACCGGCACATAGGTTTGCATTAGCGATGGCCACCGTTCAGCATGCTAGCGTACAATTGGTTGAGCATCCCCCTCTTCACCAGATCTGGCGCTTATCTATTTTTCATCTTCTTTCCAAATTGATACAATACTTTAGAGGAAACATGTGTTAAAACTATATGTAACAAGTAAACGATGCCGTGGTGACCTTTTGCAGGACCAAGTCAATCTTTTTTTTTAAAGGAATTGAAGCATTGGAAACTTGGAACGCTGGACTTGGTGTGTAGGTGGACTCGGAGATTATGTAGAAAAATAAATAATTAAGCTATCATAGTCATTATATTCTATCTCATTTTTACTTTTATCATTAATTAGTAAGATTTCAAAATACCAATACTTAGTCTTTAATGCAACAGTCACAATTATTAATTTATTTATTAATAACTCATATTGCTATTCATCTTATCATAAGAAATTTATTTGAAAAGAAATTAATATATTTTTAATACTTTGTTACATAAAAATATTATTAGCAACTGAAATAAACGATTACCACACGTTTAATATACTGTCTCCATTCCATGACTAAAATAAAGCAAAATAATAGGCAAAATAGCTATATTTTAGTATTTTAAGAATTTTTATACTTGATCACGTGAGTTTCGGTTTCGGTTTCGGTTTCGGCCGAAACTGAAGCCACGGCCGAACTTTCGGTTTCGGTTTCGGTTTCGGCCGGAAAGACAGTTTCGGTCGGACTCTAGTTAATTGTCTACTTTTCTTGATGTAAATGATATCTTAACGTGCATTAACATCAATGTTTTTCGCCAACTGCAACTATTTCTTCGTGAAAGAGATAACTAATGCTTTTTAGATCTTCTTAAAGGGAATAAATTAGGGATTTTTACGTGCATAAAATGTGCGTTCAATTAAATGAGAAACCACACCATTTTTAACAGTTTTGTGTATAAGTCTTTTTTTAAGACCGTTTCAATTGGTTACTGCGTGAATATTTAACGAATTATATAATTACGTAGAACAATTTGACCGTTTAACTCTCGTCCATTATGTAATGGTTTTAATCTAGTCTAAAAAAAACATTTATAAATCATAGCCTAAAGATCTTGTAAATTGCAACACTTCAATCAGGTCGACAACTGTCTTTAACAAAAGTTATAGAAAACGTTGCACTTTAAACACAAAAAAAAGCTGCGCAAGAGTGCAATGGATACGAGGTGTACACATACATATATAAAACTCGCATGTTGACATGTCATGTGTCAATGTGTAAAGCTATACCTGTATAGGTCCATACATAAATAACACATCGCTTATGCAGATGCACAGTTTGATCGCGTGTAAGGTCGAAATTTGTATGCACAAATACTCGCGAATGTGCATTCATTACGAGTGGATGTTTATCGTGTTCTGTAAAGACGAAGAGCGCAACTGCACTCGCGTTGTAGGCGATATCACAGTTATGGCCGCAGTTATGGATTAGAAACACTATTGGCCTGTCACTGGATAAACATCACGAGTCAACTGTCCACGTATTGCTAAAGTAAGATTTTTCATAAACATTTTTTATCGTATTACACATAAAGATTCGTTAATATAGATGAACAATTTAATTAAATATATTTATTAACGTAGCTCCTGATTATTACGTACGTATTTAATAAAATAAAGACATTTATAAATAGTTTCAAAAACTACAAAAAAAAAACTTGTTAGTAATTGACTTGTAGGTACATTTTCTATATATTTATGAATAGCTAAAATATTAATGTCGTTACTTTGAAATAAATTAATTTTATAGTTATATTATTCAGCAATCGATTACTATTATTCCTATAAACAATGACGTCACAATAGATTAACAATCAAAATAAACTTTGCGCTTACTATATTATATATACATTAAGGCTTCAGTGCCTTTGTAGTAAAATAAATAAATAAAAAAAAAAGTGACAAGTTTGTAGTAAAATCTTTATCGGATAATATTCTTATACGTCAACCAATAAAAAGAAAATATTTTACTGAACAAACGCTTTGAAACTTCTACAAGCTTCATTTATGCACAAGTGCACTCTGAGTCTCTTATATTGAAGTTATCTAGCAATAGATAATAATAATGTCCTCGGGGCCGATTGCTACTACGGCGGCCATCTTTATTAAATATCAGCCAAGTATGCAGAAAACATTTGAGAGCTCAAAAGTACGCGCAGGCACAGGTGAAACCTCACTTACTTCATTTCATAGTCCGATGGGACTGAAAACCGGGAAAATTGGATAAAGATCCGTCGCAGGACCGAATTTATAAATGCCCATCAATAAGTAAACAACAAAGAGTTTTCGAATTGTTTGAATCCCCGCAGAATTCGAACCCACGATCTTCGGTCTCTAAAACGCTATTGTGAATATTAGTTAATGGGAGTAGTAAAGCAATTAATAATAGTACAGATACCATAAAAATATATGGACCAAGCATTAGGTATGTTCATTACCAGGAGTTGGAGTCGCCAAACACAAAGTAAAATATTAGTACTATAAATTAATAATTATAGTTATTACAAATAGAAGAATTATAAGAGATAATCTATAAATTTACATAATACAACGCTTTATTGAATTTCTGTCAGAATTTTATAAAACCATTTCTAGTAAAAATAGACGTTAACATGTTCTCATCTGTGTCATCACAGTACTTAAAACTTTAAACTACGACTTATGATTATGATGATTATTTTTTCGATACAAGGCAGGTTAAACTGTCGCCAATACATATATAAAGTTGGGAAAAGGCCAGTTTTTTTAGGTTTGAAATTACTATAAATTAGGGGAAAGCCATTAGATTGATTGATTATTTTTATACCAAAATAGATAATATACTCACACACAAAGGATTTAGCACTAATTTCACCGTTTTCTAGGAAACTGCATTTATTATACCATTTTATATACTCCATACTGCATAGGTCATAATAGATTGATAGCAAAGTGATATAAAAGAGACTCTATGATATTGGAAAAAATTTCAACCTGTAACAGTTTTTGATTGCAAGTTTCGTAACAAAGATTATGTCAGTCTGGACTTAGACTGGACCAGAGTGAGTAAAGTGGTTGCTAACTAATAGAAGTATATTAGAGTGTTTGTTCCAGTCGTCCTCGTCAGTTTTGGAAGTTTAGACGTACACGGAATATTAATACATAACCAAATGATTCTGAAACCTTTTTTATTGTAATCTCAAAAATATGTTTACGTAATTGATGACAGATATGACGTGGAGCCGCCCATCAGACGTACCTGTGGGTCAGATCTGGAGCAATTTCGAGGGTAAGGGAACAAATGGAGAACGGGGCCAATCGTAAGTCCGTATTTTTCCGTTAGTACCGTTATGACATCTAAAACTATCTATTGAACGAGATGGCCCAGCGTCATATATTATGACGCTGGGCCATCTCTTTCAAATGTGCCTGAATTTGTATTTTAAAACAAGCTACGATCAGTATCAATCATCCTAGTGATGATCAAGTCAAGAGTCAAGAAACCGAAAATAATTTAAATGGCCCCAAAGCTAGAGACCAGAAACGCGAATACATAGGTAATCATGTTCCTGGTCTTTCAAGCTTGATTACGCCCATCGTTCTCCTGCCTTAGCCCCCAGGTCTTGTACTTTGCGGTGTTTGAAACTTATCTGGGCTCAAAGAATGCCAGCTATTATCGTGTTTCTTTATGTAGGTTCAGTAACTTTCTTTACACAGATTCCAGATCCGCGATGTGGAACCGTCGGACAGAAAACGATGCTTGGACATGATGGAGAGTATTTTCTTAAGAGATGAACCGTTGTCACAAGTATTGGGTAAGTTTTATATAGTATTAGGTAAGTACGTAAAGAAAAGTGGCAATACTTTTACATTACTTTCCTCATGGAGTTAATTCTACGCTTTGTGCCAACACACTTTTGTGTGCAACAAAAATTGCTACTTAGCAAATTAGGAAATGCCATCTTTTGTGTCTAGCAGAAGTCATTATAATGAGCAGTAACTATGTTCTAGTTTAGTAATATTTTAGAAACCTTGAGGGTTGGTCAAAGTGCCAATTTTTGTCTGACTAAAAGGCAATATATTTATATGCTATATTCATTTGCTATACAATAAACAGGGTGGCCCATAAGTCCTTTGAAAAGTAAAATTTAAATAAAACGAACAGAGCGCGCGTGAGCGTGCAGGAAGCGGGGAGTAACTTGGTTTCTGGGAATTTAGTCGCGTTAGGAGCGTTTTACCGAGCGGACCGTGCGTTTTGTGTGCGCGAGTTTTATAAAACGACAATTCGGTAACGTTGCGCGGTGTAAATTTCGAGAACACAAGGTTTACACAACTTTGACGACACTCCAACTCTTCAAACAATTAAGAACTGGGTTGCTAAGTTCGAGGAGACCGGTTCGACGTTAGATAAACCTGCAGTTGGGTCGCCTAAGGACGACACAGTCTATTCGCGAAAATCCGACACAGTCAACTCGTAAGTGCGCCAGAGCATTAAACGTATCCAGGACATCATTACAACGGATTTTGAAGAAAGATTTACATATGCACCCTTACGAAATTCAGTTGGTTCAAGAATTAAAGGAAACTGACGGTATTCAAAGACAAAATTATGCAAATGAAATGTTGAATCGGTTTACTTCCTTATAACATAATGTTCTCTGACGAGGCTCATTTCCGTCTTAACGGGCATGTTAGTAAACAAAATTGCCGCTACTGGAGCCCCATCAATCCAAAACTTAAGCATCAGAAGCCCTTACATAGTCCGGAAGTGACTGTTTGGGCGCTATGTCAGCCTATCGCTATCCTAGGGCCTTATTTCTTTGAGGATAGCAGAGGGCGCGCAGTTACTGTTACGTCGGAGCTATATGTGGCTATGATCGAAGAGTTTTTCATACCAGGATTCGAAACTTTTCAGGCTTTAATGCTAGGACGTGGTTTCAACAGGATGGGGCCACTTCTCACACCTCTATCACTGCTATGCCCGTTATCCGTCAACTTTTCCTGGCAAAGTGATCTCTAAGAGAGGTACATTTCCTGGCCTCCATATAGTCCAGATCTGACCCGATGGATTTTTTCTTGTGGGGCTACCTTAAGGCTAAAGTATACGACACAAAACCGCGGTCAATTGAGGCCCTAAAAGAAAACATCCGCAGAGGAATGACAAGCATTACAGCAGTGACGTGCCGCGCAGTCATCGACAATTTTAGACGTCGTTTGCAAGAGTGCCGTGATCGCAACGGATTACGTTTAGATGTTATTTTCAAAAATAATTCCGTTTTTTAAGCTTTTTTGTAAATAAAATTTAATTCATAATGTAATTAGTTTTATTTTAATAATATTTCTTTCGTATCAAAGGACTTATAGGCCACCTGTATAATATTTCGTGAAAGTAAAGGCATACATTACTTACCCCGTTTAAAAACTGTTAGCTTAATGAGAATGAGAGTAAGTGACGGCATTGTAAATTGTTTAAATTTTATAGATATCCAATCGGATTTTGACTCGATGGCGACAATCAGATCGAACTGGGAGAGGTATGCGGATCAAGGCATATGCGTGGCCTGCTACACCGAGGTGGACGGTAAACCACGCGAGCTGGTGGGCTGCAACATCCTAGTCGTGCGGTGTATTGATGATGAAGATGACGATATTGATAAAGTATGATTCCGCGAATTTATCGGAATTTGCATACACCTAATCCATCAAATTTAGTTTACCTCTAGCCTTAATATTACATACTGTCTGGTCCAAGCCTCTCTGGCCTATTCGGCCACTGTTTTTTGTATTCGGTCAAATAGTATGTATTATTCAACCGAATACCATACCTACAATGCCTATACCATGCCTACTTATGAAAAAAAGGCACATTATGTAATTGAAGATAATATGGGTTCATTACGAAACTACAATACTTTAATAAGCAAAATTTATCAGCGGTAAATTTTGATGCATAAAAAAATATGTTTTCAACATTTGTTGGTAGCAAACAAATACGCTTTTTGTCGCATATGATATCAGCTTAAGAAGATGACCATCCATTATGTACGCTACTCTCTTATTAATAAAGATAAACTTTGGCAAATGGTTATTATGGATGATTTCGACTTATCTAATTCTTGTTGAGCTAATACACACTTGACATGTATTTCGTGCTGAATGTTCGGCGGCCGCATATTCTGCGCTTCGGCGAACAGCTTCCGTATGTTCGGTATTCGACCGAATCACTATTCGTAGTAACTCTTCTCTAAACTGCCCTAGTATCGCTGCTGCGTTGTTCCCTGGCCAAGCTATTTCAGTGCAAACTACTACTGTCACTACTGCCCATTTTTCATACGATAGTTCTTGCTCTCATCCGATTTATGCATATAGTGCTTTTATGATAATTTTGTGTTGGCTTCTAATGATTTAAATTTTTTATCCTAAATAGATTGTAACATATAACCCAACGTATTCATCATCATCGCTGTTGATGCTGCTGGAGTTCATTGAGTAAGCCCTATGGTCATAGGGCTTACTCAATGAACGCTAGGACACACGATCTCTTGCTACTCGCTTCCAACTTGTACGGAAATCCCCATTCCACTTGGTCATATATACATTTATGAGTTTCATAAAACGTTTTTATTGGTTTAGTTAATTCAAATACGATAAGGAGCTGCAGACTTTTTGTAGTGGTGCTTGACATCACTTCTTAGATGATGTCAAGCACCACTACAAAAAGTATGTCTACTGATGCCATGAAATAAATTTCAGTCAGTACCTAATTAATAATTACATTACATTGTAACTAACAGATGTTTGAAGTCAAAATAGGTACAGAAAAAAGTCAGAATAAATCCATAAAAGAAATATTCTAATAGCCACTGAGTGCTTTGATAATTAAGTGGCTCGATTAACCGTCGGGGCGTCGGTCGCACGAAGGCCAAGTTTACTATCGGTTACAATTTGGCAAAGTGATCACAGTTTGGCTCTCGCACTACGCACTTGTTTCTCGTTCGGATATTTACGGGTCAATATTTGCTCACTAACCTTTGCTGTCGGAGAGAAGCAAACGTTAGCAGTTAGCAGAAATACAACACAGATCTGTTTTTAGATACAATCAATAAAAATGCCTCTCAACGTAGATTTATGGCTCATTTTGTTATTGGCTGACATTTAAAGTTTCAACAGAAATTTTGTAGTGTGTTGTGATTTGTTCCCCAATTGAAGTAGTTCATTAATGTTGTTATTATCACGCTTTAATGCTAAAAGTATGCATATATTAAAGATGACTATAAAATAATTCGAATGATTGAATCAAACCATTTGCATTTCGATAGGTAGTGGGTGAGACTTGGAAGAGACTGCTTCGCACTTTGGTGACCGCGGAGAAGTTAGTAGATGTGTTTCAGCACTACGGTGTAGACAAATACCTGTCTTCCAGTGGACTCGCGGTTTTGCCAGCTTACCGCGGACAGAACATTGGTGCCCACATCATAGCTGCGCGGTGAGCATCTCAGAAACAGTCGTAAACTTTCTGATAAAAAATTTTGCTAAAATTATAGATAAGATGTCCTATAATAAAGTTAGAAGTGTCTCCAATAATTTGTAAGTTTGATGAAAAAATATAAATGCACTGAATATTCGTTTTTAAATGATAAAAGTACAGTATGCTGTAGTTTATCGTGCAAACGTATTGATCAGGGAGGCGATCTGCGCTGCTTTTGGTTTGGACACGGTGTGCACTGTGTTCACGGCTCGGAGCTCGCAGGTCCTGGCGGCCAAGTGCGGCTACGAGCAGCTGGCGGTGCTGCCCTACGAGGACATGCTGCAGTACGGCATAGACCTCAGCGGCTGTTCCACCACCAGCGCCATACTCATGGGCAGGCAGTACAAACTGCCACAAGGCATCGACGACCGATAAATCTAAGAAGCTGATGGTTGCTACGGGACAATAATCCACCTTATGTATTCTAAAATATTTTTAATTATACCTATACATTTACTATAACTATAATTATTTGTTTATTCATGCAAATACCACGCATTATTAAATAAAACTACTTTTAACGGCGTTTATCGCTTATTTACATTTAAAGAAGCTAAAATATAAACAAACCCAGTAAAATCCATATATATTGTTATATTATTATTATCCATCATCGTGGAACAATTTTTCTTCAAGATTCAAGTCAAACTACATAAAATTCTTTGAGTCTATCGTTAGCAGGCAATCATGGAGACAAGTGTCAATCATAAAGATGGATAATATATATACAGATTTATTAGTGTCTAGTACTAGGTACAAAATCAGGTTTATGATGTTGTTTTAAATAAAAGTTTAACATTTTAGATAAAAACATATACCATGAACACAAGAGATTTATAGTAAATAAAACAAGTGTCAAGTGTAAAATATTTAATGTAAATATCTCTTATTCGTCTACGCAGTAATCAATTCCTTAAATGCAATAAATTTCATATAAAAATATAAAACATGCAAAAGGCGTTAACATACAAAGAAATTAATGCATTTTAATAATATACTTTTACTAAACAAATAAAGTGTATGACAATTCATAAAAAATACCAAATTAAGGATGGCAAGCTTCAAAAAGATATACATAGTCCACATTGCTTTTGCAATACCGACAGGGTACAATCAGAAACACATATTTCTCATAAAACCTACGTTATTTCTTTATAACGAAATGAACTAAAAAGACGATTGACTATTATTTCTAATGCACACGTGACTAGCATTTAGTCATAACGCAATATAACAATTCCAAGAAGCAATTCATCAGCAACATTAAAGTATTGCAAAAAATATTATTAAATGTATGCTAAAACAATTTTGTCTCACCCGACTGATTGATTCCTACATCAAGAGATTGAATGGACATACAGATTGACCACCAATATTCCTTGAATCAAACTACAAGCTTCTTGTAAGTTAATTTGTGGAGGAGAAACAAAAATATTGAATTACTTGGAAGCATGACATGTCACAGTATGCTCCAATACAGTAATTTAAAGAACTATTTATTATCCATAAAACTGCTTCCCCAAAATAGGAAAATATATAAATAAAAATAGAGTCTGAAGAGAACAAAAAGTAGGAATGAATACACAAATGGAAACATTATAAGATTTAATAAGAACCTTACAAAAGCGGAGCATAATCCATACTAATATTATAAATGCGAAAGTAACTGTCTGTCCATCTTAACCGTCTAATCCATTGAACCAATTTCAATGAATTTTACTAGATATTTAAAAAAAGATTCCAAGAAAGGAAATTGGCTATTAATTATCTTTAATAATTTATTTATATGGAAATTGTCTCTTTTGAACATAAAGGATGATAAAACTTATTGAACTAATTTCAAGACAAAGGAATGTTTTTTATTTATAAAAATGGCAAGCTCAAAAAGTTATAATTAATATTTTTAATAACTATGAGTATGTATTTAAGCTATCATTACAATTATTAGTTAACTTCTCTAAACTGTGCAACCAAAAACTATGAACCACCTAAACATATTGATTAATTATAGCATAGCAATCAATTGGGTTAAACTAAATCAAAAATAAATTATTTATTGACTCTAAAGCTCTATAATTCACTCATGTGCAT
The DNA here is from genome assembly GCA_029286875.1 of Lamproptera curius. Lineage (NCBI taxonomy): Eukaryota > Metazoa > Arthropoda > Insecta > Lepidoptera > Papilionidae > Lamproptera > Lamproptera curius. The sequence continues at coordinate 3,891,690 of JAGSMT010000027.1, read as the reverse complement.
TAGGTGCATTATTTTAAGCTGTTATTTTTATATATTAGACTAATTCAACATACAATATGTTTTTAATAAATATATTATTTCATAAGGACATTTAAGCTTTAGTTAACAAAAAATACAAATCATGAAATGGACAAAAACCTCCGTCCATGTAACACTTTTTCAGACACACTGTATATTTTTATAAACATATCCAAAAACCTCAATTTATACATCTAGTCTTTTATGTAAGAATATATTTTGTTTTTTAACATACGGTGTACACATCTATAAAAAGAGGGATATTTGGCATTCGCAATATTAAAAAATATGGTAATACAAATACTTTTCTCTTTTAAATATTTAGTATTTCAAGTGATCTTTCCTCCTACCTTCATAAAGCCTGGCAATTAAATTTACCTTTCGTTTATTGTTTCCATTTTAAATTGCTGTAATTGAAACTATCCATACAAAAGTAATTTTATTAAATTTATGTTCTTAAACCTTCTGCTATTTTTCGCTTGATTAACGCCACTTTGTTAAAGAACACAGAATTAATATACATTCAAATTATCTATTACCAAAGCTCTTTAGACAAAATGGACCCTGCCGGTATTACAAGATTTTTTTGTTAAGAAGCATTCATTCCAACAAAAATATATGCCATAAACTGCTAAACTCACGTGTAATCGGTATTAGTGCCGACTAGTTTTCGACTTATGTAGGTCCTTTATCAGGACGAGTGGGACAACTTTACGGTCGCTTGCCGGCTCGCACTGCCCCCTCTGACACTGATTGATACCTGGTGAGCCTCTATTACTCTGGCCCGCAATGTAATTTTTTTGCAATGTCTAACAAAAGTTTTAATTGTTTAAGCATTCATTCCACTAACAAATTAAAATAAAACAAAAGAAATTTATTTGTTACCTCTGTAAAGCTAATCAAAGATCACTTGGAATACAAAATAAACTATAAAAAAAGCAATAGTATCTTTTATTTATTTCTAGCCAGCATAATATTTACTTTTCATTTTAAATCTTTACGATTTTCAGTATAATACTTATAAAAACAGTGTCAGTTAAATCGCTAATACTTTTCGCCTTCTCTACATTGCAGTTGTCCGCAAATAATCTGTAGAGCAGTAAATGAACACCAGTTGTCTATCTGCCGAGCTTCTCGTTGAGCCAGTCCGAGGTGAGCTCATCAATCTCTCTCACTTCGAGAAGCCTCGGAGCACCCACTGCCGCGGCCAGGGCCCGCTGCGTACCTGCATACATTACCTGGAATCGAAAGCCGTTATGGTTATTTCAATTGTTGCTTAATCGTAATAAAATGATAAAATTAAAAGTTCTTAGATTACTTCTTAACCGTTACTGAAACTAGAAATAGTACTTTATTTTATTTACAATGTTGCCTTTTTTTGCATAAGATTAAAATAAATTTTACCTGATAGGCCACAAAAAACAAATCTTATGCTTCTTTTACAAAGGATGATTCCTAATAATAAACAGACAGCAGGCGTAGGGATGTGACGACCCCACCGGCGGCGGATCTGACTTTCAGTGGGAGTAAGACAAATGCACAGTTCAAGTGCAATTAGACAATTGCCAACCCGCCTGCTTGCTGTTGCAAATATGAGCAACTATTTCAATGGACTTTCATTACAAAAGGCCTATGTCCAACAGAGGACTGCTGAAGACTGTATATGATGATAATGATGATAATTAACCAGATTTAATACAGTATGTCTCCAGCCCACAACAACTTTTTATTTAATTATATCTTTGTCTCATAATGTTGGCTTTCAATAGAGAGGAAGAGGGTATTTATAAAAATTTTTTATTGTATGTAAGTAATTAGTGGCAAATCAATCTTTTAAATTTTAATTGTTAACAATTATGAATATTTCAAGAAAATGGGCAGGTATAAACTAATTTAAAAATATATGTATAAGAAAGCCAGTCATACTCCTCCCACCAATAAGAAGCTCCCATTAAACATCTTCAGTACAAAACAGTCAGAAAATACCTTAAAGAAGCAAAATTTTACGAACTGTTATTTGAACAAATTTTTAACATCTATAGCATGTTCTAATTTATGGCGCACATTATTATACTAATAATATTTCTGGACAAATTACACAACATCATCTAGTCCAAAACTAAACAGAGGTTGTACTATACAAACTGGATGACCGATAAACACAAAGACTAAAATTCCTTTATTTTTGTAAATGACAGACATGACAAAAACACTATATTCATCAAACATTTTTTCCCGCGGGAGGAATCGAGCCTGCGTCTTTTAGCGCAACAGTCAGGGCCAAACCACTCCGCTAAGCGGGTCGTCGGATTGACACATTGTTTTGTACTTTTAAAAAGTTTTTTTTTTTATTATAAAAAGTAGATACAATTTGTTTTATACCTGCAATTCCATATGGGCATCTCGAGGTGTGTAGAATATAAAGCACATAGGAAATGAAATTCGTCCATCATTGTGTTCCATTTTGTAACTGTAAAAAAAAAAAACAAATTCACTTAATACAAACATTTCTCTGGTGACACGCAAACATCCACACAAAGTGGCCACTTCATCATTATTATTATCAGCTACTGCACGGAGATCGCCATCCCACCTGGTCGGGGGACGACCAACACTCCGTTTTCATAAAAATGGCCTCAACTCGAACCTTATTTGCCCATCAGCCGTCAGTTATTGGGACCACGTGACCGGCCCACTGCCACTTCAACGATTTAATCCTATGCGCTATGCCGGTAAGTTTTGTTCTTTGCAAGACTCCGATACTCCATAGCGCGTTCCACGCACGTTGAGATACTACAAACTTGTGGACCAGTCCAATAGTTTTGACCAGAGGCCACGTTTTTGCCCCGTAGGTCATCACGGGGAGAACGCACGGCGAATGTGTTTCAGCCCTCTAAATGACTTTCGTCTTGTCTAAATTCATCCTCAGCCCGATACGTCGGGAGGATTCATTTAACTGTGCAACATCTCCTGCGAGCACTCCAACGACTCGGCCAATATAACGATATCGTCAGCGAAACGGAGGTGAGAAAGGTATTCTTTTGTTCCTAAGCTTCGACAGATGGCTTCTCGGTAGCTTTTCCACAAAAACTTCGACCCTCTATTCTGCTCAATCGCTTCAGTTATCCGTTGCGTGTTGGGCAGCGAAAGTCTCGGCGTATCGATTTGCGGGTGTGTTTCGATAGTTCGCTAGACGGACTTCACATCTGTCGAAGTGGTGTCCTCATGCAAATTCAAATTCAAATTCAAATTCAAATATCTTTATTCAATATAGAAGTGTAACACTCGCTTATTGATTGTCAAGGACGCTACCACCGGTTCGGAATAGGACGCCTCCGACCTGAGAAGAACTGGCAGAAAGAAACTCAGCGGGCCTATTTTGTCATCTTTTAAAATAATCAAATATATACATATAAATTTTCTTATGAGCTACATACAGTACTATCATACGTATATTATACTTGAAAAAGCCTGGAGCGAGCATTCCATTACCAGGCTGTGTTATCATTTATAAATTCATTTATGTCATAATAACCTTTAACACATAAACGTTCCTTTACTACTTTTTTAAATTTATTAACAGTTAAATTCTGAACGTTTACTGGGATTTTTTGTAAAAGCGTATACATTGTCCCATAAAGATTTACTTATTCTTCGCAGTCTAGTTGCTGGAAGAATTAAATTATGTTTGTTTCTAGTATTTATGTTATGTGCATCACAATGTCTAAGAAAATCATTTCTATTTTTTGCACATACATTAGGTTTTCGAAAATGTATTGAGAAGTAACGGTTAGAATTTTAATCTCTGGGAACAATTTTCTCAGGGATTCCTTGGAGCCCAGGTTATAAACCGCTCGAATAGCTCGTTTTGGAGGACAAAGATCGTATTAGTATCCGAAATTCCTCCATAAGATCAAGATTTCATGCACTACGCTTACACCTGCAAAACTCCGTCACGTATCCAGTCCACTACGGTACAAGTGCCTCGTCAACTGCCATTGTGGTGTCCGATGTGTTAATGGCATCGAATTGGTTTTTTAATTCCAGTTGGAATTTTTCAGACACCATCACGGAGACTTTATCAGACGGAACCGCTCTCGCTGCAAGCCTATATTCACCTATTGATCACAGAGACATCCCTAAAGTAAGTAGGTGGTATGCAAGGCCCGGAAGAAATCCACGATTGTTCCAATATGGGCGCATAGACTTGTATCGCTTTGAGGGTACCACTTAGTGAGCCTAAGTACAAGGTATACCACCCTAGTCACACGCCTGAGACTGCGATAATGTCAGCAAGGGATTTGTTGACGAGAAATCCCACGCCGCTTTAAGACGGGTGGTCGCCCTCTTGGAAGTCGTAAAGATGACCCAATGGCAAGATTACGGTGTCCTCTCCTTGTCTTCAGATTTCGCACAACCCTAAAACGTGCCATCGGATCTTACCCAGTTCCACTTTCTTTTAGGCCAGATGTTCACTAAGTCTTAGCAGTCTACTAAAATACGTAGCCAGGTCAAGTTATTGGTTAAAGCGAACTGTCCCTGGGGATTCTTAGCACCCCTTGTCCCACCATTGACATGGCCGCTACCGTGGTCAGGAATAAAGGGAGTACCGGGAACTAGGGACTGTTGCCTTCTGTTTAAGTCCATTGAAAAGAAGTTTTTTTACCAATTTTCAACCAATAAAAAGAAAATACAAAATTTGACATAATATTTTTCTTTAAATGACTGAAAAAAGTAATGAATTATACACAACAAAATAATAAATCTCACTAAAGCTGAGATATAATCTTAAATATAATATGATTGTAAAGGGTAGGCCCTTTTAAAATAACTTCTACTCTATATATCAAATAAAAAAACAGTCATTGGCACTGCATCATATTGTATTACAATCAATTATTTAAAAAAAAATGTAATCAATATCAACTAAACAATTTTAACTAGATTACTATTTTATATAGACTTATTTTCCATACTATGTGTTTTAATTTATATCCGCAAAATTTATGTAACACATTATTTTATTTTTATTATATCTGAATTATCTATTCATTTTCTGACAATTCTAACATCTAGGTACCTATTCAAATAAATGAATTAGCTTTAAAACAGCTTGCCCTTGACTTTGGAGGCTTTTTTATCTTGTGATTTTTAGTAGATTCTAAAGATTTTTTAAATATGTTTTGAATATACCTTTCTTAGTGTAACTGTGACATTTCATATAAATGACAATTTTTTGATTAAAAAACAAAATTATTGTGTATGTATGCTAGCCCCTTTTGGGTCATAAAAGTCATAAAAGTCTGATTGGCCAGCAAATAGACTAAAAGATTAAAAAAAATACCTGTATATTATAAAACGGGGTTGATGTGATGGTAGAGTGTCTTGCAATTCTTCTAGTTCTATGTTTTCTAGTTCCTCATCGACTTCTAATGCTTGTTTCTCTCTATTCACCTGCATAAAAAAATATTAATATGCGATTCATAAATCATTCATATCCTACAGTCTTACAGTCAAGCTTATGAATAATTTGTAATTTATATTTTCTTAACACATTGTGCAAACAATCCTATATGTAATGTTTTACTATATTGGCATGGTGACTTACTTATTAAATATATTTTAAAAGTTAATAATATTTAATATGCGTTATTAAATATAATAGCGAATATAATGAAAATTTTTAAAGAGAGTTTATAAATAACATAAAAAATAAACTATTGCAAATAACAAAAAAAATAGTCCAAGTAAACTTGATAAAACTGAGTTATCAATGACAATGATTTCCTCTTCAAATGAGTATTTCTTTTCAAAAGTAGGATTATTTGACTAATCACTCCATATATTTATATAATTATTAAAAACCAGTCGTCCATACCAGCTTTGCATGAGTGGATCTTTCCAACATTTTGGCATGAATAAAGATACATAAATCAGATTTTATACTAATTAACATATCCTATGTTACTCAATAAAAGCTTGGGCATGTAAAAAGTAGGAACCAGCGTTGTGAAGAAGGTGTGCATTCATCATCATCATCATCATCATCAGCCTGATAGTCCACTGCTGGACATAGGCCTCTCCTAATACACCCCTATCCATTAAGGGGTTTTGGACCGTATCCCACAATGCTGGTCCAATGTGGGTTGGTGCATGGACGGACTTTTTACATGCTCATTCGACGCATGCATCATCTTACTTTTCAGAAATTAGGTGATCAGCCCTAATTGCCCTAACGAACTAGGAAACAACAATGAAAATTTGTTGAGTACCCGCAGGATTCGAACCCAGGACCTCCGGTTTCTAAAGCATACGCCCACTAGGCTATGTAGTCGTGCATTAAGTGTGACCAATGTCCAGCAGTGACTAAAACAGGCTGATGATGATGACGTTACTCAAAGATAAGGAAACTTTTAATGCTTAAGAGTTTGTCGTCTAAGTAGTTTTTGAGTTTAGTAGTAAATACAAAATACAAATCAGTCCTGTTTAAAATATTGGAATAGAATTTCTGTCGAGACACTTAATGACAATCTTAACAACAATAACTTTCAGATTGAAAAAAAATCCTGAACTTATATGACAAACATAACTGAATTCCGATTAGAATATACATAATTGTTTTTAAATAATATTAATATATATCTTAAGCACCATAAAATAGCTCTTTAACCAATTTCCTGTTTATGAATCATAGTAGTACCTTCAAAATAAGCGCACAATTAGAATTATGCTTCTGAAATCGAAATTTTTTTAAAACACTTTTCACATCATCACCGATATCACAAACGTTAACGTTTTGACCAGACATCCTTAATAAAAGGAAATCCTAGTTAAAAATTAAATTACAAAATCAAATACCACAGAATTTAAAGTATTTATACGTCAACAAAATTAAACAAAAGATGCATAGGTAATTAATATAATGCAGATGCTATATAAAAATACAGACTAAACAGCTCATTCACAAATTTAGCTTTTCACTACATAGTGTAAAACAAAGTAGCTTAACTTCCGGCCCTATGTATGCTTAAATCTTTTAAGTAAGCAACGTATTTTTAATACATTATTAAATTAAAGGGAAGGTTTATATGTGCAAACATGGATTATATTTTACATAAAGGATTATATTATAGACAAACTCTGATAAATTTAGAAGTGTATATTTTTTTTGCAATTTCATTGCAAACGACAATAAAGTGTCACGAGATAAAAACAAAATAATGTACTATAAAATTTTACACCTTTAAAAGGTCAAGCAAAAAGTTTGTGACGGTATATGTCTATGTAATATATACTATGTGCGTAAGAATAACCCACACTAACAGTTTTACAATTTTTACATTTTATGAGTAAAAATGACTCATTTAGGAAGAAATTTTAACAATACACCGTTAATTCTTACTATTCAACCAAGTATCTTAAATAAACTGTTAATTTGATAAAGATTAATATGGCCACTAACAGTATTTAATTTAATTGGCTATTCCTGGTTTAGTATTGCACCCGTGCGAAAGCGGGGCGGGTCACTAGTATTAAATAAATGACGACTACGATATGTTCTCAGTCAATACCGATAGCCTTTTCACAGATGAAATTTGTTTTTATTACTTAAAAGACTTTAGCTTTTTAATGCTCTAAATTTATAATGCTCTAATAAAACAAGTGTTGTAATTTTGAAGAATGTTTTTTCCCGACTGTAAGGTGCGTCTGATGGGCATGTAACCGCTTAGTCTTGCGCCTGCCCATTTTCCGGTGAGGTCCCCGGTCTCCGGTCGTATTAGTATCCGTCAAATGTAGATACATTAAAGATCCACCCCATACATCCGAAGCTAAAATAACTTGGGAAAATTACCTAGAAATAAAAAAGTTATTAAACAAATCTCTCCAACTTTTGAATACAAGGTATGTATTTAAAAGTAGAAAAGCTTTACAAATAACCAGACAGACTAAAAAGACTGTTACTGATAAAATTGTGCTAAAAATAACAAAGCTAATAATTTCCATTGTTTTTAATTTATGGAGATGTATGTATGGCGTTTATAAGAGCAAAAGTTGTTTAAATACGTCAACCCAAATACATATTACAATTTACACTATCTCTTTTCTCTTTAGTTTTGTAATAATACAAACTGCATTTTAACTTAACAATTAAAATATTTTTTAACGATTTAAATATTTAACATGTTTTTTGTTAATTTTGAACGATATCACATCCTTGTTATGTCATTGTCATATTTGTGATTTGTGCTAATGTCATACGAGTTCGACAAACAATGTTAATTCTAATGTTTTGTTAGAAAATAATTACGTTTGCGTTAAAAAAATGTTTTTTATTTTCGGATGAAAAATTGTTTTTTCTTAAATATTACAGTTATATTTAATAACAGTGACAAGGTTATGTTTTATAATTTGGTTTTAGAAAGTGCAGTCATATACAATTTGGTTTTATTTAACATGATATTGTTTGGACTATCGTGTATGTGCCCTATATAGAGGTCAATAGCTTTAAGTACAAACAGTAAGTAGCTTTAAATATTTCGTTTTGAACAATGTAAGAGCATTTTTAGACCCCTAATTTTATTTAGCACACTGTATTTCATAGACGTTACGCCCAAGGCAATAAATTATGTTATTACTTATATCGAACCTAAATGTGCTTATAATTTTAAACCTCCTCTCAATACAACAATAATATTTTTAACAAAAAAAAAATCAATAGAAATTTTTTTTGCTCATTTTTATTTTCGAATTTTTTATAGCAACAGGCTATTTTTAAAATGCAGATAACAAGTAACTGATATGCACTGTCAAAGGATTATTTTGTCTGACAAGATTATAAACACGATTTATGGAAATCATTCAGATTAACCTACTTAACTCAAATTGCATTTAAATAATATGATATATTTTTATTTTGAATAAATATTAATTTATATATTTATATATACACATGTATCCAAAAATATATATTTTTAAACTTTCTTCAGGTGATGCAACCAACTATAAACATAATTATTGATTAAAGTGCATTTAATTGTGCCTTAATTACATCATGTCAAGTGTTAGGTCTTAACCCCAATAATTGTCACTATTATCAGTGGGCAATAACAGTATATGATTGTTGTAATTATATGAATATTGTATATTATAGATATAGAAACTTAAGTAAAGCATAGATAGATTAATGAGAAAATTAAAAAAAAAATTATAAATATTGGTATTGAAAAATACCTTATTCAAAAAGTTGTACATATAAAAAAAATGTTTATATTTTTGAAGCATTGGAATTTGGTTTAATTTTTTCTGCATAAAATATAAATAAATAAAGAAATCTTTATTATGATAAACTTGTAGTTTTGATTGCTAGCCTAAAGCCTATTCTGCTAGTAAGGGAATTATAATTGGTTATAGGTGGTTTATCTAAAATTTAATCAACAATGTAAATACTATATAACATTTAACATATGAATAGCTTAACTTAAATTTATGCTTAGTGCTATAGGTTCAACAACAGCAGTGTTCAAGTGGCATGTTCATAACTGGCGCTTTGCAGAAGGATGTTAGGCATGGCCAAGATAAGTAAGTGCTATTTGTAATTTTAATTTTAGTGACTCATTATTGTTAAACAATGCTTTATGTGGCAAGAAGCTAAATTATTTGAGATGTAAAACTTCAAGTTGAGTACAACTAAATTTTGAATGCTTAAAAATAATGTTACTTATAGATAGTAAGAAAAGATTTTCCTTTGTAATTTTTTGAAATGTTTGTAATTTTGGTGCTCTCTCAAATGCTTCAGTGCCTATATGTCTCTAGCAGAAGTGGACTCACTGGCTGATGATATGATGATACATCTCTATAGTATACAATCTTGTCGGGTTTGGTTGTATTGCAATCTGACAGAGGTCCAAGTTTACCTAAAGGATAATAATTTCCCACTACATCTATACTGCAATAAAGTGGTTCATACATGTGGCTTTGTTGTTATTTATTGTATCTCAATTGTTGATTTTGAGCCAATAAATTATAAATAGGGATGCAACTGGGCATGTGATGTCTAAGGGTTACATTGTCCGCTCTATAACTGATTTGACCCCGGGATAAATTACCTGTTGAAAGTAGCCTTGTTTCAAAGTTTCTATTTTCAATCAAACACTTCCAAATGATCATGGGGTCGGCTTCTAATCCATCCTTGTTTTGAAGTTAGTCAATTAAATATGATCAATCAATTAAAGTGTTTTAAAAGTTGTTGGAAGCAGTTTAGGATTTTAATTTATATTTGTGTGCGTCTTTTCCATTTCATTCATTTTAAACAGTAAAATGGTATGGGAATTAATAATTTGTACACTTTAATTTGGAATTAATAATTTGTATTGTTATGTTGCAAAATAAAATTGCAAATTTGAAATAAAGATTTTTGAATGTTTGAAGTATAACTTTTGGTTTTAAAACTGAAGATAAACTGCTTAAAATCTAACTGTTACGAACTGAGCAGTACACAATCTCGTTAATTCCAATTGGCATTGTAGTGCCAAGAGACGTCCATCAAAACACGATGGACGGAAGTCCGAGAGAACGCGCAATTGCCCGTTGAAGGACCGCAACATTGGCTCGTTTAGCGGATATGTTGCGTATTTTGACGACATACATAGATGTAGCTGGTGCTTTAAGTCTCTGTTAATTTATATTTATAAATTAATTTCTGTTTATATGTTACTTGTCGGATTTTTTTGGATATAAATATTAGATGAAGGAAGGATGGATAGAAGGATGAAGAAAATGCTTTCTTTTAATGCAACATACGTATTTTAAATGAGAACTTTGATTATTTGTCATTTACTTCGCCGAATTTTTATAAATTAGAAAAGGATTTGACTTGATATGGATAGAAAAGCTATTATTTAAAAAATCATTTAAAGGTAGAACTTTGATATGTATAGTGCAATTATTTACCGCAAAATTTATTTGCGAATAGCGTATATTAACACTTGAACCTTTTTTACACGGTAAATTATAGTAAAAATCATATGAGATTTAGAAGTAACCGTATAAAAAGTTAAAATAGTTTTAACTACAAAAAGTGTTTTCTTATACCATATTAGCAAACGAAACCTTCTCTTTGTGCTTTAGAAGATGTATTCACCATTTGATGTTGAATCCAGTATTCAAAATGTAGTGTTGCAATTAAACCTCACTGAAATAGTTGTTTTTCAATAGTAGTTTTTGCATATTCTAACCCTGATATCGTTTGACTTTAAGCTTCAGATAGAAACCAGCAGGCATTCGATTTTAGTTGTCACAAAGTTTGGCCTTCTGCTGAACACAAACTACATGGTCTTATTTTTTTACAAGACATTAGCAAGCATCTAAAATTAGGGAATACCCCAGTTTAGTTACGTTAGATATCTTAGTGCAGCATCATCTTTGTATAAAATTAATCACATTTTGTTAACTTATATATCTCAAACAATAATAAACGCTTTTTGCCTGTGTATGGCCATGGATCTAAGCTGGAAATAATCGTATAGTTTTACCAATTTCTTTTATTTCTTATAAGTTATTGGTCTTAAGAATTTAAGAGTCAAATTTAGTATTTAATCATAAGTGAAGAAATTAAATTGAATGTAAACTAGAAACTAAAATAGTTAATTTTCAGCTAATCAATTTTCCAGCAGAATCAAGCGCGTAGATCCCAAACGGTATCGCATCCAATAACACATATTATATTTAAGAAATTAAGTATAACAATAAGTGAAAACTTTAAAAATTTTGAATGCTATTAAACAATTTAATTGCTTATTTACGAAAACACGCATGTAAACTGATTTTTTAGACTTCAGCATACTGTCAGCATACATCGGCATACTGGCGATCAATATTAGTGTTGAGAATGTCAAGTCTTGTATTTGGCATTACTCAAAGACCATGGAGGTTCCACATGTATTCTTGTGAGGTTTGAGCACGATTGCGGACATTTCTATCAACCTCTTCCCACAAAGGTTCAATAGGATTAAGATTCGGACTTTGTGGTGACTACACCATGTGGTCTTGTGAAAAAATAAACCGTTTTCATAATTCCTTCGATTCTCAACAAAACCAGTTTGGTAAAGCACTTCTGCCCGTAACTGAGGTAACACCGCTATGCTTGACGGTCATCATCAGTGCAATCTTAAACAAATATTAATCGTTTTGAACCAAACATTTCAAACTACGGTTTATGAGTCTACAGTCCTTTTTATGTAGTCAAGTTTTCTTTGTCTTGTTTTGGGGGCTTAACAAGTAAAGTTTTGGAGTGACCGACAACTTCGTATCTTTCAATCACTTTTTCACTCTCGGTGTATGTTACTCGCGTTTTTTCAATGCAACCCATTGCTGTTTGGCGTCTACGGTGCTGCTGGTAACAACGATGCACTTGACACTAGAAGTGGTAGCTCAGTGATAGCTCTCTATGCGTGAACGACCTTGATAACTGCATGCATCCCTGTATTGAGTTATTGTGCGATGAACACCAGTTTTCGATAACGTTGAACAACGATGGTAGAACGGACTTTTAGAAGAAACCACACGTTTAGAATAATTGCGATTGTTTCTAAGCAAACAGAAGAAATATTCATGTTAAAATTAAAGTGTAAACATGTGATTTCGAGAGCTCAATGACCCTTACCGTTGACCAATGCCAAACAAAAGCAAGTAGTTGGTAATGAGCACACCATAAAAATGTATAATTACAATGACTCTACCGCCGGCTCTTTGGCTGCATTTGTAGGCGTCTGCAGTCTATTGATGTTTACTGTCAGATGACTGAAAAATAAACAAAAGATTGACTTCTTTAGGTATTCTTCTGGCCAATATGTTAAGAAATTATTCTTTTGATTCTTCTTACAGACTTTTAATACAATTGATAGTTGAATTGTTAATTAATAGTCTTAACTTTTGGCTGGCAGTTTACTTAGGTAAAGTTTTTTTAACTCGGGTGTAGATTATTTATATGTTTATTTAAACTTTTTGTACAATTAAAGTGTACACAGGCGGGCTTAATGCCTTAGGCATCTTCTGACAGCCAACCTTAGGGAGGTAACTAAAATTCAGCGTAGGTGCACTAGAAAATATTAAATTAACATAATAATACTTCGTTCCACTTAATCCACTCTTTGTTGAAAACAATTATTATTGTATTACAACTAATTACAAATTTAATAACACTTAATATAATATATAAAATGAAACGAACATAAAAATATACAATATATAAACACATAAGCATATATAAATCCATAAATAAAGATATACATACATACACTTCCGATTACTTCTTCATCAGCCTGTGTTAGCAGGATTTTTTGTACCGTATCCCACAAAGCCCCCCTGATGGAGTAGATTTCTTAGAGTTAGTAAAATTCAATTAAGGAATCATCATGACTCCGTATCATCATGGCAGGAATCAACTGCCTCCGTAGCCTAGTGGTATAGGCGTGTGGCTTAGAAACCGGAGGTCGTGGGTTCGAATCCTGCGGAGACTCAACAAATTTTCATTGTTGTTTCCTAGTTGGTTCGGGCAATTTGGGCCGATCACCCAATTGTCTGAAAAGTAAGATGATCCATGCGTCGGATGGGCATGTAAAAAGTCGGTCCACCCACCAACCCGCATTGGACCAGCGTGGTGGGATACGGTCCAAAAACCCTCTTAATGGATAGGGGTGTATTAGGGAAGGCCTATGTCCAGCAGTGGACTATCACAGGCTGATGATGATGATGATGATGATGAATCATCATGAACATAAGTGTATTCCATTCTCAAATAGTGTATTTAAAAGCCGGTACATATATTATTTTCTGGGACGCCAGGAATAAAGAAGCGGGCTATGCCCCATTTACACGATTAATCCACGAGCAATTCTATTTACATAGGGAATATTATTCATAGTTTTGGTCATTTCTGCAATATAAACATATATAGTCATAACCATGTTTAATAATGTTATTTGAACCGTTTTCATTTCGTTTAAATTTACGTTTAGGATCAATACGATTCGTCTTCGTCTAAGCTCCCCAAAATACATGTCATTATCAGTCCATGTTCAAATACAACGATAAAAGTGGTATGAGATAACGTCCCGTTCGAACTGTAACCGAGCGCTCAGTTATCAGCTCTGTATACCGAAAATTATTTCTCACCAAAATATCGAATGAAGTTTATGACGTAAGTAATGAGACAGCACAAACAATGATAAATTAACGATTAGCAAATTAATAAATATAACACTGATAGAAAAATCCAACAAGGCCTCTTAAAATAATTTAAATATCATAATTGCCTCTATGTCAATATGTTATAAACCCCAAAGGCTTTGATTTTAAATACACTAACTTCGGTCCATAAGATCGACGGCGTGGTAAAATTACTTTGGGCAAATGTTAAGTTTTAGTGCGGTCCTCGTTTATTTACGAAGAAAAAATGTTTCTCAATGTAAAAATATCATTAGAGCATTTATGGATTAATGAGAAAAATGTCGATAAGTTTCATGTGCAGAAACTATTGACGACGACTTTTGTTGAGATACGCTCTTAAATGATTTAAAAAAAAATACTTGTGCGACTTCTGAGGGCCATAAATATAAGATTTTTAGCCCTTACAGGTCGCACTAGCCAAGTTCAAGAGCTTTTAAATCTCTTTATTTCCTTTTGAGCTCAGTAAAAAACATTTTCCCCTTAGTAAGTAGCGTTAGCCCTAAAGAACTACTCTACCCGGATGAAGTCGCGGGCCGGAAGCTAGTCTTATAATAAGTATCATTTTCCATTGTATACTTAGCAAACGGAACCGACTTCCGTTTTCATTACAAGTAGCAGTTTACCTATTAAAGAGATAATAGAAAGAAAATCAATCAAACAACGTTAAAGGTTTTGAACGGTACGTTTTATGCGCTATCCGGTTTAAAGTTTTTTATGAACTTTCCGTGCAAAACGCCTTAGTCATTACAGTGTGCGTCATATATTGAACCTTATTTCTAACGGTGTACTGATTATTTTGTTTTGGCACCGGGTTTTTTTAGTAAATCTCTTGAGGCAGACAAGGACTGAGTAGCTATTACAGTTTAATCATTCTAGTGATGTACATTGCTCATAATGTTATCGACAATTATTACGAATATTGTGATGAGTAAATATATATTAACTACATTGTTATGTGAGAAACACTCCTCCGTAGCCTAGTGGTATTGGCGTGTTCTTTAGAAACCGGAGGTCTGGGTTCGAATCCTGCGGGACACAATAAATTTTATTGTTGTTTCCTAGTTGGTTAGGCAATTTGGGCCGATCACCCAATTGTCTGAAAAGTAAGATTATCCATGCGTCGGATGGGCATGTAAAAGTCGGTCCACCCACCAACCGCATTGGACCAGCGTGGTGGATACGGTCCACACCCCTAATGGATAGGTGTATTAGGAGAGGCCTATGTCCAGCAGTGGACTAACGAAGGCTGATAATGTATGTGAGTAATATTTCAAGATAATATGAAATTTGAAAGAACCGGCACCGTATGTTAATAGCTGTCGGGGAAAACGCTGGATTCCAATCCTGCGGGGACTCTTTAACTCTTCATTGTTGTTGGCTAGTCAGTTAAAGCAATGCAGGCTGATCACCTGATCGCCTCTTTAGTCGGCATCTAAAAAGTCGGCCCAGCTAGAGAAATAGGGCATCTCTCTCCAGTCTAACTTTGAAGAGTATAAAGAAACAGGGGGTGCGTCTATGTTGTCGCGTACACTTGTGCACTATGATACCTCCTGCGTGGCTGGCTGATCTCTAATATAGATCGGCTGCCGCAGTCGAAATCAACTTGGAGACATGATTATATGATCTCTACTAATGAGAAAGTCATGCGCTTAACGCTACGGTCCCATAGGTTCTGCTGTATTTGGCTGTCTTAAAGGAGTCAATAGTATTTGTTCTTACTGTCACAAAACAGTAAAATATAAAAAGATATTTTTTGAAATATATTTACGCTTTTAAAACTTCTAAAATCCAAAAAACCTTCCGAACTGGAAATATAGTAGAAGAGCACTTTGTGTGTTCGACCGAATAACGTTAAAATGATTGTTTAATAATTAAACATTTTGGTAATAAATTATTCGAATACATAATGGGTAAAAGATGTACTTATGTACCGTGTGTATTTATACCTGTTAGTCTATTAAAATTCTGCTCTTTGCTACTCTTAGAAAACCTCTGAGTTTTTTAAAAAGGGTTTAGAATTTAGAGAGAGTTATTAATAATCTGAAACGTCTTGTAATGCATAAAGTTATGCATTTTGTTTTATATTTCAATTTAAGATAACTGTACGCTCTAAGAAAAGTCAGTCCACTAATGTTATAACCTTTATATGTAGATTGAATAGATATAACTCTGAAATAAAACTGTAAGTGAAACTTGTCAATAAGTTATTATGACATAATTTTTTCAAGATAATGCGAGCTATACTTTGTTTCTAAGATTAATTTTTCAAAAGTTTTATTTTTTTTATAACATTATTGTTCAGTTGTACAAAAATATTTGTGTTGTAATAATTTAAAGTTTATATTATTGATAGTATATTTGCTATTAAACGTTTGCATTTAAGATACTAGCAGTTCGTCCACGGCTCTGCCCGTATTATTTTTGGATTTTTGAAACGGATTTTCGTGGAAAAAACATTATATTATGCCTATGTTAATCAAGGTGAATGTAGCTTTCTAATGGTGAAAGAATTGTTTTATATCGGTGGCGTAGTTTTTGAGGTTATTTTTTAAACGTACTCATATGTGTACGTTAAAAAAAATGTTTCCTCATTATAATGTAAATGTAGATACTACCTTGTTAAAATAAATTTATCTTTAAGTTGTATTCGTCGTCCATTTATTTTAATAATAGACTACGGATTTTATCGCGTTTAATTTTGATTACAATTTTCCCCACGTTTCAGGCACTTTACAGGATCCATTGCCACGGGTAGACTCCATTTGTTTTATGCATTTAAAAAGTTTTATAATATTATGCAATATGTATCGATACATCGGTCGCTGTTGCCTCTCCCTAAAGACTTTCATTCACCTACATAGCGCGGCGGAGTGCGATCAGTGCGAGCGCGTGATTGTGCGGAGGCGGTCGTGTCGCGAGCCCTCGTCTTATTTCGCGCTAAATTATTGTATTACGAGAGTGTACACGATTTTGTGACAGTGATTATTATTGAATAGGCTTGTTAATCTTCGGTTTGTGAAATTTCTATGAAATGATGAAAAAACCACAATTTGTGGTCTCAAAGGTGTATGAAACAGCAGCGAAACATTGTTTATTTTGCTGTTTGATTACAAAAAAAAACTAATTAAAGCACATTTTGAGTAATTGAAATAGAAGTTCTATATTTATAAAGCTCATTTTGCTTTCTAACAAATAGCGGTACAGCTTGCTGTCGTTTTGGTATTTGATAAAAGAGGGAAGGAAAATGAATTATGAATTACATCTTTCATGTTTTGAATTCAAATTACGTACTTTACTTGAAACTTTGCTTCTGTAGTAAGTTGTTCAGGACCATATAATTATATTTTTAAAAGTTATTGCAGGTTTTTATCAATACGAAAGCATAGCCGAGAAAGATTGTTATGGGCACACGTTTTCAACTTAAAACGGGTTCTCTAAAGAAATGTACTTGTTAAAATAAAAGATATAGAGTTATTTCTTGGTACGTTCTTCGGCATACGGATGCTTCAGTTGGTCGTGGCTATTTTATTTGTCGCCCGCATATCACGTGTACGGCCCTCGATAATTTGTTTTGCGGTTTCCGCTGTAAGTTAGGTTCTTTTCTGTTCCTGGGAACCAGACATATAGACGCCTTCGTGGCCCAGTGGTATTGGCCCTTGCTTTATAAACCGAACCGTCGTGGGTTTTAATGCCGCGTCGAAAAAACGAAACAACTTGAGAAAATAGCTAGGTGAAAGAAAGAAAACGCATATAGAATAGTATTTGAACTAACCAGTTGTCTTATAACTGCCTCCGTTGCCTAATGGTATGGGCTTTATGCTTTAGAAACCGGAGGTCGTGGGTTCGAATGCTGCGGGGACTCAACAAATTTTCATTGTTGTTTCCTAGTTGGTTAGCGCAATTTGGGCCGATCACCCAATTGTCTGAAAAGTGAGATGATCCATGTGTCGGATGGGCATGTAAAAAGTCGGTCCATCCACCAACCCGCATTGGACCAGCGTGGTGGAATACGGTCTAAAACTACAAGTGGATAGGGATGTATTAGGGGAGGCCTATGTGGACTATCACAGGAATTTTATTACACGAGCTTATTACTAAGTGTTATTGTATCAAACTTGCTTATATCACAGTTGTTATAGTTGCAGTAACGTAGTCGATTACCTAATTTCCGCGTCGCTAACCGGTTGTTCGTGCCGGCATTGATTGAGCTAATTGGGCTTTACTGGTGAGCACGCAGCCCAATGGCCAGTTTCACTATCGAGGGGTAGATCGGGCAATGTATGGTTTAGGCGATTCAGAATCGGGCTAAACGTAAACAAATCCAATGTCAAACACTTAAGGGGCCATAAATGTGCATCACAAATGATGTGATCCGTCAGAGAACCACAGTCACCGTCATAGCCCACCGGAAGTGGCAGTGATCCCGTCACATAAGCCGCAGAACTGACGACCGCTGGGGTCGGAAAGTTCTGGAGTGGAGACCGAGGCTCGGCAAACGTAGTGTAGGACGCCCTGCGGCAAGATGGAGTAACGACATTCGCAAAGTGGCCGGTGTGGGCTGGATGAGAATAGTCGAAGATCGAAAGTCATGCATTAAGAGAGGCCTATGTCCAGCAGTGGACTGACACAGGTGATGATGAATGATGATGATGAAAGGTGCCAGAAGCGAACGAGTTCTTATCGGTGGACCGCGGCCATGTTTATTAACCAAGCGATGTTTAACCAATAAGAGTGTCTGATTTTTGGCGCCAATTGAGTTTGATTTGACGTTTATTTCTATATCTTATTTGGATTTTGATCTTATGTGGATTCATAGTCTGTAGAGTATCCTTGAAAATATTCGTATCTATATTATATAGAACATTAAACCTAAAATGTTCTTTGCGATTTTTCATTATTGTCTTAATTTTGTTACTATATTATTGGTACCGCTACGTCTACAATTCCATTTATTCTTCTTACCAACCTTATGGACATAATAAATTAATTTCGTCTTTCGCTTCCCCACGTTTTATTGGATTTTTTACGCTCTTTTTCTGTGCTCTCTGCGGGCGTTGGCGTTCTTCTAAGAAGCCGGAGGTTATCTTAAGTTCGTTCGTGCATTTACGTGACTACACATTATTAAATAAAAAACTTTACGAATTCGATAGCTTTAATTCGTTCTACAATATTATCGCCCTTTTTTAGAATCCATGGATCCTAAATAATTCTTAAGCATTATAATTATAATTCATTGTATCTAAATAGCTACGCGACACTTTGCAAAACGTTGCTTTCGCTGCTTTAGTGAATAAATTACTATTCTTAGTCAAAAGGCACTGTGACCTCAGCTTTAGTAACCATAGGTTTGAATCCCGGATAATTGCTTTGTGTAATCATAAATTGTTGTTTGGTTAAGGCAGTACTAATTGCTGCTCATTTAGCTATATAGAAAGGTGAATCGTCGGATGAATATTTAATATGTCCGTCCTGGTGGCCAAGACTATTTTCATGTTGGTTAAAGATCACGGAATTCAAATATAGTAAAAAATTACTACTAACTATAAATTGCCACGTACACATTACCTTTTAAAGTTATAAACCTTTAGTATATCTGTTATTTAATTAGAAGTTATTGATTCTTACTAAGAGGTGAGTAATTTTTTGTACTTTTAGTAAATATATAATATAATAATATATATATATAATATAATAAATTAGTAAACCATTAAATGTCAGAAAGCAATTGAAACTCTGGTATAACGAGCGCTTTTGTCACGTCTCGGTCTGAAGGCACTACATTAGTTTTATCTTAATATGGGAAATAAGTTAACCAACTAAATTGTTTAAGTTATTGTAAACGAAATGCTCGTCGTCATTGATAAGAAATCGAGGTATGGAGAATTTATCCGAGTTTCTCTTCTCTGAGGTAAAAACGAAGATTCTCGAATTTTGTCAAACAACTAGCTAGTACCAATAAATATTTTCTAGTTAATAGGACAGTATAGGTCGCAATTAAATGGGGCCATTATATAATTGTTTCTTAGAGGTACTCGCACTAAGGACATTTGGTTTGTAAAGCTTAGGTCACTAGACAAAAGCAGGCGTCTGAAAGACCTAATTTGAAAACCTATAGGTATGTCATATCTAGATTTAACTGGTACTAATTCTGTATATTGGCATAGCTTGCTGCTATGCTTATATTAGTCATGCTAGTCGACGCTTGCCTTAGTAAATTTTAACCAAATTTTGAATCGTTCACAGGAAAAATGATACGTTTGTGGTTTGCACGCTTTAGAGGCAACTGTTAACTAAAACTTATAACTAAAAGTTATTTTACTCGGACTGTAGCCGGATGGCAACTGCGTATCCGTGTTGAGCTGTTTTATACTTGTTTTTGTGAAACGAAGGGTTTTCTTTATTACCGTTATAGATTTTCTTTTACAAAGATTTCTCTACTTTTCGCTATGTTAATACTTTAAAATTTTATTCTTCCTTTACATAATATAAAAGTATTAAATAATATTTTTACACAAGGATATCATATTTAGTATTAGCTGTTGCCCGCCACTATTTCCGCGCGGTAATATGTAAAGAAAATCATTAAGTTCCTTTAAAAGTAGCCTATGTTACTTCCAGTTATTTTGACTATATTTTAGAAAAGGTCCCGTCAAGTTCGGGCCAGCCATTTCAGTGATTAACCAGAACAAAAACTGACAAATAGACGTACAAAAATTAAAAAAAAATATGTTGTTTTGTTACATGTTTCGGTTATATATCACGATTTAACTGACATTCTAGTTCCTTCGAATTTCCTTAAAGTCAAACTTTGGGAACTAGTTAGAACCTAGAGAAAAAAACAGCAGCTTTTATATATGAATAAATAAGATACTAAAAGAATTACGTATTCTCTGGAGTTCTTTTGCCCCCATGTTAGTCAAAGTTATTTTCCTAGCACTATTATCGCCTAGATTTGCCATTGACAATGCAATCGCTGTTGCGATTACAACTCTCGTATCTTAATTACTTTGTGACAACGTTTTCCCTTAGATCGTTGTTGCGTAGTAAATCGTATAGTGTTATTTATATATTGGTTTTTAAGATAAGGTTTTTAAGATATGACATATCAGAGAGGCTCATAAAAGCGCTAGATAACTGGGTTCAAATTATATGTACGCCGCACAATAAGGTTTGTGAGTATGACGTTATTGTAGGGAATACATTAATCTATGAAATACAGCCAAAGTGTAATTGAACTATGCTTATTGGAAAATAAATAAGTGGAATTAGGATTGACATGCGGTATTGGTATTAAATTACATTTATCTCTTGAACTAACTTAACTAAGCACGATCTTTCGCAAGCGTCCTCTATAATGCTATTGACTAAAAGAGGTCTGAATATACCATGCTTCAGGGTTAAGAGCGGATTGAACCTACGCAACACTCTTGTATTAGTAAGAAGCTTAGAAATTCTCCTTCTCGCGTTACTGCTTGCAGTGTCTCTTAAAAGTCATCTGTTCTATTAGTATATAAACTATCATATTGTTTATGTTATTGCACAATTTTTAACTTTCCATTGTCAAAAATGGCTGCTTCATAATATATTTTATTATTATAGGGATGACCAAGACGTTCACATAATGAAAACCATTCTTGAAATGCAACGATTGACGTCACTTAACTGCTCGATTCCCTAATACAATTGATGTTAGGTCTGATTCACCTAATAATTTCTCACTACAGAGCCCTTCAAACCAAAAGTATCACAGTAGTGTTTGTGTACATGACCACTGCTGTGGTAACGTACTTCCTTGATAAAAAGGGAACCTGCCACCTACATCAGTTAAGTCAGTTTACGTCATCTCGTCTTTGTTTCGTACGCATTCGACTGTCACATAATTCGGACAGGTTACAATGTCAGGGAAACAACAGTCAAATCTAAGTAATAAATAATGTCCTTTTAGTTGATTCCTAACATGGCGCCCGATCTAAATTAGAGGTCAGCCAACTGCGCAGGAGATATTACAGTGCACAAGTGTACATTCCCTCCTTATTCTCTCTCACAGCTCGGCGGGACGAATAACCGACGTTACCGGAAAGAGATAAGGCGCAGGACCGACTTTTTATATGCCCATCCGGCGTATAGTTCATATTACTTTACAGACAATCGGATGATCAGCCTGCATTGCCCTAATCAACTAGAAAACAACAACAAAAATTTATTGAGTCCGATTCGAACCGACGGCCCCCGGTTTCTATAGCTCACGCCCTTACCACTAGGCTACGGTGGCAGCGTCCTCTGCACGCTCTAAATAGTTGAAACGTGACACCATTGTAAAAACAATACAATAGAAATTGTTTTATAAACAGTGCTTATATGCTAGATGACCGATAAGTTGTTGTATCAGTGTACTCGTACGCACAATGCGATCTCTGCCACAGTTAGATATCGCTTCTTTCAATAACATTGCCATGACTAACACATCCTTATGCATACCATTATCATGATTTTAAATGTGTAATTCAACCTTTATTATTTAATGTAGATACAATTATTACTATAAGTCTATTTTAGTTTGTCTTAATCCTGTTGACTCCATGATGAATAAATATATTTTGGTCTGACAATGATAATTTTTGTGGTAAATAAAACTTAGAAACTTTTTATATAAAATCTATAATAATGTTTATCTTATGCATAATAATAATTATCAGAAAGTGTGAAGAGAAAAATATATAATTGCGCATAACAATTTTAATTCATGCATCTTGATTTGCATCGCGGGCGACTAATTCGCATTTATTGTTGTTCTCGATTGATCACTTATAAATGCATAAATTGTTATGTATATTTGTGACGGATTAAAATAAAATACGTTTCCTAAACGCCGGCCAGTGGCATACAAGTCAACCTTTTAACCACGTAAATAGCCCCCGCTACGTTGCATTAACTGATGATAGTATAAAAATTGTGAAACCAAACGGCTTACGTTCGCTGAGATCCTGTTTTATAATTAAATTCTATCTAGTTGCAATAGTTATTTACAAGTAAACTACTAGAATATTCCACAAACAATAGCTAACTAATAAAACTGATATCTTTCTTATGGTCCGTGAGCCACGTGGCGCGTTGTTTTCTGCATCCAATGAAATTGCTACCGATAGAAAGCTTTGCGTTCATCGTGCAAAGCAAGAATCGCAGATCGCGACCCGCGCAACAACTTTCACTTTGTCTTCCGCGGAGGCGCCTCTATTGGATAAGTTCCACTACTTTTAGTAAACTACGGCCACTATTGTCCGGTTTTGTTGCTTCACTTTGCCGGAATATCTTATTTAATTTTAATGCTATGATAATCGAGTTAATGTATGCGTTAAATTGTAATAATTCTTTACTTTTACTATATCCGTTTACGTAATGTTTCACTTGGTGAATTTTAATTCAGACTACATTTAAAAATATTGTGTAAATTTATATGGCGTAATTTTTCAACGAAGGTCTACTAAGTTAGTCGTCACTAAACGATGCTCTACAAAAAAGTACAGTTTTTGTTGCAAAAGATATCTTTTATGTTTTCGGGACAAAAAGGGACAAAATTACAAGAGGACTCGCTTGTTCAGTTCAATATGTAATTAGCGAAAATGTACATGTCAATAAGCGATGACACTGAATGAGACGGTAATCGTTTGCCGGGCCGTGTGCCTCGGCGCCGTGCGCAACTGTATCGCTTGCCACTGCGCTCCTGATAGGCAGTCACTGATAGTTAGCCGTTGAATCTACGAGTTTATAACAGAACAGGTTAGATATTTTCTTAGACGTGCTCTCTGGCTAGTTTCTATCTTTCAAGTTGTCCTGATAGTTTGTGAACTTTTATTTTATATTTTTGGTTATAATATATTTCATCGAGGTATTGATGGATAATCTTGAATTGTTAAAAAATTACTTAACCCCGTTCAATGCTCTTTAGTGTAAACGCAAGTTAATTGACTATATTGTATGCAACTCA
Source organism: Lamproptera curius (assembly GCA_029286875.1). Classification (NCBI taxonomy): domain Eukaryota; kingdom Metazoa; phylum Arthropoda; class Insecta; order Lepidoptera; family Papilionidae; genus Lamproptera; species Lamproptera curius. Next base: position 3,867,461 of record JAGSMT010000027.1, on the reverse strand, counting down.
TAATTGAAAACGTAATTGTGTTGATTAAAACGAAACCAATTAACAATTTTAATCCACAATAGCATCTTAGCAATCTGTTAAAGGTGGCTGAAAGAGAATAAAGTTGGATTGGTAAAGAACAGTGATAAGTGAATCAGTGTTCAAATGAAGTGGTTTAGTGTTTAGTTGCAAGAAGAGAGCAAAATGCTATCCAGAGGGATCAAGTACAAGCGGCTCGACGATGTGGAGATCGGGTAAGTTATTATGTATACGTAATGTAGTTGTCTTTTATCTTGACATAGAGAAAAAACTTATTTTTGTATTGTTATAGAAATGGAGAATATTACAGTTGTTGTTATTCGACTGTACGTGTTTATCTACATGCGGCTAAGTTGCGGACAGATTACATGTGAAATGTCTGTAACTACTTACGTAGAGGTTATCTGTGGTAAAAAAATGGCAACACGCTTAAATGAAGTAGTTGTAGTAATAACATATTTCCGAATCTTTCCTTGTGTATTTTAGTATTGAAATGTTACAGGCCTTTTGGACCTAGATTTATTTTACATTAAAAAGAAACGATAAGATTGCTAATTGTTTTAATATCTCGCGTGATAGCGTCGTACTGGTGTCGTTGTTCATGTTTTACTATCAACTCCTTAATTATCTACTTGATGTGAATTGTTTTAATTGCTCAAGTTGCAATTAGCAGCTCGTTGTTCACCTATCAATGTCGATGAAACGTTTCCGTTTTTCAAATTCACGATAAAGTTAATCGTATCGGTACTGTTGATACGTTTTTTTAAGTAGCGAAAAAGAATAGAAGTTTCTAGAAAGGAATTTAGAAGACGCTGTAGGTAGGTAGTTATCGCATCAAAACATAGATATCTTGTTCAAAGCTGTCATAGATCGTTAATATGTATATCAATAATGGCACTGAAGTAATCTTATCTGATAATTTTTTTTTTTTTATTAAATACTGGATGGTATGTAACCGCCTGTATATGTGTATGTAACCGCCTCCGTGGCCTATCGGTATTGGTCCTTGCTTTATAAATCCTAGGTCGTGGGTTCGAATCTCGCGGTGAAAAAACTTTGTCTGTTGTCGTTGTTTTTTGATTGGTTAGGACAGTTTGGGCCGATCACTCAATTGTCTAAAAAGTAAGATGATCGATACGTCGGAATGAAGGATGGGCATGTAAAATCGGTCCACCCACCAACCCGCAATGGAGCAGTGTGGTGGGATACGGTGCAAAACCCCCCTGATGGCGAAGGCGTGCATTAGGGGAGGCATATGTCCAGCAGTGGACTAGCACAGGCTGATGATGATGGTGGAAGATGTTTCTGAACAAAATTATTTTTTTCTATACTGATAGTCTATATGTATATGTCTGTATGATAGTATATCTGTAAAAAAAATAAAGTAAACATATATGCACTTATATGTTCATAAACCTTTTATCTGGTGACAATTCAAACAGTGCGCTCCGATGCACGTTGAGGACAAATGGTTTACACTGGACGTACGGGGCACTGGGAAACTGGTAGAGAGCGATATCTCCAATGATAAGCGACCGCTGATATCGCGCCCACTCTATCGAAAATATGTTTTGTAATATTTGATAGTGACCTACCCATATACGTAGAAGGGGGAAAGTGTATTTTTAGTAGTAATTTCCTAGACAGGTCTTTATTCTATGTCTATACTTGTAGCAGTGATGTGTAACGGCCTCCGTGGCTTAGGAGTAACGGCGTGGGCTTTAGAAATCGGAGCTCGTGGGTTCGAATTCTGCGGGGGTTGTTTTCTCTATGTTTAGGCGACTGCGGGCTAGACTAACTTTATATCTCTTAGCAAATAGAAAAATGATTCTACATACTACTTAAGGTTACATAGTTCCTTAAAAAAATAGACCAACATAATATAAGGGATCATGGTTAAGATTATAAAGTTATTTGCTGCCTCCTGCTGGCATATTCCGCCTACTGCTGAATATGCCGGAATATTGCTGGCATTTATGAAGGGGGAATATCCTATTCTGTTTAATGAAAAATTCCGATCGTAGCGTCGCGTGGGCGTGGACGCATTTCATAGGGTTGTCACGAATTGAGAAATGTTTAAATTCTCTTTATACATCATCATCACATAGGCCTACCCTAATAGGGTTTGGACCGTATCCTACCACGCTGGTCCAATGCGGGTTGGTGGGTGGACCGACTTTTTACATGCCCATCCGACGCATGGATCATCTTACTTTTCAGACAATTGGGTGATCGGCCCAAATTGCCATAACCAACTAGGAAACAACAATGAAAATTTATTGAGACCCCGCAGGATTCGAACCCACGACCTCCGGTTTTTAAAGCACACGCCCGTACCACTAGGCTACGGAGACCGTTACACATCACTACTACAAGTATAGACATAGAATACAGACCTGTCTAGGAAATCACTACTAGAAATACACTTTCCCCTTCTACGTATATGGAAGTCACTATCAAATATTACAAAACATATTTTCGATACGAACTCTCTTTACAAGGTGTTATATTATACAAACTATGTGTTAAAATAGAGAATTAGTAATACACTGAAATGCTCATGACATAAATTAATTCTTTCAACAATTACATTACGATAAATAGCTAAATCTTTTAAGGGGCAACGTTTACGCTTCTACGACGAACACCTTAAAAATATTGAAAATTTAACCATCAATGTATTTAGAAGGAACGACAATAATCAAGGAACGCTTGTCTTAAAGGTGATTCCAATATTTATTATAATTAGTTTGTTGTTAACATAGGCTAGTTTTGTAATGTTCCAGGTTCATTTCAAAGAGAAATAAACATGTAACCGTCCTTGAAAATGTATATTGAGTGAATTAAGTAAATATTGCAAACAATAACATGAAAAAATAGCTCGTTGAGTTTCATTCGTCGATTCTGTGCAGAACGTCAGATGTGGTGGTAGCTAGGGTTGCCGACTATACTAAGTTAAACTTTTCATTGCTGAAAAAAATAAAGTGTAATAATGCAAACGATACATTATTATGTGTTATACTTATAGGCTCTAAAAACATGTACATAAAACAATAAATAAATCAAATAATGGTCGTTTTCTAAATTACTGTTTAACTTTCTTTATAGACCTCAATTTACTAGGCCAGTGGTAGTATTTTTGAAAATGAACAATCACCACATTTATATTTACTGATATCGAGATTTAATTACTTAATCTTAAAGGAATTTTTATGCTCACATTTTTATTCTGCCCATTGTTATAGAAATTCCTGTATTATAGAGCTTATATTATTTATTAACAATTGAAATAGCTTAGCTCTTAGGTTAGACATTTTAACTCACTTCCTTTATTGGATCTCACTCATGTTGTTTGGTATTTATTATTCATTACATTGTTCGTACTTATTAAAAATTAGTGATTGTGTTTGTTATATGATATCTCAATATTTTAATTGTTAGACATGAACTCCTCCAGTTGGACCGATTTAAATTATTTTTTGTGTGTGTTCAAGTGGATTATAGGAAGGTATAAATTCACAAATAAGCGCGGTAGATGCCGTTATAGTTAATATCTAGAGTTTATCTATACTGCAAATGAACTGCTGAATTGATTTGAACTTCAATTTCTTGCTTTGTTTAATATCCTTATCGCTTGGTAATTCATGCAGGACAACGTCGATCGGGTCGGTTACAATATATAATTGTGTAAAAAAACCGATTAAATGTTGCTGGAATTATTTAAATGTACAGTCGTGCAGTGCAATATTTAATGCGGGGGCCCTTGTCGGCTCGCATGGGCCTTACCGATTGGCCAACCCGAGTGCGCTGGAAGTGGTCGAGGCGAAAGGCAGGCAGCCTTGCCCCGTACGTCACAGCCTGTTCTAGTTCACTTGCGGACTGTTGATAGCTTAACTATCCGTTAACCGTTTAAGTTACGAAATTCGTCGCAGTCACGTGTTTTTCGCCATATCCGTACGTTCCACTCTTTCGAATTCCTTAAATATATTACGCAACCGCATTGAATGTATACTATTACAAATTTTGGACGTATAAATAATAGTGGCTAGTGGTGTTAGCAAGTTTTTTTAATGACACAGTTGTTACTTTATTATTTTTGTTTATTATTGTTTTTATTTATTATGTTTACTGGAAACAACTGGTGGTAGTTTATTTGACAATCATCAAGATAGTGTAATAATTCCGTATTGAGTAAAGATATTTCACTTTGACTAACATTGCTGACCACACATTTCTGTTTCCTAACATTAACATCATCATCATTATCAGCCTTTGATAGTCCACTGCTGGACATAGGCCTCCCCTAATACACCCCTATCCATTAGGGGGTTTTTGGACCGTATCCCACCACGCTGGTCCAATGCGGTGGTGGTGGACTGCCTTTTACATGCCCATCCGACGCATGGATCATCTTACTTTTCAGACAATTGGGTGATCGGCCCAATCTGTCCTAACCAACTAGGAAACAACAACGAAAATTTGTTGAGTCCCCCCGCAGGATTCGAACCCACGACCTCCGGTTTCTAGAGCAAACGCCAATACCACTAGGCTACGGAGGCAGTTTACATGTTAACATACTCTTTTGGAATTGATTATTGCACATGACATGAATTTGCGTCTGTATTAAGTATGTTTCTTATACTTATATAGTTCTGCGTAATTATAGGTAATAATAAAATAGCCTTTCATTTCCGAAAACTTAAAATTGATAACAAAAAATAAAACTTATAACTATAATGATGCAGTTAAACTCTTCTTTTTGGTCTTAATGCTTAATTCCTTACTCTTCATCACTTCCTTCAGAGCCCTTCTTTTTCTACCTGGTACCAATTATTTTCTCTAACTCCTTTGGGATTTGATCTGGTCTAGATATACATATTCCTTTACATAATCAAATTTTTGTCCCTTGTTTATGATGTCTGTTTATATATTATATTATATTATATTTAGTTTATATATTTTATTGTAATTATAGGTAAACTATACATATATATATTGCAATAGAGGCAGGTGGCCCTGCAGCCATTCAGTGTATCGGTACGCGCGTCGACACAAGGAAAACTAATTGTCAGTACTCGCGCACTTCATGTCTCCGTTCAATTGTCTCCTGTAAGGTCACACGCATGTCGCATGAGCGTGGAATTTCCACGCGTGGCAATGTATGTACGAGATAGTATTTATTGAACTGAGGAGTAATTAATAATTATATCTTAGTCGTGGCTTGAAAGCTAAAATGATGAGTAAAAAATATATTTTTAAAAAGGATCAATGAAGAGATTGTTTGCTATTTTAATGGTGCCTTTACACATAAAAATACTTGGCCAATATATTTATGAGTATGATACATATATAAATTGCTGTCATATTGATTTTCATTGGACCGTATCCCACCCGCTGGTCCAATGCGAGTGGTGGGTAGACCGACTTTTTACATGCCCATACGACGCATGGATCTTTTCAGACAATTGGGTGATTGGCCCGCATTGCCCTAACCAATTAGGAAGCAGCAATTAAAACTTGTTGAATCCCCGCAGGATTTGAACCCATGACCTCCGGTTACACCACCAAGCTACGTTGGCAGTTTGACATATATAAATACTTGGCAAAGATATTTATAGGTTTGGTACATATTCAAATACGTGTTGTCACGTTTATTTAATGAGGATCCCAATTATTTATATACATATGCGCAATGTTATTGTAAAGTTTATAGTGTATGTGATAACATTCATAACCAGTTCTGTGATTATGATATGTTCTGTGTGTATATTATTTGCGCTTAACGTTTCTTGAGCAAGTCTCGCGGTATATAAAGGTACATAGGTTGATAATACCGAAGCGCACTAAAGAGCTTCACGCGCATTTCTTGTATTAGTCGGTGGTCAGCAGGGGCTTATTGGAAAAAAAATTGTTGTCTTTTGAACTTTCCTAAGAGTTCATCTTTTATCCGAATATTTTAAAACGTTTTATATTCCTTTAGTTTTAATGAATAAAAATAATAAAAAGCTATAGATAAAAAAGATAAAAGGCATATTATCTTTTGTATGATTCTATAAAGCTGTGACAAGGATGGCGGAGGGGTCAAGAAATCGTAAGATTCGTGTGATGTCATTAATAGATGGCCCCTAACTTCAGTTAACTGAAATAGTTCTGTTATTTTTTTATTAACTCATACTGCTCTACAGTTGGCCAGAGATCTTCACTTCGTTATTTTTCCTTATTCCTAATTATTGCTGGTAATAAGTAATTAATGAGTTGTGTTCAATTGCGCCGACGTGACCGTACAATAATAGACCGGTTGGTCGTGACGCTATGGCCTTTAGGTCCTTGAACAGCTCTGGTCTAGGACACGTGATTGGCTTATTACTATATATTATTTTCCAAAGATTATTGCCAGTTATATACAAATTTGAAGTAATGTTAAAAACTTTATCAATCTGCAACCATCACTATTACGTGTCCTTGCTTTTTATTCCGTAAGGTTGTAGATTTGAATTCTATAGAAAGCAACATTGTTTTGTTGTTGTTTCTTCGCTAGTTTGAGGAAAACAACATTAATGCGGACTGCCTGTAGTATAAGATTATTAAGTTTCTCGGTAATATCTGCATTATATAATAAGAGCCTGGAAATTATAATAAAAATAGTAATAAGGAGATATCTATGCTCGGCCTTATTGGTCAATTCTATGGCGTCTGTGGAATTTCTAATAATGCTAGATCATAATTAGTCTGTGGTTACCGATATCATTATGTATACATACAACTTTTTTATTGTATTTATTTTTTTAATAATAATCCTATGTATACAAGATTAATAGGTTCACGTCATTAATATTCAATCGTTGTACCTAACTTGTTTTGACAGAGAGCTTTTGTTAAAAAATTGTTTCATGAGAGATGTACTGAAAAGTGACTTGAATATTGTGCTAACTCTGGTTAGTACACAAGTGACATATAATATACGTTGTATATTGACTTGATTGATTGATGAATTTAACCAATTACGTAAATTGCTCTATTGTCGAAACTTTTATCGTAGAACTCTATCACTTATAAAGTAGTAAATTGATAATCGAGTGATTCTGGGTAATTTTTATATATTTCAAAACCATAAAGATTAGATCGAAATGTTAAAGGTTTATGAGTAATACATTATACATGTTTTTTTTTAAATTAAATATTTGTGTATTTTTATGAGTTTAAATTTATTTTATTTGAATACACTTCTGTGAAAGGTCTTTTTAAAAATATTACTGAGTAATGGCTCTGTTGTAAAAACAGTAATGTTTCGCGAAGCAAATAAGTATACTATATGTAATATATTTTTGATTTAAATAAATTTATTTTAGTTTAAAAAAAAAATCGGGATTGAAATTATTCGGATAGTTAGATGACTGCTTGACATTTTTTTCAACTTATTCTTTATAAATGGCTTGAGAAAGCTTTCTTGAAAATACATGCAAAAGTTTTATTTATAGATGTCTGCTAACGCGAAATTATTATTTTTTATTTCTGCCAAATAAAAGCATGTAAAGGTAATGCACTTTAAACATTCCTCGCCTTAAAACTGCCGCAGGAGCTATTAACAAAGCGTCATTGCACTATTACAACGCTGTATAGTGCAATGACGCAGTGGATATAAAGAGATACTATTTTCCTTGAGACAACTCGGATCTTTATCGGAACACGATGACACCCGAACTGCCAATAAATGATCGTATGAAATGTTTGACATTTTCATATCCTTTAATCATCATCATCAACATGTGTTAGTCCACTGCTGGACATAGGTCTCCCCTAATGCAGACCTTCTCCATTAGGGGATCTCATTAATATGAAACTTTATTGTTTAGTGTCAAAAGCTAAAACGAATAATGTCATAGTATAATATAGAGTATAGACATTGAAGCTATTTGAGAGCACGATAAATATGAACATTTCCAATCATCTTACTTTTCAGAGAATTGGGTGATCGGCCCAAATTGCCCTAAGCAACTCGGAAACAACAATGAAAATTTTGTTGAATCCCCGCAGAATTCGAACCTACGACCTCCGGTTTCTAAAGCACATGCCCTTGGGCACACACACCACTAGGCTACGAAGGCACTATATCTATATGTAACAGCTTTAGCCTGTCATCATCAGCCTATGTTAGTCCACTGCTGGCCATTAGGTTCCCCTCATGCACGCCATCTCCATTAGGGTTTTTGGACCGTGTTTTGCGACCGGGTTGACCGACTTTTTATGTTTTCAGACAATTGAGTGATCGGCCCAAACCAACCAAAAAACAACGATAACACAAAGTTGTTTCCGCGCGGCTTCGAAACCACGACCTTCGGTTTATTAAGCAAGAGCAAGTACCGCTAGACCACGGTGGCGGTATTAGCATGTAGGAGATGTAATATAACATGGCTTATGTTTTAAAATTCTCTATCAGCTAACGAACAATGAATTATAAATACTAAGCAATGTATAGTTTAATAACATGTCCGATTAGCCCGTGGTCATTGTTCGATCTGCGTTCGAAGTGCGAATTCTCCATAGTGGGTGTCGGAATGCAAACTTGAGCGTTCGAGTGCTTACGTTCAGTGATTGTTGGTGAGTTGCCAATAGCTTTTATTGAATTGTACTAGGAATTCATAGCTCACCTGCTTGTTTGAATAACCGTTTTTGTATTAGAACCTACTTTTGTCTTTAGTGCCTCTCATAGTGAACATCAGCTATCAGCTTGATATTCGTTTAGGCTCGTGTTTTAATTTATATATGCTGAATGGATTGGTAAAGTATATAAAGCACTTTTATATTTTGTATGATTCACTTGCTGTTACCCGGGACTTCGTCCGCGCGCAATAGGAGAAATGTCCGCAAGGGTTAATGAAATATGCTGTAAAGTATAATATAATTGAGGTGTTTTTATTGTATGTGCCTATCATTAAACACAAAGTTTTATGGATTTTGCCTCGGCAATGACGTATTTTGATTTTGACTTTATTTCCATTTCAATCTTTAGTTCATCCCCGTATAATACGAAATTATTATTTCAAGTATCTAGACACAAAATATCTTCGATGTATGTATGCGACGATATCCATATAAACTGTCATGCCCTTTTTTCACCGTGGGGAAATGCCTACGCGTACCCGTCCTCGCTGGGGCAAAGACGGGTTATGTCGCACTCGCACTAACTAAAACCGCCTCGTTGTTCCTTCCTGACGCCTTTAGGGTGGGGATACAGGAACGGTTTTACACTCTTCTGCGACCCTATCAGCACTGGCCGCCGAGGCAGCCCTGTCTCTGTCCCATGGCCTAATCCACCCCTTTCCTCGGCCTTTGTAGTTAGGTAACAGACTCCCCGAGACTGTAACTCAGGGGCCATGAGAGCCAGGAGTTCCCAGCCTACACAGGGACCAGACTCCCAACCCCCCGCGGCAGCCCCGATGTTAGGCTCCGTCGCTAGCTCCGTTTCGGCCGCAGAAAGAGGAGAGATCGATGACACATTGCCGAATGTCCCCTTCTCCCACGGTCCCTCCACACCTATCGGCGGTGCGGCCCCGCCGAGTCGCGGAGGATAGGGAGAGCGGCCTACGAACTACCGACACTCCTCTAACCTCGCGACTACTCCTTGGCTGCAGAGGACAGGGATGGTAGCGCATATATCGCCTCTTCCCCGTCCGCTGCACCCTCTAAGGCGCATCCACAACTGGCTTCTCCAGCCAGCTTAGAGCAGCCTCCTCCACGGCCGGCCTTACTCCTCACGCCGGCCAGGTTCCTCTTAGCTTCCCCGCGGCTATCCCAAGGCGCAGGGGCTAAGCCCCGCCGGTACGACAAAGCGAGAACCTATTCGGGGAAACTGTCATCCCCTATTTGTACCCTTTAAACCACTTTTATCGCAATAATAAGAACCTATATTCTTTCTCGGAATCTATTTAAATATGTACCCAATGGTACTATGGCATAGACAGTGAAGACAGACAGACAGACAGACACACAGAGCTACTTTCGCATTTATAATTTTAATATTGATTATTCTGAAATTAACTTTTTTTATTATTTAATAAACGAGGCTGATTACAAGTCGACCCTGATACAAATTTTGAAAAAGCGATAGATGAAGGAAAATGTTATTTAATGGACGTAGTTAATTGAACAGAGCCATAATTAAAATGTTTATGAAAAATGTGTCTGAAAATCGCAATCTTTTCAACCAGGTCAGAAGCACAAGGAAAACCGTCTCCTTTATTTGTTTTACCACTAAGTACCTACAATTTTTTTGTACATTTTAGGCCTATGCTAGTTTGTGAGGGCCCTCATCGTATCAACCCCCCACAATATTTATAAATATTAATTTAAATTATGTCTTAATAGCCTTAACTGCCTCCGTTGCCTAGTGATAAGGGCGTGTGCTTTAGGTTCGAATCCTGCGGGGACTCAACAAATTTTCTTTGCTGTTTCCTAGTTGGTTAGGGCAATTTGGGCCGATCACCCAATCGTCTGCAAAGTAAGATGATCCATGCGTCGTGTCATGTCTTAATATAAATAAGTTTAAAATATTTTAGCATCTCAATATCTTCAGTATTCGACAAGTGTTTTAATTTCAAAAAGTTTGTATAAAGTGAATCTTTTAAGTAATAACATGTAATACTCTTAGAGAAGCACTGAGGTCAAACGTGTTTTGTAAGTTTAATAGAGATGTAACTGTAGAACCCATTACATCATCACGTTTGTACAATGCAATTAAAAATCAATCGAAAATAAATATGGCTACTGTATTATCTAATCATATTTGCCATTTGGGTGAAATCATCCTAACACCTTTGGCTATTTAATTCAATTTTGTTACTTTGAATAACATATCTGATTAGTATTTTCGTTAAAAGTATTTCGTCTACTTTATTAAACAATGCGCATTAAAAATCCCACAAAACTAAGTATTTTTTTTTATTTTTACGTTAGAAGCTAATCCTTATAAGGTTGAGTTAAACGTTTAAGAACTTTTTAATAATCATAATTTGAAATTAGCCTAAACAAAATAATTCAATTTCTATTATCCTCTATTATTCTATTTTAAAATATTCATCAAAATGAATTTTATTATAAATGGCGACATAGTTATAAAATTGATTGTTTTGTCGACGAATGCGCCTATCTGTTGCCACACGGCACCATAGCCGGACATTCAGAGCTACAATGCGCTGCAGCGCTTCACTTTTACGACGCCATTAGACGCACGCGTACTTTAAAGCGCTTCGTTATTTCGCTTTAGCGACGTAATTTGTGCACTCGGCGCGGGAAAACCGACTGGCGGTTAGCTACGTAAATGGTTGAATAATGTCTTTGCAATCCGAGTGCAGCGAGCTGTTCGAATTGTATTATTAAATAAATAAACAATACGAGATAGTGGAATTTGTTGTCTGTAAGTTTTTATACTCTTATTTATTGATATACAAAAATAAACTTATTATCGTCACAATTAAATAGATTGAAGGAAGACAAACTAATATGTTAGAGCCAAACAACATTGGTATTGCTGTAGCAACATTACGAATGGTGACAAAATGTAGTATACAATGAGTGAAACATCTTAAAAAAAAAGCCTTTGTATGAATAATTTCATAGATTTTTCTAGAACTAACATTTGGGCACGAGAAGCCGTCAAGCGAGATAAGGAGACAAGTGCGTAATACCTCGCGTTAAGATGTCATAGCAAAAGTTACTCAATGGACGTTATTATACATTATATAATATATTTAGGTGGGGATACAGGGATGGTGTAAGGCAGCCTGGTCGTTTTGGTATTTCTCATTTGTTCTTTAAATAAGCTGTTATGATAAATTCGTACGTGAAGATAAAACTTACAACTCTGTCAAGTTCTGAACGTTTCAAGAAAGATTATAAATATAATAATTTTTCTTGCAATAATTATAATATTCTTGTTGGGCAGTGTTACGTGTATTTTTGGGTCAGCTAACCGTAAAGGTGCTGTAAGCGCATTATTTAGTTGTCCTCTTAAGGATCGTATCAGACGACATGGGCCATAAGAGGCGAAGCCTAACTTGTATACGTCCCCGTAATAACGGTGAAACTTTGGCCGATCGCGTTTGACTTTGCCGTTGCTTAACTTACTTATCTGCGTTTACTTATTGTTTTAAACAGTAAATTATTAAGCATAAAATACCATTTTAACTAAAAACGAGATATAGATGTCGTGAGATATTATTTTCCTTCGGGAAAACTTTTTCTCTATCGGCATTCGATGACACTCGAGCTGTTAACGAATGATCGTATTAAATGAGTGATATTTAATATTCATTAATATGTAACATTATTGTTTACAATCAAATGTCAAAGTGGATAATGTCATTGTATGATATAGAGTTGTTTTAATGTATTGAAGCTTTTGAGAGAGCACGGTACATACGAACTTTTCCGAAAAATTACAAAGGAAAATCTTTTCTCATTACATCTGTAGTTATATAGTAAATGCGTTGCAGAAACTTGCTTCCGAATTTGTGTTTATCGTTATCTGTCTCGTGGTTTGTCCTTCTGTTGCCTGAACAAGGTCGCGTTTCGATATTTCCTCCTGTTTATATTAAAGCAGTTACTCATTTATAAGAAAGGTTTTAAAACTTTATGGTATTACTTTTTATATTGTAAAAGTATTTATATTTATAATAAAGAAATTCTCGATGTTTATTGGTTAATGAAATATTGAAAACAACTGCGTTAGGAAATTATTAAGCGATAATTAGGACGATGTTCACAATATTTTAAGAATATTAGGGGTCGGTCTATGTTCATATTAAAGCGAAACTTTCTTTGATTTCTTGAACTGTTAATATATTACTTATATTGAAAAATTTAATAAACTAATATATAATATAAAACTACTGTAAAAATTGTTTCTTATATTTATGTTTGTTATACGTCGTGGCAACACGTGCTTATGAGAAAACCGTGCAGTAGTATAAGAAAAAAATAAGATTAAGAGCCTACCAAACAAACTATGGGTACAACTCAACAATTTCTCTATCTTATCTTTATAATAGGTATAACAATAAGTATCGTAAAAGATCTCTGACGGCAAACGCAGCCCTTAATAGCAGATCACTTTCAAAGAATATCGGGTCGTGAATAAATCTGTATAACTTGTTTATGTATGAGGCAAATTGTAACTAAATACTGTTTCTAGGGTCTGACAGGTTGATAGCTAAAGTTTACTCCTATATATAATACATAGAAGGGGATGTGTATATTGATATAAATGTTTTGTTGTGCAGCGAGCCCGGGCAGGAGCTGGTGGCGGTGCGCGTGTCCATCCGTGGCATGACCTGCCAGTCGTGCGTGCGCAGCATCGAGGGCTCCGTGAGTGAACTGCGCGGCGTGCACGACGCCAAGGTGGGTGCCATCATCAGCTAGGCTGCGACCCATCGGTCGAGAAGCTCCTGATAGGCTGCTAAGACTAATCTCCGCGTGTCGGTGGCAGGTGGAACTGTCGGAGGCGGCCGGCTACTTCCGCTATGACCCGCGCGAGTGCTCCGCGGACGCGATCCGCGAACACATAGAGGACATGGGCTTCGAGACGGCCCGCGACGGCGCCGACGAAGAGACCAAGTAACTTATGATAATTTGCTTAGAAACGTACATGTAATGCCCTATCTGATTCTGTTCTGTGCCCATTTAAACTTTTTATTTAAAGGTAGTATTTTAGTAAAATTTGTAAAGCAACAATGCAACCAGTGCGGTACCTATGTCTGCCGTAAATCAGTAATCAAACACTACTGTGTTCCGGTTTAAAGGTCACCGTATCCAGGGTAATTACTGTTTGAAAGAGAAGTATCATCTCATATCTCAGGGCATGAACGGAATGCACCTTACGCTGCTTTTTTTGTAGGCTGATCGTATCAGTTATTGGGAAAGTCATGTTTGATTCATTCCTCTAACCAATTAAAAATAAATTAAAGATGCTTTTTTGGTGACAATTGTAAAGGCGGTCAAAATATAACTTTTATGGCATAATCCAAATAAACTATGCTTCTAGTCCATATAACATTGTCGATTGTGTGTTTGATGCGTTCAGAAATCTCCTGCCGAAAGAGATCCCGACGGACACGTTGATCGACATGAGGACCGACTCCTCGGAGGAGAGCGAGCTGGTGCTCTCCGTGGTGGGCATGACCTGCCAGTCCTGCGTCGACTCCATTGAGGGTAAAACATATTATACCATATTATGCCTATAAGTCGTTATATTTAATGACTTTGTGTAAGGGTTGCAGCTCTTAAGTAGATATTGGTGATGTACCTATTAAAGGATGGGTTATGAACACTTACGTAAATCCTTAGCTGTGATTATAAAAGCTGGAAACCCCGTGACCACGGCCACTGGAAAGTGTTCGAAACGTCGGAAATTTAAATGTGTAAAATAAACGCGATAAAATCCATAATAAGAATTTATACAATAATGTGTAGTATTCGCGTAAACAAAAGAATTAATTATAAAAGTTGTTTATAAGCGCACATCGATAAAATAAGCAATATATTAGAACAGTATTTCGAGAGGTGTTTTGTAAAATCACTGAGGTAATATGATGTGAAAAAATACTTTAGATGATTTTTTGTTTCGTGTAAAAGGTTGTTATAATAATATTCATCATAAACTAGTGACCCACCATGGCTTCACACGTAAAATATGTTATCGTGGGTTAGCCTTAAGTGATAGACATATACCATTGCGGACTTTTATGTAGACCTTTTTAAGATGTGCAATACTGTAGTATATCATTTTGGCTTATCTAGCGGGGTTCGGCTAGCCTTTGCAATATAGGCGAAATAAAAATGTTCAATTACAAGATCACAAAAACCGCTAAATATACCAATTTCTTCACTATTCTCTTGAGCCACTCTATCTATTAAAATTCGGTTTAAAATCCGTTGCGTAATTTTTTAGATTTATTCATACATAGGCACGAACAGACAACGAAAGTGACATTGTTTCATACCATGTAGTGACTCTACAAGTAAAGGTAACTACGAACAAGTGATAAACCTCAGGTCATGGTTTATAACTTATATAACAAAAGATACCGTCATTTGTAACGATAAGCCCAATTAAATTTATTTTAGTTAAAAAAGAGAGATGTATACAATGTGCTCTCACAGGTCCACGGTTATCATGACATTGTATAATAATACCTCGTGTACATGAAATGTGAACAAATTTGCCCATTTGTACACGTTCTAGTTTCGAACATTGTTTTCGGTGTTTATGTGAATTCGTTGAAATCATTAATGAATATGATTTTGGAAACTAATTCTGATGTTTAGAAAAATATTCCGTGGTCTAGCGGTGTTGGCCCTTGCTTTCTAAACAGGAGGTCGTGAATCCGATTTTGACGGGACCTTCTCTAAATGATAGCCGATATCCGGGTGTATCTTGGCTATTGTTTTTTAAAAAAGAACTTTTTATATATCACAACGCGCAGTTGAGGGCAACAGCTTATTATGCGAAAAATTAAAAAAGCATTTGTTACAAAATGTTACAAATAATAAAAAAAAATCATGTGTTGTGAGTAATTGACCAAGTTATCGTACGGTATTTTCGAGATAAAAAGCATAACTAAAGACATTTATTATTTCTAATTACCCGTACTTCCCGAGGGCTTCGTTTATAGTTCATTAGTGAACATAAGTTGCGTAGTTTTTGTTGTCCATTAAAATTTATGAGACGGAAAACCAATGTCATGGTTAGATTCCACAGCGCGTTGTGTATTAGGGGCTAGCTATTTTGAGACATTATAGTTTTTTGGTGACTAGCAGAAATCGCATTCCAAAATTCCTTTGTTCTTACTTTTTATTTGTGATGTATTATATAGACTTGTAAAAGCATAAATTTTAATAGGCCGTCAAAGGATGAATGTAATGTAATATTGTTTATTACGTTTATAATTATTCATTTACACTCCATCATCATCATCATTATCAGCCTGTGTTAGTCCCCTGCTAGACACAGGCCTCCTGATGCACGCCTTCTCCATTAGGACACATTTTTATGACCATGCTCGTCCAATGCGGGTTGGTGGGTAGGTGGTAGAATTTTATGTGCCCATCCGACGCATGAATTATTATATTTTTCTGGCAATTGGGTGGTCAACCTAAATTGCTCTAATCAACTAGAAAACAACAATGAAAAAATTTTGAGTCCCCGCGGGATACGAACCCACGACCTCAGGTTTCTAAAGCACACGCCCTTACCACTAGGCTACGGTGGCAATTTATCATTTACACTTCTTGCACAAATATAGTACAATAATTATATTGCATTTGCTACTAGTCAAACAATTGATTATTATGAATTTGACTCTAACACAATAAATGAAAAAAACATTCTATATTTGATAATTAGATTCATATTCATCAGCATACAGACTATTTCAGTTTAAACTTCACAATAATATATCTTTGATTCAATAGAGTTTACAACGTTGCTGACTAGTTGATTTTCTTTAAATCTTTCATAACAGTTTGCCACCTTGATTGTCGAAAAGGACTCAACTTCGAAGACCCTAGAAGAACCGGCGAAAGAAACTCAGCGAGCTATTTTATGTCATCTTAAAACAAACAATTTGATATGGCATAACATAGTTGTGCAATTTTAAAACAAGACCTGGAGCAGCATTCCATTCCAGGCTGTTTATCATTTAAAAATTCATAAATATCGTAATAGCCTTTAACACATAAACGTTCCTTGACTACCTTTTTAAATTTATTAATAGTTAAATTGTGAACGTTTACTGGGATTTTGTTGTAAAAACGTAAACATTGTACCATAAAAGACTTACTTATTCTTCACAGTCTAGTTGCTGGAAGAATTAAATTATGTTTGTTCCTTGTATCTATGTCATGTGCATCACAATGTCTTAGGAAATCATCTCTATTTTTTTACACATACATTAAATTTTTAAATATATCTCCACATCAGTTAATAATCTAATTCTTTTCACTGCGTAAGCTACAGAGCTTAGTTTACTTGCTAGCCTATTAATATAGGGGCCCCATTGTAGTTTTGCATCTACAGTTATTTCTAGAAATACAGTTGATTCAACTACGTCTAACGCGTCCCCAACTATAACCACTTTAAATTTACCATGCTTCACATTAGGAGTCATGAATCTAATACATTTTGTGTTCCTATTATATATATATCCCTTATTAACACTAAACCAATTCGCTGCTCTAGAGAGAGTATTATTTACATCGTCATTTATTGACGTATGTCGTTTAATTTAAAAATCAAGGAGGTATCATCTGCAAATAATACTATCTCTTCGCTATTATTTATCACACATGGCAAGTCGTTTATATAAATGAGGAAGAGGAAAGGCCCAAGAATGGATCCTTGTGGGGCCCCCATATTTACCGGGGCCCCGGGAGATCTTTTACCATTCACGTCAACCC
The DNA here is from genome assembly GCA_029286875.1 of Lamproptera curius. NCBI lineage: Eukaryota > Metazoa > Arthropoda > Insecta > Lepidoptera > Papilionidae > Lamproptera > Lamproptera curius. The sequence goes on along the minus strand of JAGSMT010000027.1, from coordinate 3,849,992 downwards.
TCTGAATTCGATGGCTCAAGTACGGTATTTGTTATACCATAGAGACGTAATTTCCTGACCAGAGTCTCATGGTGTACACAATCAAAAGCCTTTTTGAGATCACAGAAAATGCCTAAAGCATCCTGTGATGTTTCCCAAGCCTAAAAAATGCTTTTGACTAGCCTGATGCCTGCGTCGGTTGTTGAGTGACCCCTAGTGAATCCATACTGCTTGCTATTTAAAAGGCAATTACGATTGAAATGTTTAACTAATTGATTTAGTAAGAGTTTTTCAAATAATTTACTAAGAGTAGGCAGTATAGATATTGGTCTAAAGTTATTAGTCTCCGTATTACCGATTAAAATTATTATGATTTAAATATCGGAATAATTTTGCTATGCTTCATAAGGTCAGGAAATTCGCCCCTTCTGATACTTACATTGAATATTGCTGCTAGGTGAGGTGATATTACATTGATAATAGAACTTATCACCTTAACAGAGATCCCCCATAGGTCTGTAGTTTTTTTATATCTAAAGTTTCAAATGTACTTACAATATCTCCGGTATTTACGGCCGTAAAATTGAAATTCTCTGTACACTCATTGGTATTATCTTTTAATAGTGACTCGGCAACTGTTGGAGAAGATAAAAGTGTCTTGGTAGTGGAAACTGGAATGTCCGAGAAGAATTATTCGAAATAAGTAGCAACATCTTCGTCAGCTTCTATATAACGGTCATCAATATTTAGAGTTATATTAGAGTTGCTCTTAGTACCCCTTCCAGTTTCACTGTTAATAATAATCCCAGTCATTTTTATTTTGTCTGATGAATTTTTAATTTTTTTTTATGATTTATAGGAATTTCGCGATAGTACAAACTTTTTTAAATATTTTTGAATAAGCACTGACATGTGCAACAAAGGTCTTATTATGATTATATGTTTTTTTGCTGTAAAGCTCATATATTCTTGCCTGCTTTGTGAATTCCAACTGTTGCTATTCACTAAAAGCTACAGAACCCTTTGATTTAACCGTTTTAGAAGTAAATATTGATTTAAATTCTTTCTTCTATATTATACACACATGTGGTCATTATCATACTAAATAGTCAATTTCTTGAAATATATTACTCTAAACTTCTCAATACGTTTTTATACATGGAACAAACATATTTTTTTAATTGTATTTTGTCTGATATTTTATTTAATCTAAAAGAAGCAAGCTGGCCACACTGGTCAGAACTTAATTTTTAATTGAAGTTGACGTTTTAAAGGTTGAATTTGTAAATATATTATTTATCATGTAGAAAGTCTCAGTTTCTAGGAGGTTCAAGAACTAGATACACCCGCGTTCCAGGGCGGTTCTCATCGCCCGAGCAATCGGTTATACAGTCGCCATGACCGTCGGCGTCCCGTCCGTAAACCGATCGTCGACGCTCCTTAGGAGACATAAACTAATGCTAACTCACGTACCTTCTGTACGTGTGGCCTCCATTTTAGCAAAAAATGGGCCTACCTAGTTCGTGGGACGGAGCTTCTGCATGAACTCTGTAGTGAAGCTTACTAAAGACAAGAGTCTGGAAGCATAACTTCAAGGATAATAAAAATAAAAGGTTCAAGAAATAAATTGATAAGGTTATATGAACTTAACAATGATCTGAATCTAATTGTGGTTGTAGAAATATCTAATAAATTAATATTGAAGTCACCACAAATTATAATATACTTATTAGATTCTGATAGCTTAAATAATATTGAAGTGTGAGGTCTGTATACGCATACAACAATGAAATGCTCCTGCTCTGCACAGGCTATTTCAATAGCCCGTTCAATAGAGAGGCTCACAACTTCTGTACGATTTTTGTATTTTAAAGCATTATTAATAAATATTAAAGAGCCACCGACTATAGCTTTATCTTTACTGAACAGGCTAGACCTGGTGACATCCAAAATCAGGCATATACTGATGTTCTTGAAGCCAGTGCTCAGTTATACATAAAATATCTATTTTACAACTATTTAAGAATGCTCAACTTCATGCTGTTCCTTACTGGCAATTCCCTGTATATTTTGATGTACCAGGTTTATACAATAGTTGTTATTATTAATAGTTTTATTATTTAAAAATACATTACTTATTTGTGAAAAATTTTGATTTATTGTGCAAGAGATATCCTCCGTTGTCTTAAGATTTAATTTAAATTACTTGGAACAGATTCCAAATTGAGAGTCAATGATTGATCCTGCTCAATAGAAACAGGGGTCTGGTTAGACAAGCCATTGGCTGTGTTTTCAAAAATACCTTTTTATCTTAAAAAATATTATTTCGATAGCTGATAACAAGGTGTTTAGGTGTGTAATGAGTAATAATAGATGGGTTTTGTGAGTGGGTGGTACAAGAGTATAATGGTGAGTGGGTGGCAGGTCGTCTGCGGGGATGGTGGGCGTGAGCGAGGCGACGGTGAACCTGGGCGCGGGGCTGGCGAGGGTGCGCTTCGAGCCGTCGCTGGTGGTGGCCAAGGAGCTGGCGGACGCCGTCTACGACCTGGGCTTCGACGTCTCTGTGCTCACCCTGGACGGGCAGAGCTACGCAGGTGGGTTTCATCGCGGGTAGCGTTCGTGGGAACGGTCGTTTCCCGTTTAATTCTGTGTTGAATGAAGCTCACCATAGATAGGAGTCTGAAAGCAGAACTTCATATTTACAAAAAAATATATGCATAGGTATGTAAGAATGTTTATGTGTCTTTTTATTTAAAAGAACTCACCTTCTGGTGGTCTGAAAAAATTTCGTTTACTAATTTCAATGCTACAGGTGGTCAAATTGGATTTGAATAACGATTTGTTACTAATCTTTAATATGTTGTTTTCGTGATAAAATACTACTTTATAAAATATGTTTTAACATTAATTAGTTTATTATATAACAATGTTTTATGAAAAAAATTACAGCAATACATTTTAAAAATAACATTGTCTGTCTTGGCCAGAACCCGCCCCGCGGACAAAGAGCCAGAAGGACGCGTCCGGAGATGGGATCAGGTCGGGTCTCCAACTCAGCCCCAAAGCACAGAGCAACGTGAGTGACAATATAAATGAAATGGCAATAATGGCAGTTAATTCTGGCCTATGATTTATTATTACTTATTTGACTCGGCTTCTTCGAAAAATGCTATGCCTAATAATTTATGTTAAAATTAAGTTCGAAAAATAATTTTATTTACTTACTCGATAAAAAAAAGTAAATAACTATATTTTTTAATATATTTACATTTTTACAATGCTTTTCAACATATAGAATATGATTGAATAACTTTCGGCATGGCATCCGATATAGCAGGTTAGTCGAGACAAATTTTGTTCCTCATATTTCCGTGTAAAGTGGACAAAATATACATAATTTTTACATAAAGTTACTTCCTTTACAATGGTTTGAATGATGTTTATATATCAAAACTAAGAATTAAGTTATAAATAGCTTTGAGCCATGTTCATATCTTGCCGTTGTCGGGCGTTCCCCATTTTCTTGGCAATATTTTTAATACCCATTGTAAAAAACATAAGGCTATTTCATTATTTGTAGATGAATTAATCATATTTAAAACTATAAGCAATCTATGCAATACTAACTTTTGGTAAATTGACCTTAATGATGCACAAGGATAGTATAGTCAGGTGGCATAAGAAACGGTATTGCTAAATGCTTTTACACCATGTTTACTAAAGCGTATTAAAATATAGATATTTTCGTGTGCAATACGGAACTTACATAGTTATAAATAGTTCTATATTTTGAAGTTACGTTATATTTCTAAATAAGTTTCAATAATTTGACATTAATAATGCGAGAAATCGAATCAAAAGTTTTTTTAATATTTCGAAGTATCATGTACTACAATGAAGCCATTTCGAATTTGTCAAGACCTTCGGCTGACGAAAGCCAAGACTAAACTTCTAAATATATAATATCCGTATGCTCTTACTTTTTCATTTCCGGATGGATAATTTAGTGGCTTGATGGATATGTTTAACAGTTAGTATAAATCTGATGGTCTCAGCCGAATGTCTTATTCGGTTTGGCTCCACTTAACGATCAGGTTGGTCCCGAGCAGGGCTGCGGGTCGGGGCCGCGCTCAGAGGAGGAGGGCTCCTCGCGCTGCACGCTGGAGGTGCGCGGCATGACGTGCGCCTCCTGCGTGCCGCCATCGAGAAGCACTGCGCCAAGATACCGGGTACCATTGAAGATATCCTTTAGCTGGTTTATTAGTCTGATGTTAGTTCCTTCTCGGGACAGATCGACAAAGCCTAAATTAAATAAAGAATATTTGAATTTGAGGTCGAATTGCGGCGCTGTGGTCAAGTTTTTATAAACTTTCTCTAGTTATGGTGTTTTATATTGGTCTGGATATCTCTCTGTATCCTTGGTCACTCCGATTTCGAGTGGCTTTACTCGTGTCCGGCGACGTGATTTCACAGGTTTTTAATTAAATAATTAATGACGATCTGTTTGGCGTGTTGGTCAGTGACCCTGACTATTGCGCTTAAAAGTGTGGATTCGATTCTTACTTAAGAAAAATATTCGGTTAAAATACCATGCCTTTCCTAATAACTTAATGCCAGACGAGCGATTTGGTTTTTATCCGAAGCACTCGGTCCGAAGATCAATCGTTTAGGCGGTTGGTTTCGTGAATGGAGAATCGACGTAAACCCCGATAAAAGTGTAGCAATACACTTTCATCAATCTAGATTATGTCGTGATTACACAATACCCCCGGTCCAACCGGGGCGTCAGGCGTAGGGCCACGCGCTGGCCGACACAAGACACTAGGACAACTAAAAATTAACGGCCAACCGATCCCATTAGAAAGGAAGGCCAAATACCTAGGCGTGATTTTCGACTGCAATATGTCGTTCAAAAGTGATATTCAGGACGTTAGAAGCAAGGCTTTTTTTGTTTCGACCAGACTCTATCACCTTACGAATTCTCGCAGTTAAATGTCGCTCAAACATAAACTTCCTATTAAACAAGGTATGCATACGACCGATCATGGCTTATGCATGCGAAGCTTTCGATCACGCATTCTCCACACTCCTTAACCAACTACACGTAGTGCAAAACAAATTCATCCGTCATGCCACCGGGGCGCAGTGGTACCAACGAAACGTAGATTTACACAGCGACTGCAAATTGCCGACATTCAGTGAGCATTTTCAAAAGTTAACTCGCAAACACTTAGATTACAACAGTAATCCCAGTCTGCTGGTAAAAGCAGCAACATGTACGGCCGATCCAAGCGCTTACTGTCGCAAGCGTAGACCGCGTAACGTCTTCCTCGATCCGGACGAGGAAGGGGTCACCAAGACTCCGGTCCCAACGGAGGTCCCTTCAATCAACCTAACACACCACCAAATAGGGATAGCACACACTCATTTGTAGTTCGCCCTTGCTTACGTGCATAGCGCACAACACACACCCGGTACACTAGATTCACCCGCGTTCCAGGACGGTTCTGACCACCCCCAGCAAACGATTAATACAGTCGCCAGATCGTCGGCGTCCCGGTTCCCAAACCGATCGTTGACGATTTTAGGAGACACTAAAGAATGCCCAACTCACGTACCTTCTGTATGTGTAGCCTTCACTTTAGGCGAAAAGTGTCGCTTACCAGAGACATGGGTCTGAAAGCATAACATCATTGCTAAAAAATTGGAAAAATCACTTTGTGACGAAAAAAGTGTATATATTACAAAAGTAAGTCGATGTATTTATCAGTCCTCAAGTTTCCAAAGTGCAAGCATGGCTTCGTTCGGGGCTAGACGTCGTGTGACTCGTGCAGACATGTATAGAGGAACTCGTTCCAACCTCGCAGGGGTGCGGTCGGTGGTGATCGGGCTGCTGGCGGCCAAGGCGGAGGTGAGCTACGAGCCGGGCCGCGTGTCGGCGGAGCGAGTGGCCGAGGCCGTCTCGGCGCTCGGCTTCCCCGCGCTCGTGCTCAGCGACGGCGACGGCTGCGGCCAGCGCGACCTGCTGCTACACGTCGGTCATTCTCTTGTTTAGTGAGATTCGCGTCGCTGACCGTGGCTGACGATGCTTCATGCTATTTGTTGCAGATAAAAGGCATGACGTGTGCGTCGTGCGTTAGCAAAATTGAGAAGACTGTACTTAAGCTGAGCGGCGTCGTGTCCTGCGCGGTCGCACTCAGCACCTCAAAGTAGGTGCACTAGTCATTTCTCACGAGACAAAACTCGTTTTAGACGCTAATGAAAACATGAACGTTTTCAGAGCCAAAATCAAATACGACTCGGAGACGATAGGGCCGCGCACCGTCTGCGAGGCGATCAACGGCCTGGGCTTCGAGGCGAGCCTGGCCAGCGCGCACGGCAGGGGCACCACCGACTACCTCGAGCACAAGTGAGCACCATCAGAGAAATCATCAGAATATAGACAGCACAGGCGTCGAGTGAACTCAGCGGTCGATTTGCCGGTCTGTGGCAGGGAGGAGATCCGCAAGTGGCGCACGGCCTTCCTGGTGTCGCTGGCGTTCGGCGCGCCGTGCATGGCGGCCATGGCCTACTTCATGGGCGGCATGAGCGGCCACAGCGCGCGCGAGATGTGCTGCGTGCTGCCCGGCCTCAGCCTGGAGAACCTGCTCATGCTGCTGCTGTCCACGCCCGTGCAGCTGCTGGGCGGCTGGCACTTCTACCGCCAGGCCTACAAGGCGCTGCGCCACGGCACCCCCAACATGGACGTGCTCATCTCCATGACCACCACCATCAGGTGAGCCCTTCCACCGCCACGGCGGCCCCGACATGGACGTGCTCATCTCCATGACCACCACTATTAGATACACGCGCCTTACTCCGCTAATCAAAAAGCGTGTAATAGAACTTTTTTCAACGTATCTACTAATATTTGATTTAATATTGCTTTTCATTCACACCCTAGCCTATATCTCCCATCAACGTTAGTTTTACTGGCCTACTCACACTTTTTGTAACTCAAATAATAATCTCGATCAGTAATACGCCCGTGTGGAACTGTCCTTATGTACAAGGCGGCCAATAAAAGTGGAGGTGCCGTTTCAGCTACGGCTACTCCGTGGCGGTGCTGGTGGCGGCGATGGCGATGCAGAAGGACAGCAGCCCGCTCACGTTCTTCGACACGCCGCCCATGCTGCTGGTCTTCGTCTCGCTGGGGAGGTGGCTCGAGAACGTCGCCAAGGTGGACCTTTCGACTCTGCCACGGCACTTGCATGCGTGCATGTTGAACCTCAGAGTTAACATTCTTTTTATTTCAGGGCAAGACCTCGGAGGCGTTGTCCAAGCTGCTCTCGCTGAAGGCGACGGAAGCGCTGCTGGTGACCCTGGACGCGGAGGGCCACGAGCTGGCCGAGAAGAACATCCCCGTCGACCTCGTCGAGAGGGGGGACGTTCTTAAGGTATACGAAATAAATTTGAATGTGGCAAACTCATGACAGATTAAAATAATTAAATGTTAAAGAAGATCTTAAAATATTGCAATTTAAATTACTGTTTATGGTTACTGTTTGTAATTAAAAAAATAATAGTTTTGTTCACATCTTTTTACTCGACTCAGGTAGTCCCCGGTGCCAAAATCCCCGTGGACGGCAAAGTGATATCAGGCCAAAGTACTTGCGATGAGTCTCTCATCACGGGTGAATCTATGCCCGTGCCTAAAAGCAAAGGTGAGCTTTCTATTATATTTTATGCGCAACTGAATTGTTATTTAAAAGTTTAAGAGTAATGTCAGCAGTTAATACATACAACAAAGAAATTCTTGGCATGGTTCTTAAAGTTCATGCTATGTTCTAGGGTAAGCCTAGATCACGTATATAGTGGCAGATTTTTGACAATCAATAAGTGAGTGTATCGCTCCTATGTTGAATAAAGATATATGAATTTCACTTTAGATGCATTTTCAATGGTACTGATATGGAAGAAAAGCACTAATTTACCTAAACTTAGGTAGGCTTTCACGTGGAGGCGGCAATAAGTTCTCATTTCCTGCTTGGGCGGATCAGAACTTCTAATGTGAAGTGGAACAAGCATAGAATATAACATTATTTGTTCATGGTATTGCAGATTCGCTGGTGATCGGCGGCAGCATCAACCAGCACGGGGCGCTGCTGGTGCGCGCCACGCACACGGGCGAGAACAGCACGCTGGCGCAGATCGTGCGCCTCGTGGAGGACGCGCAGGCCAGCAAGGCGCCCGTGCAACGCCTCGCCGACACCATCGCCGGGTGAGGCGCAGCTCTGGCGCAGCTCTCGACCCTCGCACTGCCCCGTCCCCGATTCGTTCGCTCACTTCGGCGCTTCCGCAGGTACTTCGTTCCCCTGGTCGTGTGCCTGTCGGGGCTGACGCTCGTCTGCTGGATCGTCAGCGGCGCCCTCAACTTCGAGGAGATCAAGGCCATCACGCCGGAGATGTTCCGCGACGGGCCCCGCTGGCAGCTGATCGTGCAGACGGCGTTCCACTTCGCGCTGTCGGTGCTGGCCATCGCGTGCCCCTGCGCGCTGGGGCTGGCCACGCCCACGGCCGTGATGGTGGCCACGGGCGTGGGCGCCAAGCTGGGCCTGCTCGTGAAGGGCGCCGAGCCGCTGGAGAACGCGCACAAGGTGCGCACCGTGGTGTTCGACAAGACGGGCACGCTGACGCGCGGCGAGGCCAGCGTGGCCTCCGTGCGCCTCGCCGACCACGCGCCGCGCGAGCTGCCCGCGCTGCTCGCCTGCCTGCACACCGCCGAGCTCAACTCGGAGCACCCGCTGGCCTCGGGTGGGTCCCTCTTCCTCCCGTCCGCTCGTCCTCTTTGTAGGCTCTGACCTCCCCTCCTCCCTCCCGCAGCGATCGTGCGCTGGAGCGGCGCGGCGCTGGGCGTGGGCGCGGAGGGGCGCGTGGGCGCGTGCGCCGGCTTCGTGGCGGCGCCGGGCTGCGGGCTGCGCGCCAAGGTGCGCCTGCACCGGCCGCTGCGCGCGCCCGACGACCTGCAGGCGGCCATCCGCGCCGCAGAGTGAGTGCCGCTCCTCCCGGTGTCGTGCACCGGCCTGCTGGGCGAGATAATGACGGAGCGGGGTTGCAGGGCGGGCGGGGCGCCGGCGGTGGGCGGCGTGCCGCTGGAGACGCTGCCCGCGGCGGGCGACGCGGCGCTGAGCTCGGCGCAGGCGGCGGCGCGGCTGCAGGCGCTGATCGCGAGCGGCGAGGGGCCCGAGGGGGAGGAGGAGGAGCGGCTGGTGCTGGTGGGCAACCGCGAGTGGATGGCGCGCAACGGCGTGGCGGTGGGCGCGCGCGTGGAGGCGGCGCTGCGCGCGGACGAGCTGCTGGGGCGCACGGCGGTGCTGGTGGCGGTGGGCGAGCGGCTGGCGTGCGCGCTGGGCGTGGCCGACGAGCTCAAGCCCGAGGCGCGCCTGGCCGTGTACTGGCTGCGCCGCTTGGGGCTGCGCGTGTGCCTGCTCACCGGCGACAACCGCAAGACGGCGCTCGCCATCGCCGCGCAGGTACCACCTTCACTGTTGCAACAGCCCTTATTATTATCTTACAATTTTCATACGTCATATTTTCATATTCTTACTTTTCCAGGTGGGAATTGACACAGTGTACGCCGAAGTGTTGCCTTCTCATAAAGTGGCCAAAATTCAAAAACTACAAGAAGAGGGTCATAAGGTTGCCATGGTGAGAGCATTATTTGCATGGGAACAGTAATATAATATAACGTCAACTTTCTACAAAATTTTAATTTACTCTATCGCACTAAGGTGGGCGACGGCGTGAACGACTCCCCCGCCCTGGCGCAGGCGGACGTGGGCATCGCCATCGCCAGCGGCACCGACGTGGCCGTCGAGGCCGCGGACCTCGTGCTCATGAGGGTACGCCTGCCTCCTTTCTTCATACCCCTTCCTGCGATCCCCTTCGTCGTATAACGTGCGATCGTGTGTGGCAGAACGACCTGCTGGACGTGGTGGCGTGCCTGGAGCTGTCCCGCACCACGGTGCGCCGCATCAGGCTCAACTTCCTCTTCGCCTCCGTGTACAACCTGCTCGGCATCCCCCTCGCCAGCGGCGCCTTCGCCATCTACGGCCTGCAGCTGCAGGTACCACCTTCGACTCGATCATTGTTTATAGTTAAAATAATAGTGATGCGATCATCATCATTTTCCATCGAATAGCAGTTCCCTCTTCTACGATAACGTGTCCATAAAAACCCGTTCGAGTCCTACACTAATGCAACGTCGTCATCTCGCAGCCGTGGATGGCGTCGGCCGCAATGGCGATGAGCTCCGTGTCGGTGGTGTGCTCCAGCCTGCTGCTGAAGACGTGAGTGGATCCCGTTCTGAACGAACGAAGACGCGACGACGGTTCTAACTGATGGGCGGTGGGTGACTGTGGCAGGTTCCGCAAGCGGCGCGCGGAGGAGCTGCGCTCGGCGGAGTTCCTGGCGTGGGCGGCGCGCGAGCAGGAGCGCGAGGTGGCCGTGCACCGCGGCCTGGACGAGCGCCACGAGCTGCACCGCCTCGCCAGCCCCGAGCGCAAGTGGGTGCCCTGCCCCTCCTAGCCCGAAGCAGGACGAGACGGTACCCTGGCTGCCCTGCTGCCGGCGCCTGTCCCGCTGGGAGCTATGTGTCGCTCGTCTGTGCTGCGTTACTTCGTGTAGATGGCCGTTCGTGACCCCGTCCATCGAGCTTCGTCATAATATTTTGTGTTTTCAATCCATTTGTACATATGTTGATTTTGTTCTGTGCCGTCTCATTATTTGGTTTTCCAATATTTGTTACTTCCTGTATGATATGTGTATGTAATTTTTGTCTATGTCCCGCTTCCAGCTTAAACATTAAGCAATAGTGAGTTGTAAACATTTTATGATTTCATCAATACATTCTACAGGCTATGGATCTCCAGATGAGAGAGTAATATATAATATTACGATGTTCAGATCGGGCGCTGGCGGCTGGAGAGGCGCCGAGGGCGAGGAGAGCCTCCTCTCCGTGGCCTTCATCCCCAAGGAGGGCGTCTGACGCCTCTCCGCTCTTCTGTAAATAGACGGATACATTTGTTTGTGAATGTCACGCTAGATATATTCAATGCTGTCGATCTTACGGCTCAAAGCTGATGTTTCTAAGATTTTCCTTCAGTATTTATATAAATCATAATTGTAAGCTATTAAAATAAAATTAATTGTATCAGGCTAATCGAATGTTTACTTTGATGATATTATTCGTTGTTTAAAGTACTAAACCTTGAAACTGTTAGGTAACTCTATTGCCAATGTTTTTATTGCAATAAGTGCTTTTTAGTGTACCTCCGGGGATTACTTTAAATGCAAAATTTTCTTTTTGGTTTTTGCTAATAATAATACTGTAATATAGTGTCGCCTTATTTCTACATTTCTGTAAAAAAACTTTTTTTTAAACTGCATATACCCTGTGAATATAAGTAAACCATTGAAGAGATATTATGACGTTTCTGAGTTTTATGAGTATTATATTTTTATATTTGAATAAAAACAACTTTTAGCATAACATATTTATTGTTTCACTATGAGTTAAATTTGATCTGAATATCGGTTACAATGCCACACCACCTACCATTTCCACCACTACCCGCCACCTACACAGCTTATACTTTCCGACTCTATTTTAATTATTAAATATTTTGCACATATTTTTTTTATATTCATTTTTATAAATACATGTATCAAAAATGCTTGACAATGTCTTGTGTGGTGTTTCCAAAACATATGAATATTATAGATTTCTAGAATTTGAACATACAATTTTAAGCGATTTGTTATAGTCGCAAGTGAATAGTCACATTTTCATTTTAAAGTTTAGTATAATTTCTGATAAATATAATTCATATTTAGTACATATCAGACTTGAAAAATAATCGAATATTTTTAAGGCGTTATCCTGAAGAATATTTAATTTGTACTTCTTAAGGACTTCGTATAAGTAATGATATTTTTTTGGAAAACTTAACTTACGCGTAATTTGAATTTAATACTTTAGTGCTCTTATGAAATAAAAAAAAACGATTTAAATATTAACATAAATTCAACTGCACAATCGAACAGGCGAATCTCATTTCAAATTAGATAACAGATTTTTTTCCAATGCTTTTCTATTTTTGAATAATTGGTTTTTTACTATTTTCTTACTTTAGGTAAGAATGTCAAAATGCTCAATAATAGAGAAATATTATTCATCTTTCAAACTTGTGACTTACGTCAGAGTAGAAAATTCTTTTAGAATCAATCGATACTAAAATGGAGGCTCATTTTGCAAAACTGGAAGAAGAACGGAAAAACTCGGTAGACAATCTTATGACATGGATGAAAGACGGTAAAAAGCTTTCTGTACAATTTTTCCTCTAATTTCAGTATGTAATAAACGATAATTAATTGACTATCAAATTCAGGCAAATGCAAACCTAATAAGTAAACAAAACAAAGTTCTCAATTTGTTTCTTATAGTAATCATTAAATTATTAATTAATATTAGTTTTCAAACTAAACTAAGACTACATTCAACAGTACATATACACAAAAACAAGTATGGCAATTCTTTTTTTAAAGACAGTAATCATCTGTTTCATGAACTATCTATTAATCAAATTAGTTCAAAGTTTATTTTAAAATGAAATAAATAGAACATGATTCAAAGCTTTCTAAATAAGAGTTATGGAGAACTTTTGAATTTAAAATGACATAAATCTACTGTCAACGAATTTACTTGAGCTGATCGAAAAATGTAAATTAGTTCAAAGTTATTAAATTGAATAACTAAGATCTATTATTTACAAATATAATAAGTTAGCAATATTTGAAGCCTAAGGTCACACTGTCAACGGTATTATTGAGTGGATGAAAGAGGTAAGATGAGAAGGTTCTGCTAACGTGGACTAACAATGTGTACCTGACAAGTATAATGAACGTTGACAAGTTGGCGTCTTGTAGCAAGAGACTCTGAGGACTCAAAGGTTGCAAGAGACGGAGAAGGCGCGCGAGGCGTTCGCCGACGTGGCCGACGCCAACAATGTGGACCTGGACAAGTTCAAGGAGACGTTGACGAAATTGGCGTCTGAGCAGAAGAAGAACCTCGAGGACTTCGCGAAGGTCTTGGCCAAGGAGACCCCGAGAGTTCTGGGCGCTTTCAAGGCAGGTGCCAGCGCTTTCAAAGAAGCTTTATCGAAAAAATAGTGGTTAAATTATTTGTCAATTTAGCATTTGAAAATTATTTTGAAATAAACGTAACTTAAGCTAAGTGCTACGTGTGTTTTTTGTGACATGTGTATATCCTAGGCCGTTACCACTCGGGCAGGTTTGAGGTATCCATGCATAAGACCCTTTCTGATCGAAATTATGCATTTTATGGTTTTGTTTTATTTGAACCTACCGAGGTTTAAATTGCTCAAAAGGAAGTCCCCGCAGGATTTGAACCCACGACCTCCGGTTTCTAAAATTCACTCCTAAACTACTAGGCTACGGAGGCAGTAAACTTAGTTTATATTTGGGCATATAAAATAACATGGACGGATGAACTTTTGATTCATCCCAATATTAGAAAGATACAAGCGATCTAGAAAGACGGCTTTTTGCTCTTAACCTCAGTAGACTAGGACCCAAATGTTAGCTTTGAGTCAAGATTATTTGATAGCCCAGTCATATTAGGGTTTTCACCTCGGAATGAAAGATAATAAGCTGCAAATTGGTATGAACCTTTGTTTTGTCATTCTAAATGTTGTCTCAAAAGTCACAATCGTTATCGTGTCCGCGTCTCAAGATATTCAAGGTCAAAGGTCACAAAAATCGGTTTTTCGCGAATATCTGGCTTCCTATCGGTTAAATGAGATTTGCATTTATTATAAAAGTTGTAGGCTATAAAATTCCCTACAACTTTTGTTTAAACTTTTTTTTCATACAACCAACCGTTTTGAAGGTAGAGCGCGAAAAGTGCACATCGTACAGTGGCTGTGACACGACTTCTGCGCTATTTAAAAAAGGAAAAAAAACTATTACTAGAGCATTGGAAAGAATTCCTGATTTAGATAAACTGGTGGAAGTATTTCAACAAGAAAACTGCCCAAAACAAACATTATTAGAAAATGGAGTGCGAATCTTGTTGGCATTATATAATGCTCCAAAATCTGAGGACAACATTGATCATTTCCGCTACACGCAATTCATCAAATTTACAAAACTAAATAAACCTGTACAACTGTCAACACTTCCACCAACAAGTGTCAACACATAAAACGTGTCTACTACCAGATTCAAACGTGGTTAGGGAAGGACTTAGAACCTCAAGAATGGGGCTGGATGCTTGAAAATGAAATCCTGGAGCCCATACGAACGTTATTACCTCCAGCACCAGCCGAACTACTAAACGTAATATTTTGCAATTGCAAAAATGGTCGTGGTTCCCGCTGTGGATGCAGAAAATCAGGGCTACAATGTTCTTTAGCTTGCGGCCAGTGCAACGGACAAGCTTGCCTCAACGCTTCACTGTATCCAAGTAATCCCGATGAAGAAAATACATATGATCCCGATATTCTGGAAGGTTGGGGATGAACATGACAGATAATGAGGATGATGACAATGAATCGAAAATTTTTGAGCGACAAGAAGAAGAAGATAATTAGCTTCCATTTCCAATTTCATTACAATTAAATTCAACAAAGATACTTTTGATATTTGAACTCACATTTTGACAAATGTATATTATGCCGTATTTAATAATAAATAAAAATATGTGTAAAATATATACTCTTACTATCATTTTAACTTAAAATAAAACTAAAATATATAATCCAGAATTAATAATATTTTATACTTAAATAGTTAAATATGAATAATTATATATAAATAATCAAGTTACTTACTTTAATTAAATATAAATAATTAATAGTTAGTACATAAATAATAGGCATTGTTTAATAATTATAATTTCCAAGTAAATAATTGACTTTATAACGTACTGATAACCATAACTCACGCTTGACCTTGCATTAGGCCGTATATGACTGTACGATGTGCACTCTTCGCGCTCTACCTTCAAAACGGTTGGTTGTATGAAAAAAAAGTTTAAACAAAAGTTGTAGGGAATTTTATAGCCTACAACTTTTATAATAAATGCAAATCTCATTTAACCGATAGGAAGCCAGATATTCGCGAAAAACCGATTTTTGTGACCTTTGACCTTGAATATCTTGAGACGCGGACACGATAACGATTGTGACTTTTGAGACAACATTTAGAATGACAAAACAAAGGTTCATACCAATTTGCAGCTTATTATCTTTCTTTCCGAGGTTGACCCTTTTTTTACCTAATATGACTGGGCTATGACCCGAACAAGTGCGAGGCGTGCGAGCTGGCCTAATTAAGGTCGGTCCACTCGGTAATTAAAGTTGACGGTATAGAAAATAAAAATATCTCACAATTTTAGTTATAAACCTCAAAAAGCACCTTTTTAAACTATGGAGGTATTTCCAGACTCTTGTCTTTGGTCAGTTAGCTTTTTTTGGAAGCTACCGTTCCCAGGAACCAGGTGAGCAACACTTTTTGCTAAAAGAGAAGGCTAAAAGCTAGGCGTGGAGAAGGTACGTGAGTTAGGTTTGCGAACCGTGACGCCGACGATCTGTCGACTGTTTTTAATCGATTGCTGAGGGCGGTGAGAACCGCCCTGGAACGCGGGTGTAATGAGTGTACCGGATTTGTGTGCCTTGCTGTTCTAGCAATCGAGAGCGAACTACAGGTGTGTGTGTGCGCTGCTATCCCTACTTGTGTTGTTGTGGAGTCGGTTGGTAGGACCCTCGTTGAGCCGGATTGAGAAGTACGTTTCGTGGTCTACGCTTTTGGCAAGAAATTTGGATCGGCTATAAGAGGAGAGGACATATAGCATAGTGTTATCGATTTCTCTTCCTTCTGCGACCTATAGCGGTAAAGGAGGTTAGGACTTTGTTCTTACATCCGGTCAGCGCCGGTTTTATATTGATGCGGACAATTTTTTTTTTATCTTTCCTTATAACATTTATAAAATAAAAGTTATCAATGGGATTAAATAAAATTAAATAAATTTAAAGTACATCATTTTTATTACTTAACATGTCATTTTGTACAAAAATTAATACAGCATACGGACTACGGTTGCACCGGGGTCGCACTACGGCGGATACAAAAACAACTAGAAATTTAACTATGAACCATCCGTATTGTGTGTCACGTGATTTATAATCATCGACACATGGAGAAAGGTCTCTTAATTGTCATAAATTATGATTTTTAATACTTGTAACTAACAATTTAATAGTTTTCAATGTATTTTCAATTATTTACATGACGCCTGCTAATCGGTCATCTTGATCGAAGGCGATCCACAGAAACTTTGAATTTGAAAACACTTATTCGTCTTATTGCATAAATAACATTTAATCAATAAGTTAATTTACAATTCGTAAAGACTAATTTCATTGGAAGATCGGCAGTTAACATGGCGCGGGGACCTTAACCTGAGCGCATGTCATTATGTTAATTTAGACCTAAACGTAATATATGAAACATACGATACATGAAATACAGATCTAAATAAGCATAAAAATATTCAATACTGCAAATGCCTCAGATGATATTGTGGAATGATTGGTGTTTTAAAGCAAGCAATGATTTTTTAAGCCATACGATCGCATTTAGAATTACAAAAACGGTACTCTTGTTGGTTGAAACACATTCTAGTGTCAAACGAAAATTACGTATATTAGGCAGTTGAACTGCATCCAAAATTTCTTTAGTAGAATCTCACTGAGTTAAATTTATTGAATTATGTTGTTATTGATCGTCCATTAGGCAGAAGTGTTTGGAAATCCTTTCGAAAGAAGTAAAGTTTGTATTTATATATATCATATTGTTATTTATATGTAGTTTAATAAATGGCATATTTTTGTGCGGTCTTCCTTATACTGAATTAGTAGTATACACGCTTGCCGTGGATAGTTCAATGACTTATTCATTTAATATATCAATACTGTGTTACTGGTATTATAGTTCTGGATGTCAAAGCACCTTGATTGTTCAAATTAGTCACTATTAGTCAGACTAGTGGACGAATGTGAAGAAACCAAACTTTATCGGCAGTGACGTTTCTCATTTCTAATGAAATTGTCTATTTAGCATACAATAATTTAATACATCTTAACGAGACTGGTAATAATTTAGTTTAGTGTGGTCAGGAACTGCGGATAGGTCGGAAGGGTCATTCGGTCCTCACGAGGCGTGGGGACGCGAGCCTCCTCTCTTGGCGCAGCTTCCTCATCTCCGAGCGCACCACCCTGCGGATTGTTCAAGAGTCACTTGTCATTCACAGTTTAGTCAATCAAAGATGGAATTTATACAAACTAAGTCTAACATAAGCCCGATTGACGTCAAAGGTCGTGCATTCTTAATAGTTAAACATCGCATAGGGCTTGAACATGAGCAATGATCACCAATAAGTAACGTTAAAAATATGGCGTACTAGGCTAAATAATAGGCTAACTTTAACAAATATTATAAAAATAGAAAATGCGCAAGTGATACACAAATTCTGTAGTATTCGTTAAACAAACTAAAAAGGTATCTTTACAATATAACAATCACGATAATAAGTATCAAGAGTCCCTCGAAGGGCGGACCTGAGCAGCAGGCAGAGCGCGAGGAAGTCGCAGGAGATGAGCATGTAGAAGACGTGGGACCAGCTCCCCATCGAGGACACCACGCCCGCCACCATGGGCCCGATGGCCGCGCCTGTCGCCACGGAGAACCGTCATTTGCGGAATCAACGACTACAATTGAACAATTGGAAGCCAACCATACCTATGCTGCCAGTGCCGTCGATGATGGCGGTGACGGTGGCCAGCGCCTTCGAGTTACCCGCCAGGCTGCTGTGCGTGCCTGTCGATAGATACCATCGTAGAGAACCCTTATGCAAAGATCCGACGTCGGTTTACGGTAAGAAGGAAGGTGGGTCTCACCTAGGTCAGCGCTGACGGCGGTGGTGATGAGCGCGTAGGGCCCGTTGACCAGGAACCCGCCCAGCACCAGAAGGGCCACGTTCAGGCCGTACGAGCTGGCGCCCCACGCTTGATACGCCAGCAGCTAACAAATAGAAAAGAGCGTTCGAATCGGAAGCCTCGACCGGGTCAGCGCCTGAACAACTGAAGGCAGATAGGTACCACGGGAGCGCTGAGCGCGTAGAAGAGGGCGCACACGATGGCCGGGCAGCCGGAGCAGTCGGCCAGCAAGCCGGCCAGAGCGGCGCCCAGCACGCCGCCCACGTCGAAGGCCGTGGACAGCTCGCCCGACTGCTTGGGCGTCAGCGACGCTGCGGGGAGGGCGGGTCAGAGGCCGAGGGCTCGTTCTTGGCGAATCTCTCGCGCTACTCACTGGAGGTGTTGATGTAGAGCGGCAGCCAGTAGAGGAAGGTGTAGCTGACCAGCTTGGCGAAGAAGAGCGAGAGGGAGAACTCCAGCACGCCGGGGATGGCGAGGGCGCGCGACATCGACACGGCGCCTCCGCCCTCGGGCTCCGCCGCGCGCCCCAGCAGCGCCGTGCCCTCGTGCGCCTCCTCGCTCGCGCTCTGAACAAATTCACTCATTTATCAGAATTAAAGAAGATTTTTAATTAGTATCAAATCAATATTGTATTTTTTGTGACTACAAAAACCAAATCGTTGAGAAGCGCAATATAAAAACCGCAATATATATTTGTTGCTTGATGAAATCAAGAAAACCCTTACATGTTAAATTTCTTGTCTTAAAAATGTTTTACAAAAGTATGCTACAGAATTGTTTCTGTGACACTAGTGCTAACTTTAAACTATAACAACAGCAAATATTTGACTTCGTTATAACTCACAACTGAATACATATTTGTCTAGATTTATTCAATATGTGATTAGTCTTAAACAAAAATAATATTCAATGCGAAAGTCTAATATTATATAAAATTTAAAAAATCAATCATGCAATTAATATAATCAGCAACGAAGTTAGGAGCAGTGTCTTGTTGCATTGGTTAAAGTGCGAGGTGTAGTGAAAGTTAAGCGGTGCTCGAAGTGAATGCTCACCGAGGTCGCGTTGGCCGAGTGCCTGTTGGGGCGCAGGCTGGCGGACTGCGGCGCCGCGGACGGTGGCGGACGGTGGCGGACGGTGACGGTGAGAGGGCGAAAGTGCGTTAGTGGGCGTTAGTGGTCCGACGGTGCCCTCGGCCCCGACCGTCCATGCGACCGACGGCCGCGGACCGGCGGCACCGAAACGTCTTTTAAGGATAATCTTAATACACTAAAATTATCAAATTTTTCAGGATACTACACTACTATTGAAATAAATACTCTTCCTTATAAAAGTCGTGAATCTTTGTGGTACAATTTTTCTATGTCAATACATCTAACAAACTTAAACAAATTTTCAGAAACCATAAACAATAACTTTTATCATTAAAAATATGTCAATATTATGAATAGACAAATACGTTTAGAAATTAAACGACGAATTAAAATATTTTCAATAAGGTAACGTAATGTTCAATTTCCAGATGCAAATACACTAGTTATTGTGGTCTATACTCGATCTTGAGCTGATTAATCTGACTAAAATACGCCCTAAAAAGTTAATTTCATTCAATGATTAGTTTGACAAACTGAGGTGCACTGTTAACAGCAGTCGCATTCGCATCCAAATCACTCTCTCCCCTCTTCATGCCCTCCCGTACCTGATCGCCCACAATGACCTGCGTTGGCTCCTCCTCCTCCTCATCACGGGATGGCCTGGACTGTAAAGGTGAGGGGATCTCATTGATAATCTTTACATAGTATAAAACATATTTTTTACAAACGCTAGCTTAAATCTCATTTCGTAACTCGTTACAGCATGTAACTTAAATGAATCTTTCCTAGCTAATAATGCGAGTGCAGCGTGGTCGGACCTGCGCCCGCGGAGCCACGGAGAGGCCCACGTGGCGTGGCTCCGGCGGCAGCAGCAGCCACACGGCGCCGCCCACGACGCCCATGCCCAGCGCTGGGTACACGAACGACAGCGCCCAGTCGCGCTCCACCCACTCGGCCGCCAACACCGTTCCTGAGCACGAGATCCACTTGTTTATTTATTTATTCATCATAGAATCAACAGGACAAAGATAAAAGTGAAAGTTCAGGAGAAAGTTGTCTAAACTGATAATTTCCATTCAAATGTGTGTGCGCTACGTGTACATATTTGTTTGTGAGTGTGGTAAATATAAAATGAACAAATACGGCGATAAAGAGCGTATTAATCTGCAAACTAATAGTATTGTTGATATTTAATAATGATTAACATCCCTCCCAAAATAATTTATTCGGAAGCGGAAAGATATCTTATTCCGTAGAGGAGACAGCACTGCGAGGGACTCACCCAGGATGTTCCCGAGGGAGGTGTGCGAGTTCCAGATGCCGAAGATGAAACCCTTCTTGCTGTTGCCGAACCACTTGCCCACGGTGGCCACCGTGCCCGGCCACCCCGTCGTCTGAGCTATTCCCGCGCCCGCCTAAAACCCATCCCTCATATGGCTTGAACTGTGCGAATCTAATACATTATACATTCTTACAAAATACATTCTGAAAGTTGTTAATGAGTAAATAATGTTCCTCCAGTGGATTACGACTACGGCGGCCGATCTTTATTAGAGATCAGCTAACTACGCAGGTGATATTATAGTGCGGAATTGTACGCGCAAACACAGGCGCACTCTCTGTTCCTTTACACTCTCAAGGCCCGATTGGACGGATGACCGACACGACCGGAGAGAGATAAGGCACAGGATCGACTTTGAACGTGCCCATCCGACGCATGGATCATCTTATTTTTCAGACAATTGGGTGATTATTCCAAATTACCATAACCGACTAGGAAACAACGAAAACAATAAAAAATTGTTGAGTCCCCGCAGGATTCGAACCCACTACCTCCAGGTTCTAAAGCACACGCCCTAACCACTAGGCTACGGAGGCAGGCGGAGAAGTTGTTAATTACGGTTAGATCAAATACCAAATACTTTTAAATAATGTTTAATTACCAAAAGTCACACAACACATTAGCTTAAATGCAGTGGCTAGAACTACTTACCTGCACCAGGAGGTAATAAGAGATGGAGTGTATGCCCAGGGTTCGACCCAATCCGAAGAGATAGCAGAAGACGGCGGACACCAGCATTCCCAGTGACAGGAAGTACCTCAAGTCCACTCGTTCAGCCACCATGCCTATGTACAAGGAAAACGAGCTCTATCTACAACTTATCGATTAATAAAGCAGCAAATAAAAGTAGGAAGTTACAAGTTATTAAAAGCTACAAATCAAGAGACAATTAATACCAACCGGAGACGAACATAGCGCCCGCATAAGAGAACAGGAACGCAGAGTCTAAGGCGCCTAACAAAGTGTTAGCATCGCTCGTGTCTGAAATAATAAATAACCATTTATGATTCAGTACCTAAAACAAATAAATTATATGAAAATACGTTCATTGAATAATTATCTTTTCAATATCACAATCGTGAATGTGAACATAACACAAGGACATTATTGATGAAAACAAAACCAACTATGCGTAAAGAACTATTGTTGTCAAATCCGAGTTATTTAAGAATAAAAAATAAGGAATTGAAATCCTGCGAGGGCATCACACCCTTGAAAGTGTTCGAAACCTTGAGAGTTAAAATATAGCTATTTAAAACTAACGCGACAAAATCCGTTAAAAGTCCTTTTATTAATCAATGTCTATATTCATTCAAATAAAATTTTAAGTTAAACCCACGTAAATTATTTAAGTTTTTCTGAAAAATTGATCATTAATCTGTCAAACTGTTTCCTAATTTGTACATTTATTTCGTTAATAGTACTCACTGAAAGGCGCCCAGTTGCACCATTGGTCGTTCGAGGGGTCCACGTCTGGAGGTGGCTGGAGATTGCTGCAGTTCTGATGGAGGACACTCTTCACCACCGAGATCGGCTTCCGAGTCAGGTGGTACGTCATGTATGTGAAATATGTGAGCACTAGGACGGTCGCCTGGTACCTGAAACGGCATTTTGCTTTTATTTCATGGTTATTCACTATTATCTAATAATATATAGTTAAAGGGTACGGCTACTTGAGGTAGGTACCCTTGGTAGGGTATGATACAATGATCAAACTTATACAGAACGATTTACACATGATATCTTTTAGCACAGAAATCTACCTTTAAAGAAATAAAAAAGGTTGAAGAGGTTACAAATTTTGGGAAAATTTTAGTATAATTTTCTTCTTCATAAGTCTTTCTTGTAATCTGTACTCACAAGTCAGTCTTTTGTTGTTAATTATCTTGTATTATAGAAGATTATCGGTACAATGGATAAATTGGATAGTCCGATTAGAAAACCCAACGATCTCAACGATATCCATCAGAACACACGCGTCGAGGCCTGTGCTGCCCAGTAGGAATAAAAAATGAGAAATTTTTAAACGCTATGAAAAAAAATTCTGTTCCAGGATTCAAAGCTCTAAACATTTTTTACGGAAAACATACAAACATACATATAAAATGCCTTTGTGGAGTTTGTTAATGTAACAGCTGGTTGTAACGACATGGGCCTCAATGAACTACCACAACATCGACAGATTGTACGCAGATATACGTAATGATTCATTTTCCGTAGAAATAATACTTCAATCCTTTATTAATAATTTCTAAATGATCAATTTGTAACATTTCCAGGTCATTTATGTAACTAAATGTATTATATGATCTTGTAATTACATCAACGGCAGTGTTAATAGCGCATTTGTCATTGTCGCATCGGCACAAATAGATAATATAGAGGACTAATCATAATATGATATGCGTTAGGCTTGAATATCAATTATGTGACGTTTGCTCGTTTATTTAACGGACTCGTTTATTTAAAAGTTATTCAGTTGTTGCAATTTTTGTTGTAATTTTTTTTTAATATAAGCCAAATATATCAAATCCACTAATTTACGGATTTTTCACGTTACTTAAAGTTACTTAGTTCAGCCTTGTGACGAATTTACCGTTTTTCATATTACGTGATTTTTTCGCGCGCAAAATGTACGTACGTTTTCTATATTAATATAAACTACTCTATTACACCTACACATATCTCAACTTTATAACTATAATTATATTAGCATCCAATAAGCTACCATCGACGTTATTTTGCCTCCGTAGCCTAGTGGTATGGGCGTGTGCTTTAGAAACCGGAGGTCGTGGGTTCGAATCCTGCGGGACGCAATAAATTTCATTGTTTTAGTTGGTTAGGGCAATTTGGGCCGATCACCCAATTGTCTGAAAAGTAAGATGATCCATGCGTCGGATGGACATGTAAAAGTCGGTCCACCCACCAACCCGCATTGGACCAGCGTGGTGGGATACGGTCCAAACCCCCTAATGGATAGAGGTGTATTAGGGGAGGCCTATGTCCAGCAGTGGACTAACAAAGGCTGATGATGTGATGTGATGTGCGATGTGACGTTATTTTCGCCTTAATAGCGATAAACTTTATACTCAATTGTTTGTTGCTTACAAAATTTATAAAGCTAATAGATAAATATGTTTTCATACCGGAAAAACGATATGAACTATATCACATTTTTTAAAAGCTGCACAATGTTCATAAAATTACGCCTTAATGATTATTATCTAATCTAAGTTTAATCAGGACATTGATCAATCGTTATTTATGAAACTTGTGAAAACTGCAGGCAACCGATATCTTAGTCTATGCCTAAAAGGAATCGCAGTGACTTTTGCCAACAAAATATGAACATCTGGTAAACTAGACCTAACACAAGATACGTGTTAGGACAGCAACTGAATTCGATATTTTTACGCAACATTTCTTTTTGTTTGTCCATTGGCTTCTCGGTTCTTTATTGTTAAAAAAAAAAAGTATTTCCGATTATTTTGATTGCCTTCGTTATAAATTACCGGTGGTAGGTCCCCTTTTTACAGGAGACCGTTTGGGTGGTTACCACCGTGGTGCCTATTTCTGCCGCGAAGCAGTAGTGTGTTCCGGTTTGAAGGGCACCGTAGCCAGCGTATTTACTGGGTAAACGAGACTTAACACCCTATGTCTCACGGTAGGCAGTGCGTTGGCGATACCATTGGTATTGCCAATATCTATGGGCGTCGGTGACCACTTCCCATCAGGCGGCCCGACTGCTCTTCTGCCTGCGTATGCCATAGAATAAAAAAAATAGATTAATTTAAAAATTTGGACACTGTCAAGCGCGTATTCCCGCACATAAAATAATGTTTAGCGTCTGCGTAATGGACTTATTTTTAAACAAATCTAGTAATTTGCACTACACTATGCACATTAACGAAATCATTTTAAGTCGGTCCATTTATTTTCACAATAGATTGTTGAG
Organism: Lamproptera curius; assembly: GCA_029286875.1. Taxonomy (NCBI): domain Eukaryota; kingdom Metazoa; phylum Arthropoda; class Insecta; order Lepidoptera; family Papilionidae; genus Lamproptera; species Lamproptera curius. The sequence continues at coordinate 3,825,566 of JAGSMT010000027.1, read as the reverse complement.
TGCTCTATTTTTCGACTTTGTTGGAATTTAGGTCATTTCGCGGCTGCCGGCATCACACAACGATGACAGGTCCCGACCGTTGGCAAAAATGCTTAGTGATTTAAAATTAATACTGCCCTGAGTGATATTAGACGGCAAATACAGATTAAACCTTTTTTTTTAACCAGGAAATCTCGTGGATACCTTCTCTCTTACGGAAGGGATTCAGGTAAGTGAAGACTTACTCACTAAAACCCACTGGAACTCATCTCCTTCGTATATTATATTAGTGTGGGATCATATTTTTCACCAGCACCACATCATGAGTGTTTACCATTTGCGAACTCACCACAAGTCTTTAGACCCTTAAACAGCTTCGAGGCGTGCTGGGCACCCATCCGTCACGAGGACCCGTGATACGATTAAACCTGAACCAACACTACTCAACATTGTAATAACCATGTAAAGCAAAATCTAATCCATTTCTACAGTATCTGTTTAATGTTACTTTCTTTTTAAATAAACAGAAAGGCAAAAGCAAAGTTTAAAAATCAATTTTATAATTTACAAACAAGAGAGTATCTAATACTCATGGCACAATGTGCATGTAAATTAAATATTGGATTGAAACATCATTTTCTTTGCATCATATTCTGAAAATTAAACCATATGATTTGTACCGACTTAAAAAAAAACAGGAAAGTTACTTGATATAAATACACTTTTTTTAATGTATATTCTAGATAAAGAAAGATAATATTGATAAGGGATACATAACCCTTAAATTAAAATTATTTGTAAGGTAGAAATGTTTAGAGATAAACATATTCCATTATCAGTCAATTTTACATGCACACTTCCTTAATGATATCTATATAATATGAAATATTGTTCACACCATTTCATCATAATATACGTTTACGTTACATAACAGGATAATAAAATCGATTTCGACTATAGCGGCCTATATTCGAGACCAGCAAATGTATGCACAAAGTAGCACTTCCTTTTCCTTCACTAACATAGTCCGATGGGACAAACAACTGACACGAATGGAGAGAGATCGGTGCAAAACTGACTATTTACATGCCCATCCAAGTCAACAATCATCTTATTTTATAGACAATGGGTGACAAAAAATCCTACTGAGTGTTTTTGCCCATAACAAAATCAATGATTAAGTGCATCAGTTTGATGAATTGATTAAAAAATATTTTAATTTAATTAAAAATTAAATATCCTTTTTTCGAAATTCTGACACATTTACGCAATTGTCTGTTATAAAAAAGCAAAAACTCACAATGCCAGAAATAAAAAAGATAACATATTTCAATCAACAAATTTGCATGAATGTTAGAGTAATGTATGTCAAGAGTAACATAACAAAAAACCCTGTGTTTCACAACAACATTGTGAAGCCCGAGCGCAAATATAAAATGCGAAACGTAAGCAACACTGTTTATGCATGAACCATTTGAAATTTGATTTGCAGATCCAATTGTACATGTGATATCAGCGACAACTAATCTATAGACTTCCACAAATTTAGTATAATATATACTGCTTTTAAATTTGTTGTGATTGACTTGTTGTTGTTTCACTTTCATTCAGGATTTAAAATGGGTACATTGATTTAAATATCCAGAATATATTATACCATACTTTTTGTAATTTAATTATAATATCGACTGAAGAAAGCAGAAATGTTGTAGGTTTGTTTCCCAGGGTTGAAAAAACAGTAAAAAAATAATGTTTTTGATCACTACTTTATTATATGTATGATCAATACTTTTAAAGAATATAACAAAGACAAATACATAAAAGTTGTGATCAAAAATTTACTTTTTGAATTGTTATTTGGCTCTGATGAACAATTTCATTTTTGTCAGTCACACCATTTCTGTTTTATTCTGTCAATATGTTTGTCCTTTTATCTAAAAGTCAATTGATTATCTATATGTCAAGGCTTTTTGTTCTATTGACAATTCTAACATTGTAATGTCAATATTCCTTCAAACGTAATCTAAATATGATTTAGAGATTAACTTAATAATAGTATTTAGCGATGAAAAGTCAGAGTTGTACAAACGTAAACATGTTGCTATTTTAAAAGGTCAGGTTTCTTTAAAAGGTTCTCACAATTTAAGGTCAAGTGAACATAGATGTTTCTTATAATATGGTTACTCATTAGTCACCAGTTATCACCACCACACAAATGATGCCTTGTAGTGGCACTATTTGAGTCATAATTGCAGTTTATAATAATAATTTAAGAACTTTACAGTATGAAAAAATACAAACATATTAACACTTATAATCATTATCTTCATGCCAAATCATTGTAAAACTTAAATGAATCAACAACTTTATTTAATTGTATAAATGTAATTAAAGTTTTACTCAATACTATATTCCTTTATTTTTGATTGATTTATTTAACATTTTGCACAAAATGATGTACACAGTTGAGCTTTATGCCTTAGGCATTGTCTTATAGCCACCTTAAGATGTTTTAGAAAAGTCAAACTAGGTGCACAAGTTTGAATTGACATAAACTAAACAGTGCATGGTGAATCTAATAAGTATTCTATTTAAGCCATCTTTTAAAACACAACTAAGCTCAACTAATTGAATGTTACAATATTTTATAAACATATGCAATACTCAACAACTCAGAAAGTTTTCTAGAGAGTGAGTGGCTACATTTCTCATGCCTGTAGATTGGATAAGAGATGGAATTTCTGTAACTATAGTCTTTTTTGGACAGTGGTCATGTTCAATCTCAACCAATTTTTTAACCTATAGAGAAACAATTTTGTGCCAATTGAATTTGACATTACTTTATGAATTAAATAAATTCCATCCCAAATTTTAATAGGGTATAGATGAGCTTGCTTCTCAGTAAATCGGTACATAATATCCTAACCAAAAAGAAGTCAGGTTGGTGGTAAATGGTATTATATAAATTTTGCTGGATGATTTTGAAAGTATTAAATAGTGGCCGATACCAATATCAAAACAAAATACATACATACATATATATTTCAAAAATTAATTATTTTATTAAAAACAACTAGTTCTCACCATCTCAATCTGTTGATATGCAATCGTGGAAATAGCCACCCGCTTAGCCTTTGTAAGCACTGAATGCCGATAGGCGCATCTCGACTAATTCCGCTCATTTTCAACCACTTTTTTCGTTTTATGTTTTTCAAAAAGTCTAATTTTGCACCCCTCATATACGCTTAAAATGTTCTATCACTACATACATTGCTTCAACTTTAACGAAATTTTTTGTTTACAGTTTCAAGGTGGTCAACAATTTGCTTTATTTGAATTCAAACAAAAACAAAACATTAATAGATTAAGAAAAACTTGTAAGAAATCTTCGTAAGCAAATGAACTTGTACTTTTTGTGACAATTAATAGTTTATTTAAAAAGAAGCAGACGAATTTGAATTATTCACTAAGTATTATTTCCACTGACACGTCTTCTAACACTTTGACATTCTAAATTCTATGCTCACGTCAAACTCAACTCTTCTCAATAGAAACTGACAATGACCGTACGACCATAAGTTTTTAATGGCCATTACATTTTAGTGATATTCACTTACTTTTGTTATTAAGTTAATTATTCGGATAATAAGGACAGGATAATAATAAAAATATTTGAAAAACATAATGTTTTATCATCTTATATCACTCATTTAAAATTAAGGCAGGCAATTAATTTTATTACATAATTTATAATTGTAGCCTTTTTCAAAATAGGCTACAATTATTATTACCAGATATACAGAGAAATTGTTTATTTTAGAAGATATTTCTTTCTGGTGGCATAAATTTTGCAATGCGCATTATTACCAGTCTAGAAGGTATTATCCTAATTAAATGGAAAGATATGGAAAAGTACATTTTGTGTGCAGATTCACAGAATGGCAGAGTGAATATGTTGCTGCTGTGGTTAATACTCATAATTTTGGTTTTTGTTGTTATCGCTTATGATTCAAAGCGATATGACATCTGACCACCACACATAAAATCGCCGACTCTGGATGCGGATGGCGGAGTTTTTTCGAATTTAATGATATTTTTAAAGAACTTAATTAAATTGGGGAGAATTTTCGTTGTGGAAGCTTGCGGAAGCAGTGAGAGGTAAAGGGAAAATAGTTTAAAACATAATCTGTCAGAATATGATTATTTCTTCAATTTCAGATTTCCTAACGATCCTTATGTCAGGGAAATATGGATAAATAATATGCCAGTGTGTTTCATCTAAAATTTACCGATGCATTAGTTGTATGTAGCAAACATTTTAAAGCTCAAGTTTAAGTTGCTTGTCTATCACCAGTATAAAAATTAATGAAAGAAAATTTTTTGTTTGTTTTGTACGATACTAACGTATGATCCTCAATCTATAATTGAAGATACACATAATATTAAACTAAACTGTTCTTTTCTTACCTAAATCTTACAAAAGATAGCTTAACGTAATTTAATCTCCGTCCAGCTGCGTGTCATGTCCCACAAACATCAGCAGGTAAGTACCATATGACGCAAGTGTGAAAAGCAAGCAAAACAGGAAATGTGTAGTGCCGCATAGGCTTAGTTTATCGTTGGCGACAATGATCTCCTGAAGTCAGATCACAGTTTTTTATAACATTTGTCGTTAAATCATATTTCAATATAGTCACCATAGCCAAAGGGGGGCAAAAGGTACAGTTACTAGCTCGTGCTCGGTAACAATAGTGCGACAACAGCTCAATCCTGTTGTACATAGTACTTATTACATCCATGGGAATAACAGTTTTGAACATGATGTCCTTTCTCCGGTTACTATCACTGTATCTGCCATGTTGCAATGTGTCCTTATATCAATAGGCTGGCGAGTAAGCTTAGCTCAGCAGCTTATGCAGTTAAGAAAATTAGACAACTAACTGATGTTGATTTGATTGAACGTTAGGTATATTTTACTTATTATCACAGTATAATATCTTATGGCATTTTACTGTGGGAAACGCGGCTGAAAAATAGACGATTTTTGTACTACAAAAAAGGGCGATTCGTGCAGACCGTAACCTGGGCCCCAAAGAATCCATAAGACAAATGTTTACTGAAATTAACGTTATGACTGTTTCTTCCCAGTGCATGCTTGAAAATATTATGTTTGCTCAGAAACATAAAAACTAATTTAATAAACATTACATGTATACATTGTGTTACATATCATGAAATACTGGGAATCAGAATAAACTTGTTCTTCCAACGACAAGACTTTAAAGATCAATGAAATCTTATATGGAGCAATGTATACGCTTTTACAACAAAATCCTAGAAAACGTTTAGCTTTTGTCTGTTAATAAATTTAAGGAAGTTGTTAAGGAGCGTTTGTGTGTGAAAGCATATTATTGCAGCAATGACTACGTTCATGATAACACACCCTGGTAATGAATTGTCAATAAGAAAGTGTAATGCTTCCGTATTGAATAAATATATTTGACTTTGACTTTGATATATCGCAGATTCAATGAAACAAGTAGGATAATGCAGCTATCACATCGCATTTGAATTTAATCAAACCAAATCTGCACAGTCCGACATGGAATCATTTATTGCGGACAGTAGTTATATCCGTAATTACATTTACGTTTCATGCTTAATAATTTTTTTAATTATATATAAGTTATTGAAATTTAACTACGTCCCAAAGACCGACTATAAGAAAAATGTTTCTAAACAACAGTTTTTTTTAAGACAGGTAATATTTATTAGCTCTTAACAAGATTGAATAACGATGTAATACGGGCTATCACGATACACAAAATTAGCAATTTCACATGTAGTTAAATGTTATAATTGCCTCATGATTGTTCAACCAAAATGTAAAAGCTGGCTCTGCGATATGATGTTCGATGTAAGTTTATGTATATACATATCTATGCAAATAAATAAATTTGAAGCGTATGTTTATATAACTTCAAAAACACAGTTTTTAAATGATAACATTGTGATATATAATCGTTACATATAAAAAACAACTTATTTTACGTAAAAAAATCCGACTTAGGTCCCAATTTTTTTTACAAAACACTAACAGATTTTTAAATTTACTAGACATCACGCAGACTATATAGTCATATAGCTCGGCTGCTATACAGTCATATATATATATATATACATAAATATTAATGACCACAAAAATATCATTACGTCCATGGTGCCAGCAGTTACTAATTTTATTTTAATCAGTTCGTTTTATATTGTAATCAGGAGTCTGAAGTTCTTTTCAATATTTAATATTTTCAGAGGTACAGTCTAGTTGTGTTATGTGCGTCAATGGCCATAGCGACCATCAGCTTCCAGCACAGCGGCTGGCTAGATCGTGTGGTACAGTATCACAAGAACAATTTCATAGCGGACTTGAAAAAGCTACCGCGCGTACAAATAAAAGGTATCTTACATTTATTTGTAATTGGTATTAAACTGTCTGTTATAATTCTTAAATATATTTAAAGTAGCATAAAATTTAAAACTGAGTAAATTTTGACAAAATTGTAATTCTAGAAGTTTCCCTTTTTGGCGGATTTATTACGTTGATACAAACATATTTGTACAATATGTATAATACAAACATGTTCCCTAAGTTTGTATCTGCGGCTGCGGTAACCTGGAACTATGTTACAGTTTTAGGAAATGATTAGGTTTTATTGTTCATTACTTATTGTTATTTTGTTACCATAAGATCGTTTCTAGTTTTATTATAATTATAAATTTTATGTACGGACCAAATTTCTCTGTACCAGCAAAAAGATAGATAGTAGATAATGCAATATTTGCAAGAATCAATTGTTGCAAGAAGCTTTAATAAATTATTTAATTCTTAAACTAGAGTTAGGTTCCACGAAAATGCAAAGTAACATATTAATTCTATCAATAGTGTAATGTATAATCGAAAAAAAGTTTTTGAGAAAATTTATCTGCTTTTGGATATAAACATTTGATTTGGTACATTCTAGAAAGCATTTGTTTTAAATAGGTTACATTAAAGTTTAACTTTGGCAGCATCTGTGGAGCGTGCCCCTTACGGTTACGTAGACCCTACCACCTGGGATCTGGAGTCAGTGTTGCGCCTGCTCGACCTTTTGCAGCATAGCAACGTAGCAGCCCCTGTACTGCAATATTTACGCAGGTCCATGACAAGTCGTCGCATGAAATATGCAGAAACTTTTAAAGCGTTCCCAGTTTGTCTAAGGTATTTGCTAGTTATGTATATTAGATTCAATTGCCTACGATTATTTTTGATAGGAGTGGGCTTGTTTCTTTTTACCAAAGGGATTTTTGAATTCCTACTGTAATTAGAAAAATTTTGCCTATATTTACATAACTAAGGCGTTGTTCCATAAAGTCTTTAGACACCTAGTGGGTGAAGCGAAATTCTTGTTGCTTTTTGGATGTTGATTGCCTGACTTATTCAGATCACACATCTTATTTAATATTAAGCAAGCCCTTTTGGGGGTAGAATTTCGTAAAACCTCACCCTTCTTGGCAAAAGAAATATTTATGCCAAATTTAAAGTTTAACGCTTCAGAGATATTGTGATCAGTGACTTTAAAAACGGGATATCCCATATATATGTGAATAGATGTACAATAAAATTGCGCATATTGAATACTAAATGTTGTGGTATGTTCATGTTAGTAAGAAATCAAAAGTTTAAAGAGTACAAGAGTATCCCCTAAAGGAGGTCGACAGGTCGACTATAAACTTTAGAAAGCTGAAAATGACCCATCATTTGCCGCGTGTTGTCTAAAATAAGTCTCATTACACCTTTATACTCTTAACTCCCATATATTTTACTTCATAATTCATTAATGTCATTAGCGATAAAAAACATTTCTTTAAAATTATAACAGTTTGTACGCCCAAATATTAATGTATGCACATTTTGAATATTACCTTTTTTATGTTTATTGTTTTTCACATAGAACCATCCCAATTACTTCTACTACGACATAGATTCTGTCGATTACGACATGATGGCGTCCAGCGACATACCCCCGGGGGAGATCACCGACGACAGCGTAGTCGTGATCTCCAACCCGGCGGAGGCGCGTCTGCCGGCAGCCCAGATCAGCGTCAGGTTGCTCAGGTATGAGAGGCATTGCTCTGAACATTGTGTAAGTGTTACTGTTGACTGGTCCTTAACTAAGGCTCAGGAATTTACAAAAGTTCAAAAAATTATTTTCAGTATGTTTTAGATTTATTTATTTATTAAAGAACTCTCTTGAAACATTCTATACCACAGACAAAAGACTTTGTTTGTTTGAAAATTTTAAAATATATGAACATTGGTTTTTTATACGTATTAAGGAAATTGGGCTCACGACATGATGAAATATGAATTTGTTAAAGACTGTTACTTTCGAGTAAAAAACAAAATCTAATTCTTTCGGTGCTATAAGTCCTTTGATTAAAAAAAAATAAAACTAAAACTAATATATAGAATTAATTTTATTTACAAAAAGAGTGTGTATACGAATGTTCAATGTAAAGAAGTACTTGTTAACATGTTATTTCTTTGTAACCGTTTTTACTTACGAATTTCATTTAGTCTGTAATGTATTAGAAGATGAGGTCGTCTATATTTTAAACTTTGATTTACATTTAGAGATTGAGGCTAGCGATGTGTTTATGAACTGCCCAAGTTACTACTTAAGTTCACCTTAAAACTTTCCGATCAGAATTTCAAAAAAGTTAGCTCCGCTCCGCTTAAACAGTAGCGTAACTAATTATGGCACTGTTCGTTTATTGCAAATTATTTTTAAAGGACAAGCACCCTGTAAATTTGCCGATTAACAGTATAATCTAGTCACTATAAAGGTTGAATCTCTGTTAATACAAAAGGTGATTTATAACTTAAATTTTTAGAAACTTTAACATGTTATTATTTATAAACCTTTTATTCGAGTTTCCATTTAGTGCTATTGATGTATTTAAAAAATGCTTTATATTATTAAATTTGATTTAGGTTCCAAAGAGAGTTTTGAGCAGAAGACAGCTAGATATATGCTCACAACTAATTTTAGTGCAATTAGAAAATTATATAGACATTTCTAGTCCAACTTTTGTAAAATACAGTGTCTAATACGACACAAACTTTGTAAATTAATAAAATTATACTACAAGACATCTCTTTCACATAAAAAGCAAAGTTTAAAATCAGTTAATACATCATACGATACTTTAATGTCGTATACATAGATAGATTTTTAATACTAAACTTTGAACTCACATTTGTTCAGAATCTTAATATTTCAATGACCCATTTCGAAACTAGTTATTTAAAATATGTTTAACTCAGTTGTAAATGAAATTATTAGGTTAAATGGTGAGTTATACTTAAAACATAGACATATGCTGTCACGAATTTTATTTTAGGCCAATTCAAGAAATATTATTGTGCAGAACATAGTTCAAGTCCATCTTTTAAGTTTGAGCCGGTGTCTATCTATTAAATCACTTATTACAAAATAAAAAAAAAATATACCACAAGACATCTACTGCCCATCATTAAAAAAAAGAATGATTAAAATCGGTGAACTAAGAGCGGAGCAACGAAGTAACATGTCTATATTTTATACGTGTTTTTTCGTATAGTGCAAACCTGAAAGTACTTTATTCATAATCAGTAACATATTCCAATGACCTGATTTTCAAACTAGGTTAAATTTTGTCCCAAAATTCAGTTAAAAACAAAACTAAATATGTCGGTCAGCTTTTGTCGGTCCACTGCTGGACGCTGGGCTAATGCACGCCACCGATTTCGATCTTCGAGGATTCTCATCCAGCAAACGTCGTCACTTCATCGTGCAGCAGGACGTCCCACACTACGTTTGCCGAGCATCGAGCATTATCCACTTCCACCAACATCCGATCTCCAACGGTCCAGCCCTGCTAGTTTCATGTATGGATCGGCCACTGGCACCACTGGCATTTTAATGTACTAATCCAATGTCAAGTGTCGCTGATGCGGTCCTGAGGAGACACCGAGTATATGCCTTATCAGACTCGCTGCAAGTTTTCAAATTTCAGTTGAATCAGTCTAAACCACTGCAAACGTGCCATCGATCAGCCCCGATTAACATCCTCGTTAAACATGACTTTCATTTTACCTAAGTTCATCCAATGAGTGAAGTAGATTTAGCTAGACTTAGCACCATTTTCTGCAGATCCATTGCAGTCTCAGTCATCATGACGATATCGTCTGAAATAGTGACCACTATTCTTTTTCTTAAAATGCCATCTCATACCGGAGGTCAGCGGTCATCATTGCCATGCGTACTTTATCGACACTATTACAACAAATAAATTATGCAATAGCACGTTTAGAGAGCGACGATTCGAACCCACGACCTCCGGTTTCTAAAGCACACGTCATACCACTAGTCTACGGAGGTGCCTCACCTCCGTAGCCTAGTGGTATGGGTAATACAACGTACAAGAAATAACATTTGCAACTTTATCAGTTTTTATTCAGTGAAACTCATATTGGCGTGTATAAGCTAATTGGGTACCTCCTTCATTTCTGAAATCGGTCAAAAAAGCTTAAGCAACAAATTACATAATGCATTTATAAGCTTCATTGATTTATTATTTTAGACACTGGAAACCCATGAACAAAACAACGACTACCGCTGCGAGGCCAACACAACTGAAGTTACAGGTGCAACAAATGGGGACGCCAATGTGACTATGACCGGTGAAGTTTTATTTTGTTTTTTGTTTTCTCCCATATCAATGATCCAATTAGTTTCAATGAGGAAAATACAGTTACTTAAGAACGCAACAAAATTATACAAAACCTATCAAATTTTGTAAGGACTCAATACTTATTTAATAGTGTCCGACGGAAATTTCGGTTGCGGTTCGGTTTCGACCAAAAATCAAGTTTCAGCCGCAGTTTCGGTTTCGGCCGATTTTCGCCGAAACTTTTGCCGAAACCGAAACTTGTTTCATAAATTGCCATGTTATTAAAAATTTAACGCTTTCAAAATGTAAACCAAATTGTAGCGAAAGTTAAGTTTATCATTGCTACAACCGAGCTCAAATCAGTCGATTTTAGTACAGGCAACCATTCCAAGCTACCTAAAAGAAATTGATGATTCTTCTAGAACGACGAGAAGGGATCAAAAAGTAGTGAGAACAACATATATACTCCTTGGAAACAAAAATAAATAAGTACTGGAAGGCATGGCTCGTAAAAATGATCTTCGATTCTCTTTGATGTTTTTCTGAATGTAGTAATTTGTTTGCTTTCTCTCGAAAATTAATTAAAACCAAGTGCGGGCTGATTAGTAAAAACCTCTGTTTAAAAAAATAACGATGCATGAGATTCAATGCGATTTGAAGGCAACATTCGAGTAGTCTGCTCTGGAGTATTATGAGCTTCTCAACTTCGAGTGAGAACGAGCACGGAAGACGAATATCATTGCAGCCATCCATCGACCTGAGTCTTCTTTTAATTTTTTTAATGCCAACATAGGCAGACAAGCAGTCGGGCTACCTGATGGGTAGTGGTCACCGTCACCTATGGACTTTGGCAATACCAGTAGTATCGCCAACGCGTTGCTTACCGTGACATGGGATGTTAAGTCTCGTTTACCCAGTAAATACGTTGGCTATGGTGCCCTTCAAACCGGAACACAGCAGTGTTTTCACACTATTCCTTGCGGCAGAAATAGGCACCGTGGTGGTACCAACCCAAATAGTCCCGTGTATAAAGGGGACCTACTATAAGTTACAAGAAAAATTCCAAGAAAACGCTGCCAAATTCAAAAAACTGTTTTGAGCGATCAATATCTGTAAATAAATTCAAAATGTGGTAAAAAAAGATTTGTGTGTTTAACGATATTATTGATGTAATGACTTGATAGATAACACGTCCTGGTACTGAACTGCTTGCTCGAGGCTATTTCAAACTCTTAAAATATGATGTTGTATGCAAAAATTTATATAAAAAAAAGACTCGCTGAGTTTCTTACGCCGGTTCTTCTTAGGTCAGAGGCTTACATATCCAAACCAGTGGAAATTTATTTGACAATCAATAAGAAAGCGTAATGCTTCCATATGGAATAAAAATATTTGATTTTGACTTTCATATGGAGGTATTCAATCCATATTGACACAACTTTTGAATAAAAGAAAAGTCTCCGCAAGATTCCGAGAATCAAAAACAATATCGACTTGACATTTCGAAGATATTGTTGGACAAGTTAAAAGAAGATTCAGAAAACTTTGTTATCTCGTTTTGTAACTGGGTTGTTTGTAAATGGGTTAATCCTTTTAACCAGGAGACAAAATAGAAATCTTCTGAATGGAAACGGCCTTCCGCGCCAAACCAGAAGAACTTTCATGCCGTACCATCGGCTGGCAAGGTTATGGCCTCAATATTTTGGGACGAGTATTTAAGGGGAATATGTAGAAAAATTAATAATTGATTACTCTCATTATATTCTTCCTCATTCTCACTACTTTTTGATCCTTCCTTGAAATTGCAAATACAAATCAAAGTATAAATTAGTAAGATCTAAAAACACCAATACTAAGTTTTTAACGCAACAGCAACAATTAGTAATTCGTTTATTGATAACTAAATTTCGCTCTGAGAATTTTATTTGAAAAATAATTCTTTTAATTTTAATATTTTATTATATGAAGAAATTACCAACTTAAATAAATCCTAACCAGAAACTAATTATACTGTGTCTCATTTCAAGTCTTAGTTAATGTAGAATAATGGCTAAAAAGCATCAAATTTCAATACTTTAAGAATTTTATTTCGATTTCGGCCGAAACTGAAGTCATGGCGAACTTTCGGTTTCGTTTCGCTGGAACTGAAGTCATGGCCAAACTTTCGGTTTCGGTTTCGGCCGGAAAACCAGTTTCGATCGGACACTATTGTTTAATTATACCCCTGGTACAAGTTACGTCTTCTTTCAATAATTTATTAGGTTAACTACATATTTTAGAAATAACAGCCTAAATTATGAACTGTATGGTATAGAACAAACAAAAGTAACACGAAGGTTATTTTCTTTAAAAAATTAAAACACATTGCCGCAACATCCTGACAATATTTTTGATTCCGTACATAACGAATAATAAAACATTGTTATATTACATCACATAAACGGTTAAATAAATATCGTGGAGGCCAGTAACTTAACCGCGACGTGTTTTATCAAATTATTAAATACGATAAATCTTCGTGTTTTCCTCAAATATGTATAATAAGTGTTAGTAATATATGCTTTGAATAATATTTTTAGGTGTTGGAGGTAACGTCTCAGAGACGACTGCTGCCATCGCCGCAACCGCTGCAGCCGCATAGTGCTTCGTTGGGATTAAAAATATATGTAATAAATAACTATACCGTTTATTATTTTCTGTATGTGTCTGCCTTTATTGTCATGGTGGCCAAGTCATCCAAAATTTTCTGCTAAGGTAAAAAACCAAATTGTTAAGCTTCTGATTAATGAAATTAATAAACTAAACTGGTATGTACGCAGCTGATAACTTGGTGTTAAATTCCAATAAAACGAAATGCGTTTGTTTTATGAACCTAATTAAGAAAAATATACGTTGACTGTTAAGTAAACTTCTGCCATATGACGGTTGTACTGAATTTTATTGAAACAAATTAGTTATTCCGGTTTGTCAACACTGTATTTTGTAAACAGTTTTTTAGTAAAACAATGTGTATATAACTTTGTGTACTGATTTCTAACTTATTTGATCGAGTAAATTAAGGTCAATGCGAATAAAAAAAAATTTAGAGATGTGCTGCTAGTTTTGAACTTAATATTTTTTATCGAGCGTAGTGAGGAGACGAGTACCTATAAGTTAACCTGATAATGTGTCCAGCTCAGAGAAAATGCAGGATAAGACGCCACTAGTTCTCTCGTCGCCCCGAGACACTGGATATTACGTGTCGTTTACTTTGTGTATACACACACGGCAGCTTTTCCATACAACCGCTTCGTGACAATAATATACACCGCCGTGGTGCCTCTTCAGGCGTCCCTTTACAAACAGATTCATCATCATCATCATCATCAGCCTGTGATAGTCCACTGCAGGACATAGGCCTCCCTAATACATCCCTCTATCCATTACAGGGTTTTTTGGACCGTATCCCACCACGCTGGTCCAATGCGGGTTGGTGGGTGGACCGACTTTACATGCCCATCCGACGCATGGATCATCTTACTTTTCAGACAATACAAAGAGATTAGCTTCTAACATTCACGACGTTAAACACGCAGCAGAGCAATACAGAAAAGGCAAAATAAAAGAATAGGTAACATCATGGAATTGGAATTATTTATTAAAATATTATTTACAAAATATCGAACAGATAACACGGCTGTTGCTATCTTATGGCAATACAGTGCATCGTGTACCCTACAAGCTTCCTCGCGGATCGGATGGGGGCGATGGCGCCCCTTTTGCACAGACAGCACTCATTGTAACTGCTCCGCGGCCGACTTATACTATATTTACAAGGCGTCGCGCCATATCTTAAACAGAACATAACTAAACGATAACGTTTTGGAATAAATAGTCAACGCGTTCAGCGCGTACGGTATCAACATAATATACAGATATATGCAATTAAAATTAACATTGGCAGATACGATTGTTCACACTCGCGTTGAACTGGCACTCGTGGCGTTGGCGTATGCGATTACAATTAGCATTGCGCATTTAGTCAGTTACAGACTAAGTGCCACAGCGAGGTACTTCCAACCAACATGCGACACGACAGTCGCTCCAAAGAGTCTCAGGCGGTCGCTTAAAATCGTTTAGTCTCAAGTACTTTTATTACTTAAACTGATTTCTAATAAGTCGTATGCTGCTTGTAAAATCTACACATCAGAATTTAAAACAAATAGGGTATATCATAAACACTCACACTCTTACGACTTTATATTCAAGAGTCTCATTAACTTAATAATCTTTTGTGGTTATCAATCATATGGCACTTTCATACCGGTCCAAAAGGAATATTTAATGTTACTAAGATTTAGAAATATCAATTAAAGCGATTTATTCTCCTAGCATTAAACTACTCAATTGATGAAACAAATTAATGTCCGTGGTTTTGCTGCGTACTTATACCCTGAAAATTTGTTAAAGACGAAATCACAACGTTATTGTACTAGCCACCTCAACATGTTAATTTAATGTCGCTATTTACAAGCGATGGAAAATATTTTAAACTATATTTTAGTGACGCATACAGTCTCAAATCATACTTGATAAAGAACTATAAGCACCTATACGAGTATAGATACTTTAGTCTTTTATTTAAGCATAGGGATTGTTTGCACTTTTTAGTCGATACTCGATCACCGATCAATGTTCGCTCTCGAAGCTTTCGACGTCTAGTCAGGCCGTGAGGCTGGTGATGAGCTGCTGGCACAGTTTCCCGTACTCCCTGTGGTCTCCGGAGATGCGCCTCATCTTGAGGCCCTTCTTTTCCTTGGCCTTGTTCTCGCAGAGCGCCAACTCGATCTGGATGCCCCCGGAGTACTCCAGGTTGAGGAAACCGGTGAGCGCCTCCGAGTCGTCGTGCCTCTCCTTCGTCTCCCCCGTCTCCACGAAGATGCTCTGCGGAGGGACCCGCGTGTTGATGGTCTCTTTGAGCAGCTCCACTATCCTC
The DNA here is from genome assembly GCA_029286875.1 of Lamproptera curius. Classification (NCBI taxonomy): domain Eukaryota; kingdom Metazoa; phylum Arthropoda; class Insecta; order Lepidoptera; family Papilionidae; genus Lamproptera; species Lamproptera curius. Next base: position 3,809,860 of record JAGSMT010000027.1, on the reverse strand, counting down.
TGCGAGTCCAGCTGCGAGCAGACGGTGGAGAGCGCCAGCTCGTAGTACTCCTGGAAGCAAGAAACCTTCTGCGGACTAAGGAGGATCGGGATCTTCTGCTCCTCGGGGCGGCAGACGTCGGTGAGGCGCAGGTCCATGGTGGAGCGCTGCAGCCGCTCGATGTCCTCGTGGCGCGGCTGCAGCGGCGCCAACAGCTCCTCGCCGCACTCGCGCACCTCCCCGAGCGCGCCCTGCGCCGAGAACGAGGAGCGCGGCGTCTCGCCCCTCTCCGAGAAGCTGCCCCTGCCGAGGTCGCTCCGCTCCGAGAAGGAGGAGCGGCCGAGATCGCCGCGCTCCGAGAAGCTGCCCCGGTCCGAGAACGAAAACGATTCGCGGTGCTCCGAGAAGCTGCCTCGGTTCTCGCTGAAGCCCGAACTCACCGATACGATGTTCGAGTAGATCGACTGAATGTTCTGCTCGCAGTTGGGCGACGTGTTCGCCGAGTCGTTGCTGAGGGAGTCGTCGCTGAAGCCTAGCGATTTGTCGGAGCCACGTCTCAGGTACTGCACGTCTTCGGTGAGGAACTTGTTGGTCTCGTCGACGCTCTCCTTGGGCGACTGCATCTCCGTGTCCCTGTCCAGGTGCGGCTCCAGGTCTTTGGGAAGGTCGAGATGGGGCGGCGGCTCCGTCTCCTGGCTGACCTTCCTGCCGATGCCTTTCGTGATGGACGGCCTGTCGTCCAGGTCCGAGGGTTCCGAGATCACGAACTGCGGCAGCGGATACTTGGCGTTCTCCAAGCTGTCGACGCTGTCTTCGGAGGAGGACGCGACCAGAGTTATCTCGGAGCCCAAGCAGTCGGTGAGGCTGATCTGAGGATGGCTCGAGACGTAGCTGGGGAATTGGATATTTCTCATCTCTTGGACGAATGCCTTGCTGTCGCCGTTGTGGTTTCCGTTGCCTATCTCCTCCTGTATCATGTCGAGCGGCGAACCGGGATTGGAAATGGGGGAATTGTTGAGTGATCGGTGGGTGACCATATGTAACTGGGGATGTACCATGGGGTGCAGTTGAGGATATTGGCCGGTGTCCATTTCGACGTTACTTCGAAGGTCGAGCGGCGTGGAGGTGGGCTGTGGAGTGCCTCTTGTAATGGAACCCGTATGAAGATAGCTGAGTCCCTCGGTTATTTGATGAAGAGGCGAGCCGGGGCTGGCGGGGGAGGCGTGGCCCGATAGGAGGGCGTAGCCCTGCGCGTGCAGCGACTTTACGATTTCTTGCGATATGTTCACGTGCGGCGAGCAAAGGTTGTGTAAGTTTATGCCCATTTTAAGCGCCAGATCCTGAAAAAGGATACCGACGTTATCTTTGAAAAGTGAAAGTAAAGATTGCGTATTTTTTTTATAATATTGAAAAAAGCCATTGAACAGTAATAGGTGGGGAGGGCCGACCTGCGTGAGTAGCAACGAGCGCGACAACTCGTTGGCAGCGGGCTCGTGCAGCGCGGCCGCGGCGGCCAAGAGGGCGCGCGCCGCCTCCGCCGACAGCGCGCTCAGCTCCAGCGGCGGCGGCGCCGAGCAGTGCCGCGGGGACCCTGCCATCGGATCAAAATAAAACATGAAGCGAAATGTTTAACCACGGTTTACGCAAAGAAAGAAATGAGATATAACGATCCGTTCAAAATATCCATCGTGCAGCTGCATCGTGAGCCTCACCGGGAACCGAGGTGGCGGGCGTGTGCAGCCGACTGTCGGGGCGCGGGGGCGAGGCGCCGGACGCCGCGCTGGAGGCGCCGCTCCGCCTCTCCAGGCCGCGCTGGCAAGGACAGTCGCACTCCAGTCAGTCGACACGTACAACAAGAAGGAACGATAGCGGAGATGAGGCGGAGATGAGGCGGAGAGGCTCACCTGCAGCTGCTGGTACTCGAGGCGCGCCGAGGCCAGGTCGTGCGCGGCGCGCGGCGGCGACGACTCCGCGCGGCGCACCGGCGAGTAGCGCTCCGCGTGCTCGCGCGCTGCGGACGGAGGCCGGTTAGATTCGCGCGCGATCGCATTATGCGGCACAAGCGCGGCACACGCACTCTACGACATCGAAACTGAGCCATCTATTAATGCGAACACATCAAAACGCATGCACACTAAAGAATAAATAAAAAAAATGTGAGGGAAAAGGGGGTGACCGAGAGCTTTCTCTCACTCGAACTTCTATACTGAAAACCCGAAGTCTTCGCTTTCCGAGGTCTCGGTGCCCTGACGGAAATGACATTGATGAATGCTGATAAGTAAGAATAATTGCAAAAAAGTAAAAAAGAGAAGCGACCAATTACCCATCTCCTGCACCGTGGCCAACATCTGCAGTTTGACCCTCTGGGGGCCGGAGTACTTGCGCTGTCGGCCGTACTGTCCCACGGCGGCGGAGGGCGCGGCGCAGGGCGTGCCCGCCGTGATGGAGCCGCCGCCCTGCAGCGCCCCCGCGATGGAGCCCAGGCTTTGGCTCTGGAAGCCGTCCTGGCCCCCACCGGGCCTTGGTACCCTCCCACGGGGCTCCCGCCCGTTATGAAGCCGGACGGACTGACCGACGGGACCGAGAAATTGGCGGCGCTCATGAAATTGAAGTCCAGGCCGTACCCTGTCTCGTAGCCCGGCGACGTGATCGGTGTCCCAGTGACGATGGAGCCCTGGGAGTGCTGGGCGAGCGCGCCGTGGCTGGGCGAGAAGGGGCCCGCGGGCGGCGTGTAGGGCACGCGGCCTGGTTGGTGACGGGCGTCCCCGACACGATGGAGCCCTTGCGCGCCATCAGGCTGCCCTGCGGGATGGTCTCCAGCAAGGGCACTATCTTCTGCGGCCCCTGGGCCTGCGCCCCGTATCCGGCGGTGCCGGCCGTGATGGAGCCCTGGCCGGGGGTCTGTGGACCGCTCGGGCTCGCGTTGGAGGCCGAGGGCGGGCTCTGGTAGCCGGGAGGGCCCTGGTACTGATAGCCGCCCTGAATCGAGGGCGGTAAATAGTTCCTCTTCATTCGCGCTTCGACTTCCATTACCAGCTCTGGACTTATGACTAAGAGGGACGATGGTGAAAAAAGAAATAAAACAAAATTAGCAAAAAAAATGCAAATCAATACTGCAACCGCATGCACTACTCGGTCGCGAGATGCAAACGTATAAGGAAAGCCACGGCAACTCTAACGTGTTTAGTGTGAACAAACAAAGTGTCAAGCTCAAACCCTACGTGTTACGGGTGCGCGTGCGAGGGGTCAAGTCTAGCTCCGGGCGGTGGGCCCAAAGAGCGGCCCACAGAGGGGCCCAAAGAAGGGCCCGTAGAGGGGCCCAAAGAGGGGCCCGGCCGTGCCAGCAGCGGAGGTACTCACCAGGCGGCCGCTCGGTGACCGTGAGCAGCCCGGTGCGGCGCACGCGGATGTTGGCCGTCGACGAGGGCGACGCGCTCGTCTGTAACGTGGGGCCGTACGGTTATGGATTTTATTAATTCGTCGTAACATGATCACAATGTTTCGCTAACCTCCAACACGAAGCTAATAAAAAAGCAGTACAATTTCAGCACGTTTCATCACACGACACTTTTATAAACTTTATTGTAAGAAAAGTTTAATAAATCAGAATGAACAAGAAGAGCGGGGAGCCGCTGCGTGACGCCTGGCAAAGGGTCCAACGTACCATGGGATCGGTGCAGGAGTTGGAGGTGGCCACGTTCACCGCGTCCTCCGTGGTGGCCATGGTGTGCCGCTTGTTGCTGCCGCGGTTCAACATGTACCTGCGAAGTGCCACAACTATTGGTTTTCTTCCTGATTCTGGCTTTCACCAGTTTGTTTCCTCGGTTTCTATAAAATACTAGAAGACCCTGCCACGCGTTGCTGCGGCTTGTTTTTACTTATTTTACATTGTAGTAAACAATTTAAGGGCTTAAGATAAACGGAAAGAGAATATAAGTCATGAGGACCACCATTTTTAATAGATAAATGTCATTTGTAAAAAAAACAGTTACACCTAAAAACATTGAAAAAACAACACTGGCATAAAAATCGATTGGATTGGTATTTAAAGTGGACAGACTGAAGAAGCTTAACAAAATGTTCTTTCTGTTGATATCGTGCAAAATTCTATACAAAATAATTATATTTAAATTTTTTTTTTAATTTTTACTTTTTATTAAAAATGTTATAATTTTGTGTGTCCAACTAATGTGCATATTTTTTTTGTTTTAGTTGCATGGTCATTAAAAATCTAAGAATAAAAGTTGATTACATTCGTCGCAAGCGTAAGGAACCAACCATCGTATGAAATAACGAATATACAGTACCTTCTAATGTATCCATAGCGCTTGAATATGCCATAAAAATATTTCCTGTATATAGGATGCAACATAACTTTTATCAATTTTGCTCTGTAGAAATAATTTCTAATTTTTACATTTTATGTTGTGGGCACATGTTAGGAAGCTATTTTTATCATTACTTTTTTTTCTTTGATGGCCTGGTATAAAACAACGGCGTTATGAATTTTTGTATAATGGCATTTTGTTTTAAAAAATATATATATAATTATTATAAAATTATAAATATATATATATATACGATAGATAATAATTATTAAAAAATGAAATGAACAAAACTAATTAATTTTAACCAATTACTTTTCATTGTCCCATATCTTCTAATATCAACGAAAAGTTAATAATATTAAACAGCGCCATCTACTAACAGACACAACCCAACACTAGATATCGCCAACTGTCACAATCGTTTGGTAGCTAACATTTTGCATCAAATAATAAAAGACAAATAAATTGTTATAAAACATTATTGCGATTATAAATTAAGATGTAAGCTATTCTATCTTATAAGTTGGATTAAACTGCACATTGTGGGCAACTATATTTTAAAATCGGTTAAGTATTTTAGGAGTTCAACCCGGGTAAACATCGTGACACGAGATTTATATACATTAAGATAGTACTTGTAAACGGACAAGCACAGCCTGATGGGAAAAGTTACTTCGTTTGGGGTAGGTACATTTTTACCGTCAATGCTTTCATGGTCGACTGGGGTTAATTTATATAGATTTTCTTTTACATTTAGACAATAAAGTACATAAACAAAGATAACTGGAACAAAAGGAAAAAGTAGTATGCTATATATATATATAAATATTAGGGCACCTTCGTAGGTTGGTGTTAGGCGAGTCAGGCCGCTCTCCGGCTGCTCGGGATCGAGCGCGTCAGGCCCGTCCACACCTTCGCCGACACATTAGCTCATCTTCCTGCTCCTGGTGATGAATTAAAAAGTGGATGCTAATGTGATATCAACATATTCGTAAGTGGTTAGATTAAAGAGCATTACATTAATTTAAATTAATAAAATAGTACTAGAAAATAGGAGGTGAACGATTTCGTGTTTTCATATTTGTCTTTAATATATGAAAAACGGATAGTATATAACAAAATTAATTTAAATATTAAATAAGTCTCTAATTAAATGTCATCATTATTATTGCCTAAAAAATATAATAAAGACAATAGTGGTCAGTAATGTCAGTGTACGTCAATGTACATCCCAGGTGATGATGTTAATTTTAATTTTTGTTTAACAGTGGTGTCTCGTGTGTGTAATGAGGAAGAAGGAGAAAGAAGGAGGAGGAAGGAGGAAGGAGGAAGGAAGAAGGGGAAGAAGATGGGAGCTCACGTGGTGCGAGGGCGCGGAGCGGCAGCAGGCGCGCTCGCCGCAGTGCGGGACGTGCGCGCCGCCGTCCGACGCGCGGCGCCCGAACGACGAGCCTGCAACCGGGTATACAATTTATATATTGTTATCGTGACGATGCGCGCACCTTTCGATATATGTTCCACGGGAATGCAACGAGTTACTAACAGATTAAACTGAATTAGTATAATTTTGTGTACATCAAAACTGAAAAAACTATTATTGATGTGTAAGAAAAAAGTTTCAACGGCAAAAGAGTCGCAGTTGCGAAATAAAATTTACAAATTCGAAATAGTAATCGAGAGATTATCATAATTTTACTGCATTGATTTTAAAAACTTTTTTGTAAAATTTCCTATCGTTCTCTTTCATTATATCATCAGCCATAGAACAAAGAGGTGCTGACCCTGCGTCTGCATGGCGATGGGCGGCTTGAGCAGGTGCTGGTCCTTGACGGAGAAGAACCTCGGCGGCTGGTGCTGCACGGCGGGCAGCTTGGCCGCCAGGTTGGTGTTCGGCAGCAGCGACACCGGCGGCGCCCGCTGCTGCTGCACCCACCGAAAGCTCGTTTCAATTGAGTAATCATTCTTAGGAACATAAACATCATATCCTACGGCGCCTCTTCACACATACGCACACACACCTTCTAAATAAGTTTGTGGTCGGTCGATACGATAGTCACAGGAGTGGTTTATTACGCAGTCGAAGGTCCGTCATCGCAGCGAAATTATGAGACATAAAAGATTTTCCTTCATCTTAAGGTTACTTTTGTGTAGATTTATTCCAGGGCGGTCTTTTATTCCAGTAGTAGTGCGAAAATGCTTAATCAGCAATATACAGATCACTTAGTTATACAGTTCGTTGGTTTTCTTGTATCAAAATGACGTACGTTAAAGTGCGCGGACGCGGAGGCGCAGAGGGGAGCGGCGCGGAGGTCGGCCGAGGCGGCGCCACACGCGGACAGGTCGCCGGTTTGGTGCTGGAATATAACATTATATTGCAACATTTGAACTGTGTAAGAACTGTATTTTTAGACGATACGAGCCGTTCTTATCTATAAAAATTACACCAGTTACAGGATGATATGATTTGTAGTAATATAAAATATTATTGCTGTGTTTCTTTATTTAATCACCCTTGACCCTTCGTCTAATTTTCAACATTGAATTAAAATTGAAGGTAAACGCCAGTACTGAAACATTTAGACAGTATTAAAATTGAACGGTAATGAAGAGAATACCTGCGCATGGCGGCAGTCGCCGGGGCCGACGGTGTGGCGCCGCGCGGCCGGCGCCGGCTGCTGCGGCCACGGCGCCGTCGCGGCGGCCGCGCCCTCGCCCGCCAAGGCGCACGCGCCGCACGACCCGAACTGCGGCGACACACGATGCCCTTTATAATTCGAACTATCTACACTAGTATTATAGAGAGGAAACATTTATATTTTCATCTGTATGTTTGTAACGAATAAACTCATACACTACTTGGGCGATTTTTAGAATTCTTACACTATGCCAAAACTACATTTATCAGGAGTAGCGTAGGCTATCTTCATTGCCAGATAAGATTATATTGGTGTGTAAAAGTGCCCTAATATATTTTACGTCACATGTGCTGCGAATTAATTAATGATGGGACAAAAGCATATTCTACAATAATACAGAACATGTACAGACAATTTCGCAATATCCTACTGTTATATAGCTAAAGAGTTACTTTGCTTGTTTGAACGCGCTAATCTCAAAAATATTGAATTGGTTACAAAATTACTTTTGATTATAAATAATTAGTGTCCGACCGAACTTTCGGTTTCGGTTTCGGCCGAGTTTCGGCCGCAGTTTCGGTTTTGGCCACATTTGGCCGAAATTTTTGCCGAAACCGAAACTGGGTTCAGAACGTGCCGTCGTATCAAAATTAAACGATTTCAAAATTGAAACAAAATCGTAGTAAAGGTTAAGTATCATTGCTACAACCGAGGCCAGATCAGTCGGTTTTAGTTCAGACAACCATTCCAAGTTACCTAGAAGAGATTGATGATTCTTCTAGAACGACGAGAAGGGATCAAAAATTAGTGAGTACAATATATATATTCCTAGGTAACAAAGAAAAATAATGGAAGGCGTATATTTGTTACGTTATTCATTGCGATTTAAAGGCAACATTAGAGGAGTTTGTTTTGCCGTTTAATATCCGTATTCTTGTGGGCTTCTCAATTTGAGGGAGAACGAGCACGGAAGACAAAGTTACAGCCTTCAATCGACGTCAGCCTTCCAAGAAAACTCTCGATAAGTTTTAATAGGATTCTAAAAACTTTTGGTCGTTTATAACAGACTGTTTTCTAATCAGACACGCAATTCATGAGCCATCGTGCACCGAAATTTCATGCCGTGTCATGCTGGCCTGAATATTTTAGGACTCAGAAGTGAAATAATTTATTAAGTACCAGGAGCGTGGAACCTCTATTACAGCTATAATTCCCAAGTTCAGGAATGCCATCAATGATAAAAAAGAGGAAAACTTCGAAGGGGCGTGCTGTTTCATTTTAATAATGCACCCGCGTATAGTATAGCAGTAGCAATGGCCACCATTGGTCTAGCGGGTTTCAAATATTCACAAGATCTGAAGCCTATCTGTTTCTATGTTGCCCTAAATTGGAAACAATACTTTGAAAAAAAATTGCTATTTTAGTATTTTGTTATATAAAGAAAATAACCAAATTAGATAAATACTACGAATAATGGGTAAAAAGAACCAAATTTCAGTATTTTAAGAATTTTTATACTCGAGCATGTGAGTTTCGGTTTCGGCCGAAACTGAAGTCAAGGCCGAACTTTCGGTTTCGGTTTCGGCCGGAAAAATAGTTTCGGTCGGACTCTATAAATAATCCATTCAACCCGTGCGGAACTGGTAGTCCTAGTCTGACATACTTAAATATAAACAATGTAACGCAAAGAAACAAAGCAAAGTCGTACATTTATATGATGCTGTTTTTAGTCAACCACCCAAGCCAATTTAGACGCAAAGTAAATTTAAACAAAGCAATCCACACCAGAAACGACCGCGAGTGTATGTATTGTATAGTTTGTAGTTAGCTATCGTTGAAAGATTGTAATAAAAATAAAATTTAAACGATAGTCTATCAATAAGAAGGCTAAACATGTTATATCACTTCATTGCCATGTGTAGCGAAGTTTCCATTCATCAATTTAAGAGTCTAGTTTATTTTTTATATAAATTTCCACAGTGAAAGCTCTGTTAAGAGCTTAATTTAAATTTGGTTTTCCACGCATTAATCACATCTCATGAAAGTCAGACTAAAGGATCTGCCACGTATTCTAATAAGGAATCCTGTGGCACCGAATACACAGGAAGAAGGGGAGGGATGCAAGGATATATGCCTTCTCGAGGTCGTCGTCGCGCTGCGTGAGGTAGTGCGGCGGAGGCAGCTCCACCAGCCACTCCTGCCAGCTCGACTCCTCCGCGTCCATCTGCTCGTCCTCCGAGCTCTGAAACGGATCATCGAATAACTTCAATAGATTTTGTCTTTTAATAAATTAAAAATAAGTTGTAAATGACGTTTTTGTGTGAAAGAATTTTATTGCTGTAATGTCTACCTAAATGATAACACAGTCTTGTAATGAATTGTCCGCTCCAGTTTACTTTTTTTATTTTGTAGAGTAAATATAGACCACTGAGTTTCTAACGTCAGTTCTTCTGAGGTCAGGTGGTAGATTAATCGACGATCAATAAGAAATTGTAATGCCTTTATATTGTATAAAAGTTTGACTTTGACTAAAGAAGGAAAAAACGGAAGCGGAACGTGCGCACAGCACGTAAAATTTTGATAGAAAACTAATAATTAATCCATCACCAACATATTTATCATTATTTTTACTAAGTGAATACATTATATGATAACTTCTTTCAAATTATCTGACAAAAGGAGTTTGATTGAATATATGCTTACCTTACAACTAGTGAGATCTAACGGTTGGCTTGTGTTTGATTCCAGGAATCTATAATCAATAAAGAGAAAATCATTTAGGAATTTATCTTATACATATAATAATAAACAGTTAGTTTCAAAGAAAAAGAGACAAATCAGGCGATGTTAAGGAAATCATTGTTGAAAATCTATTATAATTTATGGGTCACTAAATATTCAACAAAAACTCGATGGGTATGGATTAATGTTTCAGGACTCAATTGTATGACATAATGCTGTTTATAACTAATCATAAAATTATAAATTAGACGATGGTTATATATTTGACCGCCTTCGTCGCCTAGTGGTAAGGGCGTGTGCTTTAGAAACCGGAGGTCGTGGGTTCGAACCCTGCGGAGACTCAACAAATTTTCATTGGTGTTTTCTAGATTGTTAGGGCAATTTGGACCGATCACCCATTTGTCTGAAAAGTAAGATGATCCATGCGTCAAATGGGCATGTAAAAAGTCGGTCCACCGATCAGCCCGCATTGGAGCAGCGTGGTGGAATACGGTCCAAAACCCTCTAATGGATAGGGGGGTATTAGGGGAGGCTTATGTCCAGCAGTGGACTGTCACAAGCTGGTGATGTGTGTGATATATTCGACAAGTCACGTGGCGTAGTTGTTAGTAATCCCACTATTGCGGAAAAGGAGTGGGTTCAATTCCCGTCACGTAAAAACTGTTCTGACATAAACATGGCGTTTTTTTTGCATCTGGATGTTCGTATCTATATAACATAGATTTATTTATAAAATAAAGGTAAGTTTATGTATTAAAAAAGTTATCTTGTTAAATATTTTCCTCAAATATTTCTTTTTAATAATAATTTAATTTAGTTACTTTGCTATGTTTGGGATTAGATGTGCTATCGACACAAGATAATTATATTTATTTATTCATATTATGGCAGAAGAAAGTACCTCTGTGGTGGAGGCTGGTGCGCGTGGTGGCCCTCTGCTGCACCTTGTCCATGAGCAAGTGGTAGATGGCCGAGATGTGGTCAAAGCGCTCCTCTTGCACGGACTGGGAATCAACACACATTATTGTTATATCTTTTGGTGCAGTTTATTAAGCAAATCCTTAAAGAAACTGATGTTTTGTTGTGTAGAGTAATAAAAATTTAAATCACAAGATATTTTAAGCGGTACGTCTCCTTTTAATCGGGGAAGATGTACAAAACCTATTCGCAAAAGATAAGCCAAAATCGCAAAGCCTATTTCTGCTGCAAACTAGGAATGCATAAAATCACTATTGTCTACTATTGGTTTGAAGGGCATCGTAGCCAGGGTACAACTAGTGGGTAAATGAGACGTAACCTTACAGGTTTCAGGGCGGCGATTTTTGGCGTTTTACGTTGCTTTTCTTACAAGCAGAGCATATTACTTACTGTCAGCGAAAGTGAGCACGTTGCGACAAGTATCACTTACCGTCAATAAAAAAATGGTAAGGTAATAGAACTCGGTGGTCTACCTGCAGCACGAGGTCCCTGGTGAGGCCGGGCAGCGCCAGCATGTGGTCCAGCACCTTGGCCTGCGGCGCGCCCTCCTCCCTCGCGGGCCGCGCGGCGCCGGCCTCGTGGCACAGGCAGGCGCCCTCGGACGCGTCTGCGGAGGGACGGGGCGTCGCGTTAGTGCCTTGCCGAGGGCTCCGTGCAGAGGCCGTAGCGGCGAGAGCAGACGTACCCGGCCGCCCCGGCCCGGGGCCCGGCTGGTGCGCGGCCAGCCAGCGGTGGCGCGCCACGCCGCGCAGCGACAGCCGCTTCTCGGGCTCCACCACCAGCATGTGCCGGATCAGGTGCTCGCACTCTGCGATTCAAATTCACACGTATTTATTCGACGCCTTTCACCTCAAAAGAACCGAAGTTTTTCATTTAATGATAAACTAAAGAATCCTTATGTCCGACGATTTAAATCAAAGTGCATATCGTTTTAATTGGACATGAGACGCAACGTCTCGCTCCGTTTCCTAATGCATTGGTGGCTTTTAAACGGGCACACCGCAAAGCTCTTTCTTACCAGTATTACATATAACTAGGTACAAACCTTGTGACATGAAGTAAGGTATGCGGAACTTGCCGCTGAGCACCACACTCCTCAGCTCGTGCAAGGTGCCTCCGTCGAAGGGCAGGGCGCCGCACACTAGCACGTACAGCACTACGCCCAGGGACTGAGAAAAAACAACAGAAACATTACGAATTTTACTGGAAACTTTACATCCTTAGCGCTTTATATGAATAATTATATATCTTTTAGCCTAATAGGCTCTAGCTCTTTTCCATAAATGGACATTTCAAAGATGAATGCGCATTGTAATAAATTACGGCGACCGCAATTTATCTACGCAGGGATCTATGTACGTTCAAGCACGTGAGCACCTGTCTTCACTTTCATATATAAGGTGGTATAGGTGGTGGTGGCGCCTCACCCAAATGTCGGCCTTGGGCCGTCGTATGGCGGCCCTCGAAGAGCTCGGGCGCCGCGTACGGCGGACTGCCGCACCACGTGGCCAGCGCCGCGCCCGCGCTGTACTCGTTGCTGAACCCGAAGTCCGCCAGCTAACGCAAACCGACGCTCATATTAAAGTTCACGCTCAATCTCGAGCTACAGACTATAAAACAATTATTAGGGACTATAAGAGAAGAATTATTTATAAACATTCACAATTCAATAGACCGAAACATTTAATTTACAAAATAAACGTGACATACTGCAGTACCCCCGTAGCCTAGTGGTAAGGGCGTGTGCTTGAGAAACCGGAGGTCGTGGATTTGAATCCCGCGGGGACTAAGCAAATTTTGAAGTTATACTTCTTTAGGCGCGTTATGAAAAAATGATGAGAGTGAAATTTTACGATTTGTCACACAAAATTAACAGTTTATAATGAAAACGGTGAAAATGTAATAAGGTCCATATTACATAGTGATAAGGTTGATTTTTGTGTAGTGATAATGGAGTTGTCGTTTTTTATTTGCGATAGTTGTTGCATAATGTGCTCTATGAGTTAGGATTAAGGTTCGTTTTTGGTATATATATATATATATTATTATATAATATATTTTATATTATTTAAATTTATATTAAATATATATTTAAATATATTATTATATAAATATATTAATTTTTGTAATGATGTTTATTCAACTTGATATAATGGTAATATTTTTATTCATTTAATATATCAACATTGTGATTTATCTATGTAATACGTTTTAGATAAGCGCCATCTAGTGACACATAATCAAAGCTTCTGATTTATAGTACCGCTGTACAAGTAAGCCAACATCTCTTAGGAATTCTACATTTGTAAGCAACAGATGGCGCTGAACTACCAGTTATATGATATATCAAAGTACGTCTTGTGAATCCATAAATTCTTAATCGAATTATTTATGATTAGTTCTTGTAAATCTATCATCTTTAATTGTCTTAATTATTTTTGATTGATATTACTTACTATTTGTGAATATTAGTGAAAAAATTGTGCTTATATACTTTTCAAGTGCTCCGATATAATTGAGGTTAACTATCCGCATGTATTATTTATTAATATAAATTAAAATACTTTTATTCAATATAATTAACACTAAATGTTATTAAATTATTAATGTTAAATACTTATTATTGGCTATTTAATATTCACAAAATAAAGAAATAAATTTAATAAAACATTTAATAAAAAGTTTGTGATAAAATTAAAATTGAACATCAAATTATAATATTAATTTTAATATTTGCTATTAAATTGAATAAATAATAAATATTTATAAAAATAACTAAATAAATTTAATGAAAACTTTTTGATAAAATAATAACTGAATTTCCGATTCAGACATTACGGGAAGATACTATGGAAGTGGACATCATTTAATTAAAAATACAATTCGAATAATAAGACAATTTATGTTAGACTTAATGTAAGAAAATAAATATTTATTTATTTAATTTTTCAAATTTAAACTGAACTTTGTTGATTATCCTTTCCAATCCTTCTATTATTTTATTGTAATTAATTATTTGCATGCAATTAAAAACTATTTTTAATGATGCCAAAGAAGTATATCTTCACGCGCGTACATAAGTACACGCACCCATTTTTATTGTTGTTTCTTAGTTGGTTAAGGCAATTTGGGCCGATCACCCAACTGTCTGAAAAGTAAGATGATCCATGCATCGGATGGGCATGTAAAAAGTTGGTCCACCCACCAACCCGCATTAGACCAGCGTGTTGGGATACGGTACAACCTATAAAACCTCCTAATGGAAATGACGTGCATTTGGGGAGGCCTATGTCCAGCAATGGGCTAACTCAGGCTGATGATGATGATGATGAGGCAGCTACATGTATTAATATAAGCAGCATTTACTCTATAGTTAAGCTGAGTTATGAGTTTTCAAATGACATTTTATCGGTTAAACATCCCGTGAGGATTTCCCGCACGCGTCCTCCAATAAGAACGCATTCGCCTCTGACGTCATTAGTGTTTGACATTTGACACTTTTTACATATTTTTTTTATTTTCTCTAAACTATAGACTATTAAACATGCCAGTAGGTACATCAATGACATAAAGATTTCCGCTAACAAAATATGCCAGACATTTATGTAATAGTGTTTTGCTATATCGCAATAATACCAAGCTATATTTCACGTTCGAAATATCTTCATTTATATGCCCAGGCACGAGATAAACACAATATTTTCCTTGGTGGAAATGAACACACAGCTTTCGGCTTCACAGTCAGGTCACTAACCATTACGCCACGCGGGTCGTGATTGTTGTGAGTTGTGTCAAGAAACGAACCTTGATGTTCATATCGCTGTCCAGCAGGAGGTTCTCCGCCTTGAGGTCGCGGCACGACGCCGCGCGTGTGGCAGTAGCCCACGCGGCCACCATCTGGCGAAGGCGCGGGCCGCCTCCGACTCCGGCATCCGGCCCTTGGAGACCAGGTGGTCTGCGGATCGACATTGCTTAACTCTAGATATCTTATTATTTACCTACGCTTGAAGAACACGCTTAACCTTTAAAACATACGTGAGTATGGTTTTTATTTGATTATTTTAAAAGATGACACCAAAAGGGCCGATGAGTTTCTTTCGCCGGTTCTTCTCGAGTCAGAGGCGTCCTATTTCGAACCTGAACAGCGTCCTGACAATCAATAAGCGAGTGTTACACCACTATTTTCAATAACGACATTTGAATTTGATTGAAATGTACTCAGAGTCAGATTTCAAAACCAAAATTTCGGTTTTTAGCTAATGGAGCAACATAACCTTATGAAACTCTGTCTCACAAAATTAATGTCAAAGATGCAACGTTTCACGTCGCCATGTTACAAGTATCCAGCGGCAAAAATAATTTTTTATTAAGCATTATTAGTAGTGTCCGACCGAACTTTCGGTTTCGGTTTCGGTTTCGGCTGAGTTTCGGCCAAAATCAAGTTTCGGCGCAGTTTCGGTTTCGGCCAAATTTGGCCGAAACTTTGCCGAAACTCGAAACTGGTTTCAGAAGTGTTTTCAATTTCAAAATAGTAGCGAAAGTTAATTGTATCATTGCTACAATCGAGCTCAGATCAGTCGATTTTAGTTCAGACAAACATTCCAAGTTTGACAAAAGAAATTGATGATTCTTCTGAAAAGACGAGGAGGAACAAATAGTAGTGAGAACAAAATATATACCTTGAAAGCAAAAATAAATACAAATAATACTGGAAAGTGTAGCTCAGATATTTGTTATGTTAATAAAAATCTTCTAATCTCTTTACTTTTTTCTGAATGTAGTCATTTGTTTGCTAGTGTGTGGCGAAATGTTCTCGAGAAAAGAGAAACCAATGCAGGACCTTTTGTTAAAACCACTGTTATAAAAAGTTAACAACGCAAGAGATTTATTAATATATATTAAAGAATGACCATCTGATACCAGTCCAAGAAACGAGCATTTCATGTAAATATATCATTATACTCAACCATATTGCCGGATCAGGTGCTCGCACCTGCGATTCAAATTCACACGTATTTATTCGACGCCTTTCACCTCAAAAGAACCGGCGTTTTTCATTAAATGATAAACATTGAATCCTTAAGTCCGACGATTTAAATCGAAGTGCATATCGTTTTAATTGGACATGAGACGCAACGTCTCGCTCCGTTTCCTAATGCATTGGTGGCTTTTAAACGGGCACACCGCAAAGCTCTTTCTTACCAGTATTACATATAACTAGGTACAAACCTTGTGACATGAAGTAAGGTATGCGGAACTTGCCGCTGAGCACCACACTTCTAGCTCGTGCAAGGTGCCTCGTCGAAGGGCAGGGCGCCGCACACTAGCACGTACAGCACCACGCCCAGGGACTGAGAAAAAACAACAGAAACATTACGAATATTTACTGGCAACTTTACATCCTTAGCGCTTAATATGAATGATTATATATCTTTTAGCCTAATAGGCTCTAGCTCTTTTCCATAAATGGACATTTCAAAGATGAATGCGCATTTTAATAAATTACGGCGACCGATCTTCAATAAAGATCAGAGCCATCTATGTACGTTGAAGCACGTGAGCACCTGTCTTCACTTTCATAGTCGAATGGGCCTCACCCAAATGTCGGCCTTGGGCCCGTCGTAGTGGCGGCCCTCGAAGAGCTCGGGCGCCGCGTACGGCGGACTGCCGCACCACGTGGCCAGCGCCGCGCCCGCGCTGTACTCGTTGCTGAACCCGAAGTCCGCCAGCTAACGCAAACCGACGCTTATATTAAAGTTCACGCTAAATCTCGAGCTACAGACTATAAAACAATTATTAGGGACTATAAGAGAAGAACTATTTATAAACATTCACAATTCTATAGACCGAAACATTTAATTTACAAAATAAACGTGACATACTGCAGTACCCCCGTAGCCTAGTGGTAAGGGCGTGTGCTTTAGAAACCGGAGGTCGTGGATTTGAATCCCGCGGGGACTAAGCAAATTTTTATTGTTGTTTCTTAGTTGGTTAAGGCAATTTAGGCCGATCACCCAACTGTCTGAAAAGTAAGATGATCCATGCATCGGATGGGCATGTAAAAAGTCGGTCCACCCACCAACCCGCATTAGACCAGCGTGTTGGGATACGGTACAACCTATAAAACCTCCTAATGGAAATGACGTGCATTTGGGGAGGCCTATGTCCAGCAATGGGCTAACTCAGGCTGATGATGATGATGATGAGGCAGCTACATGTATTAATATAAGCAGCATTTACTCTATAGTTAAGCCAGTTACGAGTTTTCAAATAACATTTTATCGGTTAAACACCCCGTGAGGATTTAACATGGCCGCGGTCCTCCAATAAGAACGCATTCGCTTCTGACGTCATTAGTGTTTGACATTTGACACTTTTTACATATTTTTTTTATTTTCTCTAAACTATAGACTATTAAACATACCAGTACATCAATGACATAAATATTTCCGCTAACAAAATATGCCAGACATTTAATGTAATAGTGTTTTGCTAGTATCGCAATAACACCATGCTATATTTCACGTTCGAAATATCTTCATTTATATGCCCAGGCACGAGATAAACACAATATTTTTCCCTTGGTGGAAACGAGCACACAGCTTTCGGCTTCATAGTCGGGTCACTAACCATTACGCCACGCGGGTCGTGATTGTTGTCAGCCGTGTCAAGAAACGAACCTTGATGTTCATATCGCTGTCCAGCAGGAGGTTCTCCGCCTTGAGGTCGCGGTGCACGACGCCGCGCGTGTGGCAGTAGCCCACCGCGGCCACCATCTGGGCGAAGGCGCGGGCCGCCTCCGACTCCGGCATCCGGCCCTTGGAGACCAGGTGGTCTGCGGATCGACATTGCTAAACTCTAGATATCTTATTATTTACCTACGCTTGAAGAACACGCTTAACCTTTAAAAAAGATAGGAGAGTATGGTTTATATTTGATTATTTTAAAAGATGACACAAAAAAGGCCTGCTGAGTTTCTTTCGCCGGTTCTTCTCGAGTCAGAGGCGTCCTATTCCGTACCTGAGCTAGCGTCCTTGACAATCAATAAGCGAGTGTTACACGACTATTTTCAATAACGACATTTGAATTTGATTGAAATATACTCTCAGAGTCAGATTTCAAAACCAAAATTTATGTAAATTTTGGATTTTTAGCTAACGTAAGTAACATAACCTTATGAATCTCTGTCTCACAAAATTAATGTAAAAGATGCAACGTATTCACGTCGCCATGTTACAAGTATCCAGTGGTAAAAATATTTTTTTTATTAAGCATTATTAGCAAATATGGAATTGTTGCCGATCTGTAAGAACGATGCACATAAAGTAACAATAATTAGGCGACTATAATGATGACTATTATTCGCCTATATCAATTACATAAAAAGCGAGACAATAAGAATCACCAGCCTATATTCACTAGTAATGCTAGCAGGATAACACAAATAACACTATTAATGCAATACACATGATAAGGTATCATAAGAAGGCTTATGAGACAGGCAATTGGAGGATATTTACCTATAGCAAATTGTAACAAACATTCGATGTTTCTTACCACATTACATCAATAACCATTAACATTCAGATTTGATTTTCTTTTAAATTAACGTTGAAACATTCGATAGGAATGTTTGGACGATTTTTTTCCCAAACTACTATAAAATACAGGTCTGCGTGAAGTAAGCGTAAAAATGCTCGTACAGAACCGTGGAACGGAGGCATTCGTCCCTATTCAATGATAACGGAATACGTCACGGTCCAACTAAAAGCTTAAAAAAGCATTCACATTTTGAAGGTCTTACAAAAAATACTAAATCGACACCGATTGTTTGCTTTTCCTTTTATTTGTTATCGACTTCTGCTGCCGTTAAGTAAAAAAAAAAAAAAAACCATTTAATCGTTATCCAATGGTTGGTAATTGAACAGAAATTAACGGAGAAATAGATTTTTTCGTTTTGCACGACGTATTTTATTGTGTAAAAACTTTAAAAAATACATTTTACATTAGCCACTTTTGGTATGTGAAGTATCAAATAGTTTCGAACCGCCGTGGCCTAGCTGTATTGGCTAATGCTTTATAAACCGGAGGTTGTTGGTTCGAATCCCGCGGGGAAACAACACTAAAATGTTTGTTTTATTTAATAATTATCTAATATAATTGTTATCGTTGTTTTCTGGTTGGTTAGGACACTATTGGCCGATTACCCAATTGGCAGAAAATCCCCATCCTGGCATGTAAAAAATAGGTCCCCATCTGTGGCAGTCGTTATAGGAAGTCAATGCCTTGAAATTTACTGACAACTTATTCATCCTTAGAACGCAATTTACCCTTGGGGTTGTGGAGGTCAGGTTCTAGTAGCACTGGATAAAAATTGTTACATACGTTAAATCCACGATTACTTGGGAAAATGGCTAGGTGAAAGGAGAAGAGTAACGAATATTTTATAGCATATGCATTATTAAAAACAATACGTCGTACTATTTAAGAATTCCTTCGTGGCGCAGAAATATAGTAGTGCAAGGTGGTAGGTCCTCTTACAATAGGGGGCCGACTAAGGAGGACGCGTTGAATATTCCTAACGCAAATCTAGTAATATTTAAATAATACTGTATTCCGGTACATTACACACTAAAAGTAGGTTTATTATTTGGTAAACGAGACGTAACATCTACGTCTCAAGCTTGATTGTGGCGTTCCTCGTTGCATATTTAGCGTCGTCCTGTTCCATTGAATAAAACAAAGTAAACTACAACGGAATAATGTATTGTGTTATATACTTTAATATAGATATAAAAGCGAAGAATGCTTACCAAATATTTCTCCGTTCGGAGCGTATTCTGTGACTAGGTAAATTGTGTGTGCACTTTCCATCACCTGAAAGAAGATTAAACATCAATTCAAGAAGATCTAGTTATTCAATCACGTGCGATATATTTATTTATATTTAATAAAGCTATTATGGTATATATAATAAGCAATTAAATATAAGATAGATTCCCAACGTATATTTTAATGAGCAATAGGTAAGAAGAGATTGAGTCTTAAACATAAAAACTTTGTGATGCCTCAGGACATTATCAGTATGTACATAAAAATGTTACCTGATATAACCTGACAATGTGCGGGTGTCGCAGCTTCTTCATGATGGCTATTTCTCTAAAGGTCTTTTTCAGGTTGTCCTCATCCAATCGCGCCTTATCTATTATCTTTATAGCGACCTGTAAACAAAATATTTTGTGAATAATTACCGCTAATGAATATCGCAATATGATGCCCGCGTATGATGTACAAATATGAATCGAGTATTATTTTCCAGTCGCGTTGCAACATTATTTCATAAACAATCAGCATTAGGGGAGGCAAAGTTTATGAAAACGAAATGTAAAATAATATTAATCTTTAGTTGTACTTGTTCCTTACATACTATAGTGCATGAATAAATCAGTATCATACAGAGCAAAAGGTCCTGTTAACAAAAAGAAGAATAACAAGGATATATAGTTACCGAACCAAAAGCGAAAAAAAATTTATAGGTTTACAAACCAGGCCCCAATAACGTGTGTAAGGCGAAAGATAAAACTTTTGAAAAGAATATTACCAAACAAGCATAACTTCTAGTACGTTGATGCCTACACATTATTTTCTATAAAATCCAACGGATGCGAAATCTGATTGATGTAACAAAAATAAAACTTTCTTCATATTCCAATTTCCTTTTCATGACACTACTACCGCAGTTCTGGTGTAGGACGCGTCCGACCTGAAAAAAACTTAGCGCGTCTTTTTTGTCATCGCTTACCATAGAGCGATACAAATGTTTGTCTAGACCTTATTAAGCAATTTTATTGTGCGAGTACGAATGAATCATCGCATCAGCTACACGTGCCATCGCATTGAAAATGGCCTAATGAGCTGATTAACGGCAAATGCAGGGATCAAATTACAGTTTTCACTCGAGGCAGTAGAGCTGGGTTTAAAGGTCAGTGGGTGCAGTCTGCTTTTGTCGCGGAATGACGGAAAGGGCGAGGCTTTATTTACTTCTCAACGCGTGTCTTAAGATCGATCACATAACCTGTAACATGTGAATCCGAATTTGATGGTTTGGCCGACAACATTTTGGCCTAAAAAATAAGAACATTTCAATGACTCGTCAGTTTCGTAAGTTTTATTATATTGTATACTAGCTGTTGCGACTTCGTTCGTATGTTAATAAAAAATAATTGTATTAGTTGTTTTGTTTTGTAGAAAAAGTGTCTCCGTAGCCTATTGGTATAGGCGTGTGTCTTAGAAACTGGAGGTCGTGCGTTCGAATCCTGCGGGGACGCAACAAATTTTCATTGTTGTTTTCTAGTTGGTTAGGGCAATGCCGGGCCGATCACCCAATTGTCTGAAAAGTAAGATGATCCATGCGTCGGATGGGGATGTAAAAAGTCGGTCCTCCCACCAACCCGCATTGGACCAGCGTGGTGGGATACGGTCAAAAATCCCTTAATGGATGGAGGTGTATTAGAGGAGGCCTATGTCCAGCAATGGACTATCACAGGCTGATGATGACGTAATAAAAAGAAAAAATCAGTTACGTCAGCTGTCTTCCTGTGAATGTCCCTAGATTAGCTAAAACAGACAGATAAAAAGAAA
The DNA here is from genome assembly GCA_029286875.1 of Lamproptera curius. Classification (NCBI taxonomy): domain Eukaryota; kingdom Metazoa; phylum Arthropoda; class Insecta; order Lepidoptera; family Papilionidae; genus Lamproptera; species Lamproptera curius. Next base: position 3,788,556 of record JAGSMT010000027.1, on the reverse strand, counting down.
AAAATAAATGTGTTTTGTATATGTATCGGTTATTTATCACAATCTAATTATTGAAAAGCGGTTATTTTGATGTTACAAAGAGGCAATCCAATTTAATTTATTAGTACATATTAACGCGGATTAATAAATAGCCCATCCATTATTCAAGTCACATTTTTTACAATAATTTTGGTATTATCAAATAATCTCTATCAGAATTGTGTATATGAACAGCACGAGTAAATACAAAAATATTGAGTCAATTTGGCTTAATATTATTCCAATAATCGTAAAGATAATGAGGTGATAATTTTTGATGTTTATTTATAGCCTAAACATAATGCAATTTTTTCAACGTGACAATGTATATATTTAAAACGTTTTAACTGAATCGTTTAGATATAATCAAAAGATCATAAATATATATTAAGTTAGAATTGTCATACGAATAGTTTGTTTCTTTAGCTCTCATCTCTTTATTACTTGTAACGTTTATGTTATTCCAGCCTATAAGTATGTAACTGGCTTAAGCCAAAATCCGTTACATTGTTTATGAATTATTAAGTATACGATTTTATATATATATATATATATATATATATATATAAATATAATTTAAGAACAAGTTTTCGAGGGTCATCTCGAATTAATCGAATGCCATTGCTATCATGTATTTAGAAGGACCACCGACGCCCATAGACATCGGCAATACCAGTGGTATCACCAATGCCAGCCGTTACGTCTCGTTAACCCAGTAAATACGCTGGCTACGGTGCCTTTCCAACCAGAACACATCAGTGTTTTTAGACTACTGCTTGGTGGCAGAAATAAGCATTGCGGTAGTACCACCCTAGACAGCCCCCTTTTAAAAGGGAACCTACCACCTCTAAAAGAGGTGGTCCACGTTCGGCTATGCTGCTCGACAGGTTCAGGCAACCACCACTCGGCGGCAGAATACGACACGTGTAGTGTGGACAGGTTAAGTCACCACACAAACTCCAAATTATGGACATCCAACATTCGAGGGCTAATAAGGACATTAGCGAATAGGAAAAGCAAAAACGCATAGTTAATTACTTCTAAATTAGGCTTAACCTCATCAAATAAAATTATTTATACTATTTAAATTTAACGAGTAGCAGAGTTAGAAGAGGGATCGTAAACGCATTTATTATGCACTGTTACTTTGTAGTTGTGCATTTATAAGAAAGCATTTAGATATATAGCAGAAATATCAAATTTCTGCGAAATTATTCCAAATTTTTTTTCGAGTCATTAGCTTCGTGAAGACTGTATTCATGGAAAAAATACTCAGTAAGCCGAAGTCAATAATCAAAAGGGGTAACTTTTGAGTGTAGAAATAGATCGTTTAAGGGTGTTCCGCGAATTAGACGCCTGGGTGGAATACCATGATGATTTTATTCATGCTAGTCGAATATCGGCCGCCTTTACCGCTGCGAAAACGTGTATTCATAAGACTTCCTTAACTTCGGTGTTTGCTCACTCTTTCCTTAACCCTACATGGGATTCGGAAGAGAAACTAGTAAATGAGAATAAAACCTCATACAAATTTCGTAAGGGCGTTATGCTGGTAACCGCCTGTGTATTTGACAAACGGGCTGGAACATTTCAATTTAATACAAGGGAACAAATCGGACACTTTCAAGTGACTATTCGGCTGTGCCTGCGCTTTCGGCAGTGTTGGCGGGCACGGTTGTTAACGACGCCCCCGAATTAGGGATGTGGCATTATGCATAAAAACGATTTTTAATATATTTTTTTTTAATTTAAAAAATTCTTAATTAATACTAGAGTTATGGATTTCTTCACAATTTTTTTAGATAATTTCATCAACTTTTTTTTTATTATGGCTTTATTAATAAACAATTTAAGAGTCAAAAAGAAACGGTCGATCAACTTTAATAAAAAAAATTGGTCGCCAGTAAAATTGGTATACGGGCGAAAGTTATACGTGACAACGGCTATTAGTGGTAGAATGATTGTAATATGAATATTCATTCGTATATTAGGAAGACGGATCAATCCTCTCTCTCTTCCTCTTAAGCAAGCCAACTAAGCACGAGAAAGAGAGACGCGTGCCTCTCACTTTCTCTTATGGTTGCTTACAGCGTTACGTAAGCGGCGCTGTGACACAGTGCACGAGAGTGCCCTATCTTGAACCAATTTATAAGACAATGTCATGATAAAATCGATTTGTTTAAACGAGAAATCGATTAACTTTAATCGATTTTTTTTACATCCCTACCTCGAACTCGCTGAGGAAGTGCGCAATGAATTGTGCACGGGAGCCCGGCAACGCTGGAATACTGGCTCTTGCTAACGTGTTTGAGAATTAAAAAAATACACCGTGCGAAATCATAACTTAGTGCAATTAAAGTAAAAAGTTTTCACGTAAGAGATTAACATTTTCACATATTTTCAACTTGTCAATTGTAATATGTTACGAATAACCTTCAGCAGCCATCATATAGTAAATATAATGAGGTTGAAGCGTAAAAACCTTTAATTTGGGTTTATAAAAAAGTATGTATATGTTTTTATGTAAAACCATTGTAATATTAATATTTTATTTTCATTATGTTTTTTATTTTATTTTTACTATGATTACATTCTCTAAATTACTATTATCTAATTACACTAAAAAATTATACCTTTTTTACTTACACAATATAGTGTAAATAATTATTGATAAACCTTGAAGAAAAACTCAATAAAAAGGCATTTTCATAAAAGGTACATTTTAAACCATGTCAGCTATAAAAAATAGCGGCAGGAACCGAGTGGCAGAGTCTTCAATAAAGTACGTTTTTAATTGTTTATGTTGCAAATGGTTGACCAACCTCACAATAAAGTAATTAAAGGCATAGTTTTGTATTAAAACTTTAGTTGTTTTCACAATAGCTTACCATCACGAGGGCGTATTGGTTACCGATACGTTTGTCTGTTTGTGAGAAATACGCAGTTGTTATATAAAGTACAGCAAAGTTATTACTTTGCAGTATTAACAAATAATTAAATCAAAATAAGGTGCTAGTTGTATGCGGCAAGATGGAGTGACGACATTCGCAAAGTGGCCGGTGTGAGCTGGATGAGAATGGCCGAAGATCGGCCAGTGTCGCATGTGGACTGACGAGTGGACAGAACCAGAAGGTAATGATGATTGCGAGATACTTCGCATCTCATTTAATGGAATATTATCCAAACAAACGTATATTAGATGAAAATATTGTGGTCACTGTGGTGTATATTTTTATAGTTAAATATAGTAGTCAAATAAAATATCGTTTATAGTTTATTGATTGTATGATAATCTACCAATGCTTTAGAAATGAAAGCCGGTCCTGAAAAGAAGTGATGTGAGAAGCTAATTTTAAATTAATTCTTATCAAAATTACATATTTCCGTATAAAATAGCCCTAAACAAAAATGTAAGACAAAAGCTGAACTTTTATTGTTAAAGTGTATAATGTCCCATAAAAGATGTCGTTGTTTTTCGAAAAATTGTTGCTTCCTTATTTCTCATTAATTGCGTATACATTGAAACTGTAAAGACTTAAAACTAATTCTAGCCACGCATACGACATTACGTTTAATCGTCAATATTTAACGTGAAATTGGCGAATATGAATAAAATGTCAATTTACTTTATGTGATAAGTAATAACTATATGTTAAAGTCAGAAAAAGGTAGTATGTTGAACTTTTAGAGTTCAAAATTTCAAATAAAAATGTAATATAATCTATAAAATTAAATTAACCTCCTGTAGAAAAGAAGTCGGTTGGACGAACGAACGTTCACCTAATGGTACACCCTGTCTTATTAACCCAGTATTTGCTGGTTAAGGTGCCATTAAACCAGAACACAGTTGTACGTTAACACCATTGTTTTACGGCAGAAATAGACGCGGTGATACTTCCCTGGACGGTCTCCTGTGAAAGGAGACCTACCATCTTTAACATCCTTTTATTTACTTGCAAATGTCATAATAGCATAACAATAGAACGTCTTAGCGAAGCCGTGAAACATGCTTGTTTTCCTACTTAACTCCATACATCAATCGTTGTATGGGCGTGTATGTATGTGTGTGTGTTTGTTTACAGTCAATTCCACTAATCACGGGCGCACAGAGGGACAATTAATGCCAATGGCCGGTCGTAATTGCGAGTGGAGAGTCACGCGGCCCCCTTCCGCCGCCTCATGGGAAGCAATTGGATCGAGCACCGCCGAACCGCTTGGCAACCGGCGCCCATGTATCTGCCGCGTGCTAATCAGCCTTCATTAGGACAAGTGGCTAAGCGATGGGGCGATTTAATCGTCCTCGAATAGTACAAGAACACATTCGAGGATGGAAGAGAAGAAGGGGGGGCCTTCTATGTTTGAAGAAAATAATCATATATGAACATATAAAAAGCAAGAATGCACAGTTTCTTGCCTGCTCTTCTCTGGATGGGTCTAAATGACAGGGGCCACTCTCCATACATTGCTCCGCCCACTGAACGAAGCTAAAGAACATTAATGAACTATTTCATCATCTGCCTTTGTTAGTCCACTGCTGGACATAGGCCTCCCCTAATACACCCTATCCATAAGGGGTTTTTGGACCGATATCCCACCACGCTGGTCAAATGCGGATGGGTGGGTGGTGCAATGAACTATATAGAAAAACATTTAATTTCTACGTTTTTGTTATAAACGTAAACTAAAAACTACCGTGTGAGATAGCGTTAATTATCAAACTATTCCTTTATTGGCCAAATTTCATTTATTTTTCTGTTCGTACACATAAAGCATCGTTCCTGTGTCAGAGTAAATGAGATGTGGCGAGTACTGACACGGGGTCACAACGGGGTCGCTTGGACCTTGACCCCGTGACACGAGGGCCAACATCGCCGCGTGCTACGGGAAGCCAAGGGCGGCACCAAAGTCGGGGGTCCGACTTTTGTGTCGGATTCACAAAATACCGAGAAACAATGGGCGAATATCAGTCATAAAAAATAAAGAAAGTGAAGCTCACAACAAGATAATGATGCTAATCGGATTAAGGGATCGCGAGAACAACATTGTTAATCTTTTAAAAATATCCGTTAAAAAGAAAAACAAATACATTTTTGGGTGGAAAATAAGCATGATTTATAGGTCCAAGTCGACTTGAAACAAAAGAAATTATTCCTGAACAGCTTTCCTTAAGTATAATAATTAAAACACTTGATATATAAATATTGCTCTTGTAATTAAATTCAGATATATGTTTCTTCAAACGGGTATAAGTTTAAATAACATATAGATATAGTGAGAAAGATTTTCCTTCATAATATTTCGTATACATTGTGCTCTTTCAAAATCCTACAGTACATCATTCATATACTATACATTGACATTTGACACTAAGCAATAATGTTTCATATTAATATAAATGAAAATGTCACACATTTAATACGATAATTCATGACAGTTCTGGTGTCATCGTAGTCCGATAAAGATCCGAGTTTTCCCGAAGTAAAATAGGTTTTTAGTTTTTATTTTTCTCAAAATAAAAACATAACGTTTACTCTTGTAAAATAAAAAATCACATAAATTTACACTCACCGTCTTAGAATATCCTAAAAAGTTCCACAAGTTGAGAATTTTATTATCATTAGCCTATAATTAGTTCAAAGAACGTTTTGCTTGGCAGAATACGCTCACCGATGAATTGTGGCCCAGACGTGCGATTTCTCAAAATTTCAACGAATCTCTCCTCTATTATCTTTGGAAGATCATTCAAAAACAATAATAAAAACATATAGATATAATTATTTCTTTTATTTACGCGATTATACATATCAAATCCACTTATTTATGGATTTTTCGCGTTACTTAAATATATTTATTCCCGACGTTTCGGATTTTTTTCAGCATCCATGATCACTGGCAGGCTAAGTTGGTATATGTACCAACTTAGTAAACATATAGATATTTAAATTTCTGTTTTTTGAACGCTCCTGTCGTGAATCAGTAGTTAATAAAATCGCTTTTTGGTTTAATAGCGCAGTGGAGTCCAGCAAGCGATTTGGTACAAACAAATAAATTAAATTGGCGTGTCTGTTTGAGTGATTACATTGTGATATATAACCGGTATACATAACAAAAAAACATTTGTTTTCTGTCTGTCTATTATTTCTGATCAACCTTTGAAATGACTGCTCAATTTTCTTACAAAAAATAACTATAAATTTATAAAATTTATTACATTACTAACCACACGGACGGGGGCGAAAGAGCTAGTTAATAATAAATGTAAGCCTACAACTCGATTTTCGCATGTGCTTTTACATAAATATCTTTTTAAATGCAACCTCAATGGTATTCTGCTAAATAAACTATATTCTGATAACTTTCATCAGAACCCTCAAAGTATTTTAGAATTTAAAACAATATAGGATAACAAAAGCACTTTTCCATTGATAAATAATGTTAACAAGTTTCCGACATTAAATTGTTTTAGAATTTCGTAAAATTTTAAAGTCCAAACTTCATAACATGAGATAAGCCGCATGACAGGTAGACAAATCTTAACAAGTGCGTCTATATGGAACATGTCATTGTAGAGTTCTGATTGCAGTTGTTTTTACTAGCGCTCCGTCCCGGCTTCGCACGGGTGGCGATTTTTAAACATTTTAGCTAAGTAATGAGATATTTTAGTGAAACTAGAGACGTAAAGGGCCACCCATAAATAACGTCACATAATATAGGAGGAGGAGGTCAACGAAATGTGATAAGCAGGGCTTTTTGTTCTATGATTCATACAAAATGTTACATACAAAAATACAAATCTTTCCTCTTTACAATATAAGTGCAGATAAAACAAACACGTGATACAGATAACACGTAACGGATCAGACGAAACGAAGGGCGTATCGAGCGCCGGCGGGGGGGCCAGGCCGGCCTTGGCCTGCAGCCTCGTCGGCACAGACTAAACAACGGGCCCTGGCTGTAAGCACAATGTGAGCAGACGTTTTTCATTGGGCCTATGCTCATTTAAGGCAATAGCGATGGTGCCTGTATAAAAACCTTTCATTATACTATAGACACAATCACTCACTGTTGATTATATGTATGAACTTAGGCTTAACTTAACTGAAAACACCCTTTAAAATGACATGAAGACCTAAACATGGTGTAAAATTCCCAAAAGCTTTAGCAAGCAATAGGACAAATGCTTATTCACTTTCATGATCGCTTTTTTGCCTGTTGGCAGTACCTTATAAAAGTATTTTCTGGTTCTAGGTTCTCATACATCTCTACAAAGCAAATTATTGCCACAAGTGGATTGTACGGCGCCTAAAACAATTAGGAATATAAATCGAAGAAAGCAGAATATAAATAATCAATTTAACCTGTGATTCCTTATATTATTTGATAGGCGAAAGCTGTTTTTTGAAGAGATTAAAACTAAGTGATTTGGTTGCTTTTTTGGTTAAATCTGGTGACGATACATGCAGTCTACATTAAACAACACATTTCGAAATGAGAGAGATGGCTTGATATCTAATTCTAATAAGAATTTATTTTTATATTTCACTAAACCGACCACGTATTGTATGAAATGCAACTCGTGGTACAGACAATTGAGCAGAAATCGTGAGATAAAACCTTTAACGATAGTCGTTTTGTTTTACTTCGACACAGATCCCTGAGAAAATAATTCAAACAGCATTACTTACTAATGGTGCCACGTTGGTTTTAATAGCCTTTTTGATCAATCATTTTAACGACTAATATGTGTATACTAATATTAGAAAGAGGAAAGATTAATTTGCTCTGAATAGTTTTTGAAACCATGGAGTCGATTTCAAAATGTTCTTCCTCTACTAGAAAGATATATTATTCTGTAGTGACAAAGGCTAGTTTCTACCCCAGGGAAATGTAAAAAAAATGTAGTGTAATATAATAAAAATTACTAATTTTATTAATTACGTAACTTAAAATGTCATTTTTCACATCCTTTTACAGAAACACGTTTTCAGAAATTGAAATAACTTTACAAATGTTATTTCACATTGATATACAAAATAGGCCCAAGAAAATTAAGCCCATAACTAAAAATTATAATTGTTTATTAACGCACCACACCAGACACGTAATTTATCCGAACTAAACTAGAAGAGCTTTATATGCTTGACTATATAACCTCATCAACCAAATTATAAAACGATATGCTCACATCACTTCAATATGTACCATACACCAAAGCATTAAGAACTTTCCAAACTCTTTAATCATGTTTTTACGCGTAACTGTGCGATTTGCTGTGCAAAAAAGCCAAGCTGGCAAACAACCGTTCAAAACCTCCGATGCCCACTCAGCGGAGCCTTTCATCGGGCGTCTTGGAGCGTTAACGTTTGGAAAAAAGTGCACTAGTCTTTTTTGCGTGGCGCGGTCGCAAGGCCGGCCCAAGGAGGTTCGTCGACTCCATGGGAGCGCATTCTCTCGCCGCCGACTAGACTTCGACAGGATTGTGGGTAAAAGGATGCCCGGCCAAAAGAACCAAAGTAATCGGAACCAAGAGCTTTTTTTAATGCATTAACTTTTAGGTGCACTTAAACTGTATCTTAATCAAGGTCTAAATGCGCCTGATTGCAATTCTTAAAAATGTTTACATTGAATGCTTATTGTGCGTTATTCTCAAAACATAGATATATGGACTTTATTGTAGACCAATTCTGGTAGTACAATTATGTAAGACATACTTTATGTCTCTGTTTTACGGTTTTGGCGGCGTTCGTAATTAAATCGCACAAGGATGCGATTTCTCTGACCCTATATCCCTATGTATAAATCTTTCAAACTACGCAACAGATTTCGATGCGGATTGTTTTATTGATTGAGTGACTTAAGAGGAAAGTTTACATGTAAAACACATGTTTAATATTATAGTTATATTTTATATCAGCATAGCTCCTGTGCGAAGCAGGGGTGAGTAGGTGGGGCAAAGTAATTAGATCTTCAGGAAGAATACACTTTACAATTAACAAGAAATGTCATCATTTGCATGTATAAATATCATATCGCCAAATCTCATGGTAATAACTTAGTGGGAATATATCAAAACTAGCTGTTGCCCGCGACTTCATCCGCGTGGATACGTGATAAAGAATCTTCTAGCATTTTTATCCAAAAAAAAGTACCCGAGAAGGTCCCGTCAAAATGGGCCAAGCCATTCCAGAGATGAGCCAGAACAAACAGACACACACAAAAATTAGCTTTGTTATATATCATAATGTTATTATTTAAAAATGGTTATTTTCATGTTACAAAAAGACACTCCAATTTTATTTCATCGTAAAAATATAGAAAAACAACTGTTTATTTTAAAATTATATGCAATAGTATAAAATAATCTTTACAAACGAACAAAAGTTAACACTAAGCGTGACATTAGGAAATTCAAAGTGTGCCTTTGAAATTTTAACCATTAATCGATTATTGTTTCAAAGTAATTAGCCGCAAAGTTGTTTAGAGGAAATTTAAAATCTCTTTTTTATTTCCATGATATTTAATTAAACTTCAACACGAAAACGTTATACATGATCAAAGTACACTTAGCGTAAAATAAATATGTTAGGTAGTTTAGGTACTAGATTAGGTGGGTCTTCGGTCGTTATCCGTCTCATCGGACTATGAGAGTAAAGAGAGATGTAGAAGAAAGAAGAGTAAAGAAGAAGAGAAAATAGAGTATTTGTGTTTGCGCGTACCCTTGTACACTATAACACCTCCTGCGTAGTTGTCTCATCTCTAATATAGGCCGGCCGCCGTAGCCGTAATGGGCTCAGAGGACGTTGTTATACAATAGCTCGTGCGCGCGTGTCTCAGCCGCTTATCGTTATCACGGCGACATTGTTATCAGCGAGATATGCCGCAGTCGAGCCCACTGCGGGCACGTCTGTACATCGTCCGCAAACGTACGCATTAGATTAGCCAATTTAGAGATGACTCCTTGTTGAATCCGACGGCGGCGGCCGATCTATATTAGAGATCAGCCAACTGCGCAGGAGATATTATAGTGCGCAAGTGGACGCGCAAACACAGGTGCACCCCTTATTCCTCCATTTTCTTAGGCCAATGGGACGAATAACCGACACAACCAGAGAGAAAGAAGGCGCGGGATCAACTTTTGACCAAATTGTTACTTTACAGGCAATGGGGTGATCATCCCGCATTGCCCTAACCAATTAGGAAACAACAAACAAACGTTGTTTAGTCCCCGCAGGATTCTTCCGATTTCTAAAGCACACGCCTTTACCTCTACAGACAGCATGCAAAAAGTGCTCTCGTATTGGTTAAACTACGCTAGGCGATTAAAAAAGGCCACGGATTACCAATAACTGATATAAATAATAACACAACCTGGTTATGGAATGCTCGCTCCGGGCTTTTTGAAATTTATTGTTAAAATACGTATCATATAACTGTATATTACCAATGTATATTTGATAATTTTAAAAGATGACAAACAAAAAGCCCGCGGAGTTTCTTTCGCCGGTTCTCAGGTCAGAGGAGACCTGTTTCGAGCCGCTGGTAGCCGCTTGGCTATCCGTAAACTTACTAAAGGTACACTTCTATGTTGAATAAAGATATTTGAATAACATCGTGTTCGCTTCTTGCGCAATTAACGTTTGACATTAAATTTGGTTCAAGTCAACGAAGATGAGACGAAGGTAGCAAGTACCTTTGTCGCCGTCGTACATTTAAATACCGAATAGTGAAAAAGTTTCGTACCATTGGTACGGTTCCAAGGCTTCAAGGAAACCCGATAAAGTCACGATACTAAGCAAATCTCGAAAACCGTGATGTCGAAAGCGCAAGTTTGTTTACCTTTCATAATTTCTTTGAAAAGAAAAATTCCTGCCCTAATTTTTTCGCATTTTCTAATTCACGAAGAACACTACGTAAATAATACATCGACCGGTGGCACGTGAAGTTATGGGCGGCACGTTGAATTGAAATATATCTTGATAATATAAAGAACGATATAGGAATTGTGTTGTTCACGTTGATATATCTATGTCTTTATAATTGATCTGAAGATAAAACTATTTAAATTTATGACAAGTTGTACCTACTTGCATCGCCCCCAATTGTCCATGCGTCGGATGGGCATGTAAAAAGTCGGTCCACCTACCAACCCGTATTGGACATGGTCCAATATCTCCTTAATGGAGAAGGCATGAATCAGGAGAGGCCTATGTCCAGCAGTGGACTAACACAGGAGGATGATGATGATGATGATGATGATGATGATATACCTACGCATTGGACTCACGGATATGTAATACTTCTTGTATTCCTCTTTAAAACGATTTTACTAACAGAAGCCTAATTTGAATCATGTAATAATACACGTTTTAATAAATTTAAATCTTCAAGTCTTATTCGTATAAAAGAATTTAAAAAAATCTATTAAGAAAAAGTGATTAAGTCAATTTTATTTAGAATTACATTAATATTCATAAACATAAAATTGCCTAATCAATCAATTGAGACTAATCCAGCAATTATGGTTTCTTAAGTAAAAAGTATTTCAGTTACCTTTCCTTTACATTTTTGTTGTAAATTAACAGACTCGACTTCAGTACTGAAGAACGAAAAACGTCCGCTAAAGTTATAGTACATTTTTCGTATGTTATTGTTCGTCAGCTATCTGAACAATTTCCACGGTCTAAGTATTAGCATTCACATTATATACATCGATGGCCGATGGTTTAAAAATTCTATGAAGGACAATATTCTGCTGGAAGTAAAAGAAAAATGCATGCACCAGGTGGGTAATTATATGACCATTTCGCTTGTTAGTGACGATAAAATTCAATACACCAACGCTGGTGAACCCTTAGATGAGAAGAAGCATAGATAAAACTATCTCTGAACAATTTAAATCATAAATTCAAATACCCTTATTCAACATTGATTCAACATACCATACATCCAACATGTCATACAGGCCCGACTACTATCAAATTTGTTTAAAGGACTTTACTTTAAACTACTATTATTTTGTAAAAATAATATAAACATATCTTACATGTTTATCAATTACATAGATATTTAAGACAATGAAATAAGAATACCTCAGGTATGTACCAACTGTAAAGTTTGTACAATATATATATTAACCTTATAAATCTGCTGCAAGAGATCCTAATACAAATACCAATGTATTGATAACCTCAAATTGGAATCCGTGAAAGTCGGGACTCAAAAACGAAGATGTTATAGCTACTTGTTAAATAGAAACAGCAATAACACCATAAAATTACTAGTACCCACAATGCTTAACGTGGGTCAGCAAGGAGCCGCAGAAACTGTTGCATATAATGAATAATGAGTTGAAAGTGATGAACGAATAGATAGCCGTGTCTTATGATTTTATTAACTTACTCTTTGAATATGTTAATTATGTAATGTCCTCCAAGTCGATTATGACTATGGCGGTCGATCTATATAACAGATCAGCCAACTGCGCAGGAGATATTGTAGTGCACATGTGTACGCGCAAACACAGGCGCACTCCCTGTTCCTTTATACTCTTGACGCCCAATTTTTTTTTTTTATGGCATACGCAGGCAGACGAGCATTCGGGCCACCTGATGGGAAGAGGTCACCGACGCCCATAGATATTAACAATACCAGTGGTATCGCTAACGCGCTGCCTACCGTGAGACATAGGGTGTTAAGTCTCGTTTACCCAGTAAATACGCTGGCTACGGTGCCCTTCAAACCGGAACACAGCAGTGTTTTCACACTACTGCTTCGCGGCAGAAATAGGCACCGCGGTGGTACCCACCCAGACGATCTCCTGTAAACAGGGGACCTACCACCGGTAAACCAATGGGACAAAATACTGACTTTTTATACGACGCATAGATCATATTAATTCACAGGCAAACGGGTGATCAGCCCGCATTGACCTAACTAGGAAACAACAATGAAAAGTTGTTGAGCCCCCGCAGGATTCGATCCAACGATCTCCGATTTCTAAAGCACACGCCCATACCACTAGGCTAGATTTTAAATGTTATAATTAACATTTGCAAAGGGTATGGTGGGCTTGTAAAACGACTTAAGCAGATACCGATATGGTGCTATGACCAACGAATGGAACACATTAATAAATCATTGTGTCTACTAATGAAATCCGATGATGTAAGTTAACGGGCTCATTTATACATCACAGAGGTCTGAAATGATGTCAGGCGCGTGGGCTCCGACCGTATCAGGGATTGAAGCAGCTAAGGTCTACGGGTTCAGTTATTTTTCAATATATCTGCTAGTTGACATAGCTAAAGTATTGTTAGATTTTACTGACTAATAACTAGAAGTATTATACTCACTCTTATTAATTATTTCGATTTTTCACAATGTTAATAGGAATTTATGGAAAATTATTCGGCTAACTTTAATCCAGCTACTTGATTACTTTTGCTATATTATGGCAAAATTATGGCAAGTTGTATCTTATTAAGAATCACAAGGTATTAAGTTTCATGAACATCGTTTATGACGTAAATGCAACAATCATTCGACTATCTCTTCTTATAAAAACATATTTTGTGAATCAAAAAGAAAAGGTTGTGTTCGACAACACAACAATAACACTTGTAAATGACATGTTATAAAGATATTAGGGTTAGAAGGAAAGCCATCTCTAAACTGTTGTGGAAATTATTGTTTAACAGCAGTACGTTACATTTTTTGAATCTATTTTCTAGGTGCAAAAAGTAGCCTATGTCACTCAAGGACAACATAGCTTTATATTACTGAAAGAATATCCAAATTGGTTCAGCAGTTTCGAATCCTATTCGAAAGGAACAAATCTTTGCTATTTTCAATATTATAAATAAACCGACGATAGGAATGCACTTGTTTACGTCTTTACACTGAGATTACTTCCGTTACTTGTCAAATGATAGTTCTTCATTATAACAATACTTAGTGTATTATTTTAATGAAGCTATCAATCAATTATAATTAGGTACATAATTAATAAGCCGTTTACGTTAAATCAACAAAGTCAATATGACCAACCGCACATTGAGTGCGTAATTAAATAGATAATGTACAAAAACATTTCGTTTTAACGTTTCACGTTCCCTAAGCGAAACACGCAACTTATTATACGACATAAAAAAATTGTTTCGTTCTGAAATCAGTTTCCTCGGCTCTTTAACCTATATTTTTACAATAACTTCAGCTTTATATATTATTTATATGTATAAATGCGATTAATAATGACATTTATCGATCAGCTTGGCGTAGTGGTTAATGAGCAAGACTGTTACGCCTCAGGTTGTAGGTTCGATTCTCGCGACATGGTGTTTCTCTCGTGTCTGGGTGTACTATATAACATGCATTAAACAGTCATCTAGTTTTTATAGTACAAACTTCGTTTGGTCAATTTAATAATTTATGCTAAATAAATATTGAATGCTTGTCTCCTTAACTCTTTTTGGGTTAAAATATTACATACATCATTACATCTTTAAAGTTAAATACACTTCTTCTATAATAATCTATTGCAGAAGAAAACAAAAAGGACAAAATTCGAAATGATACTATCATTATTTATTCTATTTGAGTGTCGCAAACACGGATGATGCTGAAAACAAAGATAAGGGGGTTACAGGGTTCAAACATTCGGGAATCCCAATGTCGAACACGTTATGATTCACGCAGAGACACGATATCTCTCCTCGCACTGGCTACCATTGTAGAATTGCAAGTGATTATAGTTGAAGGACATATTCTCTAGGATTTATCTACCAATCGGATGAATATAATCATGGCGACTCAAATTTAGGTCAAATTTCTTTAGACCATTTATGCCCTAACATCCTTGTGTATGTCAACTTATAGGGACACAAAATGTCAACTACAGTTGTGTAACACTGTAATTTCAGTTGAAACAGCACTATACTTAGAGTCTATAATCGAATAACACGACGTAACATCGGGTACGGGTCAGGATGGTGTGTCCTGTTGGCACTTTATGTTATAAAATAAAATCAACCTTTGGCTAGCATATTTGCTATTTTCATAACCTTACCGTCATATCCGTTCTAAAATTATAAACTTTAAAATAACTCGTGTACCTTTTAATTTCTTTGAGTACAAAGAAACTCTTTCGTTAGAAATGTTATATAAATATCGCATATTATTTTACGTTGTTGTATATGGAATAAGAATAAGTGATTTATAATTCACCAGTTGGTACCTGCGACTTTGGCCGCGTGGTTTAACGTATATTATTTCTATGTGTATAATAAGACACTAAGTTTTATCATTTTTTCTTTAAAAATAAAGAATTTTTGACCCCATTTCAACCCTTTTAACCGACCATTTTACAAAAATAGTCCTTTGTCCTTTCTTAGAATTTATTTTACGTAACAAGATTCACCAAAATCGGTTTAGTCGTTTAGACGGTAAAGACAGACAGGCAGAATTACTTTCGCATTGATTGATGATGATCATTAGTATGGATTTAGCAATATCGCCATATTTCAAAGTTGTTATGTTTCAATCTAATATAACTCGAGGTGTTTTTGTCCGCAAACTGGTCCTTAACTAGGATAAGACGGGTACGTACACGAAGCGACGCCACAATACGCCCTTGGCCCATTGAGGTGAGCAAAATGAGCAGGAGGAGCGTCACACTTGATTAACAATAAGCGCACTGGATGGGCCGACGTGCCGCGTGATTCGCTCGTGTCTTGGTGCAAATCATATAGTCTTGGCCCTTTGCTCATGAACGTTTTTCTAAACACGTCCTTAGAAATCGGAGTTGGCCGAAAGAGATTTGGAGCAACGGAACCCTTGACTAGCCTCTATCTTGTTTTCGACCAACCGGTGGCAAATTGAGAGATTACCGCCGTAAAATGAGAATAGTATTCAGGTTGTTCATTATACAAAATAATGAACGAGCGTAAAGATGATAGCGTTAGGACAATAAAGCTAGTTTATGCTATGAACGTATCAGGATATTTATACTTCAAGAGAAAGGTGAACCAGAGTGTAGTGACAAGAATTTTTTCAATGTCTTTCTTAAGCGCTTCAAAGGTGATCGTTTTATTACCGTGTGGTTGCTTTTCTCTGTTTTCCGTGCTATTGAAGAACTCGTGGTCATTATTGGCTTTAATACGGATGCCAGGGCATTTCATTATCTCCGACCAGGCAGATCTTTCCTAGAAAAGCATTTCTAGAGACGTTCCGTTTCAGGGTCAGCAAAGGGAAAAAACAATTTAAGTTTGTGAAAGAAGATGTCCTCATTACGCACAATTCTTCCTTAATGTGTCCGTACAACACACTGGCAGCAGACCTACTCGTATGTCTCGATTTATTGTCAAACTAATTGACGAGTTATTTCGCGTTTCTTTGTTTGTATTCAAACTAATAGGTCACGCAACTAAATGATCCAGATCCGGTCGGATCTCTGCTAATTTATGAAATCTTTTGCATTTCTTTATCATCTGTAATCATTCATGTAACAACAAAATAGCCGTTATTACGTGATTACATTGTTGATATATAACCGATAAATATAACACCACATTTTTTTTTAATTTTTGTGTCTGTTCGTGCTGGCAAATTTCTGGAATGGCTGGTCCGATACTTTCTAGTGAAGAGAGAGCATTTCTTTTACTAGTAGAGTGCTGAAGTAACTGGGTAGTAAGTTAGGCTACTTTAATCTTACAACGCAACAGATAGTTTATGATACTAATCATCGGCAACTACAGGGTCTCAGGATCTCTTTTGCTGACACACATTGCAAGAGGCTGTCCTAAAAAAATAATACTGTAAATGACCTAACACTCTTCGTAATCGGTTGTATTCTCGCGTTACAAAGGGCCAAATAATCCAGGGTATCTGGTCCACAGCCACCGTGAACTAATTACCCAAAGATTGATTGATAAACCAATTACGCAAAGAGTACGCAGTTTTCCGCACAGCGCGACCAAGTCCAATCTCTCTTACAGTACAAACAAGCGTTATTGCGGTTTTCCTACACACAAAATGCATTACTGTAAATTTATAATTTATACATTATTGTATACTAGCTGTTACCCGCGACTTTGTCCGCGTGGAATAGCAGAAATGTCCGGTTTATTGAAAATACCGTATAGTATAATATATATGAGGTGTTTGATTGTATGTGCATCTATCATTGGACCCAAACTTTTATGGCTTTTGCTTTGACGATGTCTGATTTCTGTATTGACTTTCATCCCCATTTCAACCCCTAGGTCACTCCCGAACAGTTTGAAACTACAATATTATAAGATACAAAATTTCATAGTTTCACGTTCAACAGAGACAATTTTAACCCTTTCGGCCAAATTTTTCGAAATAATTAGCCTATATCCTTTCATGGAATCTGTTCTAAGTATGTACAAAATTTCATCGAAATCGGTGCAATGTTTTGGACAGTAGACAGACAGAGAATTACTTTCGCATTTATAATATTAGTATGGATTGCAACATCGTTTAATGGCGAAATGATTTGTGCATACGATGCTATTTAGCAAATATTATTATTGCGTAATATACGAAACAGTATTTACTATTGTAATTTAAAAAAATCATAACTATAGGGCTCAAATTTTTTATTTCACTGCATTACAATCGAAAATAAATTTGATAGCATAGCAACTTTAAAATTAGCAATAGGGCAATTTGACTATGAAGATTAAATTTTTCTATTTTGCATTTAATATTCATTATAAAAAGCTGTCTAAGACGGACTTAAAAACAGACCAACTTTTTAACAATACCCATGACCATAGTGACTAAGAAAGGTCTGAATCGTAGGATTTTAAAACAGTAGTAAAGTATTAAAATTATATAATTGACTATAAAATCTGTAAAACTGCCTTAGTTATCACAACTTTGTATTATTCTATATATTTAAATTACATAAATATTACATTACATACAAAACCTCACTTTTCCTACATTAACCGAAACAACACAGTGAACATAGTTCAATTGCTTGTTTAGTGTTGCGTTAATTAATGTTACTTATTATATTATTATCATTCCCCATAATATATTATTTAGTTCACAGAAATATTATTATTCAAATTATTTCATGATTAAATATTAAAATTTTTCTTTGATGCATTCTATTTAATCTGCCAAAATCAACTCACAGATGAGTGTCCAAAGATAATAAATATGTTTTTCATTTCCGAACACCAAATATTATATTTGGCTAAACAAAGTTATAAAGTATGATATATTTATTGCATATGATTTACGAATATTGTTTTATTGCAAACAATTTATACTTAAAATATTATTTTCTGACTTAAGACAATCAATAAACTATTTGGGCATTATGCAAATGCAATTGTCTCACTGAACCTTTGGTGGGTTTAGAAAATATTATATTATAGGTAGTTATAGATTCATTTAAAAGAGTAATATATTCACCATCTAATAGTCACAATGTAAAATGTATATTTATATAAATTGAAACACATGTACATATAAACAACATACATATAAGGAGATGTAGAAGAGAATACTTTTATAATACAAAATCTAACACAGGAACATTTGAAGCTGAACTATTGATGAATTGGAATATTCCATGAATTTGTTTACCAATTATTTATTATATCTTAAATTTAATTAATATTAAAACTTTTAACAGATTTGTGCAAGTTCTTTATATTTATTCCCCTTGATTCAAACCTTTTCCAGGTTTTTGATATTTTTATACTAATTATTTGTTATGATTAAAACATATGAACATAAATGTAACATAATGAACATGCAGCACACATAAAGAATTTTATTGTAAAGCACACATTTAATCAAGGTATTTAATTGCAGATAATGATAATGGAAGAATGTGCCCATAACATTTTTTGTTTGTTTACATATATGCACAATAAAAAGTGGTAACACTTTTACCACATGTAACATTTTTAATTTAGTTTACGTAGAACATTCAATATTAAATAATATAAAGGGGTATAATATTTTAACCACTTTGATTAATCAAACTGTCAAACATAGAAAGAATATAACGGGAATTTTAAAACTTAACTAAAAAAGCTCTGTAGCTATTTTTTTGGTTATCTGTTTGTTCTGTTGTATTTATTACTGCAATTTTTAACTGCAGCCAGTATTATTCAAAGCAATTTTTAAATTAAATTATTAAAACAGAGTTGTAGAAATAAAATTATTATTATTATTATGTGTGTAATTTTTAATTTTCTTACTTTATATCATAACAAAGATTATGATTCTATTGTTATCAAGTTGTATTTTTGGTATCAAGTTGTTGTTTTAGTACATATTTTGGTATCAAGTTGTTTTAGTACATATTTTGAGTATCTTTAAACCACTTTGGTATATTATAGGTAACGGTAAGGGAGGGCAAATAAACGTAAACACAAAAAATGTCTCATGGGCAATTTCTGTGCAACTTGACTTCAACTAATATGAATACAATTTATATTAAAAAATGAAGTGTTGTCTTTTTACTAAGCATCAATCAAAAATGTTTACTCCCACACATTTTTTATAGCAGCTGTAATGCATATATGCCAGCATAAAGTGATTATTAATTCAAGACGTATTGTGGTTGATTGATAAACTACTGGTTCTGTAAACTCATGCCCTTGTTGTGTGCATGCATTGATTGATATTGTGCATAAATTTATTTATGTAAAAGGAGCAAGAAGATTCCAATTAGATAATGTTGAGTGATGATAAAATTTTAATAAACAATCGATTAAGACTGCATATAACTTTAAGACTAATCTATGTTTTTGTTCAAAAACAACTTAATTAAACTGCCTTTTTGAAAAACAATAAGGTGTAACCATACATTTTTGGTTGTTTGTCATGTGTCGTTTATTACGTAGGGGGCAGTACAAGACGTTTAGTACGACGTGTAGAGTAGTGAGATGTGCTTTAGTTACCTATCCAACAACAAGTCACCATAATTGAATGTGAGGACATTGTGAGTTTGTCAATTGACAATAATTGACACAAAAACATTTTGGAGGTTGTTATACAATTCCTACTATAATGGAAAAAGCTGTGAGAAAAAATACCTATAATGGAAAAAATAACAAGTTTGCGAACGCAATTTTGCTTTTTGAGGGAAACTTTAAAGGTATTATACGACCAATTTTAAAAGTTGCAGAACAATATTACACTGAAAACAAACAATGAACCGTACAACTGATAGGCTTATTAGTATTTTTATAATGCAAGTTGCCGTCCTGCGGCTTCAGGGAACAAGTTCTTAACAGTATACGTCTGACCTGGGCATCGGAGTCGCGGGCCGAATGGAAAAAAACCGGAACACAACACAAAAAACATCCATAGAGCACTGTTGAAGGACTCGCCACGCGCGTTGAAGCGAAACACGTTTATCAAGATCAAAATACACACAAATAAAACACTATAAGCACTGAAATACGCGACGGAACCTGACAAGTACCCACCTTGGTCTTCGTTATTACATGTGTGGCCAGTTTTACCACAGCGAAATTTCCCGTCCCGATCGTCTTTTCCAGCTCGTAGTTGCCTACACATACTAATTGGTCGATCGGAAAGTGCTTGCTTTTGTGTTTCGGCTTGATGTTGTTGGCCATTTTCGTGAAAAGTCGCGATAAACCCGACCGACCTCGCGTACACCACGGCCGATTTCTGACTACTGTCGTTAGTTCAGGCGAACTGCCACTCTGGAGCCACCGTCGCTCACGTCATTCGTTAGGGACATTCAATTGCAGCCCTCAACATTTCATTAACAAACGCAAATATTTAAAGCATCAAAAATCGTAACATCTCCCAAACGCACCTTAAAATTAACAAATTGCTTTATCATTTTTAATGCCTGTTTAAATAAAGTATTAATGACACTGCGACAGATCCCTTATCAGTGATTCTGTTATCAATACTTGGAGCTTAAGTTGAACGTCGCTGCCTATGAAAAAAGAAGCCGATTCACAACATTTACGCGACTAGCGCCGTCCACTCGCA
Source organism: Lamproptera curius (assembly GCA_029286875.1). Classification (NCBI taxonomy): domain Eukaryota; kingdom Metazoa; phylum Arthropoda; class Insecta; order Lepidoptera; family Papilionidae; genus Lamproptera; species Lamproptera curius. Next base: position 3,767,520 of record JAGSMT010000027.1, on the reverse strand, counting down.
CCACCGTGTTTACCTTGCGTCAGAGCGAGAGGCACCGATAGTGGGGGGCACTGACGTCAGACGCCAGCGTTGACGTCACACGCGGCAATTTCAAATGAGTTAGTTGAACGTACGTCAGACGGGAATATCGATTTTTCATTCGGGAAACAAATGTAAAGGTATTGTATTAAAACAAATGAATTCTCTACTCGTTTGCAGGAATATGTTTTTTCATATTTGTGAGAAAAGTACGTCACAACATCTCTTTTGTGAAATACAGAGTAAGTGGAAGTATTATTACAATATTTAATTTTACTTAGAATAAGATATACATAAAACATCATTTATTGTATGAAAATATTAAATATATTATGATAAATACCGAGATGATTATTAATAATTTTAAAGTGTTTAGAAACTGACAATGTCACTTTTTTATATGTTTTTTCTTATTCCTGATTTTTTTGTAATTATTTGGGCTGTATTTATGGCAGTAATAATATTATATTATTAATGTTATTTTATTTTAAAATCTATCCTTATGCTGTAGCCTAATTCGTTAGAAAAATCGTGCTGAAGTTTATTATTTAGTTGAAGGAGAACAAAGGTAAGAATACCTTCTTACCTAATATCAGCTCCCGAGGAACAAAACTTTTATTTGAGATTTAAAGTTGCGCTTAAGGATAATCATTATATCTAAAATAAATAAATACAATATGTAATTTATCTCTACTTTTGGTATAATATTCGAATAGGTACCTAAACATAGTTTATTTTATATTATAATTTTTTTAATAAAATTGTGTGAAAGCCGATCGTTAGGTTTTTGTATCATGGCATACGCAGGGAGACGAGCAGTCGGGCCACCTGATGGGACGTGGTCGACGACGCCCATAGACATTGGCAATACCAGTGGCATCGCCAACGCGCTGCCTACCGTGAGACATAGGGTGTTAAGTGTCACGTTTACCCAGTAACAGCTGAGCTGCGGTGCCCTTTAAACCGGAACACGGCAGCAGCCACACTCACTGCTTTTCGTGCAGAAATGGGCACCGCGGTGGTACCCACTCAGACGGTCTCCTGTAAAAAGGGGACATACCACCGGTCGTTATTGTTTATGTTTTGGAACATGTTTAATTGTGCTTAATAACGGTTATTTCTAATCAAATCTACTAATTTACGCTTGTATATATATGTATTTATTTCCAACGTGTCGAGAACTAAGTTGGTATAGACATATACCAACTTAGTCTGCCCGTGATCATGGATGCTGGAAAGAATCCGAAATCACGATTGTGCCCCGAGCTTTGATTTCAAGCGGTTCATTAGACATGGAACCAAAAGCGTCTGAACTGGAATAAGATTTGTGGCAGAAGCCAGAGAGAAGACCACGCGTCTATGAATTTACAACTTGAGCATCACATTGCTTAGTTTAAAATTCAACAGAAGTCATGTCTTTAAGTTTACGTATTTTTTTACTCTCTGTGTGCTTTTTTTAGAGACGAATATATTATTAACAACCCCATGTAAGGGTACAATCATTTCATAGTTATTAATATAATCTCTTTATGCATATATTTTACATACTTCCTGTTTGCTTTTTGATTGTAGATTGTACGCGGGGATATGTTAATTAATCGATTATTATGTCCAATAGCACTGCCTCCGTAGCCTAGTGGTATGAGCGTGTGCTTTAGAAACCGAAGGTCGTAGGTTCGAATCCTTCGGGGGCTCTACAAATTTTCATTGTTGTTTTAGTTGGTTAGGGCAATATGGGCCGATTAACAAATTGTCTGAAAGCAAGATGATCCATGGTCGGATGGGCATGTAAAAGTCGGTAACAAGCGCGCCCACGTGGTGGCCTATATCCAGCAGTGGACTATTACAGGCTGATGATGATCATGATGATGAATAGCTGTGTAGGCATTTATGAACAGAAGCATAATATATAGAAGAAATTAATGATATCTAGCGTCTAAAAATATTAAACAAACCTACCACCTATCATATTTAGAACGATGGAATGTTCTGCGTTTCTATAAAATATAGACGAAGACTGCCAGTTGAATAAAAACAACGGAGTATAAGTCAAAATCGTTTTAATTTTCTGTATAACAACGACATTATAACATAGTTCGCGCTAAATGGCGTGTTAAACGGCCTTAATATGCGCGGGTGTTAAATCCAACCTTTAGTTTTGACACTTGTCGAGATTCTCTGTGTCACCGTTTTCAACGCTTTGCAACGAAAATCTATATAAATAAGATAATTGTATTTTTAGCAGTGCTTTCCGCATTCCTCATTTAATTAATGCTTATGCATTATTTCTCACACAATGCTTATTTCGAATCAGGTAAGTATTTGGATTATAATAATGTATATAGCTGTGGTAAGGCGAACATGGTAAGCTGAGGCTGCCGAGAAGTTGCCTTGAAGAGACTAAGACGTCTGGGTTACTAACTTTTGCCCCGGTAATATATATGTATATATTAAAAGTAGCCAAGTTACTCGCAGTTCCCATCTTTCAGTGAAGGTCCCGTCAGGCGACCCGATTTCAGAGATTTGCCAGAACAAAGAGAGACAAAAAAAATGTTTTGCGATATGTATCTTACTGAGCATAACCATAGCTACGGTGCCCATTTATATACATAAGGGAAATATAAAAGCGGTTTCTTTTTGACATAAATTCGCAACCGGTTTCCGTAAATATCTACCAATACAATAAGTAGATACCCATAAATATGTTTCGTTTGCTATTGCACTAAATCCTTAACTAACGACCTTAATAATTGATTATATCATATTCATTTAGCGTTAACAATATTATAACTAAATAAGTCTATTTTATCTAACAAGTTCTATTTAAAAAGTTAACCGTTTACATTTAAAGAATCGCTCGTTGAAAAGCATTCCATTGAATCACCCTCCACGCGTTTCATCCAATTGCCAAATATATCTACATTCATGCTCCATCTGAATGGGAATGGATCGTTGGAAATAGATAGATATACTATCGCTCTTCATTCATGAAGCGGCCCCACAAAATGAGGAGCTCCGCGTGAAACCGCACAGTATTGATCTGTGGAGTAATTGTTGAGATCAACGCCATCTGTTGACATTTATGGAGGTTCATGTCACATTCCATGGGTACTGTGTTGGCGTATTTTTATTTATTTTTATCTTAAGTGTATATGGTGCACCTAAAACATCTTATACGTAGAGATTTTTAATTATTTACTCCGTAACGCAAAAATAGCACTAGACTTAATACAGTATGTTTTTAATTTTATACAGATATTTTTTTTAGTTATATTTGTCACAGACAGAAGTAACTACACAAACTATTAACTTAAAAAAATCATTATCATCTTCATTAGCCTGTGTCAGTCTACTGTTTGTCATAGGCCTCTCCTAATGCACGCCACTGCTTCCGATCTTCGGCTATTCTCATCTAGCCAAGCAATTTAGCGGATGTCGTCACTGCATCTTGCCGCAGGGCATCCTACACTACGTTTGTCGAGCCTCGGTCTCCATTCCAGAACTTTCCAGGTACTCCGAGCATAGCCTACTCCTTAGTTTGCTGAGCGACTTTAAATTTGTGGACCAGTCTAACCGTAAGTGTCTAAGTCTCGGCACCGCAGGTCATGACAGGTAGGACGCACGTATAGAAGGACTATGATTTAGTGACGCCGCCACTATGTCTGCATAGTGGCGGCGTCATACAGATTTCAGCATCTCGATAAATCGCTAATTAATTTGGCTCCCCTGCAAGGACTCGAGGAAAGACCAGGTCTCGATTGAGCCAAAAGCCTTTTCATAGTCCACAAATGTCATGGCACAGGGGCTGGATGTATGGATGTGGTCTATGGTCCTATATCCCCTCCGAAACCAGGCCTGTTCTCGAGGTTGCGCTTCGTCGAGTTTTCGTGAAGACGATTCGAGATGACCGTCAAAAACAACTTATAGACATAACTTAAGCTAGTAAATAGTTCTTCAATAGGGTTTTAATTATGTGCTAATAATGTATTAATTGAATTAGCGCAGAGGGTGTAGTCGTTTATAAAGTTTTTGGCGCTATGGTTAAATTTGAATATTGTTTAATAAAATTATATGCGTGCAAAATGACAATTTAAACTTTAAGTAGTTTCGAGAATTGATATATATTTTTCTTTAAAATAAGCCCTGGATGTGTGGAGCCTGAACTACCGTCGCTCATAGGCAGCTTATAAGAAAACGTACCCAAATACAGGCTCCCACTTTGTCGCAGTTGTTGGTCTCATCTTGCGGGAGCTGCAAGTTCGAGGAGTGCTTAGCATTGTCAGCGATGGTGTCGTTGCGATGGGCAGTATGCCCTTCGAATTCAGCATTCTGTGATATCGTCTTTGTCGAATATACGAAGTTAATTAATCACCATTTTGTAGGGTCTCTTGACTTTGACTTGTTACGATCTGAAGTCACCTCCGCTCAGCCGCGGCGATCGGCTCGGCTACTTACAATTACACATCATTATCCTCCTCCTCAGATCTTGCACTGTCTACTTCGAACCGGTACACTGGCGACCGGTACACTCTCGAGGCCGGTCAATGTCGATGGTACTCTCGAAGATGTCGATGAATACCTTGGGCACAAAGTTTTGCAGTTGGTAAGACACAGCTTCGAGAGGATTCAGTTGGGCTGGGCAGCATTGAGGAACCTAAACCATATTCTCACGTTGTCGATACCGCAGAGTTTAAAGACAAAAGTCTTTAACCAATGCGTACTCCCTATGATTTCCTACGGGGCAGAAACTGGGCCTCTCACTATCGGACTGGTCCACAAGTTTGCCGTAGCTCAACGTGCTATGGAACGCGCTATGCTCGGAGTCTCTTTGTCGGAAAAAACGTAATGAATTCATCTGGCAAAGAACGAAACTTATCGACATAGCGCAAAGGATTAGTTCGTGGAAATGGCAGTGGGCAGGTCACGTGGTCCGAAGAACGGATGGCCGATTGGATAATAAGGTACCAGTGTGAAGGCCACGTTTTGAAAACGGATTTGGTCGAACTGCGACTCCGTATGTGCGGTAATGGCATCCGTAGCAGGAGATCAACCGTCTATGTTCATTTGAAAAGGCCTTTGTCCAGCAGTGACTGAGGGGCTCAAGTTTGGCGATGCATGATAGCTGAAACCGCTAAGCCTGAAGCCAAGTTCAAAACGTTGATTCTTTGCAAGATAGAACACCACAAGCGCAAGGATGCTGTTAAAATTGAGTGGCAGAGTGCCTTATTGGATATTCTTCTCATGAGGCATTTGATAAAAGGTTTCTTGACTCAACACTCGAAGTCGTAAATGGCAGATTATAGCAGGAGATCACCAGTCAAAGTAGTTCAATTGAAGCGCCTTTGTCCGTGGACTGATGGCTAATCGTTGAGCCATGTATGAACCTTAGAGAACGCAAGTTCAAACAGGTCTTTAAGAAACACCGAAGGACGTAGGAGTGTTGCTTAGCAGCGGTCTATTGGAATTCCATAGATGATACGCATACGATCCAACACGTCTAATGATTCTGATACCATCTGCTGCTCAAATTGCTGCCTACATGGCTGGAAGTTCCATTGGCATGTTCTCAGAACTTTAAAAACCGTAGTGAGAACAGGAATGCATCAAAGCAGCAGACAATGCCTTGATGATACGACTCAAACTGACTATCACCATTCTCCTCAATCTATGCTGAATCATCTGTAAGGACAATCGTAGAACGAATCTCAAGCTTTGACATGTTTGATCCGACCTTTGAAATAAGTCATTTACTTTTCCCAAAGTTCTTAACGAAATCAAAAGCGTCCTGCTTGAATGTTTGATTCCAACCTGCGATAGTTTGCCCAGATCAAAGAATCCAAGAATGTTGTCTTATGTCTATTCCCCTTTCAATGCTATCTACTCCGTATTATAAATTCACCTACCAATTTGCTCCAACCCATCACTTTATCAACCTATCTCAAAATGACCATTTCTTTCTGAAGTTCTTGAATCATATGTATTTAAGCAAATATCTTATTATGTTATTAGTAACTTAAAACTTGACGAGGATTCGTCAATCCTCACTGCTGAACGATATATATATATATACTCTCTTTTATTTGCCCTATTATCAATCTGATTACTCAGAATATTCGGTAGGTATCATCTGTATGCTGACGATCTGCAAATATATTCCCAAACAAGAACTGATAGTCTCGCGAAGACATTTTATACAGATAACATAGACCTTAACTGCCTCCGTAGCCTAGTGGTAAGGGCGTGTGCTTTAGAAACCAGAGGTCGTGGGTTCGAATCCTGCGGGGTATCAAAAAAATTTCATTGTCATTTCCTAGTTGGTTAGGGCAATTTAGGCCGTACACCCAATTGTCTGAAAAGTAAGATGATCCATGCGTCAGATGGGCATGTAAAAAGTCGGTCCACCCACCAACTCGCATTGGACCAGCGTGGTGGGATACGGTCCAAAAACCCCCTAATGGAGCAAACTTGCGTTAGAGGAGTACTATGTGCAGCAGTGGACTAGCACAGGCTGATGATGAATGAATGATGAGACTTTAATGCCATTAAAAGCTGATCTGATAGGTTTGGGTTAGCTGTTATCCCATCTAAGTGCCAAGCTATTGTGCTTCGGAGTCCTAAAATTTTGGCTAGAGTGGAAACAGCACATCTGCCTCACATTTTATACGACAGGCTTTTCATTCCTATCAGCCGAAAGGTTTAAAACTTAGGCCTACAAATTGATAGCACGCTAAGTTGGATATCGCATGTTGCTAGATTAAGTCAAAAAGTCATCGGTTCCATGCGTAATCTAAAGAGGCTTAAAACTTTTTACCTGCGCCTACAAAAGCAATGTCAGGCATTGTTTTTCCCTCTTTTCGACTATGGTGGCGTGTGTTACTTTGACTTGACGTAAATAGACTAGACCGACTTTTGAATGACTGCATACCATTTTGTTATCTTAGAAAATTTTACTGCCTATCGAGCACGAGTGAAATGGCTACCAATTCGTCAACGACGCTCATTTAAGCTCTCAAGACTTTTCCTACGTTGTCCACCTCCTAAACATCATTGCATTTGCAGTACCTCTGTGAAGTCAAAACAACAAAACATTCGCTTTACATACAATCAATACAAAATACTTCAACATGATGTTCACCGTTCAGAGTTTACGCATTCCTCACTCTATATTTTTTTCTTTTGCGGAATAAGCTACCTTTTTGTTTAAAACCCGAGTTCGCGAAACAAATGTAGGCAAAAATGATTTTATTACATAATCGTAAAATAATTTATGTTCATATATTTATTGGTACATATAGATATTATAGCAGTCACAATAAGCGTTTTCTTTCCGTAGATTTTATACATCTAAATTTTTTTGGACCTTATTTTTTTTACTATATCTTTTTAATGTAGTGTAAGTAATGTTTTCTCTACTTGTACTCGCCTTTGTATATCATTATATAATATATATATAGTAAAAGGCATAATCCGACAGTCAACTTTGGGGTAATGTAAGGATAAACTAGCAAAGTGCATGGTAGTGCTTATAAGTGCTCTTTTACCTTTCTTTTAAGAGTCATTGCATTTTATAAGAGAATAGACTGTGTGCCGACAATGGCCATTGAAGTGCTTAGAGTCATCACATAAATAGTTTTATTTTCTTCTGGGTGGACAAAAACTTGTTAAGCCCGTAAAGGCATTGCGGGACACCTGCAACTATCTGCATAACTCTAGCGATTTTGCTGTTTCTAGCAAGGTTGTATAAAAATATTTCCTTACATAGTTAAAGATTTATAAAGAAAGGCTTGTTGAAAGCGATTAGTAGAGCATAAATAAAACATCTTCTTTTAATAATTTACTCATTTAAATATATATATATTTCTATAATAGAAATCTGTTACGTATTTTACATAGATAGTTATCGAGGACAATCCCCGCAAATTGTTTTATTGTTTTAAAAATACAGTAATAATAATTATAAGAAAAGAATAATAAATTAAATTTAATATTATTAATACAATGATCTCGATAACAATTTAGCGGTAATATCTTTGGCTAAGTAAGATTCCTCTGTGTAATAACAAACAAAGTGAGGCGCGGGGCGCCCGCTCCGTGTAGCGCTCAAAGGGCCCGAGTCCGGTGCGCTCCGATCTGACAGTGTCACTTTGACAGCTGTCAAAGAGACGCAAGCGGACAGCGATTAGTTAATACGAGGCGTTAGTAAAATTAAAGAAAAACATGCACTTCTATACGCTACAAATGCTTACGCGGCCACGACGACACAGGCGCCCCCGCGGATCATCAACAACAATAAAATTACATTAAAATCCATTAAAAAAAGAGAAAACGAAAACAATCACGCTATAACAAAGCACACGCAAGGCAATCTGCCGTTTCCTTCTAGCAACACTGTATTCCCAGGAAACAAGAATCTCCCAACGACTACAATAAATATGGAGCTTCAGTATCTTGATGCGCGCGTATAATTCGAGCAGGACACGGTGACTAGTGTACAGTAAGAGTACCAAATCATAGTAAAACCACAAGCGGTCGAAAAGACACTCGGCCTTACAAAGTAATGGCACGGCATATAATTAGCAGTCACAAATCCAGTACATTCATACCAAATGATTTTAATCTGCAATAAATTCAATAATTACACCCAGCAAATCATTCTCTAGTAATTTCACCACTAAAACAGTCCAACATTGAGTAAAATGACCAGTTAAAATTTTGTATAAGCAATTGCAATGTTGTTTTGTTGAAAATTATGTGTAGCAAAAACAAATTGCCCAAATTTTTGTAGCGAGCTTGGGCCATCCCATAGTCCAGTGTTTCTTTAGTCCCATAATAATATGTAGAAGTTAACATCTTGATATAACAGAGTAGTGTAAGTACAATGACTGGGCATTACAAACCACAAAATATTTATTACTGGACTGTGGTTTTTGGTGGGTAAACACTGCAAATATAAACAATGTTTAGACAGGCATTAAAGTTCATGTAAATGCGGAACACTTCATGAACACTTACGTCTTATGATATCAAATACTTTTCTATTTGAAACAATTATTGCCACCGTTAAGGCATCTCTAAAAATAAAACCTTAGATTTAATCAACAACAGATAATATTTGCATTAATAAATAAGCTTTACACGCATATTTACAAAATGGGCGAGCACCATATTCCGTTGGGCCACGCGCCGTAAAAATATTTTTATTATTTCAACTAACAAAATTTGTTGTACCTCTTTTATTATTATTATTATTACACTCTTTGTTGTATAAAAATCGCAACACAATTTACAATGGTAACTTTATAGAGAGATGTGTTAAAACAAAAATAAATATTTCTTTAATAGTAACAGGTTTGGTGCTAAGGTATGTGCTAACTATACATATTTGATGTCGTTTATTGAGAATATAAGCGGAGATATTTTCCACATACAGTCGTATATTATCTACAATAAATTCCCTTCCACCACTACATCTGCAGTAAATTTAAAAGCTCAGTAACGCATCGCCTCTTCGCCCTCAATAGTACAGTACTTATTAATAACACTTCAAGTAAACAATTTAGACTAAATTTAACTTTATTGGACGCTATCTGAAACAGATGAGTGGCTCAATGTTTCGCATGAATAGCAACATTGGGCCGTGCACCACCTGAGCACTCCAGTCCAGCACTGCTCCTCCTCCGCGGCTCCTCAGCGGGTCCTCGGCGGGTCCTCGGCCGCTACGAGCGCTGCAGCTCGTAGAACAGCACGTAGGCCTCGGGGGAGACCACGTTGCGCGGGCTGATGGGCGTCACCCTGCGGAGGGCCGATCGTTTAATGAGGTCGAGGCTCATCAGAGCTCAACAGCCGCGAGAGGCGACAATACCTGGAGTCGTTGTACTCGTGCCAGTCGCCGGTGTAGGGGTGCTTGCAGTAGGCCGTGTAGTGGCCCGAGTAGGTGGTGCCCGAGTGGTTGCTGACGGCGTAGAGGCTGTAGAGCGCCTGCGAGCCGCGCGACGCCGCGAAGGGCGCCATGTCCAGCCCGCTCAGCGGGAACTCCACGCACACCGACAGCTTGCCGCGGAAGCGCTCCGTCGGCGAGAACCTGACATATACTCAGATATACATTCCGACTTTCACTGTGCTCGAAACGCGATATAGCACTCGTCCTGCTCATCGATCGCTATTATTACACAGGATTTTTAGACAACCGTGTGGCCATGACTTCCGTTTTCTAACTAGTTATAGCAAAGTTGACGATGTCGTCACTCTTTGGGTTGTGAAGGTCAAATAGCCACTTTGTGTCAATCATGTTGTATAAAATTAGTTATTGAGGCAAAATCAGTATTGATACCAATAATAATTCTTTAGGCTGCTACGGTATTTCTAATATTTTTTCATAGACAAGAATCTAAGAGCAACATTGCAGTCGAGAGAAATTAATAAGGCTGTCAAAATAATCAGTTCTGCAATTGAGCAGCTGATAGATAGGAAAATAATGATATGGGTTCACTTTTTAATGTTGAGTTTACAGTTTTTGTAGTAGACGGTTTAACTGTCAACCACCAGTTATTGAAGAGGCACTAAAATAAGAAGTAGAAATTTACCTCTTGAGATGCAGCACAAGCACTTGGGGGAACTTTGCACGGTAAACCACTTCAGGCACTTTCTTCGCACACCACACTTAGAACACGTCTGTCGAAAGAAAAAGGTAATATAAATAAAAACATTAATAATGATAACAGTTGCACCAGAACAAAAATGGTTTATGCGTGTTATATAATGATATAATTGTGTGATGGTCCTAAGAAAACTGCCTCCGTAGCATAGTGTTATAGGCGTGTGCTTTAGAATCCGGAATCCTGCGGGGACTCAACAAATTTTCATTGTTGTGTCATTGTTTTCAATTTTCATTGTTAGTTGGTTAGGGCAATTTGGGCCGATCACCCATTCGTCTGAAAAGTAAGATGATCCATGCGTCGGATGGGCATGTAAAAAGTCGATCCACCCACTAACCCGCATTGGACCAGCGTGGTGGGATACGGTCCAAAAACCCCCTAATGGATAGGGGTGTATTAGGGGAGGCCTATGTCCAGCAGTGGACTATCAAAGGCTGATGATTATGATGATGGTCGTAAGAAATGTCTTACGATCATCAAAGACTTCCAATTAAATTATTCAATGTATGGGAGCCCAAAACCTAAACTGAGTACCTTTAGTGCACTCAAAAATAAAAAATTGTATGCTATATTATTAAAAAATATTTAACTCGAAATAAAGTAATTTTTTAAATTTCCATAAGCTTATTTTTTCAATAAACTTTGCCAAAATAACTCTGCAATAAAGACGCGTCGTACGTATGACGTTGCTACAAAAATTTTAAACTTTTTATTTATTTATTTAACAGGTTCACCAACGTTCGTTCGCATAAATTATCTTACATGTAAAATATAATATGAGACAATGTATACGTTTTTACAAGAAATGACTATAAATGAATTTAAGAGTTGTCAAAGAACGTTTGTGTTAAGGTTACTACAATATAAAATAATTTTTTTGTCCACCGCCGTGGTCTAGCGGTATTAGCCTGCTTTATATACCGGCCAAAGTCCGTCCCACCAAACCGCATACGGTCTGTAGCATTAGGGCAGGCCTATGTCCAGCAGTGGACTCAATACGGGCTGATAAAGTGAATTTTTAAATAATAACACAATCTAATAACAACATGTTTTACTTAAATTACTGTAATTGCCGGTTTTTCTTAATTATAAGGCGATCTATTCCAAAATTAACGAATTTAGCTTGACAGCCAACAAGTAAGCAAGTAAGAGCCTTTTATGCTGAATAATGTTTGTTTTTGAATTAAATATCGCCGCTATCCGTATCAATGATGATACGGATATCATTGTCAACATTAATTCCATCGTCAGTATAGTCGCATAGATACGATATCTTAATATCTTCACATTAAGCCATGTTAGGCAAAAGTTGGATGTTATGGCAAAAAAGGAATTTCACGTACCGGCTTCTCGTCGCCATCGAGCTCCTCCTCGCGGACGAAGTGCTGGAGACACTGCTGCAGCTTCAGGTTGCCCGTCCGGGAGGGGATCGGCAGGCTGCGGGCAGGGATTCTTTGTTACTAGCTTTCTTTTTCCTTATACAGCGGTATATCGTGTATAGACCATGACGAAGATTATTACCAAATAACACTTGAATGTCACTCAAAAACTAAGCACTTTATGATAACTACTTTAACGACTTACATAGAAAAAGTCATATAGTCAACTCATGTAATTTGATTTAGATATTAATTGTAAGCCAGAGTCGGTAACTTCGAAGTTATCATATTTTGTATGAGCTGTAAATTGCAGCGTTGCTCTAAGGAGGAAGTGTCGCCGAGAAAGCCACCTGAGGTCCCAGAAGGGGTCGAAGGTGACGCTGTCGTGGTGGCAGTGGGTGCAGCGCAGCGTGGACTTGAGCTGGCCCACGAAGATGTCGCCCACGCGGCTGTCCTCCGTGCGCAGGTAGCGCGCCCACGCCTCGCCCGCCTTCGCCGTGTCGCTGCGGAGACATATTGACTTAACGAATCAGAAAACGACGTTCCTACCGAGTTATTGCCCGCAGGATACGAATTCACGACCTCCGACTTGCAAGGTAAAGGTTACCCGAGACAACAAATTGAGTTGCTTGCTCCCATCAAAGAGACAGAGAAAATTATTCCGTGGCCGTGGACTTTTTTGGTAACTATGAAGCTATGGATGCAGACTCTTGTCCATGGTAAACTTTATGAATGAGTGTCTCGCTGTGCTCGTAAGGAGGGCGAACTACAGATGTGTGTGTGTGTATGCTGCTAACACTACTTGTGTTGTTTGTAGAGTCGGTTAATAGGACCCCCGTTGGCTCCTGTGTCTCGGTGACCCTTTCCTCGTCCGGTACAAGAAGTACGTTTCGCGGTCTACGCTTTTTACTTAGGCAAACGAGCGGTCGGAACTTGATGGAAAGTATTCACCGACGCCCATAGACATTGGCAATACCAGTGGTATCGCCAACGCGCTGCCTACCGTGAGACATAAGGTGTTAAGTGTCGTTTACCCAGTAAATACGCTGGCTGAGGTTCCCCTTCAAACCAATCACAGCAGTGTTTTTACACTACTGCTTTGCGGCAGAAATAGACTCCGCGGCGGTACCACCCTAGACAGTCCCTGTAAAAGGGGACCTACCACCTACGCCGTCAACGGTTGTACGCTTACTTTATATAACAACAAGGCCGTAAACCTGATACTCTATCACCCAATTTCATTAAAAGTGATATGCCTCCAATAGCTCGTAAATCGGCGCCAGCTGTCACGAACAACCATTGGGGGAGCGACACGTCAACGAAATTTGTTGTTAGCTCAAATACAAAGACTGCAACTGCTCGTTGTATTGACAATACCCCAGACCCTGCGTAAAACTATTATGTGATAAGCATTGTTCTTTAGAATTTGTAGCAAGACATTACACAAATCGCACACAATCATCTTCACTTGTTGATAATACCCACATTAAAAGCAACGCTCTCGATGATCGCGTCAACCGTATTTCACTATTTACCTGAGACTGTCGTCGATCTCCGTGAGAATCGGCTTCGGCTTGACCGTGACCCGGTTCACGTCCTCGTGCATCCCCTCCAGGAGGTAACGCAGGAACTCCTGGAACAATCAGTACACCAATGTCTATAAAGGCACTTAATAACTTTCTATGGAATCGTTAGCTTCAATGATTTTAATAGAGGGAAGCGAGAAAGACGACGTGATTATTTAAATGAAGAATAGAACCACAACGATATCCTGCTAACTATGTTAGATCATGTTAATTTATCATGAATTATGGGAATCCCATGGATTAAAGATTTATTTCTTTTCTCAATCAACTTATCTTGTCACCATATTACAAATATTTCCTTTCAAATAAATATTATGTTTATCATAAACGAAACAATGTACTGAAGGTACATTATACGCAAGTTCCGTTCGTGCCCTATCTCTTGAACACAACAAAGGACCTAAAAGTGGCGAGGGATTGTCGGCTTAATGAGAGTTTACTTGGAATTTTCACCTTTTTGTTACGAAATAAAAATAATGAAATTAAACCAATACAAATTATTAATTATAAACGATGAAAAAAAAGAAAGTGTGTACATTAATATGCTAGTCTAAAAAAAACTTGAAAGCCGTTCTTGATAACAAGTCTAGAAGCCAAAGTGTGGTGTTAATGGATGATGCTGGTGGTGGTGGATAGTGGTAGATGGTGGTGGTGGGTAATGACCTGCGCGTCCTGCTGGCTGTAGCCCATGAACCTGGGCGCGAACCGCTGCACCTGCGACTTGAGGCTGGTGGTGTTCACCACCGAGTCCCGCTCGCCGCTGCGCCACAGCTCCTTGATCACGCTCGCGAACGCTGAAACAAAAACCCCATCATATATACATCTTGATAATAATAATATTTCCGCACGTGTAACACAACATCATGAAAACACAAACTTTCGCAATGTTAGTTGAAGTATAAAGTGAAAACAACCTTTTTATTTATAATTTTAGTAGGAAGAAGCATAATCGACTGCCTCCGTAGCCCAGTGGTATGGGCGTGTGGTTTAGAAACCGGAGGTCGTGGGTTCGGACCCTGCGGGGACTCAACAAATTTTCATTGGTGTTTTCTAGTTGGTTAGGGCAATTTGGGCCGATCACCCAATTGTCTGAAAAGTAAGATGATCCATGCGTCGGATGGGCATGTAAAAAGTCGGTCCACCCACCAACCCGCACGGACCAGCGTGGTGGGGTACGGTCCAAACCCCCTAATGGATAGGTCTGTATTACGGGAGGCATATGTCCAGCAGTGGACTATCACAGGCTGATGATGATGATGATGGCATGATCGAAATAGGGTATTTATAACCTGATCTACACTAAACCTACGAAAAAACGTAGTGTATATTGAACTAACGCTCAGAAGCGATTACAATGCAGTTTTTGCCTTTATAAGAACACTAACTCATTTTAAATATTACTAGAAAGGTATATTGACTCACTACTCAAACTACGAAAAAAACATAGTGTTTATGTAACGACCAAAATAACGCTACACCTTTTAAAGTCAGACAGATCCTAGTACCGGTATCTAAAGTCTTTAAGCAATTTAAGCAGCACAATACCTTTGATGAGTGCGCCCTTCATGCACGAGAGCGTGGTGTTGATGTCCGCCGAGTACTTGTCCTCCGTCACGTACTCCAAGAGCGGCCTCGTGTTCGAGAGACACTGCAACACGCTGTTCATGAAGCAAGTGTTGCCGATGTTGCGGAGGCCGTTCAGCCCTGCGGTGGGCACAAAATAACACAATGAGAAAGAAAGTTGGACACTTTTATATTCGAACATTCATGGTGATTGCACCAAGAAACCGGTGGTCTTGGGCTCGATTTCTGCAGGAATTCAAAGACTTATCATTATTGTTTCCTATTTCTGTACAATAATGCGGACTGATTACCCGATTGTCTATAACGAAAGATGATCCATGCGTCGGATGGTTAGTTGAAAAGTTGGTCCCGGCCTGATTTCTCTCTGGTTGCGTCGGTTATAAGAAGAGAGTAAAGAGAGAAGGAATGCCCTTGTGTACACTTGGGCCTCATATTATTTTCTGCTCAGATGGATTTTGGTGGATTTACGGTGGTAGGTCCCTGTTTACAGGCGACCGTCTGGGTTGGTACCACTGCCTATTTCTGCCGCAAAGCAATAGTATGTAAACACTGCTGTGTTCCGATTTGAAGTGCACCTGTGGCCAGCGTATCTACTGGGTAAATGAGACTTAACACCCTTTGTCTCACGGCAGGCAGCGCGTTGGCGATACGACTAGTATTGCCGATGTCTATGGGTGTCGTTGACCACACCCTATAAGGTGGCCCGACTCCTCGTCTGCCTGCGTAAGCTCATAAAAAAAAAAAGATGGCTGATTTCAAACAGATCAGCCGCAGTAGTTATAATCAGCTCGGAAGATATTACTTATAAAAAAAAAACTAACAAGGTCTGTAAGGATTGCCACAACAATCAAAAGTGGTGTGAATCTTCGATGTGTTTCCTTAACTCTATTAACTGGACATATTTACTGTGCTACATGCAAAATGCTGTTTAAATGGAATACGAACAAATAGCTGTAATTTATCATTATATATTATTTTCTAATAGAGAAGATCGATTTCTTTCGACGTTTAAATGCATATATCCTTTGGTTACTTTATTTTTACTTTGCTAGCAAATGCTCAGCTCAATTTCAAAGTAAGACTCACCGCTCTGGGTTGAGCTTCGCTCGCTCCTCGGCTCGGCAGAGTCGGAGCGCTCGCTACTCCGACGCAGCCCGCTCGGCCCGCTCTTGCCGCCGGCCAATTCCTGCGCACAGAGTTAGCGACTCAGCGGCTGAGTCAACGAGCCGAAATGCTCAGCCCGATACTCACTACTACTCGAATATGTTATCGCTTTATAAACCTCCTGTCACGTGACGTGTACAAGTCTTGTAGCTTTCTATTGTTCACCTAATCTAGACTAGGAATATGTAAACATTGTAACCCATGGCAACGAATTGACGACATACATATTGCTTTCTCATTGATGAACTGTCACCGACGTGTCAATCACTGTGTGACAGTCGAGTAATAACAACACCATGCGTATGGATATAGTGACAAAAGATTTTCCTTCGTAATTATTCGGAAAAGTTATTTAACGTGCTCGCTCTAGTATCTTCAGCGTCTATACCTCTCTATATTATACAATAACATTATTTATTTTAACACTTGACACTAAACAACAAAGTTGCATATTAATGGATATAAAATATTCACTAGTTTATGTATCATTCATTGACAGCTCGGGTGTCATCGTATCATCGGGTGACAAAGATCCGAGTCTTCCCGAAGGGAAAAAAATTCTGACTACATCTATACGACGCTGTATCATTGCCATGGTTTACTTTTTATACATTCTTCCTGTTGACTAAACATAAGTCATAACTAAGAAAATGGGCTATTTTTTAACCCTTATTACTTATAATAAAGTTATGGCATCTTCATCTATAGCGTTTTCATGAATGGATCGTTGCTCAATAATATATAAAAAAACTATAAAAATCGTACAAAACGGGACACTAAACATGTAATGCCATAATGTGGTCATATTATTTACTATGAGTCACGTTTGCTTTCATCGACTTGCTCAATGTTTCATGATAGGTTTTTCGGGAAAACCTATCCTGTTTGAGTCACAGTCGATGGTTTCCACTGTGTGTCAGTCCCAATAACAAAATTTAGAAAAAGTCATACAATCTATTGAGTATTCTTTGCATACATAATTGAATATAATAAGGCAGATCCAAAATTTTAAACTGAAACGTCCGCCAAATCAACTCGTCTAGTTTTGGATCTGCCTAGATAAAAAAAGAACAAAATTACTTTCAGTACAACGCTCAAAACAAATCCAACATACAATAGAAGAGGACAATACACAATTATGTCTACTGCATTAGGCTACATTTACCACAGTTATTGTCAATTATTAACCTTCCCAATACATATTACGTAAACTCTACAAATACTGCAAAAAAATAATAGAAAAAACGTCTAAATGAACACAACATAAGCTAAATACAATTCAATTTTGAAATAAATTTGTTATGTATTGTTAGATCACTGATTTTGAATAGGAGAATAGGAACTTACACACGCACACACACAAAAGATCGCCCGATACGAGCATGCAGTATGTCGGGCTAAAATCTAAATATGAAAAAATAACCTGCAAGTTATTGGCAATGTAGACCGGTAATAAAATTTTTTCAACTCCATATAACGGAACTTTTCCACTTATAAACTTTTCAATGGCTTGGAAAAATCACAACAGTTAACATGGAAAAAAAATTATAAAAATTCAATGCACTTATTATCGTCGTTTTATATCGGTTAAGTAAAATAATAAAGTAGTCTACGGAATCATATATATTGAAGAACACCTCTACAATAACAGGTAAAATAAGTTATCGATGATTTTAAAACAAACTTATCTCCCGCGTCACCTATTCTTAGTAGTAAAACTCACTTAAAATGTCAACCAATATTGGATTCAAATATGCGCCAATCAAGCAACTAGTCCGAATTTGTTATGCAGTAGTAAAGCTAATAATACGCATAACAAGTGAGTTTTAAAAAAGAAAAAGATAGCAGCCAAAACAGCCGTTTCAGTTAAAAATAAATGCTGCACCTTCACACAACCCTACACATTTCAGACGATCATAGGGAACGGTGTATTCAAAGCAATTGCCGATATAATTAAGGTTTATGTACATCGGATTACATGTAATCGCCCACAAAAAAACACAATGGAGTGAAATGTACGTATTATATTTACAGCGCGACAGACTTTATCCACCGCAGATGAAAGACGATACTGAAACAAGACTTGAAACAAACTGAACCATCACAGAGCAGGCCTGAACACCAATGCTACAAACCAAAGTGCCAAGCCCTATCGTCAGAGGCAATGACAATTCGGATACGTTTCTTGTTTACTAATAGAACCGAAACGGTAAGTAAACAGAAAAACGTGGTAAGATCGACGCGTCTAATCACATTGTTAACTTTATTCTTGTCTCGGGTGTCAATTGAACGTAACCCTCTAATTCGACGCACTATTAAACATCTCATCTACTTAAAATGACTTGATCTTGTGTATGAGGTAACGAGAGAATAAATTTCGGAATCATCATTGCCTCCACGTACTGTAGGAAGGCACTAAATTGTCGTGATGGTGGTAGGTCGGTAGACAGGATGGTGGCATTCCTTAAAGTACCATTCGGTTTAGCGTCCAGGGGGCGCGGGTGGTGCGGGGGAGCTCCGGGGCCCACGCCGCGCCTCTACTGCTCCCGCGATCTAGTGTGCGTACATTATTCGTCTAAAAAATGTTGTGCGCCATCACTATTAGGCCGTGAAGGCTCAACAAGCCTGTACTGAGTTGAGTCTATCCATTTAATTTTAGGGTATAATAAAAATGTAACAAACAATTCTATGGATCTAGAAACTACAAATTGTTCGGCTTTACAACTACAACAAAGCGACAGTATACGTGTACGAATTAATTAGGAGCTACTAGATAAATATAATGTAGAAAAACCAATTGAGACCAAATAAGATACTAAATGTTTGGGAAAGTAATGTACTCTTTCAATCTTATATGCCTCGTGGTTTGTTTACTTTTGCATAGCCTACAATGGACAGTTGTTGGTAAGGACCTGGTAAGTGTTGAGCGCATAACTTCGGCCGGCCGTGGGCATGCGCGGCGGCTCGAAGCAGCGACTGCCACACCTCATTACCGAGGGCGGCCAGCACGGTCGTGGTCACGCATGCCAGGATCACCAGCTGGTAGTAGTACAGCATAAACCGCAGACAATCTTGCCAGGGGAAACCCTCCGCCTTCTGAGCCACTTTTGGAGCAACGGTCCACAACTTATTCACGCCTGGTGCTCTAACCAGATTGGAGAGCTAATCAAATCTCCTGGTTGATCCTGATTCTCTTTGAAGTGCTCGAACTAATTGTCCAGTCGCTTTCACGTAGTTCAAAATTACAGTTTCGTTAGAAAAAAAATCACTAAACTACAATTAGTTTTCTGGACTAGGCCCGAATAATTTTTATGTCGAAAGATAACCCAGACAGTCAAAATCTTAAGTGTTGATATTAATGTTGTTTTTTGTGAGTTCAGGTGAATTTATCTTTCTTAACAAATGTGTATCACCGTCAAGGTCTTCGCGTTTTCGTAAACGTAGAGATTAGATATGACCTGAGTGTGGCCAGTTCACTTTCGTCAAGGATTTCCTTTTAACTCGTTACAAAGCCAAGTTTCAAATCACTTTTACAGTTTAATTCACGTCACTTAACGATTTTGATTAGGATAAATTTTTGTTGGTATGTTTTTAAGACTTCTAATAGAATAGTAAATATTTGAACAGAAAGTAATAATTATCAGTAACAGGTAAAATCTGGAATAAGTTGTTAATCATCAAAAATAATTCATATCCGCATACGTTAAAACACTGACTAATACATATTACCAATATTAGCAAAATGTAGAAAATGTATATAAACGATTTAATTCTATTACTGGCAGAAGAAAACAAAACCAAATGTCCTATATAATAGTTATAAAAGAACCTCTCCCTTTTAAGCGAAATGTTAATAATTTAACAGATTATTGTATACGTGCACAGACGTAAATACAGACAGATAATACACTCGCGTTCCACTGTCAAGTTTAAACGTCAGACGAGCACTCGCCGCGAGAATTACGTAACGTATTGTCCAACACCGTCCACCTCAAACACCGCACAAACCCGCGAAAAAGTCGATTTGCCACTCTTTAATCAGTCTTCGAACCCCGAACCGTGATATTCGGTACAACTCTCACTTTCAATTTCCAAATCTTGGCAATACCATCGCAGTGATATAATTAACAGCGAACACTCAATCAAGGCCACTTTCGATACATCGAGAAGAAAAAAAGTCGCGAACCGATAACGTTGGCGACTATACCTCACGCGGCCGAGAAAAAAAAAGGCATGCAAACGTCACTGTCAGCGAAATGAGCGGGAAACGCGCAAAAATGGCGGACGGGGCTAGGTGATGCCCGCGGGGAAGAGCATCGCGCGCCTCGGTGACGTCACGAGGCGGCCATCGCGAGGGCGAGCCGCGCACTGGCCCGCCGGCGCCCGGAGGTGCAACGCCAAAAACCTACTGCCAAATTTCACAATCTCGCCACGTAACGCGGCGGCAGCCGATGGCCGCCAATGCTATTTATCTGCAATGGATTTATCGATGGGTCGCGAGGCGCCGGCGGCGTCACGTGCTTACCTGCCTCTATAGACAAGTGTCGGTGGTAGGTCTCTTTTTACAAGATGCCTGGGGTAGTGCCACCGTAATTCATATTTCTGCAATTCATATTTCTGCCGCAAAGCAGTACAAATTTTAGTTTTAAACACTACTGTCCTCGGGTTCAAAGAGCAGCCAGCGCAATTACTGGGTGACATGGCTCTGGGGCGGTAAGTGGATTTGAGTCGTCTGACGCTGCTTTTCTTATGGAAGGGTCGTATCACTCACCATCGTGTGAACGTTCAGCTTTTTTCATCGCTCTACTCAGTTAAACAAGCATGGGTTGTTGCGACCTTCAAGTCGCACACATTTCCAATTAACTCGCCCGCGCGAAATACCGATACAAGCAAGGCTGTTGTTATGCTCGATGCGAAATTCGCGAGCCTCGTCCGATTTGACGTCCTCGATAGTAAATCAGGTTGCGGAAGTAATTGCTACCTCGCCTTATCGCTGATCAAACGGCGACTTTTTATCGTTTCGTGTTGACATTTGGCGTGCTAATGCTGATAGCGATTATTTACGGCTTAGGATTGCAAACATAATCTTGGTGAGATAAGATTCAAAACAGTTGAAAAGATTGCTCCCGCAGACTAAAACCTAAAACGCTAAATGAAGCCTAGATACAAAATATAAATATAAATAAGCCTTGAGCTAAAATAACCAACTGTTATTGCAGTTCGCTCTGTAGGTTTCTACTTCTTGTAGAAAACTTAAAAAACATACAAGATTACACTAAAACGGCTCTTAAACATATCTGCTCTTCTATACGAACATATGATATAGAGCAATGATGACGAATCGGGTAATCGGAGGAAAACAAAGTCATAAAGTAATGTACTGAAATGTAAACAATAAATACAATTTTTAATGTTTTGAAAATAGCAATTTGCACAGCGCAAATTAATACATTTTAAGGTTATACGCAGCACAATCGGTATTATCGTATTGCCATGTTTATTGAAAACTGGCTATAGTAAATACGGTATATAATAATATACCACACGACAAGTTATTATTTTTATATCACCCAGACTGTGCCGTCGACAAACAAAAACAATGGTACAATTAAGCTTCGAATACGGAATCTCAGAGTTAGTCATTAGCTGTAGCCAGTCCAAGGTCAAGGGTACTGAAGTAGAAGGGTGATCTCACAGACTGCGATATAAGGCGTTTGATACCCAACATGGCCGCGCATTCACTACCGGACTTCCTTGACTCGTTATCCGATACGATCTGTCCTACCTTTATGATCACCAACTTAACAAGAACACAACACAAACGCGCTCGTAAAGAATTTGTAAGAAAAAATTATCAAAAAATACTTAAACTGATTAGAATTTGACAGCCGGGAGTAATTTATATAAATAAAACCAAACCGGCCAGTGTTGGAACGTATGTCAATAGTGATGTTATAAATTACTGATTAAGATTACAAATAATAACTTGAGACAAAAAAAAATATCCAATATCAGATAATATGTAAAAGTTTCAATGTTTAATATAACGAAAACACCACTTAGTATCAAAACAAAACAATTTAAAAAATTTAAAGTATTTTTTTTCAATTAATTAAAAACTTAAAATTTCGTTTTTAGTAAGATCCGTGAGGTTTTCGAGGGTGGAATGGAGGAAGAATCTAAGGATATGATTTACTCCGTTTACGTTTTTTAAGACTGCTAATAAAAAATAAATAATTTATATTTTTTATTAGCCGCCTTAAAAAACGTCAAAAGCGCGTGGATTTTAGCAAAATGGCGACACCTCGGACGCGGCGGGAAAAACGTGGTGGAACGGTCGCCGCGTCCATTTCCCGCCCGATTTTATTTCTGGACGTTACATTTCGCGCTGTTGTATTATTAGAATGTGATTTTCTATTGGAAGGAGGACACGCGACGCAATGGACTTTTGCGAGACAACGTGAATATTATAGTTTCACATTTTTATACTGAGAAGACGTAAAGCTTCCTTTGTGACTATAGGTCTCGAAAGAATCACTTTTAGCGTATTGGGTAATGTAATCATATATTTAGAGAATTGTAAAGTGGATTGTAATTGGGCTAAATCATTTCTTATCATCACTTGCTGCGAAGATTAGTGCAACCATTATTGCAGTAAGAACAAACATAATGGTCACCTCATTCGAGTTGTAATTATTTTTTTTTATTTCTAATGTAGCATGAAGTTTATAATGACCAACACTTTTTTTTAAGTCGGACAATGTTTACTTGCTTGGCGAAAGAGGTTCAAAAATATAAAAAAATACAATTCTCAAAAGAAAATTATTTTGGCCTTTATAAGATTTTCAACAGATCTATTTTCTTTTTTAAATGTGTTCCCACATATCTCTATTATACAATGCCTTCACATTTTAGAAAAGGTCTTGAATGTAAAGTTATAGAATATTACATATTAAATTACTATTCGTTTTTCATGTACAATAGAATATTTAGTGAAAAATGTAAAAATGCGAAGAGAACACGGTAAAGTAATGTTTTGGATATGGGTTTGCAGAACTTTAGCGGCCGGACATTGAGCCGTGCGGCCGCAGAAATGACAGACAAATAACTCCTGCTTTATCGCACGCAGGAGTGGGCATCGATTCGGGCGCAGACACGCGGCCCAAATAGACAAATGCCAACGACCCTGCTCTCTATGAACTAATGCCGGATTTGACGCCTTCGCTATTCTGACTGCCGTATGATTCGATTCTTGAGGCGATTTATGGGCAGAACGTTAGTTAAATGTACACTGGAATGACATACTTCGGTAGCGATGGAACTAATAGATAAGTTTTAAGGCCTTCGCAGTATTATCTTAGACGCGGCGCTAATAAAATCGCGTCATAAGCTTAAGAATTTTTCTGTTTTACGTTAACTATAATCGTCCTATAAACATGCCAATAACTTGCAGTGTATAAATATCATACAGGAAACACGTATTCTGCGCTGTACTATACAATATGAGCTTAATAGCAGAATAAGTCTTGCCGATTTGGATAGGAAGTGGCTACGTACCGCTTTGATGTCCTCGTAGTCCTTCGTGTCCAGGATCCTTCTTCTGGTGGTGGAGGTCTCGGGGCTCGAGTCCTCGGTGGGCTCGCTGATGGTGCTCTCAGTGCTGGTCTCCATGGATCTGCCCCCGTCCGGCTGCTCGGGCACAACCTTCTCCTCCCCTTCCTTCTCGGTGCGCCTCTTTAAGAAGTTCTCGTGCTCGAACGTTTTGTTCTCGAAGCCAGTGCCGCTCGGCGATTCTACTTCAGTCTCCAAAGAAAGCCGATCCTCTAGCTCCGAGTCTATATACTTGAGGTTCACTTTGCCCCTCCTGGATTCCGGCTTTATCGTTAGCTCAGCTCTGGTCATGTCGTCGTTAGCGCTACTGCTAAGCTCCACTTGCTTGGACGTTTTGGGCGTGGAGGTGCCCGAAGCGATCGGCTGCGAGATCTGTATGTAGGAGGCGAAGTTGGACGTGTGCTTCGGCGCCTTCATCTGCTTCTCGATGTCGCTCTTGAGGGACTCCTTGACCTTCACCTCTGGACTGCTCCTAGGCTGCTTTCTCCGCTCCGCATAATCCGCGTCCCCGTTCTCCACCTGTATCACGGTCGATTTCTCCAAGATTTTTCCGATCGGGTTGTTCGGGTCGAACTGGCTCTTGATGCTCGCCAGCCTCTCAGAAGGCAGTTTGACAGTGAATGACGTGGACATGGAGCCTCCTTTATCCACGGGGGCCTTTGCCAGGGACACCGGCTCAGAAATAGTTTTGCTAATAGACAGATCTGAATTAGAATTGGACCTTGAGCCGGATGAGCCCACCTCCCACCTGTTGCCGGTGCCGTTCTTCTCCACGTACGGCAGGTGGACGGGCACGGGCTGATCTTCCTTGGGCAGCACCTTCGGGTAGCCAGAGGAGCCGTTCTCGCACTCCTTTAGCTGGCTCAGGTACTGCTCCACTGAAACCTTCGCCGTGAACCTGGACTCGTTGACGGGCAGTTTAGTCACCGTCATCTTGGAATCGAACTTCTTGCGGCCTTCGGCAGCAGTGGGCACCTCGTTGCCGTTGCTGTCCTTGACGCCGTTGCACATTGACCCCCTCTTGCTGTAGCCGGGCGTCGGCGAACTTTCCTTATATGATCTTCGCCCTTCGGGCTTCTGGCGTTGTTGAAAGGTACACTTAGACTCTGCTGCCTGCTGGGGGCCTCATATTGATGAGCCACGAACATTGGTCATGCAATGCCCTGTTCACTCATCAAAATGAAGCCCTTCCAAATAATGGCTAGTGCTATAGATTATGGTACATTAATGATTAAATGCGCGATGTGACTGTGTGTGTTAGTCCCATGCCAAGCCGGAAACGCCCCGGCATATCTACTTGTTACTACAGAGGCTAGCACCGATGGAGAGGCAAGGAATCGAACGTTATATAAGGTTAAAGAATATCTAACTCTTTAACGGTGTTCGCAATAGGTTGCCTTTCAATCGGTATCCAATCGGTGAGGCAATATTTGTTTGAAAGCTGAAGATAGTAACATTGCTCTCTTAGTGCGATACTTGTTAATGAACGTACACACACACACGAGCGCGCACACGGCGTTGTCTGCCTGCAAAATGGGTTAAGCAAACGTAAACTCCTCTACACCACTACATTTGGCTGTTATAGCTATTTCAAACACAAGTTCGCGCGTCTAACGTAACTTATTAGAACTAGCTACTTCAAATAACGAATGCTAAACTGGTCATTTTCGGGTTCTCCAAATATATTTTCGCCCAAATAAGTAATATGGAATGAACATTTACCATGTTCGCCAGCTCAAACGAAAACCGTGTACAAGATACACCATTGCATAAGCGGATATTGGGTCGTACATGAATGGTTATAACATATCAGAGTAACAACGTCGCATAAAGAGAACCACAAGAGAATATTCGCAAATAACTTTGGCGTGCCAAGAAAACTGGTGCATGTAAAGTGTGGGGGAGGGGGAATGGTGACGGGAGAGGGGATAGCTGACCTACTCATCTATCGGACAATGGTTAATGTAATTTTGGTCGTAACAGCTCCTAATACAACGAAACTAAAAATGCGTCAATCAATGGTGTGTATGATGGTCGGTTTAGTCATTACCGTTTGAGAGAAACGGTAATGACTTAAGCTGACCATCAGAATTTGAATATTTGATCTATAGAACTGCCGTACCAGTTCTCAACATAATTTGATAACAAAAATTATTACAAAAATGTAAAAAACAAGCGGAAATACTGAGAGTCTGTCTGTGAATATTGTATCTTTACGCAATAATTGTAAACATGTTGGTTTTTCTTATTTGACATGAAATTTAACTGCCTATGATAAATACTATTTGTTGCCAAAATAAGCGGTTCGGCAGATTAGAAATATACTGACCTATAAGTGTATAAATTCATCTATAAAGACATAGACTTGGCACCGAAACGAGCACACATAAAATTGATAAAGTTACGGCTTCAGTACATAACGTAAGACGACAGAAAATCATTATTCCAGTTAGTTATCTATCACGTAAGTTTAAAAAACTCATGTTAATGTCACAAAAATTAAACGTAAAGTACAAGTTACGAAAAACGCAAGTTATAACCGAAATTTGGAGTTAACCCTACCAACATAACAACACGTGAGCCATATCCGAAATGACTGCTAGCACATCGTCGGCTATGAAACTTTTGCTTTCGGCGCCGGCGACCGGAGCGGAGGTCGCTTTTGCTCTCGAAACGCGAACGCGAGCATAATCGGCGGAAAAATCCAATTCCGAGCCACGGTTCACGCTTTCGATTGACACCAATGACCCAGTGCCAACGTCGATCTGATGCCGAGGTCGCGAAATCAAATCCCGCACCAAATATCCTAACACCATAAATAATAAATGGGCCGAAATTTAGTCTTCAGGTCTTCTAAACATAAAGCTGAATCTCCACTGGTTATTTAAAAATGTGACTCACACATTTACCACCCAGAATAAAGTGTGAATTAGAAGGAAAATTTTGTCCCTGTCGCTTTTTTGTGACGGAACATATAATAATGGTAAAACTCTGTTTGTCTCATCAATTTACAGACAATTTATGTTATTTGAGTAACAAATTGTTTTAAAATGGGACGGTAAAAATTAGTTATAAGCAGTTTTTTGAATATATGCAAAAGATAATGATATCGATGCCTTGTCACAAGGTTCTAAAAGTGAGGCATCATGGCTGCAGTCGCATAACCGTGGCTATTTATATAGGAGATCAGTAAAAGGCTTCCATGTAGATGGGGCGCGAACGGCTTATGCAACGAAATATATATATCATCGCTAATTCGTAAATATTGCACATAAGTATAGTCGGTAACCAAGTCTGAATTAAATAATCAGTGAAAATATCGTTTGAGGATTCTTTAGTAGGTCCAATTCGACCTCATTAGGCTGTAGAAAATTGCATAAAAATAAATAAGTGTAAACAACGAACTAATGGACTACACATACTTTACGCGTATGTTGTCTGCCCAATATTTATGACTTTATTAAAAATTATATAACTAAACACTGCTTTATCATATAAATCAATAAAATATATTTAACGAGTCCGATCCACTAAAAGACATGCCATTGAAAACAGAGCTCTTGTAAGAAATTTCTTTATTTACCTTTATTGTAAGAAAAAAGGTTTATAATTTTTATGACGACCCACAATCTACCATTTGAACTTACAGAGCGGCCATTTAATTGGCGAATAAATTAAAAGTAAGAAGATTAAGAGAAATATAACGCTCCACGCTCTGATAATTCAGAATTATTACCGCTTGTAAGGAAAATGACAAGTTTATTAAAGGCGGGAAACTTTTGCTAAATCACACCGTTACGAATTCCTTTAGTATCCCACGATTCTTAACGTTAATATTGTTAAAAGTTTTTTGCATTTCTACGAGAGAAGAGATGGCGATTTTAGGTGCTAATTGAATTGGAATTTTGCAGACATCCAACGCAATGAATGGTAGGTGAAGTGATGGGCAGGCGTTTACCTCGGTGATGGTGGCGGCGGTGGAGTTGCGCGCCCTCCTGCCGCCGCGGTAGGGCTCCGCGGCCGGCGGGCGCCCGATGTCGCTCGAGATCGACTTCGACCTGGATATCTCGCCGTAGCTGCTCTGGTTCTGCTGGTTCTGCTGCTGCTGCTGCTGTTGCTGCAGCTGGATCCTCTGCGTCATCGGGATGTAGTGGGCCGGCGAGTACTTGTTGTAAAGCTCCGCCGTGGACATAGCCAGGGCAGCGGAGCTGACAAAGCTCCTCTTCGGATTCCTGGCATCCGCCTTGCTGCTCTCGCTGCGGGTGGTCGACACATCCCTAGACCGGGATTCGCTCCTCTCGGATCTGTAACGGGTAGTTCCACCCTCCGAGTCGGTGGCACTGGGCGCTCTAGAGCCACGGCTTTGGTATTCCACCAGGGAGGTCTTCCTCTCCCGTTTGCCGTCCACATCGGCGTACCTGGAGCGGTACTCGGTAGTCCGGTCCCCGTATGAGCTCCTCAGAGTGGAAGTCACGTAAGTGCCGCTACTCGACCGGTAGTACGGCTTATCCAAACTCGAAGACGACGTCAGGGTGGAGCGGTAGGAGCCGGTGAGGCTCGAAGAGGTAGACGTGTAACGCGAAGGACTGACCACAGGCATTATGGACGTTTCCTCAGCCCCAGCAAGGCTATCACATAGTTCAAATATCGCTTGATTTTGTGCTTATCAGTGGATAAACAGTTTGATCCTTGTTGGGGGTCGTTTCTTTAGCATCTTTAGGTCAGACCTGTGAATAGAGAGGTCAGTCAGAATGCAAAAGCAAAAGGATTACTATTGTGGAATCAACATTTATGGAAGCTGCGTCTATACTTTATTCAGTTTCGTCATCAATCTTATCTTGTTTTGAAGAATGTGCATAATTAGCAGCATCATCCAAAAACAACTGCTTTTACATATCCATCAACATGGATGTATTTCAGGTTTACAATATATGGTGATCTGCCAATATACCAGAAAAAAACATTAATGCAATTTTTGTTCCCATCAGTGCTTAAAGTTATACCTTCTGGTTTTGAAAACAAGACAATATTACTAGACCAATGAAGCGGCAATGCAATATTAATAAATAGTTAGTATTAACTCTTTGAATACCAAAGCTTTGCTCTATAGCTTTGGTTTATCCTTCATCTTAACAATGTTATCCTAAGATTGAGGGACACAGACAATAGTTAATACTTTTTTTTGTTATTGGCCCCTTTCTGAACAGATAAAAATACTATATAGTTAAACTAGTTATAAAACCCTATAAATAAACATATTTTGCAATGGTTTCCATACTTCTAATGTAAATGGGAAATAGTTGAATATATCAGCGGACAATAAAAACAACACCAAGTCAAATTTTATATAGTAAATCAAACAAAATGTAGTAAGTAAAATTGAGTACGAAAATTAGTGTATCACACAATAAAAAATGTATAATTATTGAGTAATATTTAAACCCATTTAGTAATGATTATTGAACCCACTGGGATGAACAATAGAAACATCCCAACTGTTTACCATGGACTCTTAGCAATTACTATGTCAAGGTCAAAGTTTAATTCCTCTAACAATTAGCAACAAAGCATCATCGTATGAGCGAGTTTGATTGTGCGCAGAAACGCACAATGCACGGTGCCAGTGGACCAGCGCCACTGAAATTTGATATGTACCGTGGGCAGAGGGAATCAGCGTCGGAGCTTCAAGGCCGTGCGATATCTGACGCTGCAGACGTCGCACAATTTAATTGATCACTTTCACACCACTCATCCGTTGCGCCG
The DNA here is from genome assembly GCA_029286875.1 of Lamproptera curius. Classification (NCBI taxonomy): domain Eukaryota; kingdom Metazoa; phylum Arthropoda; class Insecta; order Lepidoptera; family Papilionidae; genus Lamproptera; species Lamproptera curius. Next base: position 3,737,760 of record JAGSMT010000027.1, on the reverse strand, counting down.
ATCGCAGAATCACCATATACACACCGAAAATACGTTCCTGCTGCTAAAAATAGCGCATCCAAAAGCGTTTTTAGCATGACACACAAAATTTGACAGACTTCCCCGCACTATAATTTAATTTAACGCCGTATCACGTGAAGCGCATCGCAATTGTAATCGATTGTGAATGATCATAAATATATGCGGTATACTCACGAAATAATGGAATTGCAGTAACCAAAGCAACTGGATAATAATTTCTCGCTTCGTATAAAATCAATTTCTTGTGCACAAATATTAATTAAATCACCACCGTCGAACGAACACTTTTCTAGTCACTTTCGTGAAATTAACTTTTGATATGGAGCGTAAGTGGCGTACTTCGTCTAATATTTTTCTCGGCTCATGTAATTTTAGATGAGCAGAGGCTCCATGTCTCCATTTGAGTGACGTCACTTGAATTGTTGGTGTTGGCAATCCTATTTTCATGATACTTCCGTATCAAATATATTGTGAATTCTAATCTTTCCTGCGTTAAAATAAAGCTTATATTACAACCGGTGACAGACCGACCTAAAGACTTTTATTTAAGTGTTGCCCATACATTTAGTATCAGCTGTTTTTTTTCCTTGAGAAGAATTTAAAATTTTGTCAAATACGAAACTTTTGCTTTAAAGTGTCTAGAAAAAATCAAGGGCTTTTTGTGTATGATGTACTAATAAAATTGTAAAAAAATTTTTCATGTACTATGTGAATATGTAGTTTAGCTACTCTACAGTAGATGGCAGGCTTGTCGGCTGATAAATTTTTCTTTCCCCCGGAGATGGCGTGGTATGTATGATAGGGCTATTTTAAAATACGTTTCAATATATTATTTTCTTGAGGACTATTAAAGTTTGTAACTTAAGTTTTACTTTAAATTTGCTGTGCATGGTCTTTGAACGGTATTTTGCGAAATGTTTTAGAAAGTATTATGACGATATAAATGCTATGAAGATAATATTTTTTACATTAATAGCACAAGTAAACAAGTTGAGTATGTTGGTGAAAATTTTAACAGATATAGTTAGGTAAATTGTTTAGCTGTTAGAAAGTGTTAGATATTCTTAAAAACAAAAACAATCATGTTAACATTTAAACTAACAGACGATAAGCAAAAAAGATAAATTAACAAAATCTAAAAAAATCTATATAGCGTAAGTTGCTTGGTTCAGTTATAGAATTGATTGAGATATGTACCTACGCTCGACAACAGTCTTGGTTTGTGCCTTACCGAATTTTGATGGCAAAATATATACAAATATACGTTTAAGATAAATAGTTTTTACAATGTATATTAAATAATATGTCGGAATAAATTCAAAGGAGACTTAAGAATCTATTTATTTTTCGTCAGGTTCCACGATGTTTTTGAAAAAATCGCCATATAGATAATTATAAAAACTGCACAATTTTCGCCTTTTATTGATTGCTGCATAAACTAATTACTTTTTAAATATTCTTAACGTACATTATTTAAAAATGTGTATGTGCACATTTTTTAATCAAGGTATTTAATACTCTTTTTGTATAATTATGCAAATTAATAAATAATATAACGAAAAATGTCAGTATGTTATTAATTTAACAGATGGCGTTAGGTGCTTTGTCAATAAACATTTTGTGGACAATGTTTTTAGTTTTTAAGACTCATAATAATATTACAATATTAGAATGTTTTTTATAAATAAAATATTAGATTCTTAAAAATTACGGATTGTACGAAAGTTTATACAGAGAATATTGGACAAATTACGTAGCAAGATAAATAAAAAGTGTATTTGGTAATAACTACTTATTACAATTCGCCTACGTGCAATCTTATATAGAATTAATCTATGAGTACTGGTATTTCTATTGTTCAAACGTTCCTAACTCTTTTGTCTTATGAATTTAGTTTAGAAGGTATTAAAACTAAATAAATAAAAGGTCTTTAATATAAACACTAAAGAGATATCTTATACTTTTAAATGTAGTAGTAAATATTTTTACTATATCAAGAATATCACCATTTGTAATTAATATGAATAATTGTTGTTTTAATACTAATGTTAGATATCACATAAATTACATTTAAAATGCAATTCAGCTCAAATAATCAAGAATAATCATAATAACTTAATAATTATTAACTTGATAGTAAAGGCGAGAAAAACATTTATAAAATTAATTTAAACATCCAATGATATAACATGTATTGAAAGTGAATAACAATTTCTTAAAATCCTCCTAAAATAAAAAAAAAATAGTTTTCTATAACAATCTATGTCGTGAATTACAAACCTGCATCTAATCACACCCTGTTAAACGATAGTTGCAATATCCTTTTTTTATTTTAATCTTAATATTTAATATAATATAAAACAATAACTGTGAAAAGCAAATTACCTCTGCCGTCATTTCAAATATATTTTAAGCTATTATGCAGCATACATTTAATTATTTTTTGTTCTTGCTAATAAAGATTTGTCTACTAACAAGAGTAAGACAAAATATCATCAATGTAACGAAAATTCTTTGCTTAAGCCCTTTGGAGGGTAATAATAGTTATTTTTTTTTCATTTAAAAAAAGCGTCACGTGTCTTCGACGACGTCATCAAAATTAACCTCTTCTGTAATGCGGGGAGGTTAAATTGTAGTAACATATTTTTTCAATCCTTATGTCTCTGTAAAAACTATGTAAGAATTGAGACGTGGTAAGGTCAATAAATATTGTTAATAATTTGGTGAGTAGCCTTTTTTAATGTGCATTTAATTACAGTGTTTCATATTCTTCCACGTGTAAATTCAATTAAGAAGTCGTTTTCCTCCTACTTTGCGACAATGTTTTAAGCAATAAATTAAAAAAAAATCATTTTATGTTAACAGTTTTAGTATAAATGGATTGATATGACTAATACATTTTTATTTTTTAAATTTAGTACTTAAAACGTTATTTCTTAAACAACTATTAGATATAAAGTCTGATTTGTAATATTTTAATTTAGTATTTAATTACATTTCAGGCTTCCTTATTGTCACTTATCAGAAGGATATAGAATTTTTGCATTTAAAAATAATGTTTCATAAATTGTTCCTCCAATCGATAAATTATAAGATATTAAAAAATACCTCTAAAATTTATATTTTGTCTCTTGAACAATTGATAAAATCGTTAGTACGCTACTGAGAGTGTTTATTATAGCTTCTATTTTAGGTTTGAATAATACGGAACGAAATAGACTTTTGCACCACAAAGTATTAGTAAGTGAAAATGAACGTTCCTAACGCAAGGCAGTGTCATTGCTAACTCTTTCAAAATAGTGTTAGGAAGCAAGCTCGGGCGAGAGTGGAGGCCAGGACGCATGTTGAGGCGAGGGTGTCGGTGTGGCGGTAGGTACTGAGCGGCGGCTCGGCCCACCGCTGCCCACCGCTGCCCACCGCTGCTGGGCCCGAGGTCGCGCCGAGGGGCCACGCGGCGCGGCTCGCTCACTCGGCCGCCGCTGGCCGCGCGCGCCTCACCTGCCGCCGCCCTGCCCCACCCGCGGGCCCCTGCCCCCCGGCGCCCTGGGCCTCCGGGCCGCCGGCGCCCTCGCCGGCGCCGGGCCCCTCGCCAAAGCTGCGCGGATCGGCCGCTAGCGCGCTCTCGCTCCCCGCGTAGGCCTAAATACGCACAGTCCGCGCGCCCGCGCAAAAATTTCGCAACGCTCCCGGCCCCGAAACTCCGATAAGATTCCTATAGGCCTATTTGGAGGACGCTTCCCTCTGCACGGGTGGACTGTGAGGTGTCCGATGAACCGGGTGCCGACCTGCTGCGATCCCGGGGACACCGCTTTTAAAGCGATTCCGTGTTGTGTGTGTGCCGCGGACGGAGGGCGCGCGCGCCGCTGCCTCTGCCGACTCCAGGCGGACTTTCGAGACCAACTTGTCATCGCTATGTGAGTACATTTCATGATTTATAATGTTAAGTAAATATTATATTGAAGAATGCCCAAAAACCGCACACATGGCACGTTTTCCGACCGATATAGCGTCCTTCGTAACCGCAAATTCCTATGAAAAGACAACCCTTTTCGTCAATGTTTATTTGAATAGAAATCATAAGGAATCGCTTGGTTTTAATTATAATATTTCCTTACGTTATGGAGGAGAATAATTTGAAATATTGAAATGTAGCTCTCGAGTCGAAATCTACCTATGAACGGGCGGCTTGGGAAGCGCAAAATATTATGTAATTTCATGATTACCGACGCCTACCTTAGCCTGCTCCTCTACATCAAATACAATTGATATGTAAAAGGTCGATCAAATACAATTGATATCTAAAAGACCATAAAACCTTTGACATATAATTTTATTAAAATCATAGTATCTTTGCGTAACTAAAATCATCAGATGAATAATTTTAAAGATGAAAGAATGAATACCTAATTAAGCGTTGAAAAATGTAACTCACAGTTCTAACATTTTGAACTATAGGATAGTTATGATATTCATAGATATAATTCGAAACAAATAACCTCGAATTACAATTAGTAAGAACCCGGATGTACCAGTGGGGCATAACCGGGATCTTGTTAGATCTGCGCCTAAAATGTGGTATGGTTGAAATTACGCTTCAAAAGACCTAACCGTTTTCAAACAAGTTCATCAACACAAGTAAGCGTAGAGATAAAAAGTAATTTAAATCATAATCAATATCGTAGATATGGGAGATAGTTGCTTTGTATACGCTAGCAAATCTATAGATATAAAAACCTTAAAATAACAAAATAATCAATATTACTGTTACGAACAACAGCTAAAAACTATTTTTTTATTGTTATAATATATAAGTTATCGTTATTTAAACTCCCTTTGTAAAAGATCGAAATAATTTATTTAAATATATTTTAGAAAAATTGATGTCTCCACCAAAATTGGTTATAAATAATTTAACTACGCCAGAAACCATTGTTGTAAAACTGTTTCCGAAATGAAATCATATTGAGATCAAATCGATTTGTTAACTGTAAAAGAAAGTAATTCAAAAACATAGAATTAAAAAAAATCGTTAATGTAATAACGTATGCAATAGAAAAAGTTATTCAGAATGACAAACTGCTCATCCGAAGTATATAATGGGTCACATAAGCAATTTAAAACAAAAATGTAATAAGGCTCAGTAACATTTTATTTAACTTTATTGAACACCTAACTTCGAAATTAGGTACTTTTAGGTCTAAACCCAACTTTGATAAAGCCCAGACACTTATTTATTACTTATAACCTAATGTTATTACGAAGAGATTACAAAATAATATAAAAAGATGGACCTAGACAATTGAATACGTATTAAGCATTAATAATGCCGATAACTGCATTGGGTAAAGATAACACAACATTTTCTTAAGATCCATGAACTTATTAAAACTAACTAAATCTCGAATTTATGAAAAAACGTTATGGAATTTTTTAATACAAGTCTTATTTGGATGGTCAATTTAAATCATTAAAAAAACTTTACTCTTTAATGAGAGGCGAAATTTCTAATGATTAAGACAATCATAACGTACAGAAGGTAATGTACCTTCTAAATTATGTGCTCTTAAAAATTTTAACGAAAAGTTTTAAGGCAACTTCGTGGAATCAAAATATTTTTTTGCATATTCAGTTTCTCCAATTTTAATTCCATTTCAATAAAAAACGATGCATAACAAACTGTACGAAGGGTACCTTATATACTGTATGAAATATTTTTTTGAAATCCATTTAGCTATCCAGGATTAGCTCCTTAAAAAAATCCACCTTCCTTTTTATATTCTTAGTAAAAAAGCAGACGCCACGGATCAGGGTGTTTTTTCATTATAAACAATAATTCGAATAATTTTGTTATAAAATATATGGAAAGGACTTTACAGAAAAATAATTAATAAGTAATTGTTTTATAATTCAGTAATTTTAAAAATGTTATAAATTGTGATTGGTATAAAAACAGATCATTATAAACAAAAAAAAACTGTTAAGGACGTTTTATCGTAGACTGACTAGAATAAATAATAAATAAACTTATTCTTTATTCACTTTTTCGTCCATCCTTTATAACGTTTCATTTGTTTATTGAAGTAATGATGTATTATATGCCGGTGAATTATTGGTACGTTGTAGGCCTATACAGAATTTATATCAGGTATTATCTGACAATAATAACGATCATTTCAATATCTTTAAGGTTTTTTAGCGATAACGTCAGAGTCGGCAAAAATCGAAGGTCCACTATTCCACATTACCTTTTTGTACATTTAAAAATCGATATTTACATAAACACATACACTCATATGTTGTGAGATTCGATATCTTAATAATAAAAACGTTATTCCATCTCTTACCGTGTTTTATATTTTATAGTAATCCGTATTGTTTCTCGCGCCTTTTTCGCACTCGCACAGATTAGCAATCACGCCCACGCGCGCGCAATTCCAAAGCACAGATAAAACATTCCGAACGCATACTTCCACTATTAATATTGCCTTAAAATACTCCTGATCGATTCTAAAATGTGCGTGAATCTCGTATCATTTATCATTTAATGTTTTACAACGAGATAAAAGTGTATGATTAATGCGCTCATTTTCACCTTTCTCGAGGTACACTCCAAGTTGTTCTGCTCGCGAATCACATACATATATAAATATAAATTTATCAGTCCATTTAGATGTAATTTATCCTTTTGATTTTTAAAACGTTGTAAAATGTTTTGGCGATGTGTTACCCGTCTGGTTGATACGGCAAATAGCATTTAAATAAAAATCGAATGTATTGGATCGGAATCGTGGATACAATTCAAGATAAAAATTGAAATAAACAAACATTGGACTGGGTGGTGGGATAGGGCCCAAAAGCCCTCTAACGGGGTTGGCGTGCATTATGGGAGACATGCGTCGGATGGGCATGTAAAAAGTCGGTCCACCCACCACCCGCATTGAACCAGCGTGGTGGGATACGGTCCAAAAACCCCCTAATGGATAGGGGTGTATTAGGGGAGGCCTATGTCCAGCAGTGGACTGTCAAAGGCTGAGGATGATGATGATGACGATGATGATGATGATGGGAGACCTATGTCCTATGGACTAACACAGGCTTATGATGATGATGAAACAAACATGACTAATGTGTATGTTACGGCACACACATGATATTCAATCACGCATTTTTTATGTAGCAACAGCGTCCTTCAAGTCAGAATACGTTGGGTACTGATCTTACGACAACGTTAAATTAATAATTGGATTCTTCAAGCTTTCATAAGTAGAGCTATTAAAAAATTAGCACCCAGTTGTACCACATAAGCGCAATTTCTTAGAAATGGCTCAATGGTCTCCATTGTAGTTCCCTGTGACGTGTGATAATGTAGAGCTGCGGCATTATCAAGTGTTGCTCGCATGAAAAAGGCGCGCCATTAGAACGGTCGTTTGCCCGTGAACGCAGGCGGACACTCCTACACCTCCGATCATTGAATTAGACGCCGATGGCTCACTGATTATTCCACTTGGATGCCTGGCAAAGCGTTTTTTGCAGCATTGGGAAAAGCATTAAATCGTCTGACGATGAAGGAAAACATTTATAATTATACTTTGACTGCATTAAGAAGCTAGCTTTTGATTCTGACTGTTTGATTGAATTGATACGTATTCTTAAAAAAAAAAAAGATTTACGGTATAGTAAGATGGACCCATCACATCGTTTTATTCGCTTACACATTTCGAATCTTTTATTACGTTATAGCTTACACTATCAAAAAAAGCACCAAATATAATCCATAGACAGTAAGAGACGCTAACCTCACTGTCTAATTTAAATAAAATAGTAGAAACGACAATTAAATGCACCCCAATTATTCTCAACATTGCCGTGCGTTGGATAACAACTGGCTGTCCCGTCTTTGTACATCGGGATGGGTCGCGGATCGCGCGTTTGCCTGGCGAATGGTCCGATGACGTCACCGGCGATAACGAGCCACCGAGCGACACCGCGAAAGGTCGACGCAAAGTCATTGATTTATTTGACACTAACAACTAAATAAACATACACACGACATTTGTTCTAATTCCTTTCTAACTTCGTCTCTGTTTTCAGGGAAATTTTAATAACAAATCAATTATTCTGCCTTACAATAATACACCTCATATTTGTTACACTCCTTGTACCTTAAAGTTTTACTTTGTTTAAGCAAAATAATAAGTAAAATAGTTCATCTCACCTCTGTTCAATATGTTAGTAACATCTGACATCTTATATATATTATAATTGCTTAATTCGTTGAATTAAAAAATATAGGAATATTATACCAGAAACGTTTGCCGAATAAACGTATTGAATAGAGGTAAGATGAACTATTTTATTTATTATTTTGCTTACACACATATAAAGTGTCATCTGGTTTAGGCGTTGCTTTTTAATATCCTTATTTTCAAAACGGTTTTGCTTTGTAAAAATCATAACGATTTTTTAAAAGTTACTGTTATAAATTTCTCATATAAATGTACAAGCACCATAATTATAATATTTTATCTTGTTTTATTATTCTTCTTCACTTGCTAGATTTAGTAAACTTTATACTCTTATACTTTCTGTCGACTGTCAAGGTTATTCTGTTACAGCGATAATTAAAACTAAACGTTTCGAATTGAATTCGGGATAGTTGAATCCTATTCTCTGTTATATTTCTACTATCCTACTAATATTTCTCCTTCTCATATTATAAACGCAGAAATATGTATGAATGGATGTTTGTTACTCTTTCACGAAAAAACTAACACAGCTTATACATCAAAATAACACATAGTTTACAATTTATCAAAATATAGTGTGAATGATTTTAAATATGATTAAAAAGGTCATGTACTTAAAAAATGCCATTTGCGTGTTTTTCCGGAAGGCTAGGATGTTCACAATGTTTGGGCCTATAAGATTGTAATGAATAATAATAATTAATCAATCCGCGGACTAAAGCTAGTCTACTCTAAGTATCTAAACCTTTTGATATTAGCCCTCCAATTAAATATCTTTAAAATTTTAAAGAAGGATACATTAATAAAACTATAGGCCTACCGTACACTGCAGTTTAATAGTTATATAATTGTAGATATAAGATTTAAGGTTACATTTAATAATGTTCCGGTCATTCCACGGTAGATTACGTGTGATATACAACGCGATGAATTTTAGCGCTCGTGCACATTCACTGTTATCTGTTAGTGCGATAAAATAGGAAAGTAGATAAGACTAGTGACACTGTCTGAGCTAGGTTAGCACCTAGGGTTTGCACTAACTGATCAGAAAATTGTTGCCACGATATATACTTTGTCAAATCAATTATCTTTATTCAATGTGGAAGCATTACACATATAGATTGTTAAAAAGTAACACTTCTTTGGTGACTGACCTGAGAAGAATCGGCGTAAGAAACTCAGCGGGATTTTTTTTTCCTATGTCATATCGCACCTCTCATTTTTCCTCGTAATAGGACATTATTATGATGTAAAAAATTCTTTAAAGACATTTGACTTTATATGAATCAGTGTGATAGAGAAATTATAAAACGCTACAATATTTTAGGCTGTACTGAGAAATTTACCACCGGTTCATCTTAGGCCTGTCCAGAAAACCGGCAAGAAACTTTGCGTTCTTTTTATACATTCATATATTTGTTTTTATTATATCATGTTACAAAATATATCAACATTACAACACTTTTCTAACGGTACATCCTACTTTTTTGTTTGCCATAACGGCATGGACGTTTTAATAAACATAGTAGTACGTTTAATTATTTTTATTAACCAATATGTTTAGTAAAAATTTCCATCCATACGCAGCCAGGTCCGGCTGCTATTCACTGAATAAAATATAAGTAAAGTGAATTGTAATAGCTTTCATCAATGAGTGTCGCATTTGAACTTTAACTCACTGCTATATATGTACCTTGGCATTAAGCATCAGTTCAATTTAACGTTATTTTATAGATTAATCTTAATAAGAGACTACGATCACAAAAGAGCGGGAAACTTGTCGATGGAGCACGAGCGAAGTAACGGTTTTACACCCACGCTGCACGACGCTAACTCATCTAGACCAGTTCTTAATCAGATCTGTGCGTATACCTCTGAGCTAATATTTAACGAGTAAACTAAGCTTAAACATATAGAACTTTATGTTGTAAATAGTACACACTTACGGATTCTTTCGCGTTTAATTACTTTACAATTATATGTAACGTTCCGATCACTTCTTAGGGTCCATGGTCACGGGACAGGTCTAGTCTGGTCTATGACATATAAATAGATATGCCATGTGATATAAAACATAATGCCGAAATATAACCCAAAGATTGCCTCCGTAGCCTAGTGGTATGGGCGTGCTTTAGAAACCGGAGGTCGTGGGTTCGAATCCTGCGGGGACTCAACAGATTTTCGGTTTCAGATTTCAGTTGCTTCCTAGTCAGTTAGGGCTATTTGAGCCCATCACCCAATTGTCTGAAAAGTATGATGATTCATGAGTCGGATGGGTATGTAAAAAGTCGGTCCACCCACCAACCCGCATTGGACCAGCGTGGTCCGGTCCAAAACCCCCTAATGGATAGGGGTATATTAGGGGAGACCTATGTCCAGCTGTGGACTATCACAGGCTGATGTATGTATGTGTGTATGTGTGTAAGCCAAAATAACAATCAGATAGACTGTATTATTTGTCAATTAGTAACATATCACAGGAATCTATTTTTTTTAAATTAATCTTTTGCATCCTAATTTCCATGTCCAAACTAAAAGTAAAATATTGCAGCTATTTAAATAACATGTACGTATCAATGTGTAACAATTAATTATTATTTTTTTAGAAAAAATCTTTTCTTCATAATAATCTTAAGGTCGTTCGTTATTATACCTCGTCCTTTCCAATTCATAAGTTTGAAGGCGTCTTACAATGCAGCGGTGAAGTGTTTCGGGGATATAACCTCACCCAGTCTTACACCTCTCTGCAATTGGATACGCTTCGTACTACTGGATTGTACTCGGACGGACATCGTGGCTTTGCTGTACAAACACCTCAGAACCTCGATATACCGACTGTCAACTTGGCAGCGCTGAAAGCATGCAACACCGCACAATTTAGACAGAGTCAAGGCTTTTGCATAGTCCACAAACGCCAGCATAAAGGCAAATCGATACCCTCAGTCTTCTGTATAATCTGCTGCAGCGTAAATATGTGGTCTATGGTACTAAAGCCTTTTCGAAATCCAGCCTGTTCGGGTGGCTGAAGTCGTCTAGTCTGGAAGCGAGACGATTCAAGATGACCTCGAGAACAGGACATAAACGCGGCTCAGAAGGAAATCGGCCTGTAGTTCTTCAAAAGGCTTTTATCACCTTTCTTGATCACACCGTCACCATCACCATCACCACCAAACTTCTGCTCCACGCTTCTGGCGTAATACCATCCTGTAGGACGAAATTAAAGAGCCTCTGAAGTACTACAAGTATCGGTTCTCCACCCGCTTTCAGAAGCTCTGCTGTAATTCCGTCCTCACCAGGTGCTTTGCCGTTCTTAATTTTTTCGAGAGCCATTCGTATCTCGCTTCAGTAAGCGGTTCCGACGTCGATGTGTACAGCTGTCCATAGAATCTCTCGATCTCACTCAAAACTTCTGGTCTACCGGAGATGACGGCCCCACTATCGGTTTTCAACTTAGTTAGCTGGCTTTACCCGCCAGATAGATCTCTGGCGAAGACTTTAGAACCTTAGTTCCGGTCAATCGCCTCTTTAATACGACACGTATGTGCAAGTCACGCCGCGTACACTTGAAGATCTATCTATTTAGCTGCCTGTAGCCTAACATGTCAGAAGAAGACTGTAGCCGTATCTTCCGTCTTGTTTCCCTAAGGTCCAGAGTATGATCAGAGAGTTTTTGGGTTTTAGGCTTGCGGTGCGCCTTGTAAAACCTAGTACCCACAGTACGGACAGTTTTCACGAGCTGATCGTTAGTTTCGTCCACAGTGCTGCAAGCGTCTAGGCATTGGAAGCGATTATTAAGCTCGAGCTGAAAGCACTTAGGATATGGGCACGAGACGGACGTAGCGTGGACTTTATCAGACGAGATCTTTCCAGCCTGATGTTAAGATTTAATGTGCCTCTTACAAGTCGGTGATCACTGCCGGTTTTAACCCTTGTGATTACAGAAACATCATTAAATATTAGCAATCTCGTTTTTGATGGAACCATCGGATCTAGGCTGATCCAGGTCCACTTCCTGTGGGGCTGCTTTTTAAAGAAAGAATTCATCATAAAGAGCCCTTTTTCTCCATGAAGTCAGCCAGCTGTTGCCCCCTTGGGTTCCGATGCCCTACTCCAAAATTACCCACTCGCAGCTCATCGTCTTTCCTTTTGCCTAATTTTGCGTTAAAGTTCCCCATCAGCACCATATATTAAGTTTTAGAGGAATGTATGACTCGTGAGATGTCCTCATATATTGCCTCCACCTCATCATCGGAGTGTGTCGATATTGGTGCATATACCTGTATGACCTTCAGCGAATACCACTGCGGCACTGAGACATGGTCATTCACTGCCAGCCGTATGAAGAAGCTCCAAGTCACTCAGCGAGCTATGGAGCGCGCTATGCTCGGTATTTCTCTGCGTGATATAGTGCGTAACACAGCCATCCGCAGAAGAACCATGGTAACCGACATAGCCCGCAAAATTTGCTAGCTGAAGTGGCAATGGGCCGGTCACTTAGGTCGTAGAACCGATAACCGTTTGGGAAGAAAGATCCTCGAGTGGCAGCCTCGTGCTGGTCATCGCAGTGTCGGACCCCCCCATCAGATGGAGTGACGACCAGTGCGAATGTGCAGGAGGTTGGTGGATGGTGGTGGCACAGGATCTTACCTCTTGGCAACTTATGGGGAGGCCTATGCTCAACAGTGGGCTTTGACAGGCTGAAACGACGATGACGACGACGTTCGTTATTTTTAGCTTAGACAGAGGCTTTCAGTAGTTTTTAAGTTCAAGCACTTTTTTACTCTAAGCACAGCCGTAGTAGCGGATATCACCATTCGGTTTTAAAGCTCCAAATCTGTCCTAATATTCCTCACCCCTAACTATTTTCCAAATTAATCATGGGGGCGGTTTCTGAAGCATCAAGATTATAAAATTTTAATGCACTACGACCGGGATCTGACCTCTGAAACACAAAGCGTATGCTGCAATTGATAGATGTATTAGTTTTCAGAAAATTTCATGGCATCCATAACTTATAACAACTGCCAAAGATTTTGACAACTAGGATCGGTGACGTATCGATCATCTATTATATTGACTAATCAACCCGATAATAGCTTTACACAAACTTGTTTTTGTGCAGGAATCGAACCGACGACTTCCAGCTTGTAAAGCAATCAATAGGTCACGGATGCGGTCTGCTTCTGCCTTAAAACAATTCCCTAAATAGTGTGTAGCATGAGCTATGCATATAGCAATATTGTAATTGTAATTTCGAATAAGAAATCTATTAAAATATTGGTTTTTTTTTATTAATTTTGTATCAAATATTTATTTACAATAATTCCAGTTTGTATCTATAAAAACTTTGACTTTGACTTTGAAAGTAAACGCTTATTGTGTTTGTGCAATTTGTAGTACGTTATTTACACTTAAATTAAACTGTACCATAAATAAACCCAAAATATTTTTACTAGATCATACTCATAATGCTGATTGTCTCATATATATCATAATTACCTTTAATAATCAAAGGCTTCGTACAATTTTTTGTCGCATTTTTTAATCGCTTTTTAGTCGTTCTTAACGGATCTAAGAACTGGCGAGTGGCGCCTCGCTCTCATAAAAAAGCCCATGGCGGATCTTGGGCAGTCTCCTCGCAAAAGCCTTAACTTTTTGTCCGGAACTATGACGTCACTTAATGACATCAGCACATCAATCAATTTATAATCATTTAAAGGTAGTTTAAGATTTAATTTTACGGTAAGAAATAAATCATGCACCGAATATATCTAGGTATATAACATTAAATATTACCAAAATGGTGAAGAACTTTTTTTCAACCGTATTTTTTGTACACGGCGTTATGTCAAAGGTAATGTAATATCATTGTAATGAAGTAAAAGAGGTCAATTTAACAATCGAAAACTTGAAATAATCGATGTCTATATAAAGTTTAATTCAATACATGTACATACTGATTATTAACAATATAATGCAATCAAATCTCGTTTCTAGCATCAATGAATAGATCATATCTGACTAAAATATTCGCTGCACAAAACATGACCTAACCCCTATTTATTTTTAGTAAATACCATAGTAAAGTCCGCAACAACATACAATTACCATAATAGAGCATCCAATAGAAATTCGTCTAGTATCATAGACCCCTATAATTTTAGATTACAATCAACCCTATTTATTGATAGACCAATGATCTAGCATAAATAGGTTGGCTTGGCAACTAGATACTTTATATTCACCCCTGTTGGACCTGTTTGTGGAAACAGGTTATGTGTTCTGTGGGAGTGACCTTCGGCTTGTGATGCCAGGGGTTGCCTCAAGGCGAAGGACGAAGGGAGTCCAGCTAGATCCTGTTCCCGCATTGTGGATTTACGACCCCTTCTGCGTGAGACATGTATCTGTTTGATGTGTACAAAGAAATATATCTGTCTGTTTTATAAAGCAATAGCAGCGGTGGTTATTTGATGATGATAACGTATATCGTACAAAATAAAAGATATTTATGGTAAATTTTAATATTTATTTAAAAGTATATAAATAACTAGACTCGTATGTCTACTTGTGGCAGCTAGTTGCTTGTGAAGCTTTAAGTATTTGTCAACTAGATGCTTATGTCTAAAATTAAAGACAAAACTAATGGTAAATTTCATAAAGATATTTCTTTTGTCGTATATAACATGCCTCGTAGCCTAGTGGTATGGGCGTGTGCTTTAAAACCGAGGTCGTGGGTTCGAATCCTGCGGGACGCACAAATTTTCATTGTTGTTTCCTAGTTAGTTAGGCAATTTGGGCCGATCACCCAATTGTCTGAAAGTAAGATGATCCATGCGTCGGATGGGCTGTAAAAAAGTCGGTCCACCCACCAACCCATTGGACCAGCGTGGTGGATACGGTCAAACCTAATGGATAGGTGTATTAGGAGCCTATGTCAGCAGTGGACTAACAAATGCTGATGATTGATGATGTGATATAACATGCATGCATAAGTAGTTTTTATTTGTCTGTTAAATTAAGTAATGGACAATTAAGAGTTGTGATATTATTAATTAAAATAATATCGGTTCATAAATTTTTATGCTTTGTTGCATTACACTTACGGATAACTATTTTATGGACGGCAGTTAAAGGTACTTTACACTGTATGCATCCTTTTATTTACCGTTGGAAAAATGAGTTTACGCTCTTACAAGAAGCAGCTAGGGTATGTATACAGGACTCTCGATCAAAGGCCAGACTAGAAAGCCGTTCGTCTCCTGTCTGCTAGAATCGCTTGTATTATTACAATGGTATTCGTTGACTTCAGCGCGAGCTTGTCTCTTCTCCCAGGTGTGTTGGAACACCAACTCTATTCTGTGCGAAGGTCATCCTCTTGCCAGCCGTAATTGCTCAAAGTACACCCCCGATCAAGGTTTCTACCTTGATCGAGGGTCGTAGAGCTCGTATTTCTATGTGAGCGTAGACCTGTCCTGGTCTTCTTCTGCGGATAAATATTGTTTTAGTCGCCTCCCTGACTCGGTGCGTGGCTTCCTTCACGCACAAACTACGGCACATTATTGTTGGCTCTCTGCCATGATATCGATTACGTAGGAAAGTAAAAGGTTCCGCCAACACCCACAATTCTCGGGCCAGTCTGGGTACTCTTCAGCCAGCTGGGCTGTCTCGTTGGCACATGCCTCCTAGTGGTAGTGGCAGTTTTGTTATGGATCTGTTCTATCTTATTTCCCACTCCCACTGTAACGTTGGACATTAGGTTTCTATGAACCAATGGTTGGTGCTTGGGCGCATCAGTCCGAACTTCTACAGCTGCAATACAAAGGTGCTCTATGGAGCTGGCTTATGGACGCCCGTGGATCAGAACGTCTTTGTTCTGGAAATGGTGTGACTAGAGGTTCTTGGACTAATGGTCCCGAAGCTAGCCAGCAGGCATGCTTTCTTACACGGGAATGGTCCGATAACGGTTGCTCCGTACCAAATAACCTTAACTGACCCCACTTATACTAAGGATCGCAGTCTTTCTGAAGTCACAAAGGGTAATGTCGCCGTAACGTGTCACTTGGATACTTTTGATACAGCCGCCATGCAGCATGCAGTCACAATCTCATATAATCTCAATTCTCATAAGTCGTGGAAAAATGCCTCCGCTTTCCCGCATAGGCTAGGATGGGTCATGTCGATCGCAATAACTAAACCTACTAATAAGCCAGCTTTTGCGACCCCAGTTATGCTGTTCTCAGCCATGTCTCAGACCCACGCCGCACTCACCTCTAGGTTAGTCGAAACTAACACGCCCTTTTGCCTCAGTTCCGCAATTTGTTACCCAGGGGCCACTTCAAACGGAAGATTATCATTCTTCTAGCTCTCAACCACAACCTCAATATTATACATCGAATCCTGGTTTATTACCAAAAGGCCACCCACGGCCACTCCACAGCGGATCTGCAGTACGGTTAGCACAAGTAAAGGAGAGCGGACTTGAAATACCGCTACACCTTTTCCCCCGCGACTCCATCTTGCTGCGGAGGACAGGTAGTGGAAAACCTCCACTTTAAACCAATCCCCTACTATAAGCCCTCCAGAGCACATCCAAAGCTAGCTTCTTCAGTCGGCTTGGAGCAGCCACTACGGCCGGTCATGTTACACGTAGTTTGCCTGCGGCTAGACCAGGCGGGCTCGATGACTCACCAGTTTCAGGGTCAATTGTGGCATCGGAACTATACCACGGTGGCAAGTAACAATGGTTTACTGCAGGTGTGGAGGCTACAGAAAAAAGACCAGTATATAGTTTACCATGGCCAGCATAAAAAGTTTTTTATGTTGGTCAGGTATATCCTAGAGGAAGAACTTCCTAATCCAAGAATAAAATTATAAATAATTATAAACAGACGTTCTAACGTTTCTTGCAAGAGGAAGATTTTGTCCAACGGGAATATTTTTCTTTTGAAATGTTTATACCAGAAACGATGAGTTTTAGACAGTTTGGTATTCCGGAGTAATTAGTGTTGTAAATCAATATCTTTGTTTTCCGTTTTATATTTATCTGCGTCCTTATGTGTCCATCCTTATGTGTTTTGATAAAAACTACACGTGTGTATATTTAACTGTACTTTGCACCTATTTTCTAGCGTTACCATGTATCTTATATCTAAAAATTTGTCATAATAACGATTCGTCTTTGAAATTATCTATCAGGTCCTCTGTGATATAAATTTTACTTGAAACATGCATTAACGTCTACTCGTTAGATATCTGACGCAAGATGTCGATGATAAGAAAATTAAAATTTACAAGAGAAGCGAATATTTTGTATGATTTCGAATAAACTTTACTAAACTAATACATAGCTACACATCAAAATAGAATATAGGCTGTAATTTGTTATAATAAAGTGTTAAAAAATTCAGAATATTTAACAAAAATAATCCATGTTTAATAAAAACGCATGTAAAACAGCTTTACTTCTTTCTTACTGTTATTGCTTACCTTATTCCAATTTTAAGATCTATAGCTAGTAACGTTGAATTTGTAACATAATCATTGTCTCTCACACCTAGCACCAAGAGATACAACGCGTATATAAATGTAAGATAGGTGAATTTGAAAGTCTTTAAATTAGCACATTCATTATTTGAATTGAACATCACAAGCGTCGGTTTATTTCGTATTAGACACAACGTCAAAGCCTTTGCTTTATAATAAATGTATACAAGAAATGAAATCGCCAGATTACAAAGATAATCTAAGTAACGTTGTTCCGTCAGTGCGTGGGTGTAGCCTCGCAAGTTTGCATCGGACAAAGGAGAGGCATCATACCTTTCGAAATGAGGTCCATAACAGTGTAAAAACGACCTCAGCTCGGTGGACGTGTGAACGTGGCGCGTATTTAAATAAAAATGGTCCCACAAACTTAATATGGTAATTCAAAAGTGGTTTTATGGGCCGAGCGCTCCTCAGGAGAATACTAAGCGGCTGCCACTCTGCAAGGTTGTGTCACACGCAGATCGCGTATTTCAAATCGTTCTCGACACGGGATTATCTTATCTGTTGCTTTAGTTTAAAGGTTATGATTGTGTGCTGGTTTAAGGTGGCTGCTGTGCGAATTGTGTGCACGTGTGCACTAGATCCAGACGCCTTGACGTCTGGGCTGTGCTAGTTGGCAATGCTTGCTACCGTTTCAAAAGTAGTTTTAGAATAATTATCCTAAATTATTGTACGGAATATCTTCATCATATACTGTAAATTAATTATGTACTTAAAAACAGTTTTGTTGTTTTCACCTTTTCCACATTCATCCCCGGAACTTTTGAACTGCTTGACTGATTTTCATTAAACATGTCTAAACACATTTGAACGAAAATTACTTTTGATGTAGTAAAAAAATTTAAACGGGAGCTATGATGCAGCAGGCAGACTCGTTAAACTTACAACACTGTTTTGTTATACGTCGAAGATGAATAAATTAAGACTAAGTACGTTAGGAATTATTTCATTATGAGCAAGTTTTAGTAAAAATTTTTAGGCGTTATTTGATTACTGATTTTTATTTATTTCGATAAAGATACTTGTATTTAGAGTTGGTGATGTAGTTTCTACATCTGGCAACGCTTAGGAATCATATTAACTACCTGGAATATGAAACTCGGCGTACTGGGGCGGTGTCATAATAAATATATTCACAATTTGTATGAGCCCGTACGCGGACCAAAGTTATGTTCACAATAACCGCGCGTTCAGTCCACAGGGCAACAACATTCTAGGTGAGAATTATTGGGATAATATTACTTACATTGTGTGCAAAGATGTATCGATCAGTCGGTTTAAAAATAAACTTGAATCGCTTTATAGACTTAAATAAATTGATTAATTGAACATGACGTATAATTTTTTCCCTAATGACATGAATTTGTTTAATATTCGTGTATGAACAGATTAACAATAGTGTAAAGCTCATTAAAATAAATAGCTCGTTCAAATAAACCCGTATTTATAATGTTTTTATTTGTTTTTATGTCACTGAACATTAAATATATTTTTACGAATGTCTTGAGTAAATTAATTAAATTAAGTAAATATTTTATTTCTAAAATTTTTCAAACGTTAACGGCATTAGAATATCTCTATCTGTTTGGTAAAACCAAATTTCTCTCACACGCTCTATAATACCAAGGAGCAAGAAGGAATTTGTTACTTCAATACGTTTAAGAATTTTTTATCAGCTATTACCTTTTTTAGTGGAGATTCGCCCAGCCCATACGTCTGCTCTTCGACACAAAAAGTGAAGTCTCGTTGATCCAGTAATTATATCAGCATCGGTGCCCTTTAAGCCCGGACACAGTAACTCTTTCTTACTTGTTTACAGTAGAATAGACACCGAGTAGTTTTTGTTACAGTCTTTGCCAGTGGATCTACCATCCTCAGCCACCTTTTTTTTATAAAAGAACTACTTCACAAATTGTATCGCTTTGAAACTGAGTCGTGCTCATCCGCAAATGATAGCTGTCAGTTTTTAAAGTGTAGGCTAATTTCAACATAATAATTTTTGACATAAAACGCTTTTTAACAAAATTGTGCACGTGTCCCACGACGACCATGCATGTGGTAACACTATCGAATGCGTACTCGCACACAGAGCTATTCAAACATCGGGCACCGTATCAGACGCGTTTTTTTCTCGTCTCCGGTTGCGAACCACGAAAAAACCGTCTCCACGCGCCCCAACCTGTGACTCACGTTGCCAAACCAACCGTCAACAGGTTGCAAATAACGATCACGATAACTACGATAAAAGTTTAAATTTTGCTTGTAGTGGTCACCAAAATTACATTTCCATAGTTCCGTTTCTTTTGTTCCTCAAAGCTTTTGGAGAAATAAAGTACTTTCGTAATTCCAATAATGCCAACTGACAAAGGTTTTTTGGTTTAACGCAAGCGCACTAGATAATAAATTAAAACCATTTTAGTTTTAACGAAATATGGCGATTTTATACTCAATATGGAAAAGAGATCAAAACAATTTACTCGTAAGTTTAAAAGACCTATATACTTATATAAATTAAATAGATTTAAAAATTAGTTTACTTTTGAGTTCAGGATATAAATCACATATACATACACGATTTTAGTTCGAACCAATTTTCGTCTACCTACGGCAAGATCGTAGTATTAGGTTACGAAGAAAAAAAGACTAGACATCGCATTTATTTTCTAGCTAAATAATTATTTATCTTTGTATCAGATTTACGTCTGACCTGATTACTTTGAGTGCGAAAGTGATAAAAGGCATAGTCTATAGCCCAAAACATTATGAACGATCAGTATCTAAAATGTTAAAGTAGAAAGAATTAAAATAAAAAATACATTATACCGAATATATTTTGGTTTTATATGTGGTAACACAATAACTAACTATGCAGGGTAAAACTTGCGTGAAAGACAGGATTGTATTGGTTAAAAAATTGTACCATTTTTCATCAATTGGTTATGGTTTAGTACCATCATTTTATGAAGAGTAATATGTCGGTTATTATGTGTAGATTTAACTTTATATATTTTATATGACCATTTTTATAGTAGGGACAACTTTTTAAAACCTTTCTCCATTTCATTTAATTTGTTACGCTTGCTTTACGATCAGGATAACTTATTTTTCGTTTAAGCATTGATTCACGGGACACTTTTTACTTCTTCAAATATTTATAATTTATTTATATGTCTAGAAATATTGAATGCGACCCAAAAAAGATTATTATTGAAATGACCCACCGAAATAGCCTTGACACTAAATAACCTATTCAGCACAAATTATTATCTATATCGCGGAATGATAAAAAAGTATTTCGCCTATTTTTATCTACATTGTCGATATTTTATACTGCTGCGTACACACACATTGTTTGACTTTGGATTTTTATTAGAAAGGAATTACATTTTGATTGCTTAATTATATCTAACTGCCTCCGTGGTTTAGTCGTAGGGACGTATGCTTTAGAAACCGTCTTGGGTTCGAATCCTACAGGGACTCAACAAATTTTCATTGTTGTTTCCTAGTTGGTTAGGGCCATGCGGGCTCACCGACAGACTAATCACCCCACACCACACTGGTCCAATGCGGGTTGGTGGGTGGACCGCCTTTCTATATGCCCATCTGACGCATGGTCATTTTACTTTTCAGACAATTGGGTGATCAGATCAAATTGTCCTAACCAACCAGAAAACAACGATAACACAAAGTTGTTTCCCCGTGGGATTCAAAACGGGACATTAAGCCCAAACTATCCCAATATCTGCTTTTTCAAACATGAAAATTGCTCACGCCTAATGCCGTACCTAATTTGTGAAGGACGGTGTACACCAGATCTTTAAATTCTGTCATCCAGATCTTTAAACATACCTAACCAAATCTTTAAATTCTGTGTCGTGTTATGTAACATTGTAACGAGTACATGGGCAATTAACGCTTCATTTATTACTAAAAAAAATGATGGCTTGTCATGTCTATCTAGGAACATTTATTGTTATGTTTTTATAGAGAAGTCTAGTTAGCCCAAGTAGTGCTGTCACCGGTATGCGACTGTACTTGAGATGAGTGCGAAAAGCTTTCCGCCAAGTGTACCTACACGTGGAACGAGGGACAATCACCCTGCCATCATCAGCGGCGATTGCGGCTATCGGCGGCTGATAAGAGTGATATCGTATCGCCACTTCGTCGTTGGGCGCCGACGAGTCTCGCGAATTGAGGCGAAATTTGATAAACACTCGCGAATTCCGCAGACAAAGGAATTGGAGCCATCCTAGTTCGACTCCACGTTGACCTCTTTTATGTGTTGACATACGCAGTTACAGTGACGTTTGTCCAAGGAATAACTTGTTATGCAACAAATTATTTGCAACATCAATTTGTCAATTTTAATGGATAGTAAGTCAGTGTTAAAAGTTTATGTTACGCATTAGAAAATGAGAAAGTAATGGATTATTTGACGTTAAACTGTTTTGCAACTTCATAATCCCATAATCAAGTTTTTCTTCGGGGATGTATAGAGGGGATATAAGATGCGTGTGAGATGGGAATCCCCCAAATTTGGGAGGAGAACGCATACCATCTTATGTTTTTCGAATGAAAAAACGGTTTATTGCAATGTCTCAAAAATATTATTATTTTTTTTCATTCTTCACAAAATGACAATGAAAATATGATTTTCGTTCATGATTTGGATTTTTATCAGTTTGATTCGACATCTTTGTTAACTTTACAATAAAAAAATGTACCCAGCGATGCTATTTAATATCGGTAAACCAAAAAAATTACATCCAACTTTCCTTTGTACCTTTATTTAAGTTTTACCGTTGTATATTTAGATATTTATAATCAATTGATAAGCAAAATTAAGAGAATTTGTAATCCTTAATTGCGTAAGTGACCAGACTGCAGAGGCTCCGACTAAGGCAATATGACTTGTCGAACCTTTTCATGACGCCGCCAAGGGGTAGTTGACCCGGCTTGGCAAACTGACCTGCACGTTCCTGCCAAGGCACGGTTCCTCAATGAACACTTGGCACAATAGGCCACCCCCACCACCACGTTCGATGTATGTCTCTAATTCGTGAACCGTACAGTTTAATATCCCATAACAGCTTCAAATCCAGAAATTAATTTTATATCATTACCGTATTGTCAAGCGTTCAAAATAAATTACATTTGCGTGCGTTTTGTATCTGTTGAACTGAATTATGACGATGACAGTGTAGCTGTCAAGTCTCGTTATTTTAATTAATTTTTCTAAGACAACATAAATCTTATTTACACCGTGGACACGGTTTCATTAATAATAATTTTAACCGGTGACTAACTATTTGATCTATATTACTCCCTTATATAAGTTCATACATAGTATCCCACTAATCTGAAGCGGGCGTGACGAAATAAACACAATTCCATGGACCCTATACGGTTGACCGCTATAATGGACAAAAAAACTGCCCAATCGTGGTGCAGGTCGGGTCTACTAGAAATAGAAAAAAAGGACCCTTCGTAAGGAACCGGTTCTATATACTCTATCCTAGATCCCGACACGGATTGCACATATTTTTTGTGATCCGTTACCTGACGGGCCCCCACCGATCGGCGGCCAATGGGCACGGGCCAACCTCCATTTTGATTTATTTTTGACAGACGCCAATTTTGGAGGGAACCGCGTTTTTTATCTATGACTAGGTTCAGCTGTTGTTTTTATTGTAGGGCGTTGCCGTTTTTTTATTGTATGTTCCAAGGCGCTAGTTAAGTTATAATGTTGTGGGGATTCCTACCTTACCTTATTGTATACTTCTTAGATGTATAGTAGCATTATGTAATTGTAATTGTCCAATATTTACTAATTTATAATTCTAATACCATAAATTGGAACGTTTTTATAAAAATTCTTCTAACAAATTACGTAATTTCTCATTTTATATCTGAACTTGGACTATATTAAGTACAATTGTATTTATTTGAGGATTTTAAGCACGTTTACTTAAAAAAATCGTAAAAAGTATGTCTTCTGCTTAAACAAATCAATATCTTTTACGTCCGTCATATGATCTTCGAGCCTCGTTCGATATCGTTTGCTAGTCCGATTGCAGAGGCCGCGGGGGAGGTTAACAAGGCAACCTCATTCACTATCGGTCGTACAGGGATGACGCTAATCCGGCCTAGATGTCTAGATAGGCTATCGGCCTGATACGCGATCCGTCTCGGCACACGTCACCAGATATCCCATTCCTCAAGGGCGACACACGACACGTGCTGAGTGCGTTTCCATTTCTATCATACGAGAAAATTATATTAAATTTCGATTTTTTTGTGAGGTTAATATTTTTACGGAATTTTGAAAGGTCGTTCATTTGATTAGCTAGATTTTTGCTTTTAATTAATAATAGAAAGAAAAACATAAAAGAACTGTAGTGAAGATTGAATTAAACACTTGTTTCTGATACCAAATACAACAGAAACTAGAAATACGTTAGCTATTTTGTTACATTGGAATTACTCTGGTCATGGTGCCCTTTAAACTGGAGCACAGGAGTGTTTAAACACAACCGTTCCGCGGAAGAAATTGGGCCAAATTTGCCTAGCCGGTTAGCCATAAAAATAGTGAGTGATTCATAGTTCTGAATAAGATCCGTTATTACAGACCTAATTAACTTTTCGTATTTAATTAAGAAACGTGCTGGCATCACTCTAATAGAGCATTATTTAATGGATCGTATTGGTCGGTATGTGGGCTTTCCAACATTAGCATAGGTCAGTGTTCCCGAAATACTCAGATTGCGACCTTCATTGCCGCAAAAATTAGGATTAGTTATTTGGCACGCTTTGTGAAGACCGAGGCTCGGCGAACGTAGTGTGGAACGCCCTGCGGCAAGATGGAGTGACGACATTCGCAAAGTGGCCGGTGTGGGCTGGATGAGAATAGCCGAAGTTCGGAAGCGGTGGCATGCATCAGGGAAGGCCTATGTCCAGCAGTGGAATGAGACAGGCTGGATGTGATGATGATGATGATTTGGTCATGCTTTGAGGTTTCCTATCGGGAGAGTGTTTTATAATGCTAAGTTGTTAGTGAATTGTTACAGTTTTGATAATTAGGGAAATAATTATTTTACAAAACTTTTTGTGATAATGGTAAGTTATGTGTTGCTTATTTTTAATTAATTTTTATTTGTGAGCATTAAAATAATGTTATGATTATGTGTTTTCACACTATATTTTTTATTAAATGTTTTACCAATGGGTCCTGCCTTTAGAATAGTACCGAATTAAACGCAAACGCAAGATATAAACGTTTTTAGGATTAAAATGATGAAAGTATTTTTCAGATTTGAAATATATGTATTTTAAATTAACTAACGGTTCTTATTGCTTTCTTTTGTCAGTAAACAAGGTTTCGAAAGAGCCACACTTTAACGTATTGCTTCAAGTGCATCGATCAAACGAAATGTAATTTTTTGATATATAAATATTAAATTTTAATAGATTGCAGAAATACTGTTATTGTCTTTAAAAGGAACATCTTAATCTTTGAAAAATACTCTAAAGCAGAGCTGGTAGTTTTTTTTGTATGGAACAATTGTTGCAATATATTGTTTAAAATAAAATAAAAAACTTCATTTATAATAAAATATATTTTTAACATAGCGCTTCTGACAATCTTCAAAAAAATATATTTATGTTTTGTTTAGCATATAATTGCAAAGACTACGGTACCCTTCAAACCATAGATGTTTTTATCAGATCGATCGAAAGTGTGTGGAATGTATCGTCGTTAATCTCTCCACCGAATACTTTTTCACTTCTATTTAAAAATTTCAACATTAACATTATATTTTATATTCTTCATGATAATAAAATAACCCTCATTTCATTAAAAAAAATTGATAGTTTTACCTTGTTTTACAATTGCTTAAATTATTCCCTAGGTAACAGAGGTGTCCCGTGTCCTTATTCAGAAAATTATCCTGAAACGTTAATTGTAAATACGTATATACTGTTTTAAAATTAAATTGCGTTAAACAATACGCAATCTATAGTGTCGTACGCGGATGAAACGCGAACAGATAATTCAGTGAGCGTTATCGATGTCAGGGAGGTAGGTGGGTGTGGTGGCACTCAAATCCGCGATTTATCCGCTGCAAGCCGCTACAGAAGCGGCATTTTTGCAATGTTGCCAAATTCCCCTCTTCACGGTCTTCGACGCCAACAGTCGGTCGGCACGTTGAGCCACGTCATCATTACACACGCCAATAAACTGTTATTCTATTATGCTGATCAAGAAATATTTTATAAATATAAAATTATGGTGGGCAGTCGGTATGCTGCAGGGACTCAACAAATTTAATTGTTGTTTCCAAGTTGGTTCCAAGCAATTAGGGCTGATCACGCAATTGTCTTAAATGCGTCAGATGGGCATGTAAAAAGCCGGTCCACCCACCAACCCGCATTTGACCAGCGTGGTGGGATACGGTCCAAAAACCCCTAATGGATGGGGATGTTTTAGGGGAGGCCTATGTCCAGCTGTGGACTATTACAGGATGATGATGATAAAATTATATTGTCTCTATATGTCATTTACATATAATTGTGCGATCGTGTACGTGTTGTTAATAGCAGGTCTAATTTCTAGGATTGTTAGTTGCGACTTCAGGTCCCACATCTATATAAAAATCTGCGTAGTCACTTGGTGCTGTTTTATTATCCCATAGTACCATTTGAAACATCGGGTGGCAAAATATTCCCTAAATTTAAATAAAATGCAAAATGTTTGTAAACACCCTCTGAAAAAAATCTTGTAAATTCCCGTTAGATTAAGAATAAATCTATTTCTGTATATTTATATGTCTGCAGTGCAATGTATCAGTTTATTTTCATACATTTCACAAAGGGGTATAAATCAAAAACAACTTACAATTCCCTTCAACCTGCTTGCAAACTGTGTCTTATTTTCTTTAGTAATTACAATTTCACACTTCAATCGTTCTAAGACAAACACGTTTTTGCGACTAATGTAAGAGGCCAATAGGTTTTTAAAAAAGTGCTAGAAAGTCCCAAAACTCAAAAATCTGTGTGAATTCAAAATGAAGCAACTTTGCGGTTGAATTGCTTTCAAATCCAATTTCAAAGCATTTTCGGTTTCCCGCGTGTGCGAGTGAGAGGTCCGTTTAGAGAGGGAAGAACGTACTCGTGTCGTGTTCTTATTGCGTCAGATTTGGTCGAGGTATGGCTTCAGTAGCAGCGTTAGTTAATGTAACTTCTAATGAATACAAGCTATATGTATTGTTATTTGAAAACACAGCATGTCTTACGACGCGCATGCAGCAGAAGTGGGTGATCACAAGTTTCTTGAGGATGTGTTTTTGGTATCGATCAACCATCTGTCCGAATTCGCTTACCTTTGGTCACGTTCCATAAATGTTTTACACGATTAGAATTGAAGTAAACATATAATTTCTATTAGCAAGGATTTAGAAATATAAAAATTGTCAATTACAGTCCTCGCAACATTTCTATATTATAATACTCTATGTACATGTACCGTACATGTCAGTCTGCAAGCTTTGAGGTAATTCGTTGCTTTGTGTACAAAAATCCTATTTTTAATTAATTATTAGACAGAGCTACCTTATCTATCCTCGATCTCTGATATAGTTAGAAGAAGTATAAAAAAGAGGCCAGAAGATTCCTCACTGCTCTTATTCTTGACAGCCATAAAGCAATCAATAGTACACTTAAATCAGAACACAGTAATGTATACTCGACTATTTCTAAGCAGAAAAATGCACCGTGGTAATAGAGTCCTCGTCTTACAGATGGACCTACCATCTTGAAATGTCTTACTTGCATTAGTTTTTTATGAAGCAAAAATAGTTTACCCACACTAATATAATAAAGAGTAAATATTCTCAAAAACTACTAGGCTGATTTAAAAAACTCTTTCACCATTAGAAACTACGTTCACTATGAGTAAGATATATAGCATACTTTTTACTCCGGAAGTATTAAAATAGCATGGACAGAGCCGGGTAAGACTGCTTGTATTTAATAAGTCAAGTTTTCGATTTCTGATAAGATTAGAACCGCTAACAGTGTGAGCGCACGCTAAGGACATCGACAGATTGCAGCGGAGGTAGCGTCGGGGTCGTCGACCGGCGCAGGCTGTGCGCTTCCGTGTGCCAATTCAAAGGGCTACTCTACTTTCAGCCACGTCTCTGCCGCTCTACGCTTTTGCCGCATGCGGGCTTCGTCCATTGTAGTGTTTGGTGAATTAGTGCCGATTTTATCACGATAAATAATACAGCCAGCTTTTTGGATTATGTTTGGGCTTAATACATTACAATAAACTTACAAATATAGTCTGTTCCGTGACTATGCACTCTGGGAAGTGTAAACGAAATAAAATTCGTAAAGATAAGCATATTGAAAAATATCTCTGACTAAATTATAAAACGCGCCATAAGCCATAGTTCTTATAGGATCATTTACAATATAAATCAATGAGGTCGTTTTCTTTCTTTTTCTTCAAAATAAAAATACAATAAGACGTTTATTGAAAGTAATTATTTTGAGTAAAATCAAGATAATTATTCTGTCTTCACAACAAATATAGTTATTGATATTTGGCCTTTGTTTTTAATAGAAAATATGTCTTTTTATAACAAAAATATTTAAGGTTGTCTGATGTCCTTTATTAAACATATATAAAAGGGACAATATAGTTCATTCTCTCCTTTTTTATTATTGCCAATTATAAGTGCTGTTTCTTTAAGTTCGTTCAAGGATTGTATTTTATGTGTATGTATAATTTTTTTAACCGTTATTTTTTTAATGTAAATCTGTGATATTAAAATTTAAACAGTTAAAAGATTAAAACACTAAAATTGAGATGTATCTTTTCTCAAATCTTTGATGAAGAATAATATAGGTGAAATGTTATTACCTTATCCTATTATGAGTTCGTCAAAAATACTCTGATAATTACAAAAAGTCGTGTAAAATTATTAAAAGAAGTAAAATTAATCTTTTATTATACGATTGCGTTAATTTGTAATCATACGTTTACTTTATTAAGAAAACAAACTTTAACTTTAAGAAATACTTATGGTTCAATACTTAAACGGGCCTTCGGATCTCGAAGCACTAGCGCACTGCAGCACTTAGCAACAGCATAATTTTTAGCACACCCCACTTTTGTCTTACCTCGCCAAGGCCTTTCATCAAGTCTACCAGCAATAAGTAACTTGTGTTAAAGGAATTAAGGCGCATTTTTGAGTGTACGCTCCCCATTTCACTTACACGCATGAAACCGGCCAAAGAATAATTGATAAGAGAGCGAGTCTTGGGCTGCTCTTGATTTTTTGGTCGCTTTTTTGCGGGGAGTGCCACAAGGCTCAGGACTGGGCCCTGTACTCTTTGTACCCGGTGTCGACCTTGGCCGCTTGAATTAGGGTCCATATATGTCCACGGACTGCAAGACAATCAGTTTCCACTGATGAATGACTCCGTGAAGTTATTTTTAATGTCCACTGCGCTTGTGAATCAATGACGGTGAACGATAAACTTGCCGAACTTGTATTAGAATTGAATAGGGCATTTACAAGGGCCGCTGTCTCATTTGGCTTAATGTCTAAGAAGTAAACTTGTTTAGGGTGAAATAAATTTAAAGAGAGTTTTGAAGTTGGATGAAGAAAGCAATGAATTGAAACACTTTGAAGGTTAAAAAGGTTATAAGTGTAATTATGAGACACTTTTAGGAATGTATTTGGTAGTTCGATTATTTATACAAATTAAGTAGAACGATGCTTAAAAATTAGGTTTTATTTAGCTGATCACTGCAGACCAGAGGTTCCTTATTCCAAACCTGTAATAGATCATCTGACTATGTGACAGTGTAATGATTCTATTTATTCCACTTTGACAAATCAAACATGTGAGTTGTACATAATTCGTGTCTATAAATAGTTGTTTACATATTGCCATAGCCCAGTCATCCTCATGGTAAAACGATGCGTTAAGAAGAATTTGTACTTAACTATTATTATTGACGTGTAATAAATAACACGAACGCAAATTATTAAATAAACTGGACTTTTTTTTCCCGACACATTACGATAAAATCCGTAAAAAGCCCTTGTACATGTACTTGTACAGAATGTACAATGTTTTCCCCGTATCTCACGATTCAACATTGACTTCGTGTCTGTATCAGAGGGTTAAAGTTAGTATCATACATTTCTTTATTTTTATTCCTATAATAAACTAACTGAAATTAAATCTTAATAATTAATTTTCTCAGCACAATTCAATTCATTCCTTACCTAGAATTTTCACTCGGTTTTGTTTATAGCGCAAACAATAACAGAGCACATTTGTTTTGTCTACAAATTCCGCTGACCGTTCGTCTTTTATCAGTTCCCGTGTTTGAAGTGGCAGTGTGGGCCTCTTCATAACCGCCATTTTGTTTCGTCGGACCACTTCCTCGGTCATGTTATTGATGCGACTTATTAGAATTGACATTACCTCCACAATGATATATACAATTTATTGAGGTGTGATGTTTATCCCTGGTCTATGAGCTGGATTTATTTTATAACATAAGCTTTCTTCGCTTAGTTTTGAAAATGCATGTTACATTTTCATTGTAAAAATGTGCATTTACGGTTAATGATGTGTTTAAAAGATCTTACCTCATAGCCTTACTTTGAAAACTCTTTTTTTTGACTTTAGTCAAAAAGCCTTTAACTTAAACTCTATATTATTGCTCATGTTGATTGTAGGTATGCTTTTATTAGTAGTTTAAAATATTAATTTATTTTATTGCAATAATAGTAATGTATTTAATTTTTTGAAAAATTACTAAGTCATATTAAAGTAGAGCAATGAAAATATCAACTCTACCGTTCCCCTTCTTTAAACAAAGCGTTTGGTTATTAAAATATATAATATTGGAATTTGATCTTGGGAAGGAAGAAAAACTTTTAGTCTTTCTATCTTTTATTGATTTCACTATGTTAATATTTTTCCACTTTTCAATGTAAGTTGCTGAAGTAAATCAACAATTTTCTTTACGTATCGGTACATTTCTCCAATATTGATATTGTTATTAATACAGAAATCGTAGAGCGAGCATAGCCGGTCGCTTCCATCGGGCGCGCTCCCCCTCCGCCCGTCGTAACCCACTTCGCCGGAGATGGCTGGATCACGTGCAAATATTCCCGGTATTTAGGCCTAGCTCCCGTTTCCCCACTGTTCCACTGATAAATCTGCCCCGGGATTTATTTAGAATATTCCATTGAATCCATTCACGGCACGCTTGTGTCTACTTCGGAGTTAAGTGTGAAGGTTTTCTTTAATATCTTTTTTTTTTTTATCAGCAATAGATGATTTACTATTACCACGCAGTTTGGT
The DNA here is from genome assembly GCA_029286875.1 of Lamproptera curius. Classification (NCBI taxonomy): domain Eukaryota; kingdom Metazoa; phylum Arthropoda; class Insecta; order Lepidoptera; family Papilionidae; genus Lamproptera; species Lamproptera curius. The sequence goes on along the minus strand of JAGSMT010000027.1, from coordinate 3,706,558 downwards.
CTTAAACAATATTAAAGTATTTGAAATATGAAGCAACAAGTTTAAATTATTTATTTATGTAATATATTTTGCAGAAAAGACGTCGTTTTGTATTTCTGTGTTAAAGGGCAACTCCTTGTAGTGATGAAATTTAAATGTACTAATCAACTGTAATGTTAACCTTTTTTATTTTCTGGACAAGTATCAATTTTATTGTTACAAATCTCTATTATATTTGAAAACAAATAAATTTTTATTACACTTGTTAAAACTATTTCTAGTTTTTGTTAGGATGTGCAAATCCAAAGGGTTAAGGAGGTTAACCTGATTTGGAAAGATTTAAAGAACCTTTTAGAGGAAAAACAATTAATTTAGAGTGCTGATATTTTTATACTAAGCACTATACATAGACTCTATCAATACAAATAGCTCTATAAGGTTTTTCTTAGGTGAAATCTTTTATTTTAAGAACGGTTGTTGCATTCTCTTAGTACAACCTTCCACCACCACTATCAGTATAGAGTTAACAAAACATAACACCTCAAGTCTCAAGGTAGCAAGCAGACTCACATACCTTTCTAAAAAAACCTAAATAAAGTTTAAGGCTTACTTGTGCTTATGAAGTACAAATTTACCTTTGATATAAAACTTATCCCTTGTCTATTTTTTGTCTAGTCTACCAATGGAAAACGGAAGGCTGGTGAACCACTCAGAGACCTTTTTCGCGCTTAGAGTTAAGATGACATAAGCTATTAAATATATCCTGTAAGTTAATTTGATTTATTTGTATAATCTGTATAATTGCGAAGTTTCATTCGAATCCGTAGTCGTTGTCGTGTTGAAGATTAAAGGATATAAGAACATCCTTGTGTGAAATGTTTTACATTTATAATATTCATAAGGTCCTACAGTCACTAAAGGCTTGTGAAGAACTCGACTTGAAGTTTTGTATTTGTTATTTGAGTAAAATATTTAACATTCGATTCCAACCCCAAAGTCAATATCTATTAATATTACAATTTTATTGAAAACAAAATCATCGCCTCATTTGCAATATTTATTACCTCCCCTGGCTATAAGACAATAATTTATATATCTTTTAAAAGTTTGCCTTAGTCGCTAAGCATTCTTTCTATATATTTTTGTAAATAATTTTTATTATATTCATGGAATTTACTAATGGAAGTTAGGGATTTCTGTTGATTTAAAATTATAAGCTGCAATGAAAATTTAAATTTTTAAAGCAGCTGCTCAAATCTAATTGTAGCTCATTTTTAAATTCATTGCAATATCTAATAATAAATAACAAGAGTAAAGACACTCGCTCACTACCAGGTAAACTTTCTGCTTGCCTCATCACATCTAACCCGCTATAAGAATATGTAAGTGGCATATGCAATGTAACGGATATATTAACTCCTAATTGAAAACTTTGCAGCGTTATTTAATAAGTAGCATAACACATTTTTACTATTTTGTCAATCCTGGTTACGAACAAAAGTAAATAAGTTTATCAGTGGTAAAATTATACATTCGTAAGCACCACGTTTTGCTCATTTTGCAAGCTTTTGTACCAAAGTAAAAAAGGTTTAAATTGTAAGGATATTTTAATAAGTACATTTGCTCTTTATCACAAATTTCAAAGTCTAAGTCATTGACGTGCTCGAAATAATGAATTTCATCGAAATCCCGATGATTTGTAAGGGACCGCTTTGAATGACGATCACGATGTTTAAGCCTTCCACGAATGTACTAACGGCCTGTACTTCGCGTTTCACCAAACTTGCAGTCGTAAGGCACAAATATCTTGTATTAACCTCATAAAAAGAGCTACAGGAAAATGCATTCGGAATTTTAACATCTGCACAATGTGAATTTGCTGGACAATGTGTTTACTTTTTGAAACAGTCTTATTTATTATGTTTAATTCACGTAAACTACAGAGTGTTTTGTAAGATGATCTTCATTTTGGGCATTATGGGTTTAAGGACACTATCTGAGGAAGGTAAGTAATAAAGTTCTTTTAGACCTTGGTTTGAAAGTTAAAATATGACCATCATCAAAATGGTAGCATTAGTGAAAACGTAAAATGTGGACATTAAATATATTTTGAACATGAACAATATATATATATATTTTAGATATTTTTAGTCTTGATGATTTTTATGATGTAGTAATGGTAAAACAATTTGGGCCGATCAACCAATTGTCAGAAAAGTAAGATGATCAATGCGGATCGGATGGGTATGTAAAAAGTATGTCCACCCACCAACCCGCATTGGACCAGCGTGGTGGGATACGGTTCAAAAACCCCCTGAAAGAGGGCTGAATAGTAAATCACTAAATTAGTGTTCGATCATTTAGTGCAAATCTTATAGAACACGAGGAAAGCAGAAGCGACAATAACAGACATTAATTGTACAAGATTATTATCAGACTTTATGTGTTACGACGAGGCAAATCGGAGGTAATAGTTTAGACCGATCTCAGTAGCGATTGTTAGGATATTAATATTAAATATCCAAGACATACTCATAAACACACCAGAAATAGAAACGTGACTGTACAAATGGCGTAATCCGTCGATTTGTCATACGCCATTTATAGGAATACAAATATTTATATTTTAAATAACGTCATCAAGTGGTTCCTGAAATTCATTTAAATAATTTTAACGGGGATTTCTCACGTAGCAATTACCATGTTAAACTGTTTACTTGCTAATGTAAAAGCAAAAATATTTGTAAAATTTTATTTGTGTTTATCAACTCCACTAATTTACGGATTTTCCGCGTTACTTAAATATATTTATTCCCGACGTTTCCGGATTAAATAAATATATTTAAGTAAGCTGAATATCCTAAATTACTGGCTTTGATATGTATAATAATCGCGTAAATAAAATAAATAATTTATTTGTGTTTCTTTGAAAGATTTTTAAAAGGTGACAGGTTGTACCATCGCGATGTCTTTTTTTCTCAAATGTGGTACTGAAAAGAGACTGCTGCGTTCCAGTTTTTCTTTAACAACATAAAAAAACGTTCTTGCTTATAAAAAAAAATATAGGCCAATATTTAGGAATAACTTAAGAAGCTAATATTAACAGTATATTTTGATTTACCTATTTTCCTATATATTTTTCGTTGAACGGATTGCTTTCTTTGCCTCTTCAGCGTCCTATCACCTCATATTATACCTCAGAGAGGTATTAAAATAATTATCATTAATTTTCGACTCTTTTCTGAGTTCTGTCAGGGTAAAAGGAGATTATTGGTGATATAAGAATTTGGTGATAGTTTTAAAAACTTTGCTATGACGCGTTAGGAATTGCTACAGTGTCAAACGGTATAAACCTTTTCACCTGCTCCGGTAATTTGTCTCAGCGTTTGGCATGAACAAAGCAATACCTAACGCGGTCATCACAAAATGTTGTAAAACTATCACCAAATCACTTATATACAATAATCTCCCTACCTATTGGTGTTAGAAATAGATTGCATAGATTTAAAGACAGTAAACAAATAACTGTAGTTCAGCTAATTAGACTTGTGTCGCCGATGTCAATACAAGAGACGCGTTCCTTTTAACGAACCGTGGCCATTTTTAACCTATAAGTGTCCGAATTTTGGCGCCAATTGAGTTTGACTTTAGACTTTTTTTACATAAATTCCATCTACAGATAATCTATAAAACGTTGGAAATATTTTCCCAAACGTCCGCCGCGTGGCAACCCTGCCGTGAGCGGACTCGGCCGTTTGAATGACATCATCACGGTGCATCTGAGCTGATAATACCCAACAATTGCCTCCACGTAGGTACAACCGCGGAGTTCCAATCACGTTCGCATAAAATTTATCGGCCGTTATATTAGCAGCATTGAGCGGTCCGTTTTTAGCACCCGGCCTTTTGTTCTTGTGGTGAGACGATCAAATGCCTGATGTATGGTTAGGTTTTACAATACGGATCGTTTAGCATTTCCGATACTAATTATATGTAAGATAACCCTGAATTTGTTTCTTTTACAGATCATCATTGGCGAGCTTATGAGGTAAGAAATTGTCCATAGAATATCAATTTTATTTTGCAAAATTACTTTCGTGCAATTTTCGTAAGTGTAAACATCATTTTTTATATTTTTATAAGCGCATTTATTTAGTATTTGTACTCAATATTTTCTTTACTATAATACATATAAATGGCTTTTGTATTTTTAGGCTTAAATATTTATACCTGTGCACCACATGAAAAAGATTTGAAACCATTTTTTGTGCTTTTAAGATCTGCTTTAATTAATATCACCAAATAATCTTCCTAGCTGTGAAAATTGCACAGCATTAGAAAATTAATACAGTTTCTGTAATTTCAAAGACAAGTTATTAAATAGAAATACTTAAATCTAGCCATCGCATTTGAGAAATGCCCAAGTGCACCTTGTTAGTACCGTAATATCAGATATGTTTTATCAAATAGATAGCAGCTTTCTCAACTTCTGTTCAATTGTCCATGTTTGTACAAATGACATTTTTTTATGTAATTTTCTTCTTAAACCAAGTTTTAAGATGTCGGAGGCGCTTTTATAACAAATCTTAAAAATGAATATATCTGGATTAATTAATTCGTAATAAACTAGGTTTTAAGACACAATTTAAAACAATAAAACATTTTTTTATAAAACTGTGTAAAACTCAGTATGATAACTAAAGATTTCAAAAATTTTGTAAACCGTTTATAATTCTTTGAAAATTCTCCCCGTTCCTTCTTATTGAATTAAAGCCCTTTCTGCGCAGGACAATGTTCAAGTGGCCTATTTTAAAATTCCAAGGTGTCTCCTTGCGCTGTTTTATTGATTTCTTCGTTTCTTACTTCGTTCCTTGGCGATTCCAGTTACATCGAAATATGAAACTTGCAACGATCAATAGTTTCCTTTCGATCAATTAAATATTTAACCTACTCTTATATGTTAAAACCTACACTAATCCAAGTATAGAACTTAATTGGGAGCTCTAATCGTCATTGCGAACTGGCAACGCATTTAATAACTCAATTAAACGGAACGCTTGCACGGCAAAACGCGTCGACGTAGAAATTACCGCGAACGCCATGTTGGCCGTGCATGCGAACATAAGGCGATATGTGCGTTCGATTCGAGCGTTCAAAAGCGTTCCAAACGAAAAACATGACCCCGTCGAGTCTTTTAAGTCGGTATGTACCGCTAAGCAGAATAATTTCAGCAGTTACCATGGATATCGAGCGATACCGGGCCTCGCCTCACACAGACGCGCTCGCTCACATTTACATGGGCCGTTGCGAGCGATTCTCGTCGTTAATGTAATAGCGTTAAAGGTTAAAACTTTGTGCGGCACTTGCGTTGTTCATGTGTGCGTGCGATTGCGCCCGTGTGCGCGCCCTGCGCCACTGCAACGAGCCCTAGGTCAGTACACCCCGATGCATCCACCAGAGTGCATACGACGTTGCGTTCGCTATATAAAAGATCAGAAATTAAATGACCATTGTCTCTTTAAAAAAATAATGATGCCTAAGCTTCGTGTTGTAAAAGTCGGAAAATTAATTTCTCCATTTCAGTCGCGATTTAGTTTCGGTTCTCGAGCGCTCCTTTGTCCGCCGCCATGTTGGATCCGAGGCGAATTCGAGAATGCAGCCGTGGTGAGTTCGCTTTCCATTTTTTTTTTGAATGTGTTTTCTCTTTTTCCAAAAGTAGTTAATTTTTTACGTCGTTGTTTAACCGTTGTGAATACAGGTAAGGCATATTAATTATCCATTGTCGCGTTCTTTAGTGAATTGTTATTCCGTATATTAAGTTCGATAAATTGTCTATGGCCTCGAAAAAAAAAGAAAAAATTTATTAGCGTTCCTTGCCAGAGTTCTGACTGTTGTAAGCCTATTTGTTCAATAAAATCTTGTCTATTGTAAATTTACATATAATTATTGGTGTTATAAAACAGTTGGGGGATTTTCTGATTATTTTATAGGTTTAATGCGTTAGTTTGTAATTTTAAATGATTACGTCATGAAAGTGTAGGGTTCGCCATTTTGAAAATGGGCGTCCTCTGCGCCCCTCTACCTTATGCTGTTTAATGTTTTTTGTCTTTCCGATTCATTATTCCATTAACTTTGATGCCTAAAGTTGTGTTATAGCATCGAATAAGTCCCAATGTTTTTGAATTATTGACATTTTTCCATATTTCTTATAAGAATTTAGGAAGAATCCACAGTGGAAGAATCAAATTACATAACAATTGTACGCTTGAAACAATGCCCGGCATGCTCGTAGCGTTGTGTTACAAATTGTTCAATATTAAAATGTCTCAATCACGCTTAAAAGGAAGGCTGAATAGAAAAATTGAAAAAAATACTTATCAAACAGAAAAAAAATTTTTTTTTTACCAACATTTTTTTTTTATAATTCTAGTTTTTACCCGATTAAAAAACACAAAAAATCTTGATATCACTTTAGTATTCAATCGAGAAAATTTAAACTACTCTCCGGTTGCATGAAATGTCTTTGTTCTGTAAAATGGGAATGTGATTTTGGTAAAATTTTCTTAATCTATAGAGAATTTTAGAGAAACTCCAATACATTTTCTGTAAAATATGTTTAAACCTTAACCTTTATAAGAATAATGATACAGAAGAATTAGTAGTACAAGATTTAGCAACTCTATAATATGACAGTTAACTCGATTATATTATCAAACTTAATTGTAAGAAAACAATTTGAAAAAACAAGACATAGTCGATAGTAGCCTACATGAATCTCAAGTGGATAATCCTAACCTAAAAGCTGCATTTATAAACTGTGATTTTTTTATTCTTGTACCCACTTTTATTAGGATAGCAGCCATAATGTTAAATATCATTAAAATTTGTTCAACATTATATTTTTATATATTGACAGAGACGCACAGAAGGTTAATGCTATCAGTTTTCCTCGAATTTCTCTGAAAAGTTTCCAAATAACTGACTGATAGTGGAGAGTGGATATAGTTGCAACATTGTTGCTTCCACATCTGAGAACTGCCGACGAATGGCATCTATTGATGGTACAATGTGACATTTCATGTGTCATTAATTAGTTTGTACATTTGTACAATATTTTAAAGAAATAAGTTTAAATATAAAATAAGTTAATTCAAAAATGGCACTAGACTAAATAAAACGCATTTTTGACCTCTGGATTCTGATTCGTGATTTATTTACTTTATTTACTTTCTTCTGGTTTGATGGAATTGTTTGTAAGTGTTATAAGGTTTTATCTTCTTATTTAAAAATTAATTGATCTATATTAAAAGATACTAAGATGACTACTTGATTAATTGAAGTTAACTGTGATACAACTGACAGATCTGGTTTTGATCAGAATCTGTGTAAAAATCTTTGGCCATAAAAACCTTTTAATATGCCTCAAAACATGACAGCATAGTCATAAAAATCTTTGAACATAGATTTCTAAGTTATAAACAAAGGGCTTAAAACTGTATTAGATTCGATTTGGTTGCATTTCACAAAATTACAGACCTTCATGCCAGTATATGATCAGATTAGGCGAATTGACTTAAACAGATTCAATAATTAATGTTATGACGAGAGCCAAAATGAACTAAACGAAACAACGTGAAACCTCCACTGTTTAAAGAGCCTTTCAACTCTACCAACAATGCAGTTATAACTCACGAAAATATAAGGAACTCATTAGAAAAGTAAACGCAATTTTGACCTAACCCAGACCAATTCCTTCAGAAAGGAATACCAATATATCTTTTCCTCGTGGCCTAATCGATGCATTGGCAAATGGTGGGGCGTCGTTATATTTAGAGATGGTCTCGCAATGCGAAAACAAACCTTCGGATGCAACGGTCGGTCGGCGAACCTGCGTTATCTCGGCTGCATGCGCCATTAGTGGGTTGTTGACTCTCGTATCGGCGCTCAGTGGCCTCTGTGTCAACGAACTGACCCTGGCCAGCCCTGATCCTATACCCTTGCAGGACAAATGTGGATAGGTCTTCTAAACATGACGTAGATACTGCGCATCGAATATTTGATTCAATTATGGCAGTACAATGCAAACGATTCGGATTCTCTGATGGTTATGAGAATAACGCATGTTGAATTAATACTTTTGCAAATTTTTATATAACGTTTAATTAATTTTAATATGCTTGCTAGTTATATTAATAATTTTAATATAACTTCTGCGTAGCCTAGTGGTATAGAAGTTTGCTTTAGAAACCGGAGGTCGTGGGCTCGAATCCTGCAGGGACTCAACAAATTTTACATTGTTGTTTTCTAATTGGTTGGGACAATTTGGGCCGATCACCCAATTGTCTGAAAAGTAAGATGATCCATGCGTCGGATGGGCATGTAAAAAGTCGGTCCACCCACCAACCCGCATTGGACCAGCGTGATGGGATACGGTCCAAAACGGATTAGGAGAGGCTTATGTCCAGCAGTGGACTATCAAAGGCTGATGATGATGATGAATTTTAATATTGGTAAACAATCGAAAATTTGATACCCTTATGGCAATACAGTGCAAATGATTTTTTTGGATTTTCTAATGATTATGAGGACTACACATGTAGATAGCAACTTTGGCTAATGTCTTAATAGCATTTTGTTAATCAAACTATCCATTTTGACAAATTGGAGACAATAAATTACGTATGATATTTTAATTTAACACTCATCTGTGGCTCCTATATAGTTAAGCTGCTTCTGCTGCTGATATTTATTATAAGTATTATTATTTGCTAAAATTAAAATGTAAGAAAAATAGAGCATTATTTTGATTGGCTATGACCACTATGGATAATGGAACCACTCTTATGTACTCTTGTTTGGACTTAGTAAAACTAGTAAATTTAGGTTTCAATGTAAATTCAATTTAAAAATAAATTACATACTAATTTATAAAAAAGTTTCTTGCGGATTCTTCTTTGGAAAGGTCTGAATTTTTAAACCATGGGAAAATGTTTACGTGCTCAGTAGAGCATAAATTTAATACATAATATTTGATTTTGACTCTGACTTTGAACTGTGATCAAACGCTTATGGTGCATTATTTCTGTAAAAGAACGTTACATCTTTAAGCCAAATTATTAATGATCAAATAATGTGTGAAAATAATTAAAAATTACTTCGATAATCTTCTTAGCACAGCAATAAGCTTATTTAACTGCTGCACATTTAAGTACAATCTAACTTTTCAAAAAAATATATATATTTTTTTTTATATAACTGAAATTATATTATAAAAATATAATTTCTATATATGAATTATTTTATAAAAATATGCATATTTTGAATGATAATCACAACATAATAAACTATTTGTTCATATTGGTTTAAAAACATAAGTCGAGAAGTTTTGGCTGAAAATTGTATTGTTTGTATCGAAGCATTTTGGTAGTGTTTTTAGGGAGTTATTGCATAAGAAATAGGAGACTAAAAAAATTAAAGTTTTAGTATTTTTAATGCGTTTTTAATTTAATGGCTTAATATGTGAATTAAATATACTGCCTTGGTAAAGAGGACGTTCACCTAATAGTGATATTGATTGATAGTGATACTACTTGCGTAAAAGCTTGCTCTCTACCTAGTGTCAGTAGAGAGCTTAGCAATTGCACTTGCCACGTAGTGCTATCACTCTACTGGTTTAGAAAAGAAATACCCACCGCTATGATAATACCTAAGTCGTATTCTTGTAAAAGTGGACCCACCATAATGATGTTTCAATAAAAAAAGTATTATAATACAATTGATTAATTTTACGAAACCATTATTTTATGTACGTATAGGTATTATGGCATGGATTTAAATATTTAATTAAAAAGACAATGGTGTATATATTTAATCAAAGAAACATTTACCTGATAGTAGGTTTTCAAAATTTTGCAAAATATTAATAAAATCAAAAATAATTTTGCAATACAGCCTTGAATATCTTTTCTAGATATTAAATGCAAAATGCATCGTGATAATGCTTTTGCAAGTTTTAAAACATTTCGGTTTCTATAAGCATAAATACTAATACAATAGGAAAAAAAATGTTATAAGAATTTTTCCAAAATATAATTTTGTAAGAGCTAAGCTTAATTTAATACATAAAACATCTATATTAAAGTTACAATCTACTTGTAACAGACTAATAAAGAATCTTTAGGTATATAAACACTACTAAACAATATTAACATTTTGCATATTTTCTTTTAAGATAGTCCAAACACTAACAATACTTAATATGACTTCTTTCCATTAACTACATCATAAAACTTCATTAATCAATATAATAAGTATCAATATTCCGATAACCGTACAATCTTAAAGTCACACGATAAACATGTAGAAGCAGCAAGTTTCAACTAAAACAAAACAAACACAAGAAACGAAAGCACATAACGCAAGATAGTGGCAAAATAAACATAGATAGACCGTCCCAGAGGGGGGATGCACTCGAGTGGGGCCAATCGCCACGGGATGTTAGACCAATGACCATAGACCAATAGTTCTATGAGCAGGCGCATACTGGGTGCATCGGATTCGAATCCGCGTCCCACGCGGCCAATGAGGTGAGCTTTCCCGCCCTTTGGCGCGCGGAGCGGCAACCTCGCGTCGGCCCTTCGTCGCCAGAGCGAGAGGCACGATTAGACAGGGACGCACGATCTCGCGCGACAACATTGTTTATGTTGCCGGAGCGGCGCTCGCGTCGCCTGCGCCACGTTTTTTTTCTCTCGTTTTAATTAAAATTCAACTGAAGTGGAGGCGAAGGCCATCATAAGCAAACCTCTTAAATGGTAGCTTTGCGTATTTTTCGCTTTTTGATCTTTAAGGAAACTATTATCTTGTTTTGACACAGTTTAAATAGACTGTTCCTTGTTGCAGTTTAAAACTCCGCATAATTGAGGAATAAAACATATTTATATAGATTTTTTCGAATACTTATATACCAGAGCACCAAATAGTTTATTTGGAAAAATCCCTTTTTTTGTCAGTGAATGCAAGACTTCTTGTCGTACCATAAATGAGTTTTTATATTTCATTTTATTCTAAATACTTAAATATGATTACAATTCTGTCGATTACGTAATCTAGAATAATTAAAACATAATCTCGTTAAAACATCTCAAAAGGAAACGCACCCGCCAAACGTTCAGTTGAGATTTGAATTTGAGCAGGCAAGCGCGCCGCCGTTCCGCCGCGAGGGATCGAAAATGGCGTCGCCTCTCCCGAAGGCCCCGCCTAAATGTTGCACAAGAGCCGAGGCCGCGGCTGCATTCACACCGCCACGTTATGACCACACGGCAGATTATAATTATAATTATAACCTCTCAAAATATCACGAATTCTTATGCTAAAATACGATTATAATTATTAGTTCCATTTACGCGTATATCCACTTTTATATATTCCTTCCCCACGTTTCGGACTCTTTCCATCCATCTTGCATCTACCACGGGCAGACTAAGATGGGATATGTCTGTATCGCAATGAGTATGGTCATATCTCATCTTAGTTTGCATAAAAGTGATTTTGGTATACTAAGATTATGTCATAATTAACTAATTTATTTATTATTTGATGGTAGATACCTTTCAATGTAGTTTATATTCTGCTCTTGCAAATCCCCTGGTAATTAGAAAATTGATTTATTGATCAAATTTTGTAAATACTATTATAAAAAAATATATATTAAAAAAATGACCGCAGAGTTTCTTGCCGACTCTCATTGTGTGAAAAATTGTGCAATTTTTGCAAAAACTGTGCAAATTAAGTGCTCAGTAGAGCCTAAATTAGTTAAAAAAAATTTGACTTTCACTTAGAATGGGTCTCTTTTTGCACTAGAATTGTAAGACCATTAAGAATCGCATTTTAAGAGTATACCTAAATAATTTGAATTTATCATATTTTTTACCGTATATTCTAAACCCTTAACTTGGCAGACATTGCGCTGTGTTCTAGAACATGTCTAGTAATAACTCTACAAAGTTAATTACAACAACCAAACAGATAAACTATATAGTGCCGTGGTACGTTATCGTCGCATTAAATAATTATTTAGGGAGATATTTCCAATTCTAAATACACTTAGCCGTGTCCAAACTTGTCGTCTTCGTGCGGTTACCGTTAGCGTCGAAAACCTGGGCCTGTATAATGAGCGACAGGTAAGTCATTAATTATTGATGACCTGAACGCCGGCTAGACATCTAGACAGGCCATCTTCCATTGAAAAGTCAATTGCGGTGGCTCATGTTTTATTTGTGGCAGCGATGTCGAGCTACACTGGCCGGTTCTGTACCATTGGATGGACAGTGGCTTTTGAATAATATAATGCAATAATTAGTATCGTCCGAGTGATTTACTTTAATTCTGTCTCTGCATTGGAATCATCTATAAATATGTGAAAGTAAATGGGAAAGAATCTGCCGCTGGAATAGAGACAAAACTTAATTTAAAATAATGTAACTTTATTTCCTTGATACGGTCAATTGTATTTATTAAAACTAATTACTTAAAGTGATTATTAACATTTGAAAGCATTATAATATTGAATAATTGTAAACATAGATTAAGAAAATTTCAAATTATTAAAAACATAATGATTAAGTCCAAAATTCTTACTCTTAAAACTCATCTGAATCTGAAAAAATAGCCTAAAAGAAACTGATAGACCTACAACAATAGTGAAAATAGTCACGTTGCCATTTAAGGCGATAAAATTACGTGGCACCCGACTAGTGTGTCAATACGTCAATGGCACAACTATTGAATTTATTCACTGCTTACGAAATATCTAATAGTCAGGTATTTGCTTGTTCAGTTCACTTCAAAAGTTGCGTACTTCTTTACAATTCTAATTATATACATTTATTTACACACGGACAATACTTATACCCTTATTTGGCAGCAGTTAAAAATCTATCCAATACCCGTGAGAGCGTAGAGCATATAAAAAGCAATTTATTGCTACGCTCAACTGTCTCATGTGTAATCAAACATCATCGTCATCAGCCTTCTAGCACAGTCCACTGCTGGACATGGACATGAACTCCTCTTGCCGCAGGGCGTCATACACTACGTCCTCATCAAACATACTGTATTGTAATATAAATAAACTGTTTTCATTGTATGTGTCTATAACAAAATTTCATCGCTTTAGCTTCGGTGATGACGAATTGTTACATTTACTTTTATCCCCATTACAATCCCTAGTTGATTCCCGTACAGTTTCTAAGTACAAAATTTCTAGAAAAATACTTTTATGACTCGTTTAAAGAGACAAAATTGCATCGTTTTATGTTCGACAATTACGATTTAAATATGAAATTTGATTCCCCTTTCTTATTATTTTAAGCATTTTTATCGCCATAACTAGTAGTCTATGTCCTTTCTTGAAATCTGTTCTAAGTTTATACAAAGTTTCATCGAAATCGGTTCAATTGATTAGATGGTAAAAGACAGACAGATCTACTCTCGCAAGTATAATAATATAGTAAGATAACAAAATACTTTGCATATCCTGGTATACTGAAGAATTATTAAGTTATCATCATCATCATCATCAGCCTGTGATAGTCCACTGCTGGACATGGACCTCCCTCAAAATACCCCTATCCATTAGGGGATTTCGAACAGTATCCCACCACGCTGGTCCAATGCAGGTTGGTGGGTGGACCGACTTTTTACATGCACATCCGACGCATGGATCATCTTCTCAATCTTATTTTAAAGATTATTGGGTGATCGGCCCAAATTGCCCTAAACAACTAGAAAACAACAATGAAAGTTTGTTGAGTCCCCGCAGCATTCGAACTCACGACCTCCAGTTTGTAAAGCACACGCCTATACCACTAGGCTACGAGGCAGTTTTCTTTCATCAAGTTTAATTGTTTTTGACACAGACTCTTACCGAGCCCATCCAATGCGTGGATCATCTTGTTTTGACGGAAATTAGGTGCTGAGCCCATATTGCCGTGACTAGTAAATAAAAGAAAACATAAGCTCGATTTCCTGCAGGATTTAAACCTATGGTTTGTAAACCAAAGTTCCACCAAGCTACAGACGGCAAAATTAATATACTATTTATTTGCATGGAAGAAGCACATTGTTACTATGTACGTACGATTTTTACATGAATGTGATGCGTTACGGTGGTAGGTCCCCTGTTTACAGGAGACCGTCTGGGTGGATACCACCGCGGTGGCTATTTCTTGCCGCGAAGCAGTAGTGTAAAACACTGCTGCGTTCGGTTTGAAGGGCACCGTAGCCAGCGTATTCACTTGGTAAACAAGACTTAACACCCTTTGTCTCACGGTAGGCAGCGCGTCAGCAATACCACTGGTATTGTTAACGTCTATGGGTGTCGGTGACCACTTCCCATCAGGTGGCCGACTGCTCGTCTGCCTGTGTATGCCATAAAAAAAATAACACTTACCAAGTATAACAAGAAGGTACCTGATGTATGTACAGTAGGTAAACCTCTGCATTTTAAGTGAAATGGAAAAACATATTGAAAGGAGTGAACATATGTCGCCATAGTCGTTTTCAGCTCAAGATGCAACCTTATCATCCACCATTTTTCCAAATCACTGCTGTTGCTATGATATTTCAATTCTTGATGTATGAATGCTAAATTAAGACCACGAAGAATATTCGAAATATTCTTCTACCAATACGATAATCACTACCAATTACCTAAAAATATTGCATTCGAAAATTTATTAAGCACCAAACGTTGGAGTGAACTATTAAAATATGTAAAATAACGATCTCAGGCATACGTGTACTCCAGTAAAATTTAGTTATTATAATGATTTCTTACTGGCCGCGTTAGACTGAGTGATTATACATATCACATACCTTGTAGCCGCTGCTTTTGTGCATACCTGCATAAGTATATGGATGAATGAATTAGCTCGCACAATGGGAGGTCGCGTGCACCTCGGCGACAAACTAAAAATAGCGTGGCCGTGACTAACCCGCGCGGAGTCGTCGCCCGTGACGTGGCTCAGACGCGGTACTCCGGCTGTGCTAGCGACGCGGCAAATCATAAATGTAAACAATTTCAAACATAATCATCAGCCTGTGTTAGTCCACTGCTGGACTGAGGCCTCCCCTTGGGTACGTCGTCTACATTAGGGAGTTTTTGGGTGGACCTACTTGCGCTTCTGACGCATGGTTCATCTGACTTTTCAGACAATTTTATCATCGGCCCAAATTGTCTCAACTAACGAGAAAACAACGACGGCACAAAGTTGTTTCTCCGTGAGATTCAAACCAATACCGCTAGACCACGGAGGGAGCCAAACCTTTTTTCTTTAAACATAGAGCACCTTTATACACCTTTTTGTTGATTAGAGAAATGAAAAGAGCGGGACGTTCACCTGATGGTAAGAAGACGCCATCAGTCCGCTTACATCCCTGATACATACATGTTTCGTCTCGTTTATGCAGTAATAGCGCTGGAAACGGTGTCCTTTAAACTAGAAGACGGTGGCGTTTATGCACTATTGAGTAGCGGTAGAACTTGACACCGCGATGATACTTTTCCAGACGGTACCTTGTAAAGGAGGCCTACCTTTTCTAAAAGAGCGTTTTGTCACCATTGCTTGGTTGTAGGGGTAACAGTGACTTGCTTTTAGACATTTATCAATTCTATGCTCTATAAAAAGAGGGGTTTGTTGAAGTTTGTCACTAAACATAAATTTAATGTTTATGTTTTGTGTCGTTGCTTGCCTGATAAGTTCTGTCAACTATTGTGATTAAGAAAAGGCGAGGAAACATATACTAGTAATAACGACTGATTTCCTTTTAACAGTTTTCAAACATTATGGATTTTTGGGATAATTACAAGACTAGCAATTTATTCACACAGGCAGCGACAGGCCCCAAACCACATTTCGAATCCTGTATTCCCTTACCATAAAATCTTTCTTCTAATTTACCCCGTGTTTGCACCAGTAAAATAAGTAATGTACACTTTTTATTAGTCCTGACTACTGTTCTGGTCTAATAATATAAAAAAACAAGAATTTTCGTTCAAAAGTCAGATTTCATCTAAACAGGTGTTAATCTGTGATGTTTACCTGCTGGTGATGAGCAGAAAGCCCGCCTGATAAAAAATGTAGAACAAGAAATTCCCTCACCATCCAGACATACGAGGGTGGTCTTAGAAGTTTCCGACCTCAACTCAACCACTCATTAATAAAAGCTAGTGAATGTAGTTGTGCATATTTTAACAGTTATTCACTAAAGTTTCGGCCATTTTGGACGCGCGCATTTTTAGTTGACAGTCGTTTGAGTGAGTAGAAGTGAGTGTTTTTGTGAAAATGGAAAAATTGAATATTGAGATGTAATTAAATTTTGGTTTTGAAAGGCATTACGCCTAAGCAACTAAGTGTCGCCACACGTGAGGCGTTTTTTTCTTATCTTATTAATAAAAGATCACTAAAATTTCAATCGACAATCAACCAATAACATCTCCATACGTACACGCCATCTTGTATTGTTTTATTTTTTTATCCGACAAAGTACAATGGCTTGCGTAATTTCAAGGCTCTTGAATTAATAGAAAAAAATTAGTAATATTGCTTAAAGTAATATTGACATGTTGATTGCTATTGCTTTGCTTTTTACGTCCCTTATCAACTTTTCAAATAATACCTAGCTAGTACCTAGGTCTATTTTCTACCATGTTAATATACCTTCTTTATCCTAGGTTATTTACAGAACTAAGGACTTCTAATCAAACCAGACTTATCTGCAAATCAGTTTTTTCCGAGGGCAACTTATACTTATAATGCATTCAATGCGTGAATCTCATGCAAGAATATTTGAAGGCACTGATATCCTTTCTAATATCAAATTAGCTGACACAGACTCTTACAGGCCCATCCAATGCGTGGATCATCTTGTTTTGCAGGAAATTAGGTGCTCGGCCCATATTGCCGTGACTAGTAAATAAAGAAAACATAAGCTCGATTTCCTGCAGGATTTAAACCTTTGATTTGTAAACCAAAGTTCCACCAAGCTACAGACTGCAAAATTAATACACTATTTATTTGCATCGAAGAAGCAGCCTGTGTTACTAGGTACCTACGATTTTTACACGAATGTGAAATAACACTTACCAAGTATATAAAGAAGGTACTTGATGTATGTACAGTAAGTGAACCTCTGCATTTTAAGTGAAATGGAAAAACATATCGAAAGGAGTGAACACATGTCGCCATAGTCGATTTCAGCTCAAGATGGAACCTTATCATCCACCATTTTTCTAAATCACTGCTGTTGCTATGATATTTCAATTCTTGATGTATGAATGCTAAATTAAGATCACGAAGAATATTCGAAATATTCTTCTACCAATTATTGCATTCGAAAATTTATTAAGCACCAAACGTTGGAGTGAACTATTAAAATATGTAAAATAACGATCTCAGGCATACGTGTACTTCAGAAAAAATTTAGCTGCATGGCGTTTTCTTACTAGCCGCGTTAAACTGAGTGATTATACATATCACATACCTTGTAGCCGCTGCTTTTGTGCATACCTGCATAAGTATATGGATGAATGAATTAGCTCGCACAATGGGAGGTCGCGTGCACCTCGGCGACAGACTAAAAATAGCGTGGCCGTGACTAACCCGCGCGGAGTCGTCGCCCGTGACGTGGCTCAGACGCGGTACTCCGGCTGTGCTAGCGACGCGGCAAATCGTAAATGTAAACAATTTTAAACATCATCATCAGCCTGTGTTAGTCCACTGCTGGACTGAGTCCTCCCCTTGTGCTCGCCGTCTACATTAGGGGGTTTTGGGTGGACCGACTTGCGCTTCTGACGCATGGTTCATCTGACTTTTCAGACAATTGTATCATCGGCCCAAATTGTCTTAACTAACGAGAAAACAACGATGACACAAAGTTGTTTCTCCGTGAGATTCAAACCAGGAGGAGCCAAACTTTTTCTTTAAACATAGAGCACTTTTATACACCTTTTGTTGATTAGAGGAATCAAAAGGAAAAACCATTACAGGAGCTTACTACGCATCATTACTTGACGAGCTGAAGGCACAAATTGCGGAAAAACGGCCACATTTGCAGAAAAGAAAATCCTGTTCCATTTCGTCTCACACTCAGCGGTTGCCATGGCAGAAATCCACGAGTTACGGTTTCAACTGCTTGATCATCCGCCTTACTCACCAGATCTGGCCCCTAAGCGACTTTTTTGTTCCTCATCTAAAAACTGCGCTCGGAGGACAAAGATTTTCGTCAATGAGGAGGCAATCACCTTTGTGAACAGTTATTTTGCAGAGAAAAACGCTAAGTCCTATTTACTGGACGGGTTACTGAGATGGGAGCATCGCTGAGAGAAGTGTGTAGAGTTGCAGGAGACTATGTAGAAAAATAAATAAAAAAGAAAGAAAAAATCTTTTATCATTGTTAGGTCGGAAACTTTTCAGACCACCCTCGTAATATGTTACATTTCGTTTATACAGTGCACTACCAAAACTCCGCTGCACTTGGGCTTAAAGTGTGCGCATTACGGCTTTGCGACCAAAATAGGTTTTGTGATAGCAACTCTTTCTTATTGCCTCTAGGAAACCATCTTAATAGAGTAGACAATGATAATGTCTATAGAGCGACAGCATTTTCTTTATTTAGCAGTGAACTGAATTGAAGCAATTTCAGTAATATAACAACCTGCTGAGGCATATCGGTTTCAAGCCACGCCCGAACCTGAGACCGGCCGCAAACCGACCGCAGGGTCACGCAACGCGACACTCGCAGTCCCAATGTCTGTTTTGTATCCATTTTCGGATTGTTTGATGGAACATAACTTACTATGAATGACACTTTAATGAGTTAAATTAACTTTACATTAAATGCTATTAAATTGTCAGAGAAATATGTCTATAGTATCTAATTACGAAAACAAATTATTACCAGCCAAAATTGTCTTTTTAATTTTCATATAATTTTAGTATGTAGGATACATATTTCTGACTATATATATTTAAGGATAAATGATAAACGACAGTATAATACAAGGTCTCAAAAAAGGCCCTTGCTTAACCAACCTACTCAATTTTTTATGGGTTCAAATCGTCGCGCAAAATAACTCTATGTTATCGTTATTTTCTTACGTTCTAAATATGTGCATAGTCACTTAATTACTCGAAAATTAGAATATGAGTCGAATGGGCACGGTAAAATGTCAGTCTAGATGTTAAAAAAATATTTATCAGCCATTTCAAGATGTCGGTGCCTTTAAAATGACTACGGCGACAAGATCCCAGTTGCTCTGCCTAATAACTTTTATTCACATTTTTGGATGGATTACACATCGAAAAATGTCCAGGTATAGCTTTCTATAAAAAACAATTAATATCGAGGATTTTGCTCGAACGATATTTCGTGCAACAGCTAGCTCGAAATAAATCGGCCAAATTGTCGAGATCCAACGTGGCTATCGTGAATTGTGACACTGTAAAAGGCTAGACGCAATTTATTACTGCCAATTTCAATTTGCATCCCGTTCACTCGGCGGATCGGGGGCGTGAGCGAATTTGAACTCTACCCCTTCGAAATAGAGAGGTGCACATTGTCCTCTGTCACTTTGGCAGCGATGTGGATTGATGGCGATTCGTGTGGTGATAGGTGCGTCGTCTGACTGCCATCCGTCGACGTCAGGACGCGGCGTTCCTGTCGGTCGCGAACAAAACGCATTTATTCTGACAGATTGGGAAATAGACAAAATATAAGCAATTTGACCCGATTTCTTTGGCGATACTAAGACGAATCTAGAATCATCTAAATGGCAGCGTTGTAAATGATTTGAGCAGAGATAGATACAATCTGTGTAAATGACAAACGACTTTTTTACTTCTCAGTGTTTTATAGGGATACAGAACAGTGGAAAGATGAGATGTTACTTATAAATAGTTTCAAGGCATGAAGCAATGATATGTCAATTTTTTAGCTTTTCTGTGAAACATAAAATTGAATGTTAATTACCAAAAAATGTTTAAGTCTCTAATATATTTATTGCTATGGCTATAAAGGTTGGATATTTTTAGGAAGGGAGCTGCAATTGGTTCGAAGACATGCCTAGTCTATAGTTTTAAACAGTGTCATTCTTGAGGACATGTAAAATCTTTTACGTGATTAAATGTAAAAACTTTAAAATTTTATTTATTCGAGGGTATAGCATCGTTTCGCAACCTGGATCGAATTATTTTCTGGTAGCCAGTGCTGGTCACTTATGATGTAAATTTAAAATAAATGTTTTGTAAATTGTGTGCCGTGTGATGTAATTGCGATAAAATGTCATTTATTTATCATGGCTTTTTTCCATAGTTTAAGAATTGGTTAGTTTGGGATTAAATGTAATAATATTAATTGAGGGTACATTTTTGCCGTTCATAAGTACTTGCACGTAGAGCTTAAACTGATAATTTTGGAGTTTGACTTCGAATTTTGTATATTTATAGAATCTGTAATGGCAAATAATTTTCATTTAGTCGTGAAAACAAAAAAAATATAAATCTTAATACAAATTATTTTTACTTTTAAATCCTTCGGGATATTTCAAATTAGTTCATTGATAGTTAATTGTAATTCATACCGATAAAGCAATAAAATTGATAGTTAACTTGTGCTATATCCTGTCTGTCCAGACGGAATTCAGACAAAATTCTCTATGGACCAAGCCTTTAATTAAATTTTTACACCGAAGTTCGATTTTATAAAATAAGCTGTAGCTATGTCATTTGAGTATTTATATTAAAATTACTTAGAAAAAAAGTGTATTACCGTAATATCTAGCTTTAAAATTGCATTCTTATAAGTCGTATTTATAATTTCCTTGGTTACTTATAATTCAATCAATTAACTGCGACGATAATAGTACTGCCACCTCTCATGGTACATATTAAAAGGACTTTAAAACACCTAGGTACGGAATGCAACTTTATGGAAAATTTTCAAGGCCTCGGTAAAGAGATTGTGCATCGAAGTGTTTTCACCGGCAGCTGAATGCTTTTCAAACTGGTTAGCGTTTATTATCTGTGGCGTGGCCGCCATATTGGATGTCGGTACGCTTGCGGCCTTGCCGCGTGTTATAACCTAAAGCCACTTCGTTCATATAAATTGATACAAAATGTAGGTACGTTAACTATATTATGAAATTTATACATGCGCTACAAATTAGAGAAATCTTAATGTTTTGACCATAACGAAAACGTATAGTTAAAACTTATTGTTTTATCATATTTTTTGTTTTATGTCGCAATATTAAGACTTCGTTACCAAAACATTAAGGCCAATAACTTATTTAATTGAGATCTTTAGTATGATGGGACAGCAATGAAATAAATACAATAATAACAATATTCTTATTATATTATTAAAACAAAGCGACTAGATTGGTTATTGCACCTTTATCGAGGGGCGTTCTCTTCAAGTCAAAACAAAACAGATAAAAGTACTTATTTACTTAACGGATAAAGATTGTCTGTTGGAAGGTCAAGGTGACCATTAACCAGATCTGAACGTTCTACTTGAATGTTAAGTTATGATGCGGTGCGAAAATGTCAATGAAAAGTGTTTAAGGTTTACCTACAATTTATTTTTATTTTTTTAGTATTAAATACTATAAAAACAATAAACCAAGGTCATGTTTAACGAGCACGTTGATCCGGGACCGATCACAATTGAAGGCACCTCCCTCGAAGTTGTTTCGGAGTACGTTTACCTAGGGCAAACGCTCCAACTAGGTAAAACAACTTTGAGGGGAGGCTCAAAGAAGATTCGGCTGGGCTGGGCAGCTTTCATAAGCTTCGTCGAGTTTTCTCGTCACCCATCCCACAGTGCCTCAAATCGAAAGTCTTTGATCAGTGCGTCCTACCCGTTATGACCTACGGTGCCGAGACTTGGACACTTACGGTTCGACTGGTCTACAAATTTAAAGTCGCTCAGCGAGCTATGGAGAGGGCTATGCTCGGAGTATCTCTGAAGGACCGCATCAGAAATGATGTGATCCGTCAGAGAACCAAAATCACCGACATAGCCCACCGGATTAGTAAGCTGAAGTGGCAGTGCGGTCATATAAGCCGCAGAACTGACGACCGCTGGAGTCGGAAAGTTCTGGAGTGGAGACCGAGGCTCGGCAAACGTAGTGTAGGACGCCCTGCGGCAAGATGGAGTGACGACATTCGCAAAGTGGCCGGTGTGGGCTGGATGAGAATAGCCGAAGATCGGAAGCGGTGTCGTGTATTAGGGAGGCCTATGTCCAGCAGTGGACGAACACAGGCTGATGATGAAAACAATATTTTTATAAGGTAAATGAAATCTGTACATGTACATTGTTTTAATGCATTTAAATTATTCTTATTATATATCGATTATTTTAAACGATTCTTGTCTATGTGCAATAACAATTTAAAATATTTTTCATTTGGTGTTTACATTTTAGTACAATGTTGAGATTATAGAACTATACTTAAATATAAATGAATACATTATTTCTCAAAACTTTTACCAGTTCTGTTCAAAAACTTTTTATTGAGTTTGACAATCAATTTTATAACCAAAATATGGTTAGACAATCCTGCAATACTCGCATTTCAACCGCAGAGAAGTTACTTTTATTATAATGTGCGCTATTTCTGTGAATTGTTTTATAAGCTTTTAGGTTCAGGGCACATCACAAGCTGACCAACTGTAGTCACTTCTTTTAAGATATTAACTTTATATTATTATAAGTATCGAACATGTTATACCACACTTTAAAAAAAATAAATGCCATCTACATTTTTAAGATGTTGGTAATTGCATATTTATTTATGTTTTGCAATGTTGCAAATGGGGATAAAACTGGCATTTAATGTGCTTGCACAGTCTGTAGGGGTGTGCTAATAATTCAAACGAAATATTTTATCCAAATCGAACATACTATTCGAAATTCGAAACGAATAATTAAAAACTTTGAATGAATTGAAAGTTCTCGAACAATTCTAAAATTTTAAAATAATTCGAAAATTTTAGAACAATTTGAAAATATTAGAACAATTCTAAAATTTTAAAATAATTCGAAAATTTTAGAACAATTTGAAAATTTTCGGACAACTTCTTTCAACATTTATTGATCTCTAAATTCTTCTCTAAACTCTAAATTCTTCTAAAATATGTCTAAAAACACTACGAGAAGAAATATTACGGTCATCTTTCATTACTTCTTCGGAATTGTCATTATTCTATTCATTATTATCACCTTCATGTTTAAAATCACTGTTGTCAATATTCATCTTATATTCATTTGGTGTGTTCCAATATGTTGGATAAATTTCAGTTTCTTCAGACACAATTTTTGAATTAACTACGATGAATTACAAAAAGAATTAATGACATGATACACTACCGTGCTTTTATGTCCAGTTATTATAATATTTAACTAATGTCAGGATTCAGAAGTTCGTAATTTTCCATTTTCATTAAAATTTCATTAACGTTAAATACAAACATCTGAATAGATTAATTTTCTAATTTTTATCATTACTTCGATTTTTTTAATGATAATAACACTATAGATAGATATTTATAATTATTAATAATTATTTTATGATTACCTTGTATTGAACACTTAGTTGAAATCACTTAAATCATACAAAACACACGTTTAACAGCTTTTAGTAGCAATCTTTTGGTTATATTATTCCTGTCACCTGATCACTAAAGACTATAGTCTACTATGCGGTATCATTAATATTCGAAAGTTCGAATTAATCGATTCGAATTTCAAATCGAAAATTGATAATCGATTCCATTCGAATGATATTCGTACACCCCTAACGATAAGCACTGAATCGTATTTCCTTTGCTGGCTCACTATTTTCTTCCTGGTTCAGGTGTCCAGTGACGTCACAGGGTACGTGATGTTTACATCAAGTCTAGTATTAACGGAATATCACTTGTTGACTTTTTTTTCGTATACTTTATAGCGTGCTTGTGAAGGGTCCTTAGGAGTTTTAATAACACAGTTTGAAGAAAATAATGAACATGTTCGCTATATGTTGTCTTTTAAAAAAATTAAAAACGTTATGTTTGCAAATAAATGAAATTGGAGTGTCCGTTTCTAAAAACAAATAACCCGTTTTTTTAATAATTACATTGTGATATTTAGCCGATAGGCAGGTGTGTATTACAAAACAACATTTTTTTTTAATATTCCTTTCTGTTTGCTCTAACTTATCTATATATGGAATATAGCTGAAATAACTGCTGGGAACTGAGGCTAATATTTATTTGGGAAATATTTTTTTTTTAATATATGAATGAATCCGGGATGAAGACGCGAATAAAGTCGCGGGCAAGAGCTAGTAAGTGATAGATGTAAATTTTAACCCTTATTCATCACTCTTATTTGGTCTTGTAAGGTATACCCTTGAAATTGCTATTTTTACCAACTTAAAATACTGGTCTTTTAAATATTAAAATTACAGTTAAATACGTTTTCCTTATCAATAATTTACATAGCGGGTAGTAAAAAAACAGTTGTGTTCAAGATATGAACTTATTACGTTGAAACAAGTAATTTATATGTTTACAAGGTCGTGTCTTACTCAAGTTGTTGATAACTTTTAAAAAAATATATGTACATGTATAATATATGTACACATCTACCTATTGTAGTTTTTACTCAAATATTATAGGTAAAAATGTAAACTTATTATGTGTTTTAGCAGTACATAAATTGTAAACGGGGACTATACGTCACCAATAATCACTTTCTTAGTCAAGAGTTAGTTTTTAAACATGTATACTGCAGTTTTTATCGTATAAAATACACTTACTAATTAGTTAATAAAAGTAGCAGCAAGCATGTGTGTCCTTTTAAACGTACCTATTAAAATATGTAGAGTTAATGTGGCATCCAATATCCTTCATAGCCCATCCAGTCGCCCAATGCTTTAGAAGTCTATTGTAGAAATAAAACCAAAAAAGTGTTGCCGCTCCGCATAGGGCCGGACTTGACCCTCCCTCTATCCGGCGCGCGGAACGGCACCGTCGCACAAACCCAAATAGTTACACGCATTTGTGGGGGAGATCTCCGTCCCACTCTTTTTAAGGCTGTCCCACTCTCTTGTCTATTTCTTTTTTGGAGCTTATATCATCTAATACATGTCGTGTATCCCTTACAAGTTTATTTCTATTTTTTCCACCGACGGAGGGTTGTTCGCGTTTAGTTTTTTGATTGGAACGGGGGCTGTTTGGGCGATCGCTTTTAATGAAGGGCCTTTGTTAGCGAAATAAGTATTTTGTTATCGTAATTAAACGCTCCGGGCGGAGAAGATGTCCTCACTTTTGTCGGGATTCGTGACGAAGGGCGAGTTGGGGAAGTTTTTCATTCGGAGCTAATTTTGTGATGACATTGAAAAAGTACGATTCTTTTCTATCGATTTCTCGTTACTTATTTCTTATTTTGATACTAACGTTAAAGATGAGATTTATTTCTATTTTCTAAAAATTGTGTCTTGTTCATCGTAATGCTCTCACAGTGCAATCGCATGGAAGTAGTCAGCGTCGAAAGATGTTTACAATAATTAAAAATCCAATAATTCATTAGCAAAAACAAAGTACTCAGAAAACATTGATCTTACGGGCTAATTAATGAGATCAGACCAGGGGCGAGTCCGACACATGCCTAACCAACCCCTAACTGGTTTTGTTTGTTTTTCACTAAAGCTCACGAGCGAATGCCCTCCCCGTGGAGATCAAAGTGGCTGGGAAGGTCACTTCAATGATCACTTCACATGCTTTTTAATACTGACCTTTCATATTGTCTATTCACATTATAAGTATAGCAACGCAACGCATGCAAGTTTTTTCGGTCATGGTATGAAGTCTTATGCTTCGTATTTAATCTCATGCATCATCAACATCAGCCTGTGACAGTCCACTGCTGGATATAGGCCTCCCCTAATGCCCACCACCACTTCCGATCTCCGGCTATTTATATCTTTTTGTTTTAATCTTTTAGTGTGCAAAATAAAAGTTACAACCTCTATAGATAACAATTCGTCAAACAGTAGGCTTATAAAAGTCGTCCGTTTTTTTTCTTTTTATATATTAAAGTGCAAAGCATGATGATTCACTATCATCACCATTCTGGGATAGCCCACTGCTGGACAGAGGCCTCTACTCCACGCCTTCTCCATTAGGGGGCTCTTGGACCGTATCCCACCACGCTGGTCCAATGCGGATTGGTGGGTGGCAGGACGATTACCTGATGATAAATAATACGCCAAGTCCATAAGAAACAAGTCTGTATGCTGCAATGGGACATTGAATGTTACGTCAGCAAAAACATTTTCAAATCGGAATACAGTAGTGTTTACACACCACCTACTGTTTAAAAGCAAAATAGGCACCGACGTGTATCCTAGTTGGCCCCATATCACTAGAAAACGTATAAACTTTCTGTTTCTGTTTGTCTGTGTGCCGGTAATAAGGGCTGCTAGTATTACTAATTTAAAAAAAACATCTTATAGTAAATAGTGTTGCCTATGCCAAATTGTATTTGAGGAAATATTATCGTATATTATTGGGTTAAAGTCCAAGTCATCTCGTCACTTAATACTAAAAATATATTTATCTCTCATTAATTTGATTAAATGGATTTGATTAAATGGATTTGATTAAATAATTCAACTGCCTCCGTAGCCTAGTGGTAAGAGCGAGTGCTTTAGGAACCGAAGGTCGTGGGTTCGAATCCTGCGGGGACTCAACAAGTTTTTGTTTATGTTTCCTAGTTGGTTAGGGCAATTTAGGCCAATCACCCAATTGTCTGAAAAGTAAGATGATCCATGCGTCGGATGGGTATGTAAAAAGTCGGTCCACCCACCAACCGGCATTGGACCAGCGTGGCGGGATACGGTCCGTAAGAGGTCATCTAAGAGAAGGAGGTACGGTCCCCTAAGAGAAGGCGTGCAATAGGGCAAGCCTCTGTCCAGCTGTGGACTAACACAGGCTGATGATGAATAAATCTCATTAATTTATATCTATTAAAATGATGTCAAGAAATCTAAAACATGTATAAGCTTCATTTTCGTTATTTACAAATAGTAAAATAATAGTACATTTTATCCAAAAGTAAGTCTCGTTTTAAACCGATCCAGAGCATGGAAAAGTGTGTCATCAGCAATATAAAAATAAATTTGTTAAATAATAAGTTTATTGATGTTACGCATGTTTTAACAATGTTTCGACACTTTTAACCGGCAATAACATCAGGTAAGAGATCATCAAGAGTATCAATAAATTCTTTAGACTGTTGGACAGAACACTGCGATCCATTTTTGTGTAAAAGCTACTAAATCAGTGATTCTGAGAGATACAATAAAAGTCTTTTGTCGTTTGGCATCCTCTGCCCGTACTTAAATTAAATTTTACGTGCATGGAAACGACGAAATAAAAGTTTCACTAGCCGTAACGTGGGCATTGAAAATTAATTGTCAAATTGTCTCTTTCGTACGATAAAGAGTTATAATTTGTCTACGCTCATAAACATTTTATTTTCATAAAAGGTATATGTTAATTCTTAATGCTTTTGTACTCTTTTAAATTGATACTTTTGAATGATCTTTATGAAAAAATTTTTGCGTCCAACACACAACATTTCACATCTCACTTTTGACGCGTAATTTTTATTTTCTGTACATATTTTATTGTTGAAACAAGTGGTACTTAGTTGTGCAATTATTGTTCTAGCGTTATTTGTTTTTCCTGCTTAAATTAATGAATGAACACATTTCGGTCGGCACGTTGTACATGCTCATAACGTACCCTCTATACAAGAGGTAAAAAGAAATAGAACCATACCACGTGTAATAATATCCTTACATTACTTAATTTTTAATAAAAAAGTATTTATCTAAACCTTACTTAATCGTAACGTAGACAAATTAAAAAGGGGTTCAGTCTGCAGAATCTAATGTAATAAAAACAAAAGTACTAAAGCTTTTATTTTTAGTATAAAACAAACTAAACAGCAGTTTTGAATTCGTCAGTCCATTACAAATTACTACCAAATAATAAAAGTACCGCTCTATTCGTTGGCATAAGCCTAACCGTGGCGGATTCAGAACTGAAAACTCGGTACTTACGTTCGTGACGTACGCAACGGGTGTACGGCTAAAAATAATTAATTTCTCCCGACAGTAGGCAGAAAGAACCAGGCATCGATTAAAGAGTCTTAATAAAAAAGCCGTGTAAAAATAAAAAAGAAACCTAAACTTCAAAAGTTGACACTGTCAAGTTATAATTAAAAAGAGTTCATTAAAAAAAATCGAGTTGGAATCGTTCACGTTCGGTTCGAAATTCGAACGCGGCCGTCGGGAAAGGTCGGTGGCACGGTGCGCGGCCGCCGAGAGCGCGTGTCGCCCGGCCGGCGGGAAAGTGCGCCGCGCCGAGGCAGAGGTCGCTTGCGCGCGCGCACTTCACCGTTAGCGCGCGAGCGGCGGAGCGCGCGAACGTACGGCCGCACCGCTCGCACGAGCGACGCCTACCTCACTGCCCCGGCGGCGGGCGCGCTCGTACGGCGCCCGCGACTCTTGATACTTTGCCGCCTTTTTCACCTTGCCTTGTTGTTTGGTTCGACGAAGTTTTTAATATTGAAACAAGTTCAGCGTTCAGTACAAAAACTAAGATATTAAATAGTGACGGTGTATAGAATGCAGTTGATAAAACATTGTTATTGTAACTTTCATTTTCATCATGATATTTTTTTACATTTTTTTATTCAGTTAATATAAAATGCCTTACATAAATTTCCACTGCGTTGGCTATAGTATATTAGCCGCTGTAAGTTTTATCGCTTCAGAGGGAATTAAAGAAGGCACGAAGCTAAAATTTTATAGCCTCGGCCATATCAAGGCTTCTTGATATTTCATATCATCTGTCTCGTTCGCATTAACGAAAGGAATTCCTGTTTCATTAAACAAAACTATTTAACCTTGACTACAAAGTAAAAATTACTCAGACTTGTTCAGTTAATATTATCGGTGACATTTGCGCTGCGGTTTTATTTTTTTTTTTCATCGTGTACGTCTATCTTTTGATCATAATATCACTGTAGCAACAAAAATTAAATTCATACAATACAAAGCATTTAACATATTTTTTATGACTAAAGGAACGATTACATTTATAGTCATCTTTTTTTTAATAAACGCTTATTACTAGTTTAATAAAGACGTTTAAAATCTATTTTTATTAATGTTGGTCATATACTACGTTCTTACTTGTCTGTATCTTAAGAACGCTAACGAGACGCCTTAACATGCTCCATCTATAGTCTAAACCTAGGCTAATTGACTGGCACAGGCGCTATAAATAGCTAGGCATGAATACAATCTGTTGCTATGCAGACATGAATCGCATTATTGCGCTGCGTTCTTCAGCGTATTACATACGTAACATCGTGTATGGTGTAAACAAAACCTGAACCGACACAATTTTGAAATTACTCAATGTTGTTAAGCCACAATTAAAGTGTGCTCGCATGTTCACCATTTGTGCTGTTGTTTTTTTCAATTTAATTGAATTATTTATAGATTAATTAGTTAGTGAAAACGTGTAACACTAAGTGTACAAGTTTCTTTCAATTATCCGTTCGCCAGAAGCCTTACGCGCTAACGTATGTAATTAAGTTGGCATACAAGTTGGACATGAAGGCAACAATTTTCTTTCGCAATGTACTTTCGTCGATAATTAGTGAAAGTGTGTCGTGTAGGTACTCGGTATTTTCACCACCACTAAGAGTATGACAACCTGATTATGCGCAGACTTTTTAATATCGTTTCGAGAAAAGAAATACAAGTGCACGAATTAATAATAACTTTTATCCTTAGTTTCTACGTGGAAGAAAATGATTTAGGTTACAGAGAATAAAATTTTATGTAGGTTCTTCATGTAGTACATATGTGACCATACTAACGAGTTCATTTATAAGTATTTTACAAATTATCTTAACATCGTCAACTTTTCGTATACGTGACCGCTTGTACAATTGAACGCGCCAAGCACCAAGACGTTCGGAGCGTCGCGTCCGACGTTGGCGGCAAAAAGTGGAGCGTCCGCGCGTCGGTGCGAGCGGGACGGCGCACGCCCGCGCCCATCGCGGAGGCCGGTGCGTTGAACCCGGCGCGCGGGAGCCGCGGAACAGTCGCCGTCCCGCTCTCGCCGGCGCGCGGTCGCCTCAATGGAGCGCGCCGCGGCGGCCGCGCGCCCGCTTCCCGCCGACAAAGCTCCGCGCGGAGGCAGCACGGGCTTACCGGTGAGTCGCCATGTGCTTCAATGTGCTCGTGTCGTTCCGACGTTCGCTTATATCGCTCAGCGCAATGTGCCGTCGTGCACGCTGATGCTCATACTGCAAGCATTTGCATAGTGATTGGGATTCCGTATTTGACAATGGCATAGCTTCTACCGCGTATAGAGATTTTCGTCTGTTTTGTATTTCTTTTGTATTACGTTGTGATAGATGTGTCAGTTTCGTCGGCTGCGACCATTTTCTGACGGGACATTTTTATTTATCTTTGTAAGGATATCTCTATTATACTAAAATCTCTTGGGAGTATCTTTCCGGCTACAGTCAAATATCTCCTGGACTTAAGTAATATTTGTCTTATTAAAATTTGTCTATAACATAATGAGATACTTGTTGAGACATGTAACATTGATTCAGGTTTTTCAACATTCATTCACACATATAACTTGCTTTAAAATAGAATCGTTAAACGTATTATAATTTAAAAAGTGCAGTGATAGTTGTATGAGATAGTATTTTTAATAATGGTGCAAGATTATCCATCATCTAATATCTTTCCTCAAAGTTTGCATTGATAGATTCCGTGGTTTAAGTGAATTAAAATATTTTTTTCCTAGCACATAAAAAGCAATACAGAAAAATTATGTTCTATAAGTTGATTATATAAAAAAGAATACTAAATGACAGGAAAAACAAGTGTTGTAGCTATGAAAACGCTAACTTGTGTTACGTGTTGTTTTGTAAAAAATTAATAAAAATACTTTGTGTGCCATTTCTCCAATGCAAACACCACCAGCTACCGAACCACACCATCTAAGAACGTGAGATTTATAAATTTAATTATAGTACCGCTTACATGATATCAAAACTAATGACAGGTTTTTTAGATAAAATAATTTTATAACTCTTGGCAAAAAGTTATATGAAAATCATTTGAAAAAAACACATGCGTCTAGACCTAATTTATATCAAATTATTATTTACTGACATTCATTTATGTGACGTACTTTTCCATTGAAGTTATTGAAATTAATTTACATCTATCTGTAAACATTTTTTTTGTATAATCAAATGGTTTGGTTTGCTCATAATTTAGGTCTATGATCCTTATTCGCCTATTGCCAGATAATTGTTACTTTTCAATGTACTCAAGCGTTCGTCTGACAATTTCAGCACATTGAACGCTCATCAAAAAGTGTGCACGGCGAATTCATCTCTTATCAAAGCCGTGCTATTGACATCCGTTGTTTGTTATCGGATGACGTCACCGTTAACGAGACCCAAATGCCTATCTCTAATCCGAACGGAGCAAAACCAGACATTTGAGCTGAAGCCATTTTCCAATTTCTATGGAAAGAAACTGAGCATCATCAAAGTGAAGGAAAGATCCTTTTGATTTAATGTCCATTGATATCATTTTTAGAGTGACGTAAACGTGTGAAAATATTACTCGTGAATAATATTAATGGCGCACTCGGTGTATATACAACAATTTTAAATGTGAATTAGGAAAGTATTGGATTAGCGGTTTGCATGACGGTCTTTAAAATCGGTGTTACACGTTCGAATTCGTCGCACGAAAGTAGTTTTTTTTAGAGTGTTACAGTTGATCAATTTTAAATACCCCGATATGTGTAATTAAATATAATATATAATTAAATATATAATTAAATTTTAATAAAAAATATATTTGTATCTCACAGTTGTTTATGCTAGACACAAATATTTCTAAATCTATCTATTATATAAAATCTATTTATTATTAAAATGTTTGTGGCAAGCAACTTACAAGTACGTTGAACAATTTAAAAATCTTTTAGAAACAATTCAGTTTTTATTTGTTACGACATTATTGTTTTTGTAAAGTACATCAATTTTATATTTACTTAAAACGATAGTTACACTATCAAATGCAGTGACATCAGATAAGAGAAGGCTGTATTGAGGAAAGTCATTGTGTTTTGATTTCTCAAATAAGAATTGCACGAAGTCATCTTTGAACAATTTTTATTCATAAGTTTAATGTTTATATCTTTTGAATATTTTATAAGGCATAACGATATAGGCGTGGGTTATTAACAGCTATTTGAAGCGTATTGAACATTTAATTAAGTTTTTATAAATAGTAATGTTCTTTTTGACCTGACTCTATGCAACAACCTTATTATCTCTGCACCACCCAAAAGTTGACAAAGGAAGATTTCCTTCTTATTTGCATAAAGTATGGAATAAATAATTTTAGTAACATACAGTATTCTTTTCTTTTTTATTTTCAAAAATTCTTGGTTCTCTGTGTAAAGTCAAAGTCTTTAAACGCTTTTAATAATAATAATGACAATAGATTACATGTAATTTAACAACCAAAATTTGCAATGGGTTCAATCCAATGTGAAACAATAACAGTGTCTAAATAATTTTTACATAACAGCTATACATAAATATAGTTGTTAATAAACTTTTTAGGAGCTACAGACATTCAAAAGGCTTGAAAGTTTGGGAAAATTTCTAAAATGACATTGTAATACAGAATGTATTTTTTTGTAAATTGCCTATTGCTTTTTTTTCTTTCATTTATTGCAGGCCAATTAACACTTACAATTAAGGGCGGTTAACACTTTTCAATAATTGTAAACATTGTTTTTCTTAATATCACTCGAACATTTCTTTGCTCAGATAGTATCACATACATTCATGCTCCTCCTTCAATATTATCCAATTCTATTTATTTTCAAAAGCCTTGTTTTATTATATGAAATTTTACCAAAAATATCAGGATAAATATTAGTCAAAGAAGAAAAAAAACACGCCAAAATATTTTTTATTAATTTACATTCTTGGTGTAAAGAGAAAGAAATGTGATTAAATTATGATAATAGATGTCGTTAGTGTAAAAACCATTTGCTAAATTGCAAATGTTACAACGCCATCTATTATCGAGTTAGAAACTGCTATCAGAAATAAACATTTCTGACGTATGGTTTTTTTAAAGAAATTTTCTACAATTTAAAAAAATATAGACCATAGATCATACGAACATAAGAAATAAATTTTTGTATCGCTTTTTTTTTGCAATAATAACGCTCAATTTTAAGGTTTTATTTAAGATATCATATTGTACATCGTTTTTCATATAGTTTTATTATTATTATATATTTTTTATAAACCTATAGATAAATGACGGATATTTAGCATACTATTTTTTTTACGGGGTCATATGAAGATATTTTTGTTATTAAAATTTTATTCCATTTTATTGGACCTGTATTACATCTTGTTCCGCTTAAGGTTTAACGAATTATGTTAAAAGTCAGTTGGTTGGAAATATTATATTAAAGTTATGATTTGCAAAAAAAGAGAGAGACAAGAGACTGTTGACCAATATTAATTTGTCTTGCTTTTCTTACTTCTTTCTATATCTATTACTACAGCCTAAAATAATACCAATAAAATCAATCGCATCATAAAATCATTCATGCATCATCCAATATTTTATATGCAACGACGAAAATAAATTATTAAAAAACCACGCTCACAAAATTCAAACAAAAAAAACAATATAATCGCTCATAACCAAACATCATTAAAGTCAAAATATTTATCACCAACAATGCTCAATTTTTACAGCATGTAAAATTTCAACACATATTTAACGATCATCTGTTATCAAACAAATCAATACAATCACAAGACTTATTGATAACAAATTTGTTCTATAATATAATTTACGTACATGAACGCTGCTCACCTGCAAGTTTGTCTTATTTGACACAAGTAACGATTAGATATAAAAGGAAGCCATTGCGATTTGGCGAGAGCGTGCCTCGTTGCGAAAATGCTTTCGCGGGAGCATTGCCTCCGAAAACGCACAGCCTTGACCGAGTGCTCGCCGGCCGACGAATTCGTCCGGAGCGCTGCCTGCGGTGGCCGCACTTTTGCGACACCGAGGACGTCCCATATAGATATTTATATCTATATGGAATAAATATATTGCATATAGATATTTATATCACTAAAGTTATTTAACGGTATTTATGCTACTAGCGATAGTAGTTGCAGGGCGAAGTGCCTCATTCAGGATGGTATCTGGTGACCATGAAGATTTTTTATACAGAAATGCATATTTAAATATCATTTAGAAGGTCGACGTCTTATAGAGAAACGACTAATAAAACATTTAGCGGCAGATCTTTTTTCCTTTTACCATTTGTTACAGTATATCGTAACTATGGGAAAGTTACGTTACTTGAAATATTTGTAAATTACGGTTGGATTTCTCTGATTAGGAATCTAGTTCTGAATATTTACTACTCACTATTTATCATTTCTGTATGACTGATATGATTTCATTATTTCAGCTTATTAAGTAACATATTTCTAATGTTAAATTATAAAGTTAGTCATATACACATAAAGTTATTTTTTTCTGCATACGCTTGAAAACACAAATACAACAGCGTATAAAAAATACTGTACCGGTTATCCAAATTTCCAAAAATAAAATAAAACTAAAAGAAGCATTCATCAGAACCCTTATATTATATTATGTTTCCGTAGAGGCTGCGTTGGAATTAATACGCGAAGTTTACAAAATACAAATAAATTGCAATCTGCATACTATTAGATTACTTAAACTGCATTACTGTAAAGATTGATCAGTGAACCGTTCCATCGTTTATTATATTAAAATATTTTTGATTTGCACATATAAATAGGATTATCCCACAAAAACATTGGTCAATCTACAATTTAAGCATGGAAACATTTATATTAAATTACTTATTTCAACAGCAAGCATTACGCTGTAAAGTTTTATCGTTACTTACTTAACTTAACTTTATATTTTGTTTTATTTGGGAGTGTTTGTGGTAAATAAATATCATGGGGGCCTGTAGCATATAATACTCAAAAATAGTATCAAGCAGACCAATCGTTCTATCGTATGTGAATAATATATTATATTATGTCTTGTGTAACCTCTATACGGAATTATTCAAGCAAGAATTTTTGGTGTCATCTTTTTTTTTGGTTTTAGGCTAAAACAGATTTATCGCGTTCTCTCAAATAGCTTCAGTACCTATATATCTTTATATTTCACAATGACATTATTCCTTATGACATTTGAGACTAAACGATAAGGTTTCATATTAATGGATATGAAAATGACACTCATTTAATACGATCATCGATAGTTTTATTATGTTTCGAATTCCGATAACGATCCGAGTTTTCCCGAAGGAAAATAATTTCTTCCTACATCTATATGTCCTATCATTTGTAATTATATTATTTTTGTCAAAATTTCATGTAAATACAAACACCCACTATATTCATCACACAATATTTTTCCCGAGGTGAGAATCGAACTCACACCCTCTGGCGCAATAGTCAGTGTACTAACCATTGCGCTAAACGGGTCAGTCCAATAAACTTGCACCGGCATCCGATACGATTTAGAGACGATAGATTTGAGTGTTTGTTATTAACATCAAAAAACCTTTTTTTAATGATTTTATTGTGATATAAAATCGTTACATTTACCATTTCTTTTGTCTCTCGATCTGTTTGCTCTGGCTAATCTGATTTTCACGGAACCTCCAGTTATATGAGCTATCCAGTTTAATAATACCGAAACTTACTCGCTAGGTATCTTGGTTTTAGTAAATAACTTACGATTCCATGCAAAAAAATCAGACAATGTCTCGCTAAGCGGCTCGTGCAGATATAATGCTCTCGAAATTTTATAATGAGCGTCTTTATACGAATTTTCGTGTATACATTAAAACGAGAGGTCACAAAAGGCGTAGGAGCGAGATGGGCGCGAGATGGAACAGCTGTGCGGGATTCGAACCCGGGAGTGCGGTGTCAATGGCTCGCCGATCGGCGTGTTTCCACCGTGCCACGAGAATGGAAACGTTTCACGTGCATTTTGCAAGATTCAACCTATAATTATAAATACTTTTTTTATGAAAATCATCAAATATTATTTTATTAAGTTATATAGAAACTTACACCATTGTAGCAATTGTAGCGTATTCTTCAAAGTTTATGCTATATATTTATCGAGTATTTTTGAAATGTGCCAAAAATGCTTTATTTCAAGTATGACTGATATGGCATTGACTTCAGGAGTGATCCTTTTCGTTTACTCGTAATCTGTTATAAAGAATTAAGTCCTAGTACTCTTTTATCCTTTTATTATCAGTGTCAATACTAAAAAGCGTTTTGTTCCTTTTGTATGTTTCTTTGGTACAAGTACAAAACAAACGTGTACATTAATAAGTGTAAAAAAACATATGTATGTATTTAAATGGCGATCAGAAGTTATTTAGAGAACATTTATTATATCATCTTCAAAATGACCTCACAATTGAATAGCTCTTAGTAATGACAGCATATAAACAGTTAGGTAGAATAATTACATGAAATGTACTCGTGAAAGTTTGTGCATAACGTTGGTACCTACAATCCATACATGTTACGACATACGAGGATATTATCCGCATAATATTTTTTTGTTGTTTACTCTTCTGCCTTTATATGTGATTGAACGGTTACGCGTATTTTTGAAAGTGAACAACGGGTTTCTCTCCGCCGCGGGCGATGACGCCCCGACCGACAATCTCGTCGATGGCTCTTGACTTCCTCGTTATTTTGGGAGCATTAAAAATTATATGTATTCAATACATTCGAACGAAGTGCTAAGTGAAGATGAAAGATTGACGGTTCTGTGTTGTTAATAAAACAAATCGCTATCATAACGGTTGACGATAAGGCTGATTGAGATAACTCACAGTCTATTGCTCTATTACTCTGTTTAAAAAGTCGATGTTATTGGTTGGCTTCAGTCAATCTCTCTATAAAATAACAGTTAATAAATAATATTTTACCACATATCACTTATTTAAATATACAAAAGTTATCGCTCAAATAAACCGCAGATTCGTTACCGTTCAAAGGAGATTTATCGTCGACGAATGACGTGACGTGATGTCGCGTGCAATGGACACGCGCCGCACACACACAAGTGTTGCGCGTAGCTCGGTAGCCGCCGGACCGGTTGGGCCTCGGCCGCGCCAAATCGCCCCCCTCCCCCCTCCCCTCCCACCACCACCATCGCGGACGGATGCCCGGTACAGTGCAATTTTTCCTCTGGCCGCGGTAGCTAAGTGGCTGCTCTCTTTAAGCACGATTGACACCACCGAGGTTCGAATCTTGGCATTTTAAATTTCGTAGGCGCTCTATGTTCATGGTAGAGTAAAAGTTATGGAAGCGTTTGAAAAAGTATATGACATGATCCTTAATAGTAATTTATGGATTGTTGAAGTCAGTAGTAAATTAAATTTTAACCGTAATTCGCTGATATTAAGCCGTGCTGGCCTATAAAATACTTTCTCTACAAACTCAGTGTTGGAAAGGATAAAGAACTTTAAATATGTTACTCCAACTAATTACAAAATCTTTCCTCAGTTGTAAAGAGTTATGTTTATTTTGTAAATAAAATAATCTTTCATTTCATATGCCTGAACACAAAAATCATACATGCATGCATCATCAGCCTTTGATAGTCCACTGCTGGACATAGGCCTCCCCTAATACACCCCTTTCCATTGGGGGGTTTGGACCGTATCCCACCACGCTGTTCCAATGCGGGTTGGTAAAATCATACGCCATGAAATAATTTAAAGCGCCACAAATGTTCCATTCTCTACCTAATATATTTGGCTGTCAGGCTTTTCTTTTAAAAGATAATGATTCATTGAATGTCATTAATTTACATGGCACACTTGTTGCTCCAAATCCAATCGTCATACCCTAAAGTTTTGATAAGCTATCAACATTACTAATATAAATACAAATAAGAAATAAGCTTACATGCTCCTTTTTCTCCTGGTTTGAATTCGCTTATTATTCACCTCAAACATATATTTCTATCAGTATTATGATAAATAATTTTTACTACGCGTACTTAGTAGTTAAATTTATTTACTTACCTTACTTAACTTACTTAACAATAACTAGGTGCTGTTGAGGCTATCATCCAAAACGCTCGCCCAGGTAACGGTTCCTCTCGAAGTGTCCGAATAAGGCACGTAATTAGTTCGTTTTGGCTGTGGTGTTAATGTTTCACACGACGATACGTCACTTCCTGTTGAGCCGGCTCATTAGCTTTATATGGCGTCGCATCCGGTTTCGTTCTCTACTAACGTTATTCATATTGTTACGTGCAGTCGTGATGAATTAAAGATATGCAACATCTTCCTTGCTGGAGGATTGGGCAAGCATAATCAGGATCTTAAAACTTCATTATCATCATCAGTCTGTGATTGTCCACTGCTGGACAGAGACCTCCCCTAATGCACGCGACCGCTTCTGGTCTTCGGCTGTTCTCATTCAGCCTGCATCGGTCACTTTGCGAATATCGTATTTTTAATAGTTACATTATTTCTATTATATTTTCTACATCAAAGAAATTTTGTGTCAGAGATACATAAACATAAGGCGAGATATATTTACAAGTAAACGAAAACGTATTTATTTTCTAAGTTAATAATGGTATGCAATATAATATCTAACTGTTGGACTATTTGTATTATAAGTATATTACCATATATGTATATTTTAATATTTTCATCTATTAAAAAACAAATATCAAGAATATGAAGAAATCTGAAAATATTCATCACTTGCCATTTCAGAAACCAAATAACAATGATTAATATATTAACATGATATCTTCCATCAATCATTTTTATATACAGTACAGTATAATACAAAACTATGTCAGGATGTTACATGGTCAAAATCGGGTGTACACTCGTTGTACTTTATCTAGACTTTTACTGTCTTTTCACTGTGTTGACGTATTTTTAATTCAAATATTTTTGGTTCTAAAATACAAATTTAAATAAATATTAAAAAACTTCTGTTTAATTTAAGAACAAAATCCAATACCAATAACTGTACATTGTTACATCTCGTTGATGTCTTTTATTCGTTATTTGATCAGTGTAGAGCTGATCCCAAATATTGTTTTGTATTTTTAAGTTACTATTCATAATATACAATTTTTTGGTGAGATTTTCACTTTGTCTATAACCTTATTTTAATTATACAATATATTGAACAAGAAGGCTAGGTGATTGTAAAAGTTAAAGCTTAGTTCTGACAATAGTTAATGTCTATTTATTTTTTGTATTAATATCCGAATAAAATATAGCAGTTGAAGGAAAGCCTTTTTAGCGAGTAGGCTCTAAGGATCAATGTGAAGCACAGAGATCAACCAAATAATAACTTTACTTATATCCTAGCGCAGAGACCTATACGAGTTCATATTTTTGGTGTCATTTTTCTTTCTGGTTCACATTTAAATGAACCCTAAATCCTAGAGCCATTTAACTCACGTAACCAAGAGAAAATAGATCTAGACTAGTTTTGTGTAACTTTATATCGCCATCGCCTGCGACTTTATCCGCGTGGTATTTGAGAAAGTGATCTTTTAGTTTTTTCCAAAAGTACCTAAGTAAGCTGCCAAGATACTCCCAGTTATATCAGCTATCCGTTAAATAAAGTCCCATTAGAATTGGACAAGCCATTCCAGAGATTACCAGGACAAACAGACAAACTGACAGACAGACCGGCGACAATTAAAAAATATGTCGATTTGTAATAATTTAAAAACTGGTATTTCGTTGTTACAAATAGACACTCAAATTTTATTATAGAAACAGTGACAAAAAAAAATTGTAAAGGTGTTTGTTTTCGTATTGATAGTTTATATTTATTTTAAAAGGTTTATATATTTATAAGTATATTAGACTTATTTAATAAAACTATTTATTATTAAATGGGTTAGAGACACGGTAGCGAAAAGGCGACCGGAAACCACCGTACGAGGCCGGCTTCCGGCGGCTTCCGGTGTTAGTGAGCTTTTACTATCGACGCCAGTACTAAGCGAATTAACTCCACCACTTCCGCTTAACCAACAGATGTCCGTTCCTTTGAAGTTGCAATTCCGTCCAAATATTATTTTAGCCTCTCGTATTGGAGGCTCAATAGCTCTACCTTGTTTAAATAACTCTAAGGGAACTCTAATATGTTCAACCATTCAAGTTGCTGTGACTATTGAAATTATCTATATATTTTACAAAGGTATTTTATCGGATTTGAGTTGGAGTTAAATTATACCTGTAAATATACATAAAGAATTCTGCGTAGTTAAAAAAATCTATCAACAAATTATTCTATTGTGATCATAGAAGCTGCTTATTTTTTTACCGTTAAATATTTAAATTCACTAGTTTTAAGTCTCCGAAGACGCTATTACATAAAATATATTTATATTACTCTTTGACAATGTGAGATACGTGTAGACTAAAATATATGTATAAAATACTATAAATAAAAAGATGTGTATAAAATGTT
Organism: Lamproptera curius; assembly: GCA_029286875.1. Taxonomy (NCBI): domain Eukaryota; kingdom Metazoa; phylum Arthropoda; class Insecta; order Lepidoptera; family Papilionidae; genus Lamproptera; species Lamproptera curius. The sequence continues at coordinate 3,665,820 of JAGSMT010000027.1, read as the reverse complement.
AATAATATTATGATCAGGTCTAAACCCTAACACGAAAAAGTAAAAACAGTCTGTCCTTCCGCAACATGGGAGCTAGAGTGTCAACCGTTGTACCCAAATTATTACAAAAAGATTCACAATTGTTGAGCAAAAATTAGTTAAACACCGCTTCACCTAGACATGCCGCCTGGGATTCGAACCGCAGACATTTCCCAGACCTGTGGGGCGACGGGCAATAATAAAACGGGCTCCTATTAAATAAGACCGGATACGCTAGTCCTAGCATCCGGTTTGAATGAATGCGAAACAAAAAATCTGCTCTAGCAATGATCTGCTCTACGCCCCAGTGTTATTTTAAAACTTTTAGTATATTAAGACCCCATATAAGATTCCTGAACAATACTTTTCTCTAATAATACAGATAGTTAGTGCAAATTTCCCAGTTCGATATTCAATGTTTAAAAAGAATATTGAATATCAAACTGGGAAAAATTATCTTAAATTGAAAACTGGGAATATTTCCCAGTTTCTAATTTTTAAAGCGATGTAGGTTTACATTTGAGAAACTTATTCAGCTAAATGTACGTCGGAACTGGCCGTTTTAAAAATATTGGTGACCATTGTAACTAAAACAAAGAAAAATATTCATTTGACGGTATAATATAAAATTTTCTCTTTTATAATATTAATGACATATTCTTTAAAAACATTTTGATTCTATGCAGCTTATGTTTTCGTCACACTTTACCAATATTTTTACTGGTTTTAAATAATATGCAATACTATATTCCCAAAGCAAAAACTATGTTATACATAGTTTAAATAAGTTTGAATTGAATTGAATTTAACAAAGCTATCTATACAAACAAATAGAATTTGATTGTCGGTTTGTAACATCAAAATAACTGTTTTTATATGAGTACCTTGTAATATATGACCAATACATATGACAAATCGACATCTTTTTTATTTTTTGCTTATGTAAGTTTACTCTGGCTCCTCTCTGTCTATGGCTGGTCTGATTTTGTCAGGAAGATAACGGATGTAACTGGGAATGATTTAAGCTACTTTTTTTACCTAATAAAATATCAGAATAATTCATTTTATATAACGGACTAAGTCACGCGCAACACATAGTCTCTTGACTGTTGAAATAATTGCTGATAGTGAATCGTGGTCCTTTACAATTTTTGGTATTACCATAATTATGTTTCTTAATATTCCATTAGTTTTCAGGTAATTATTAATTGTTATTAATTACTTATAATTATCTTTTCCGATTGTCGTTAAGCATTTATTTAAAAAGAAAACTATCGGTTAACTACATTAATAATAATCGTAGATATATTATGGAAATCGTATAGAAACTAGTATAAATATAATTTTGATAATCATGTTTTTGCTATAAGAGACGATTAAGATTCTTAAAGATTTGAATTTTTTAATCAAAATGTATATATTGTGTAATTACATAAACATTACTTAACAAATATTATCAAAACCTGTTATTAATGGAATATATGTACTTTATAATATATAGTAAGTGTTATATATACACAAACATACAAACATATATTCTTATAAGTATTTCTGATCGCGTTCAAGTGCTAAAGCCGTATCAAGTAAATGAGCTGAAGCCATTCAATAATTGATTGTGAGGCGTTCGCCATTTTTTTTAACAATTTAGACGCAAACATTAATTATCTTTGTTATGGAAAATTATCTTTTTCTTAATTTTTGCAGAATTTTTATTTTCTGTTAAATAAAAACAAAAAATATTTGAGGTTATTAAATTATGGTAGTAATTATAGTCACTTAATATTTTGCATGATTATTTGAAGCCACAAATTAACATTAGGATTGTAGAAGCGTTAAGAATATTTAGGCCTATATACATATTGTCAACAATAACTCGGTGTTTAATTTTCTTCCAGTCTTGAACACTTTTTTCTACTCTCGAATAACTCTTAGAGCCCTATTATAATAGGCATCTAAAAAGTAATTTTTCATTATAAAAATAATCATTTTAATCACATGTAAAAAGCTCAAATAACTATAAATAAGATGCAACGGTAAACCTTTCGTAATTAAAAAAAAAAGTAATTTTTTTCTAAGCAATATTTCGGATCATATTTCAAATAATTAGACACAAAAGTAATCACGTAATCGATAAAAATCACGCGACACAATTTACTCTTTTATCTATTCCAAGGAATAATCGGCGTCGCAAACAATTATTATTATTTTAATAGAAATTTTTAAAGATTTACGAGACACGTCGAACTAGTTTCGGGAACGAACTGCATACCCGCATTCGCCCCCCCTCAGCTGTCACAATTGTGATCGATGGGTACATAGCAGTCAGCCCACCCTCATTGGACTTTCACAGGGGTCCAATGGACCAATGGGGACTTTCACTATGGGCTTTTGGGCTGCAGGGAAGTAAACAATCGATAAAGCGTCGCAAACCGAGATGTTCTGGTGCCTTGTGATAGCGTATATAGGCCTATATGGCACACGATGAAATCGTTAATTTAAACTATCAATATTTTTCTTGGTATAACAATTAGATAAATATGAAAAAAGTTTTCTTATTTATACCGTTATTTACTAACATTTCATGGTACAAAATAACAAAACATATTCCTTTTGCCGGTGGTAGCGTTTTGACAATCAATAAGTGAATGTATCATTACAATGCGGAAAGGTATTTTGATTTTGAGTACTTTTCTTAAAAGAACATCAGTAGGGTTGTAGAATAATAGTCGGTGCCGTATGGTATAAATTACTAAAATTATTAAATCGTCTCAAGTATAAGCGCTAAGTAATGTTTAGAGCCGACGACAGAACTGCAACAAGAAAAACGGAAATAAATTCATGTATAGAATTAAACTTGCCCAACCGTTCGCTTGCACTGGTTTTTGTAAAAAACAATAATATTAATTATAGAGCTTTAGAATTATTTTAAGTAATAGTTATTTAAGATCCTCCTAAAATGCGAACCGACTGCGTCAAACAAAAGCGACTCGGGAAAAAATCGAACACGGAACTCTCCACTATCGCCTCATATAAAAGGCTTCCTTCACATGACAATAATTGACATTTGCACATATCACTACGCCAAGGAACATCCAACTTTATATGATAAAAAATAAAGCCCAAAATCAAACAATCGCAAACGAACACGAACGTAGACGGCGAATAAAAAGCGGTCTCATTCGCAACCTTATTACGTAAGCGATAAGGAGCACTGTTCCAGTGGGGCGAGTTCGAATTTTGAATCTCGGTACGTTGCAAAAACCGCCACGCGTTCGGTCGACGAACTCGTTGTATAAGTGTGCGTGACTTTGCGCGGTGCGCGTGTGTGCGTGTCACGTACGTACACGGCCGCCAGACGTGCACGTGCACGTGTGCGCGCGTGTGCGTCATTCTTACGCGCGCCGTGTGCGTGTGTGCGCCAGACGTGTCGCGCGTCGCGTGTGTGCGTGAGCGGGTGTACAGCGCGCGTGAATGTGGAGCGCGATTGATTTTTGCGCTCGGCCCTTTCTTGCTTTCTCTCCGGCTTCGGGTTTTGCTTTTTCTTTCTCTCTTTGCGAACGAATTTCTCGATTTGTGCTCTTTGAAACTGAGCAGGAGACATATGTGTACTGGTGCAAGGGAGGTTATGACAATTAGCACTTACAAGACAGTTAGTCTTGTATAATGTTACGTATTTAAAAATTTCCGATTAGAATCTTGTTTACGTGTTTTTTTTTAGTTCTAATTAGGATCGTTATTTGTCATTCTATGTCTATAAAATACCAAGTGAATCTAATATTTAAAAAATTGAACTATGTTTAGAAATTTTTATCGACAGTATATTGACTCGAGTTAACATGTATTTAAGCAAATTCCCAGAAACTCAATAGGAAATACGTAAACGATGTATAGTTGATAATTCGATAAGTTTGGTTATTTAAGACAATTTTGTTTAATTAAAAATCACGTCTTCTGTTACAGATCTATCCTGGCTTAACATCGAACATACAATGGGTAAGTCAAGGTGCGTTTTTCAAAATTACGTTTCTGTTAATAGGTATATTAACATACCCATACTTATTATAAATAGGTAATATATGTAAAAAAAACCGGCCGTCCGTTTTTTTTAACATACCTTAGATACTTTTCCGATCAGAATACGTCTTGTACGTTGTCCATCTTGCCTTGTTATCATCCCTCTAGGGTTTTGTCCAATTCGACTAGATTTGCGTAAATATTTCAAAGCATTTCGTCCGTCGCGGCATAATAAATCAGCATGTATAGCGAGACGCGCCGCGTTGCGTCTGTGTGCGTCGTCTGCGCGTGTACACGGGTCGCATGTGTGTGCGTCGCCTGTTCGTGTACACGGCTTGTGCTAGTGTGCGTCGTCTGCTCGTGTAAAAGAGGTGCGTCTGTGTGCGTCCGTCTGGGCTGTGGCTGTGTGCGTGCACGCTTTCAACGTTCAGGCGCGGGGAAAGACGCTGCCGGCTGTATTATTATTGGACTGGAAAACTGGCCGGCCGTATTTTTGAAGTTTTCGAAAAGAGAAGACGCGTCAAACGTCAGATGCGTTTTTTTCTTGTTTTTTATCGATGGCCTTTAATTTTGTGCCAGTATCAGATTGTCACGGTTATACGATTGTCACGTAGGTATCGTTACTTTTTTAACTTGCGATCTGGTGATGTCTTTAATTAATTAAATAAGCGTAATTCCTCTGATGTAGACACTAAAATAATAAAACTTTTAAGCATATTTAGATTCGAACATGTTCTTTTTTAAATTTTGTTCGTTGCCAAGGAGCAACCTGTCAAATAGCCATCCGTCATCATATCAATATGACGATTTGTCATTGTTTCCGTCCGTCTTTTATATAGCCGGGAACAAAATTTTCCGTTTCAAAACTTACTTAACTGCCCATTATTATTCTAGCTCACCGGTAGTCTGGTTATTTGATTTCATATTATGTAAAATTCGAAATAAAATTGAGGCTTTTGAATATGTAACCTAAAAATATTTTATTTATATATATGAAAAAGCTACGCTTTGATTCGGTTTTTTTAGTTTATTCATACATTATATTTATACCTGTATAAAAAGTTTTCTGTATTCTGCTATAGTAAATAACAGTAAAACAATCTTAAATAAAATTTTAGACAGCTTCTTTATTTTATTAAAATAAATCTGTAAAGTAAAAATTTTGCAAAAATTTTCTACTAATTGATCTCTTACAAACGTAGTAAAAACATTGTGCCAAAAATTTTTGCTGCTACATTTATGTTATTACCGCCATTTCAAGAATACTCATTAACCAACTATATTAAAATATTATCTAGCAGCATAAAGAATTATATATACTAAAATATATTAATGATCATTATAATATAAGAAAAAACCAAAACAATTCACTTACTCTTCCCGTTTAGTATCCACTTTTCTTTTATGTTTCGGTCAGGTACAGCTTACGACGTCCATGAAATTATCTTACTAAATAGGTTTGGGCGTGCTACTATAAGACTCGAGTGAAATATTAATATAACATTGCTACAATCCTCTAATCCCGATATTGTAGACGCTCGTTCGACTCGTCGTGGGCGCTGGCCGGGGCGTCGAACCGCCACCAGGGTCGTGCAAGGGTGCCCGGCGGTCAGATGTCTCGTCGCAAATTGACTAATATCTATGTGTCTGCAGTTTATTGGCGATCTTGAAATAGGACCTGCGACCGTGGAAGTTTATTGAATAAGTAAAATTGAGTTTCAGTCCGCGATAATGGAATAGTTGTTGCTTGTACATGAAGAAGGAATTTTATCTGTCTGTTACATAATTGATTTTTGATAACACTAATCCGATGTCTTGTAGTGCCCTTCAAACTGGAATGCGCCAATCTTTGCTCTATGCTGTATTACATGAGGAGGTATTACGTATGCGCTTGTAAGTAACGGCTATTGAAATCAACGTGTGCTTACAGACATAATAATATAAAGTAATTTTTCCATCAAAAAAAAATCATTATTAAGATATCCTGGGTCTAATCCAGGAGGAGCCTAATAAGCCGACTCTATCTTAGGAAAAGAACCAGAAAAAATAAGCGATTCTGAGAATATATTATTAAATGCAAACCTACGATACGCGGAAACAAACCAGAAACTAACTGGAATCCAGCCCGAGGTCCGAACTCGGCAGGCTACGTCTATTTGTAGCTCAATTCGCCTCGCCTAAGGCTGTATTCGTTACTAATTATCTGAGCATTAACACGCCCCTACGGCTACCTGACTCTGTTTCGGGTTGCGTTTCAATTTCTAAAAATCGCTCCTCTAGCTTACTCGGCAAATTTTTAAATTTTTTGTATCTCCGAGAATAACAAGCCTTTACAATAACTTCGTTTCCTTTCTCTTTAACGAGACGTATTAAAAGCATTTTTATATGTCAAGGTTCATTTATTTATATTAGAATTCACTCCTATGTCGAGTGTATAACGTAACAATCAAATAGAAACAATAATGTCTCTGGGAGAATTACACAACGTCGTTTAGTACCTTAATAAGCAGAGCTTGTACTATGGAAACTGGATGATTGATAAATTAAAAACGTGGACTGACTTTTTCTGTAAAAAAGATATAGTATGTATTTATACTGTATAGATACATACAATCAGACACGAGAAAAACACAATTTTTCACAGATATTTTTCCCGTAACGGGAATCGAACTCACACCCTTTGGCGCAACAGTCAACACACCACTACACCAAGCGGGTCATCAAAAATAACAATGTTGATAGTTAATGATACCTTAAGACCTTAACATTACTCCCAATACAGTACAGATGTTCCGATGCCAACTTGAAGTAATAAGTATCTGAATGTTGAACAAATAACCTCACTAGTTATTCCAAAAACAATTCGCATTATCTCAGATACACACAGACAGTCCCTTAAGCCACTTAGACTGTAAAGGACTCCGCTGCGGCAGTGTGTCACCCAAGAGAAAGTGCAACGAACTGAATTGCCAATAGTGCCAAGCGTCTGGCCAGTTGAACCTCGATGCCAACTTTTAAACTTTACATCAACTGTATACTGCTTTTATTTTAATATCTCATGTTTCGTATATGCCTTGAATGCTATTTAGGGTTATGAAATTTATATTTGATCTATCGTTATGAATTACTTAATACGGAGATGTAAAATTTTAAAGATTGAATTTAGCAATTAGTTATTATAAGCATAAGACTCAAATAGACGATTTAGGTTTAACACATTAAATAAACTAAGGTACTATTACTTAGATCCATATTAATAATAATTTATTTTTTTTGATATAAATTATTTCGCCATTTTGTAGTTTTCGTATAGTTTTTCCAAACATGATTTGTCCATCTGTCCAAGGGAGTTTTAGACTAGCTAAGATTTTTTCAATAACAAAATAACATTTTAACGTAAGAGGGATTTTCTGGAAGTGGGATTATAAATGAAATAACAACGTCAAGAGAATCAGAAATTTAATAAAATATTTTTCCTATCAAAATAACAAGGATCAATTATAAAGGATCGGAAAATGGTAGCATAATCCGATAATGAGTCAATTATGAAGGTGTTTTCCGACGATGTTGAATTAGGCCGTGTATAAATAGAATAAGTACTGCCTTTCATAACATTTTGATGTTATCATACTAACAGGCAAAGGATAATGGTCCTTAATGTAAAAGGGTAAGGATAAAATTGCTAAAGCCACTGAAAATATTTCAGCAAGCCAAGTTAGCTTCTCTGAATTGACAGTTGTCCACGAGGCTTCGCGGTGTGAGGACGTGCGTTCGTCCTGCTGTTAGTTCACGTTGTTTAATGTTCACGCGATATTTTCTATATCTAAGTGCTATGTGATTTGATAAGTGTAAAAGTATGTGAAAGTATATGTTGACGGAAACGTTTAAGTAAGTAAGGATTATGTTATGGTTTAAATATAGTTTTGTCCTTAATTATTTATGGACGTCGGATAGATCGTTTTGGCTAAAGTTACTTAAATTTTACGAAGACCACCAAGTTTTATTTAGAGTTTCATGTAAATTTTAGAGTTTCATGTAAATCAATGTGACTAAATTCGAAATATTTCATAAATTTTTTATAACAAATCACGAAACTGAAACATTTTTAAATTGTTACATTAGTGTAATTCAACAGGAAAGTTAACTATAATTTAAAAAATTTAGACTAAAAAACGTTGGACGAAGTTTAAAACCTTAAAAATATATGTGTGGAATATAAATGAAATTAAAAATTTAACATTGTTTAAGTAAAGTATAACATATTAAACATTTCATGTAGTAAATCTGTTTATTTGTATGTTTATCATTTGTATTATCACTAAAAATAAAAACTAATTTTTACTACAAATTATTTATTAGTACTACATATTATCCCATCAATTAAAATTATTTAAGTCTTTTTTACTTGACCAAATAGAAGCTGCAATTAGGAGGTTTACTGTGATAAATCTTTATAGACATTATTTGAGTGAAATAGATAGAGGTAATGTGATAAAGTAATCGTAATTACTAACTTTTAATTTATGGTTATTGTCGAGCTTGAGTGAAGGTTCTATATTTTTAATAGAACCTAACTTTGCATTCTTATTATTTAGAAACATTAAGGCATTCTCACATAACTAGTTTTAATTATGTATTCGTTTAAGAATTTTATAACTCGAAATGACTTTACTTATATACATGTTTGTATGCATAATTGAATAGGAAAATGACCACATTACTGTTAAAAAACGATTTTTGGTTTATAAATGGACAAAACAATTGAAAAATATGTTCATAGGTCCCTCAATTGTAGTCTACAAAAAATAGCTACATATAAAAAACTAAAACTCTTGTTTACTGCCTCTAAGATCTCATCAATCAAGGAAAATAGATAATTGTTATTTTCTTATTTTTTAACCAAAAATTATGCATGTACTAATTAAATTTGCTATAAATTAATAATAACTTCTTATAGCAGGCATTGCTTTAGCACAATAAGGGGGAAACAGTATGACTAATATACAATTCCTTATTGAGTTACGTTCATAAGCAACTTTTACATATATGTTGATAAAATCATTAACTAACATTTTTTTGTATTTTTGTGCGTCTGACGGGCACGCCAGTCCCGGTTGCCAAGACCAGGTTTGGTATTCGTAATAGAATTTCATTGTCTTCATATTTACCGACAATTAATTCATCGCCTGCAGTTTACCATTTGGCTTGTGGAGGTTACATGTCAGTCGCTTAGTTAAAACTGTTATTTAGATAAATCCCGGTAGATTACGTGGTAAAATGGCAAGGAGATAAAAATCTCACACTCTCATGTCTGTAACTACTTTGGTGCGGTAAAAAACCGTCGAATAGCAGAAAATTCTGCAACTGCAAAAAGTATGGTGTAATTTTCGTTCAAGGAACACCTACGCATTGCAATCATTCAATTGAGGATACGTTACAATGATCAATGAATGCTCTTGTCGAAAGCTTATCGATTTAAAATCTTAGCTAAATTACCCTTAAATTGTAACGAGAGGGATAAAGATGTAAAATAACATTGTTATGTATTATTTAGAATAAATCAATACATTCGGCGATTGAGATAGAATTAGTCTTGTTGGAATCCGGTTAATATCTTGGAAAATCTCTACAACCAATTTTGTAAGAAATCAAAAATTGTATTGTGATAAGATTTATTAATATGAACAGAAGTGAGACTAATCTATAAAAGAAAAGAGGTTTTTGTTTATTTTTCACAAGCAAATGCATTAATATATTTATTTTCTGTAAGTTATTCTTTTGTGTTATTTTTGTCATTACTATAACTTGTAGCATAATCATACAGTCCATTTATGACATTGTTGTTTAAGTTCAAAGATTGTAAAATTCTTTTTAATTACAATAGATTGTCGAAAAAATAACTTTTAGAAGTATTTTTTATGAAAGTTAACTATTTTCACACTCGAAAGATTATGTAACTTTTATTCCTTCAATTAAAACTTATTTAATTCTGTCTATTGTCTTAAATACTAACAAGTTTGTGTTTGTTTAAGAACAGATTAATTTTATTAAAACATTTGTTTTAAATATCATTAAAGGCTTTATAAATGCACTTAAACATATGGCGACTTATTGCTAAAAATAACATTAATAAAAATATAACTATAATAGTACGTACATATCAGTATGTAAGTTTAACAATAGTAAATGTAATTAAGAAAAGATGTTGTAAAAGTTCAAAATTAAATGTTGATAATCACTTCATAGTATAAAACAAAGTCGCTTTCTCTGTCCCCATATATATACTTAAATCTTCCTTTCTTTAATCACTTTTCTTTTAGTTTTCATTGATGCCTGAATCTTTAAAACGGATTTGATGGTTTTTAAATAGAGTGATTGAAGATGCAATTGTAATGTATACTACATAATAATATTGTAGAAAACTGGGTAATTTATATTTTTCACAAAATTTTAAAAATCAGTATTGTACCCGTGTGGAGCCAGTCGGTTAACATTTGGTTGTAGTGAAGAACTATTACATGAAGCATGTTTAACTTACAATAATATCATCGGTTTATTTTATTGTTGATTGTGCCAGTAATTGTTAAAGTAAATATTAACTAGATGTGGGTCGAAGAAGATACGAAATTGATGTAAATATCGTAACCTCTAGTGCATATATAGCAACACATTTACCACTTTGGTATTAAAAGATGACAAATACAACTTCTTCATTGCAATGGTTAGTTTGTTAACATCAAGCCTGTCTGTTAACATCCTTGGATGAATGGTTAAGTGACCTAGACTTCTATTAAAGAGTGTGATTCGAACTCCCATCTCGAGATAAATATATGAAGAACATCAGTTTTTAGTGTTCTGGTAGTTTGTTATCGAATATTTATATATTTATTAAGAAAATATGATTGTTTGATATATAGTCTTCTAGTGTCCATAGTACGAACTTTGCTTAGTTTGTTACTTGATGATGTAATTAATATTGGGACAAAAATATATATTATTATATCTTCCTCTTAGCTAAGGTTAAGGTCTGTAGTTTTAAAATGACTTGTAAATGTCATTTATAATAAACATATAACCATAGATTACCATGAAGACGTAAACGATGGATCATATTTTATATCATACAGTTAATCAAAAATATTTCTTTTATTTACGCGATTATGTCAAATCCACTATTTTAAAGAATGTTCGCGTTAGTTATATATATTTATTTCCGACAAATACCGACTTGGTCTTCCGTGATCATGGATGCTGGAAAGAGTAAAGTAAAGAATCCGTAAAGTTGTGGATTTGATAGTTGATCAAACTAAAATTATATTAGTTATATGACAAGCATGGTATACGTGAGTCGCATAATTTTTTAAGTAATAGTAAATATAATAATTTTTATTATTACGAGAATACTATACTTGTTTTAACACGTTTAATTACTTGAATTTTACTACGTCCAACATGTTAGTCGGTCCCGTGACCATGGACCCTCGGAAGGCCTTAAAACATCGATTATAGTTTTCAAATAATTGTAACGTAATTGAACTTGATAAAATCTTATCATCACAGTTGATAATCAGCTGATGTTTATCAAATCTGCTGATGATAAGCGACTTCGGATTCGAACCCCGCGAGGTGGGTTCAAGCACCTCTGCTCGGTGGCCGTGACCTCTAGGAACAAAGCGTCCAAAACAGACAAGACAAAGAGTGTCCGGTTGTTTGGGTCGCGGTGGAATCCACATGCGGACCACTCGCGAAACGACCAGAATCTTTAGAACTATCTTCCAGATCATCTTTGTAACAACTAGGATAAGTTTTAGTCGTAAAATCGTGTTTAAATAAACAAATTAATGGTTTTAATCGTTTGTAGTTTAATGAAACTTTAATAATTCTTTGTATAAAATCAAGTATGGCATGATGTTTATATACTAAGTTGTAAAATGGCATCAATGCGTTTAGTGTCCTCGTTGGTTGACCAGTGCCAAGCGTCCGTCAATTTGCATTCATTCACCAATTATAAAAGCTTTCGTTTTGGTGCTATGTCATGAAACTGCTATGAAAAAGTAATTTTTTTTTGTACCACCATTGATATAATCAGAAAATTCAACCTTTTTTATTATTTATTCTATAAACCCTCATTGTTTCGCTATATCCAGACTTTTGTCACTATGTCCAGTACTAAAAACTGTCCGCGTCACAATCATAATTGGTCATCTAATGTCCGAAGGTAGGACAAATTAATATGTGCGACGCGTAAGGACTCCGAAAGCCACGAACGCCGTGACTGTGATGTGGGACATTAAATCATTCAATCTGCTATTGTAATAGATCTTTTGATGTCATAAAACAATGTCTTACATCACATTATACATATACAAACGTAAAGGTGAGTATAATCTATGAAGACTAAACCATTCTAACTTAATATTTAAAACTGGCCGACTATTGCTTAATGAAGTGCTAAAGTAAGAGACCATTATTTGTTATTACTGTCACTTTTGAAACTTACAATTAAAAGATTTACGAAAAAGTGTAAGTTGATGCTTAAAACTGTTTGCTGTAATCATCATAAAACTGTTTGCTGTAATCATCAGTTACCCAGCCTAGCCAATCAACAGAAAAACAACAATTTTTATGTACACGGAACGACACACGCGACAGCCGTTCAGCATTTACTTTAAAAAATGTGCGTCCCCTTAAAATATAAGTATTAAACTGTGCTATTTTTTGCGTTCAAAAAACCCATTGATGTTGCTAAAATTAGTTACTCTTTGTCGAAGCACCCCTTCCAACCCTAATCCGGCATTAGATGCAACAACAACAATGGAAATATAAAAAAAAGAACAAAATCAATAAAATCGATAATTCGCCTCATGGCGTGACGATTTCAAATGGTCGAAGTAAAAAAAAAAATATTCAGGGGTGGTTAACATTTTAACGGGGAGCAGAAATTATTTTCTACATTCCTCGTGTGTCCCTTGTGTGCTTTATGCAATACTAGCTGTTGCCCGCGACTTCGTCCGCGTTGAATAGGTGAAACGTCCGCGAAGTATATTGAAATATACTTTATAATCATATAAAAAAGTATTATAATTGTTGATCATTTGACGCAGAGTTGTATGGCTTTGCTTTGACGATGATGAATTTCCATATTGACTTTCATCACCATTTGAAACTACAAAATTGCTCGTTTCGAGTATCTAGACACCATTTTTTTTTGTTTTATGTTTAACAGAAACGAAAATTTTCATCCCCTATTTCATCCCGTTCGTCTACTCCTTCTTCATTATCAATAATTAATAGCCCATTTTCTTCCTTGGAATCCATTCTAAATATGTACCAATGGTTAGGACAGGCAGACAGAGTTACCTTTGCATTTATAATATTAGTATAGATTATCTGTTGCATTTAAATATTTGCAAAACAAGGTTGGTTTTAGGAGACGCAAAGGTAGTAAATGGAGTACCGATTTGAAAGAATCTAGGTATATAAAATTGTTACCTTAATTCTTTGAAAACAATGCCCTTTGTAATTTTTTTTCTCTTCATCGAGTAAATATAAACCGCATAATCACCGGTCAAGTAGATGTTTATACGGAATAATAATTATTACGAAAATTAATACAAAAAAATCTCAATAATATTTTATATGCAAAAATAACCAAAAACCCTCTAATGGATAGGGGTGTATTAGGGGAGGCCTATGTCCAGCAGTGGACTATCACAGGCTGATGATGATGATGATGATGATGATGCAAAAATATAGTAACGTGTAAATGAAAGAGTGTTCCCTTTTCACGCAAAACCTTCTAACCAAATGCTGCTGAAATTTTGCAGTATTATAGCTTACAATTCATAATAATATGTCATTTAAAAGATTCAATAATCTCACATGCAATATTTAATCGAAGTTGCAAAATTGATTAAAAAAAGAAATCAAGTACTTTTTCAAGGACTTGATTTCTCTATCACATCTTAAGTACAAAGTCACCAAAAAATTTTATAATCCTAAAATAATAATTTAATGAATGATTAGTAGCATTTAATTATACGATTGTTTCGTTGACTTATTTCCTATCAAATTAAAAACTATCGCCATCAAAGTAGCAATAACCGAATAAACTCTATTTCTGAAGTAATTACGATCTAAAATCATCACATCATAACAAACAAAACATTGAAATTATCATAACGGATGTACTATAAAGGCTTTAGTCAATTAACTGTATACGCGACAGCTTGTGGTTTTTGCACAACTGCCGGCACAGGAATCAGCTGGCAGGATGGGGGGCACAAAGGGCTTTGCACAACTCTGCGCATAAAAGGGATGAACGGCATTATGCTAGGTTTTTTGCGCGGTCTTACCACGTTATATCATTGTAGACATACTATCTTTCTATTTAACAAGTAGACAAGTGTATAGTTATCCAAAATTCCTCTTTAGCAAATTGTTACAAGCCGTATGCTTTTCCACATATTGTAGCCTGCAAACTTTCTGTTTAAACATCAAGAAAAATTTGCCCTTTGACCTTAGAAATAAATTAAACTATTAACAATAATAATAAATTAATTATGGTAATCGAAAAGACAAGTATATTAACTCCGTATATAACTTAATAATTCAGCAAAAGTAAAATAAAAAAAACCTTTGCCGACTTAAATTCTCGAATCAACTCGGGAGTAGAACGCCTGGTTAGAGCTGTTTGAAGGTTCAGCAAGGACGTAACTTCAAGTGAAGTTTAAAATCGATTCTAATTATATTCGAGCGATAGTTATCATTGATACTAACCAGAAAAGCTTAATAGTGGTAAGATAATATCAATAGTAGCATCCACATAAAGTCTACGTACATTTTGTTTAAAAAAGCGTAACCCCATACATAATGCGGTGCGTACGACAAAGCCCCGCGTGGTTCGGCCGCCATGACGCGCTGATTCCTATCGCGAGTCCTGCGTTCATTTCCTCGCCACGATAAAGATCTTTATTAATGTGATTTAATAAGCTGTTAAACGCTCCAAAATCCTATGCGTACGGTTATTTAAAAAAACCATGCACCGTTTTTGTGAACGACGTTTGTGCCTTCACGTTTCTAGAATTAATTTCCTTGTTGTTCTCATTCGCGAAAATGCTTCATACTCGAGATTAGACCAAATCCGTAGAATGAATACAGAGTGAAGACTTCGTATTAATTACGGTTTTTAGGCATTTACATTTTCAAGCGAAGTGTTAATGAGTTCAGTTTTAATATTCTAGGGAGAGCAAGTGCTATGGTATCATAGTAGTATTGAAATACTATCGTCAATTTGGGTGTTTGTGGTAATGTTGTCTTGGCTAACTGTATCTAGATTTAACTCAGTACCTCTGTGACTACTCCATCTTTCCGTACACGCATTTTTAAAAACCTATTACTATTTACTAACTCCCTAAAACTAGTACTTACTGAGTAACTCGAGTAGAACCAATATTAGAACTTGAGTTAAAGCGCTAAATTAATAACAAGCATTATGAGGGATAGTTAATTAATTCACCAAAACATTAACACGTCTGTGCGCAAATCACTCGCTTCGGCGCCCCGTTTCGCTCGGGTTCCCTTGCTATTTAATTTGTATAGAACCAATTATATTGTTAGTTAGGTAATTTTGATTACTGGTTGTATAACAAAATAAAAAGGTTGTTAGGAATTTTTAGCGAGTTGGTTTTGAGATGACGCACGACTCTAAAGTCTATGTGCATACATAATGAAGTATGATAATTGGAAATATTAAATAAAAAAAAGGACATGCCTTACATTAAAAAAAAAGAATTCATGTGACATTAACCTGATAAAATTAATATATTACTATTAGTATCCTGTGTTGCCGTAATCACAGTTTTTAGGTAAATTGACATCAAATTTCACAGTAAAGGTATTTGTGGCAGCCACCGTATGAAGTGTTTGACTTTATGGAAAATCCAACTTACTGGTAGAGTTTATTAAGCACTAACGGTTCGATGTAGTCAATGAACCAATATTCCAAAATCATACAATTAAAGAAGTCATCTGAATTGACTGCCTCCGTAGCCTAGTGTGCTTGGCGTATGCTTTAGAAACCGGAGGTCGTGGCTTCGAATCCTGCGGGGACAACAAACTTTCATTGTTGTTTCCTAGTTGGTTAGGGCAGTTTGGGCCGATCACCCCGTTGTCTGAGAAGTAAGATGATCCATGCGTCGGATGGGCATGTAAAAAGTCGGTCCACCCACCAACCCGCATTGCACCAGCGTGGTGGGATGCGGTCCATAACCCCGCAATGGATAGTGGTGTATAATGGGAAGCCTATGTCCAGCAGTGGACTATCACAGGCTGATGATGATGATCTGAAATCGAGTACAGGTACCTCAATAGTCATACAATAAAGTACCTACTTTATAACATATTCATATTTTGGTAACACCGAAAGGCATTAAACTTGTCTTAGCTTATTCCGCGTTGCATTCTGTCTATTTGAACAACTACGACAAGTTGCCATAGTTTTCAATCCCTACCCTATCTCGAACCAAAAAGGGCGGCCGGCTTTTTGGCGATAATAAAGCTTTTTGTTACTACAATTTGTTACCGTAAATTCCATATCTTATTAGGCCGAGGTATAGTAATGCAGAGGCAATGCAACGTTGACCTTGGCTCCGCGCAATTGTGCACAGAGAGAGGGCACGCCTATCTTCGGGAACAACGAACCGGTGGTGGATTGCGCTGGCCTGTTGCGACGCGAGACCGACTAGTGTCCAAGTTTTACGCTTGAAGCGGGTAAAATTGCCTTTTTCTAAATATTTTATACGCTACCCAATGCACAATCAACGCGTTTGATTTGATTATTTATATCTTTGACGTTTTTGACCTTACCCTGTCTAACCCCTAATAGCTCGAGAGCGTTTGCAATCACCGGGACAACAATAGTTACATATTTAAAAAAAAAAAACTCACGCATTTTTGTTCTTTCACTGGATTAAGATCGTAAATTTTTTTAACTACCCACTAACGAATCCGAAATATTACTTTTTATCATATTTAATTGTGAACAACCAAAACAGAATTGTCAGATACGTGATCTTGTTTTGTTTTTGTGTTATTGTAGTTAGTGCGAGATTCTAATATTTGTAATTAAGCCTGGTTGCAATTTATACATATCAAGTCCAAAAATTATGTCGCCAGAAGAGAAATGTGTACTTTTTGATTCTCCCATTTTATTTTATAAAAATCTACGTAGAAGGATTTATAATAGATTAAAAATGTGAAAAACTATGGTAAAAACATATTTATATGTATAATCGCTTTCGCTCGTCACTTGGAGCGCCGCGCACGATCCGGTTTGGCGTCAGGTTCGCGGAGGTCGAAAAAACGTCTGGCTGCAGTCTGGTCAGGACAAGGCCGCGCGCTCTTCCGAGAAGGGCGGCCCACTTCTAGGATTACTAGGAATGCTAGGAATCCTAGTAGGCCTATAGCCGCGGTCTGTCCTGACTTAGTACAGGTGGACGGGATAGACTTTTTAACATTTGGGCGTAAATAATGACGGTTAAATAAGATTAAAGACCTTTTGCAATTTTTTCACACCTTTTTGTTGTATTTTAATTAATATTTTTATAATTCATGTAACCTTTGTTACTTTGTTATAATGTAGCTTCTTATTAGAATGATACTTTTGGAAATCGGTCAAGTAATTTTTCAGATCATTAAATGTATTGTTTAGCATTGACTTTAGTAATGTAGATATTATTAGAGACTTAAGTCTGTTAAATATTTTGGATATCTATTCATAGGCATATTTTTTTATTAATATTGTAGTAAAGTATTCAGTAAACCTGACGTTAGCGAAATCTATAAGGAAACGCCAGTAAGCCAAAGAACTGCACTATTCAGTAGAAAATGTCCAATAAGTTGCATAAAATATATCATTGTAGGTGACATTTTACCATTAATCGCCTTTCGATAGTTCTTATTTCTCAGAAAGCTAAGAATTTAAGTAACCGAATAGTGGATCAAGTTTTATCTCATATTTTATCTCAATAAGAGAAGAAAGTGATTATTTGAATTAAGTAGAAAGTACATATATAAATATATTATCTAGTAAAACTAAAAATAAAATATATTATATGCTTAAATTATTTTTATACACTTATCCCTCTGTCTATGATAAAATAAACATGTGTAAATAATATTATATTTCAATTACCTTAAACCGCTAACAAACACAAAATTATTTGCTCCGATTTGATTTTGTCTTCTTCATAACTCGATTATAGTTATAAAACTCCCGGTGGGTATTCACGATCCTTATTTTGGTCAGTTGTTTACATTTTTTCAAACCCTTCTTAAAGTGTTCATTTTTTCATTTAATATACAAGAACAAGAAGTCCAGACTATACAGTGTAGCCAGATACTTGCGTTTCGTTTACCCAGTCATTACGCTGTCTCGCCATTCAAACCGGAATACATGAATCTTTTCACACCACTACTTTCAGACATAAATATATCCTACACGATCCCCATTCAATATTGAACATTCCATTTCCAATTTGAATAACTCACGCGGATTTCATTATACGTTATCTATTAAGTAGAGGCTGATGTGAGCACATAGCGTAGATATTAGATAGTGTATGTACACTACGTGCTTCGTAAGTATTGAGTGTCGTCATTGGGCTCAGTTGTCGTTGCCCGTACACACCCACCGGCCGGATGTCCCACAGACATAATAACAGATAATATGAAACGTTCACATAGTGCGGCCATACGGATCACGGTCGCACGGGAGGCAGCGAATTTATTTTCTTGCATTACTATGATATGTATTTTGTAGTCTAAAATTTTAGCTCCATTTATTTAATTAATGGTATAATTTAGTAGGCTACAGGGTGAAGTAATATTAAGGAATGTAAGTTTGACTAAGATAAACCTATGGCCTACAAAAGGTATGGATAACATAAAATAAATCGCGCTAAGTTTACTAAAAAGTATTGGTCACCTAGTTCATGGGAACGGTAGGTTCCCGCGAACTGTCTGTTAAATGATTCTTACCATAGAATGAGTCTGGAAGCGTAATTTCATAGTTAACAAAAAAAGCGGCAACTATGACACATCGTAGGTATCGTTTATCTTGTTTTTAACAAATATGAGTCTTGTTTGGCATTAATTTAGATATTATTGCCTTTTAATAGGTAATACCATCAGAGGATTGTACGTAAAACGTTTTCCTTCTAAAAGCACGCTCAAAAAGTATGGCTTAAGTGAGTTATGGTTCTATATATAACAATTATATCGAGTGACTAAATTTTCATTTCCTTTGAGGATACGACATAAATCCGCCCTCCGAACTAATGGCCCGATCGCAGCCCACTATCTGCTAATGCGTATTTTGTCGAGATACGAATCTATTATCCGGGGCAACTGGACCGTCAAATGCCGTCAGCGCGAATCCACCAAAACCAATAATGGTACATACCATTATTAGCGACGAATGCAATATTACATATATTATCGTAGCTGTAACAATGAGGTCTGGTGACTTTTAAGCTACAGCATAGATAATAAATGTGATACATCTTTGCACGAAAAAAGCATGGTACTAAATCTTTGATATCTTCAGCATACGGTTACCTAATTACGCGATTATTCAAATTTATTATTATGATTAAATACTAAAGACTAAACTTATTGTGTTACAAGACTGAAAAACCAATGAGAATTAATAAAAGTACCGTATTATTTTAGCAAAACTACATTACATTACTACCATATACTATTGTATTGTATAATATTAGAACTATATTAATTAATTACTTTAATTGATTATGTAACAGACGCTTCTTTAATTTTCAGAAGTATCCAGATTCTTCTGAAGATCTGAAGTTCTGAAGTTCCTGAAGATTCTTCTGGAGTGTCGTGGCAACAGCTCGTGACAAGAGAAAGGAAAAAAACAAGGTAAATACGTATGCATTTACATATTACCGTCATCTCAGCTTGTTTTGTTATCATGGAACACCAAAACAGAACAAAATTATAAAGGTCCCCAAGGGCGATAGCAAACCAATTTATTAGTTATTTGTAGGTCAATCAAAAAATTTAACATCAAATTTTATCAGGCTTAAGATCATGTAATAATAAAATTCTTAATTCCAAAAAATGTTGTGCGTGTGAAAAATATTACAAAAATAAAAGATACTTCGATTAGTTCTTATTAACATCAAATTTTAAAATAAAACCTTTTGAAACTAACATTACAAAATGACACAACGATATAACATGCTTATTATTTCAGATCATAAAAGATTTAACAAAACCTTTTCCTTATAAGCGCAATTTGACTAATATTTCTATGATACAATGTCATTGCCTACCTAACTGTACTTTATGTTGTAGTACACACTTCAGCAATACGACATAAAATTGGTGTAAAATATTGTTTATTGCAATAAATTCTCAGCGTAGCCCAAGTGGCAACGCGACCGTTGCCAGCGATGAATATATCGGTGCTACTCCACCATAATTACGTTATCAATAACGTGTAACTGTACCGCTAGTGCGTTACACCGCGTGTAAAAACGGCGGGAAAAAACACGCTCTCGCGCGCAAAAAACCGTCTCGTGTCAGTGACGTCCGCGTCAGAATTGGCGCCAAAACTTTAGCCGCGTTCGGGTGCGTTCGGCTTTGATCGTCGCTGTGTTCTGCGTTTTTGTCTTTTTTTTAATTGTGTATTAAAGTTATTAATTATTTTGAAGAGTAATATGTACTATATTTATTTTGATAAAAACAGCTATTTATCGTATGATGTCATTCGTCCGTCAAAATATTTTTAATAATACTGTAAATGTTCCATATTAAAATCAGCGCTATAATATATACAATTGCTGAGTTCTGACTTAAGGGTCACCTAATCTTGCAAAGCACTTATTTATACTTCTCTGCTATCTACTATCTGAACATCTAAAATATTAGAGTGGCCAGTGGGGTTTTAATTTGGGCGTCTAAATTATCGATGCCCAAAGTCTATAGCTATTTCAATGGATATATTTGTACCATATTAAGTATGTTTTTTTTAATTTAGGTATTTTAATGACTAATAGCAAAAGATATTATTATACAGGGTTTGTTTTGTTTAATTAGATGATCTGGTAACTTAAACTTCTTCTATACTAATTATTTAAAGAGAAATGATTTGTATTTTCGAAGAGTATTTGTAATGAGAGAACTCAAAAACTACTGTACGATTTATAAATTCTTTCAAAATTAAAGCTACGTTCACCTCGAGTTACAAAGGCTACTTTTTACTCCAGAAAAATCCATTCCAAAAATCTATAAATTATGCGGGCATGGCCGTGGACGGACTGCTAGTTATAAATATAATTCAAGTAATTTAATTTTGAAACTCTACAATTTAAACGTTTCCATTATACTCTATCAACAAAATTTTGGTGGACAGTAAAATTGAAATACAAAAATTTATTCGGCACACATACTCCATTTGTATCCAATATCATATTAATAGTGCGAAAGTTACTTGCAATTTACCTTTAGAAATATATAACTAACTATCAAGCTATTGAATTTGAGTAGACACTGTACAAATGTTAAATACACTCCTAAAACACCTCTCGTCCACAGCGAAAACTACGGCTTATCAAACAAGTTCCAACACTGCATAGCAACCATCCACGTCTAGACACCCCCCTACGACCCACACCCCCAACTTGTCACCCCACCCGTCCGTCTAGACGATCTCTAGACACCCCCTGAACCCACCTGCTTTATTTCCAACGTTCTGAGAACTAACCCAGAGAGCTAACTATTCTTAATTATCAAGTGTACTCGTTCTTGATACGATACTAAATAAATATTTGTTTGCTTATTTGACAACGTACCCTAGATACAGACATATACTAACTTAGTCTGGATGAGTTTCTTACACCGCCCTTTTCAGGGTCATCCACGTCGAAACCGGTGGTAAAAATTTTTTACGATAAATAAAAAAGTAAAAAGTAATAGTGACGCTTTGAAATTGAATAAATATATTTGACTCTAACCACTCTATTATAATAAAAACGGGTAAAAGTATTTGACATAATGTTAAAAGTTGCAACTTTTCACATGCCGCATGTAACATCTTACTTTTTCAGATAATTTGGTGATCAGCCAAAATAGTCCTTAACAACCAGAAAAAAACGATAACATAAAGTTGTTCCCTGCGGGATTCGAACCCACGACGTCCAGTTAATAAAGCACTGGCCTATACCGCTACACAGCGGAGGCGGTTCATTCTTCTTACTTATCTTAATTTCAAACTACCGCAGTTTGTGATAGGTGGCAAATAATTTATTTTGTACAAAAATTTGGGAGAACGATACAGTATGAATGTCGTCGTATCGGTAATTCGCTACCTTAAGCTAACTGCAAATATAGTTAAGTTGTTACAAGAAGTAACGCTTAAAAGCAAAGCTTCTTCCAGAAATATGATAAACACTAATATTGGCCAAAAGAAGAACCCGCCGTGTTTTCCAAATAATGGTAGAAAACAATGAGCCAGACGATTTAAAAAACCGTAATCATAACAGATTAAATAAAAAAAACATTACTGTTTTCTTGCAAAAAGCACGCACCTATTGTATTAAGCGCGAGCTTTTTACCGCGTTTTTATAAGATTCCGGTAAATGGGGTCGCGCCGCGAGCGCCATCTGCCGCCTTTCTCACGCAGCGACGCCATCTTTGTTCTTTTTGAAATGGCTTTTTTTACTCTGTAATCGCCGCGCCAAGGAAGTCACTGTCGTACACCTGCCACGATTTTGCCGCGCTAAATGATCGACAAATAAACAAGCGGCAGAATTTAATATTTGCGTACTTGAATGTTTAAGTAACTTTTAAATGAGCTGTTGAATGAATATCAAATTGGTATACATACTCTATAAATTAGCGTTGATTATAACATTGTTCAAATATTCATAGCAATTGATTATTTGTTAGAATAAATCTTCTAGTGAAAGTCCCGTCAAAATCGGGCCAGCCATTTCATAGATTAGCTGGAACAAACAGACAGGCGGACAAAAATTTTGAAAAAGATTCGTTTTATGTATCGGTTATGTATCACAGTTTAATCATTTAAAAAACGGTTTGTTTGAGGTTACAAACAGACACTAGAATTTTATTTATTTGTTTAGATGTATAGATAAGGAATTATGGATATAAATCTTTGAAAGAAACGTGCAGAAACGTTAATTTTTTGTTTTTCTCAAGCGTTAAAAATATTTAAAGAATTAAAAAGATCGAGGTTAAAATTAAACTTTATTCAGGAACTTTTTACCTTGCTCCTTAAATTTCCCAAAATAATATGAGCCACCCATATCTAATGTCATTTGTCTTACCCGTTGTCACTTTGTAAAGGTGTCGCCAACGCGCTGCCTACCATGATACATAGGATGTTAAGTCTCGTTGACCCAGTAAATACGCTTGCTACGGTGCCCTTCAAACAGGCACACAGTAGTGTTTTCGCGGTGGTTCCAATCCACATGCTTCCCTATAAAAAGGGGACATACCGCCAGTAGAAACGTTCGTAACTTAGACTTAATATTATATTATATTAAGTCTAAGTTACGGACTTATCTATATATATAGAGGACTAAAACAACACGTAAAAAAATCTTGATAAAATAACATTAACACCTAATTTAGCCCGATATTGAACATTATTTAGTAGTAGCAAACAACGAGGAGAGCGAGAAAGCTATCACAGAGCCATTCAGCCCTTTCTTGCACTCGCTCCTCATTTGCCAAGCTAAGAAATACATGACGTATAAATCTACCGAATAACGCATAAATCACTTGGTTTTTTTGTTGACGTTACATTAGAAAGAGACACTTGCAAAAAGGCTTTTTCGGTCAGCCCTGTCCCAGTAAGCGCAAGGTCAAACACGCTGGATCTCATCTTTACATCTAATACAGGTCTCAAAGTCAGATTCTCACCGGTGGTAGGTCCCCTTTTTACAGGAGACCGTCTGGGTGGGTACCACCGCGGTGCCTATTTCTGCCGCGAAGCAGTAGTGTGAAAACACTGCTGTGTTCCGGTTTAAAGGGCACCATAGCCAGCGTATTTACTGGGTAAACGAGACTTAACACCCTATGTCTCACGGTAGGCAGCGCGATGGTTACCATTGGTATTGCCAATGTCTATGGGCGTCGGTGACGACTTTCCATCAGGTGCCCGACTGCCCGTCTTCCTGCGTATGCTATAAAAAAAGAAAATTCTACTATGTTGCTTTATGAAAAGTATTATTTTCATGATATTGTTTTGTAGCTGATCTATTAAGATGTTAGAAAAAAGGCTAGGAAGGATATATTCATTAAATATATATTATATTTAAGGTCCAAACTCCCCTAATGATAGGGGTATATTCCAGCCATATAGTCCAGCTGTGGACTAAAATTGGCTAATGATGTTGATAGTGTTTTAAATCCTAAAATTACTTTGATTTTTCATGTTGCCTTGTATTATCTTTCAGGATGCGCAAGATCGTGTCTGATGGGCCTGAACCAACCATTCTAAAGGAAGATTCAGAGAAGTATACCACGTCAAGGAAATAATTATATTTTACCGCATTATCGACTAGTAACTATTGAAAACTATTATTAAGATTTTTTCTTTCGGTTTCCTTGACTTAATTGCTTAGCTATAGCAATTTTATTCAGTGCAGTAGGTGTTAGGCCACCTTTTTTGCGGGCCGTCTCGGAGCGGTACAGCCACGGTGTCTATTTCTGACGCAAAGCGGTAGTGTGAAAACGCTACCGTGTTCCGATTTGAAGGGCACCTTATCCGGCGTATTTACTGGGTAATTGAGAGGCAACATCCTTTGTCCCACGGTAGGCAGCACGTAGGTGATACCCCTGGTATTGCCACTAACAATGGCGTCGGTGACCCCTTTCCATCAGGTGGCCCGACTGTGGTCTAAGTTTATATGCAAATAGAAAGAAAATTGGGAAACATTTTACAAGATTGTAACTATTTATATTCGAATTTTATATAAGTACGTAAAATTTCATGACAATTGAAGTAACTTCATCAATCTAGCATTCTTTTCATGTATTGTCACCGACATATTAATCACTTAATGACAATCAACTAATGCCATCTCTATATAGATGTAGTGAGAAAATATTTTCCTTGGTAATTTTTTGGAACGGTCGTATTTACTCCCTGTTTCTTTATACTCTCAGAGCCCATTGGGACGGATAACCGACACGACCGGAGAGAATAAGGCGCAGAACCGACTTTTACATGCCCATCCGACGCACGGATCATCTTAATTTTCAGACAATCGGGTGATCGGCTCAAACTGCCCTAACCAACTAGGAAACAACAATGAATATTTTTAAAGATTCGAAACCCACGACCTCCAGTTTCTAAAGCACACGCCATTACCACTAGGCGGTCAACTCTCTAATAACGTTACAATTATTTAAAATTACAGCCGACGATCAAAGACATCCATAGAATAAGGGATTCTATGAATGTCTATGGTTACTGGTGAAATAGTCTGTCCCGTGACCTAGGTATTATCTATTACGTATCGTGTAAGCAACAGAAAATATTTTGAAAACTATAGTTGATGATTTTTTTTACAGAATGAAATATACGCTAAAGGGGAACTGTCAGAAAAGGCATTGACAGCAATCGTTGAAATTTTGCTTAATATATCAGAACTGAGATAAAAAAACATGGTAAATACATACAGGAAAATCCCAAGAAATTTATACTAAACGCTTAATTCCTAGTAATATTGATAAAAATCATAATTTTCATTGTAAACACTGTAATAATCCCTTCATTGCTTTTTTTCATCTTTTGATTTGTTAAGCTTGTTATTAGCTGCGTTAATTGGGTTAATCTTTTTTAATTTTCCTTAAATTGGTTCAACTTATCAACATTTGATAAACAAGAAATTTCTTCTTATAAATTTATCATCCATTACTAATGCCTACGTTTTATTTAATGCATTGTACTAAGTTAAGAATATCTTTATAATGTAAAGTGATTGTTAACATTTTAGCAGAACACTATTGAAAATTGAAATCTAGTAAAAACTTTGTTAGGATTGCCATTATCTAAAAAATCTGTTATGAGTGAATCACTATGTCACTTTTTTAATGCATACCTACTAAAATTATTAATTGCCTTTGAAAATTATTTTATACTGAAAAAATATTGAACTTTTCGACGAAAATACCAACGATAATTGTATTGCCAGGATAAAACTAATTTATATTATGGTCAGTTAAAGTACTATACAAGAATGGTAACATTTTAAAATAACAAATGATTGTCTGTAGAACAACTTGTTTCCGATTAAATTACTCGTTTTGACATTTTGCGGTAAATGGCAGTTACTGCATCGTGAAATATCTCATTTTAAATCGCTTAAAATAATTGATTGTTACATGTGAAACAACAATTATCGAAGTACCTTAAGACTTAAATTACTTTAGAGTCACGGAAAGCAGTAATTCATACAAAAAAGTTATGTTTATTAATATTTTATCCTTTTAAGTTAAATTATGGTATCTGTTTAAATAACGTCAGCCTAACATTGGACAAATATTACAACAATTATGTGTAGCCGTACTTGCTAACCAATATTTTTGTTTTACTTTTCAGTTATTATTAACATTTATTTCTCAATCTTTTACGCCGAGCAGTCATCCATCAATATTTATTTCTTAATAACCTAAATTGTCTGCACACGGCTCCGAGCACGTACACACATTGTTTTGTTAGTGTTTTACTTGTTTTCGCCTTTTTCCGTCACTGTGATGGTGCATCTGACAATATAAGATTCCTCTTTTATTCTTGGATCGACCAACAATCTTCTAGCACTTTGCCCCCCTAACTGGAACCCGTAGATCCGAACTTGTGCGCATATGACGTTAAGGGGCGGCCATATTGCGATGGACGGTCGCCGTGTCACAGTTAATCGAATAAAAAATAGTTTTGCATAACAATTACATAACATATATTTTGAAAAATATGTTTGCAACACTAAAACGCATTACATTCAACTTACTTAATATAAAATATATGATTTCTTGTGTCATTTTGCGACCGTGTCGTCGCTAATTTGGGGCCCCACACAAGTTTGGTGATACGCGGGCGCAGTTTTGGCGGGAATTCGTCGCCTTCTTCGATTTTATATTTCTTTTTTGTTGTTGTGTGTGTGTACCTTTTTTATCTTATTTTCCTTTATTTTTTCTTATGTACGTGCGTGTTTTGTTTTTATTTCATTTACTTGCTTTGTTTTTTAGTATCAACAATAGCAAACAAAATTATTAAGAAATATTATTTTCATATGATAAGATGTAGAGATGATGAAACTTATGACACTTGATAAGTATTAATCATCAAAGTATTATTTGTATGATCAATTTATGTTTTATGTAGCATTAAAAATAAAAAGTTAAATGAGACCTAGTTATAATTGTAAATAATAATTGATTGTGAAAAACTTGATAGAAAGCTACACATATATTCATCAAGTAGGATAAAGGCAAACAGTAAATAATATTATAATAAACAAACATAATATATAAAGAAACGGCAAGAAATACGTAACGTACTTATGTTTGTAACGTTATTTAAAGAGCCAATGAAGATTTTTGGTTTATTTATGTATGATGGAGAAGAAGATGCGCTGAATAGAAGACGAGAGTAAAAGCCGTCGGCATGGTGAGGTAGTAGGTTGTATAGTACTGCATTACAACATTTAGGGGAGACTGTATAGCCTGCTAACTTTCCTGGCCGGCGGCAGAACGACGGAGAACGGAACAGCACAGAAGAATCAAGAATAAGAAGATTACCTACACTATGATTCTATATTCTTTGGAAAATGGCGAATACGATTATATGCATATGCTTATCTAGTAAATAAAACGGGGCGATAACTTTAGCGCATTTCGTTTTAATTTAAACTTTAACGGGAAATGTTTCGTTGGTATGTTAACATATTGTAAAAGGATTGTGAAAAATAACTATGTATTCTCCTTGGATAAATGTTACTTTATACAATATTGAAACTTGAATTGTAATTAAATTGCTATTGTTTTCTGTGTCTTGTCTTAAGTTTATCTAAATAAATCGTTTAAAATTTTCAAAGGTTGTGTCATTTATTGTGCTGTTAGTATTTTTGGTGTTAACGCAAAGGTAATTTCGTCGCTGGCAGTGGAAGGCAAGTTGTGCCTTAACTCATAATTAATGGCACACACTACCAAGACTGAAGAGTGCAACAACACCACCAAAAGACTAGACTTAGGTTTATCACAATCCATTGGAACACAGTAGTCTAAATACTGCTGCGTTAAACAGTCTTTTTATAAAGGAAAAATATTACATACTTTTCTTTAATATTAACGAAATGTACATTAGCCATACCAGGGATATCACTGACACGCTGCCTACCGTGACACGTAGATGTTACGTGTGCTTTGCCCAGTAAATACTCAGGCTACGATGCCGGTTCGAAGGGCACCGTTCATACTACCACTTTACGGCAGAAATAGACATTTTTATTAACTGGTTGTGTTATTGATGGATCAATGAGAATGGAGTGATTGGATAGTACGATATTGACCTGATGTTATGCGATACTCTTATATATAGTTCAGTTTAAACAACAAAATCTGCGACTTAGTGAGATGTTCTTGTCTATCAAAATGCTCTTCAAGCTAGAACAAGGGAATTGAATTAAACAAGGGGGTAAAAACTATCTTAATAGTAAACCATCTAGCACATTCTTATCCATTTATTTTTTTCAGTACATATTACTATTGGGTAGGAAAAATTTTAGAAAAAGGAGCTGTTTTCGCTGTAACACTCGTTTTCTTAGAGAAATGGTGTATAGTTTATATACATTACAATCGATTAAAAGAACCTTAAATTTTTAAATAAATTAAATGGTTTTTACCATTCATTTTCGTAAAAGCCCTTAAAAGTTGCCAAGGAAAAGATTGAAAATTAAAAATATGTAAAATGTCACCGACAATAAAAAAAGGTAAAATGCAACAACTTAACACTAGAAAGCAATTGACATGAATTCGAAAAAGACTAAATCATGATTTTGCGATGCATTTTTTTTATGGTTGCAAAATCGATTTCCCCTTTCCATTAACCCCAGCGTGTAATAATAGCTTTCCAAAAATATGATGCATCCGAGTGGCCAAACACAATAAAGATCGAACGAGTAAAACGCAAAAACTTCGTAAAAAGCGTTATTTTGCAAAAAAATGTACAAAGGGTGCAGTTGCAGGGGAGGGATTAAAAGGCATTGTCGCGTTGCACTCGTTTTTTATTCTTTACTCCGTCTCGCACCTGGCCAGTGCCGTTCGATTAGGGATATCGATTTTTATTACGCAGATACGAGTGCGAAAATAATCGATTGTTAAATTTTAAACGCTCTCTCTTTTATTAAAATTCGTTAAAAAAGTAATTTTAAAAAACTTTATGATTGGAATTAGCAATGACTTTTTAAAACAGTTATTAATCGCTTATTTCAATCGGTTTATCAAGTAGCGGTTAAGATTTATATAATTATTTTATTCGACAGTTATCATATTGCTTTGAGGGTGAAGATAATAACAACACATAATATAATAAAAAATATAATACACAATAAAAATGTGTTTAAGGTGGCTGTTTTTTCTCATATATAAAATAAAAGGAAATTAAGACTATAAAATATGCTTAATAAACAACATAAACAAATCTTCTTCTTCTGGTATGAAGGGCACCGTAGCCAGCGTATTTACAGGGTAAACGAGACTTAACACCCTATGTCTCACGGTAGGCAGCGTGTTGGCGATACCATTGGTATTGCCAATGTCTATGGGACGCCCATGTGACCCATCAGGTGGCCCGAATGCTCGTCTGCCTGCGTATGCCATAAAAAAACGTTTAAACCGTAGTAATTCTATAATTTACTTAATGCAATATATACTGCTAATATTATATTGTACACTACAATTATTATGTTTAGTTTTGTTTTTAATTGTATTAGTGTCCGGTAGAAGAGCGGATTATTTCAAGTATGTTACGGTATGAAAAGTCCAAATAAAAAATGTCTTCAAAAAAATTGCGTTGCAAAAAAATATACTTACCTACTCATCTATTTTAACTCGCTTTTATTACATGTCAAATGCTTTTTTGCAAGTAGGTACCTACCTATTACATTTCAGATTTTTTTAATTGTTTACTAAGTTCATTTGACATGGCTTTATGTAGGTTTTTAAAATACGTAATGTTTTTGTTCAAACTTTCCTAGTCATTTACAATTATTTAAATTGTTAAAAATATGTATTTAGATAAACTTCAAAATAATAACATTATTTAAAGATTTCATTCCTTCAGTCTAATGATACATCACGTCTAAAAGAAAACCAGTGTGATGTACCACTGTTGGTACTGTAAAAAAAAAATATAAGTATCATATACCCTATTTAGCAAGGAATGAGGTAGGTACTACAAATATGTAACATTATGAAACGCTTCACGGAAACGGTGAAACATAAATTCAGAAAAAACAAAACAGATAAGAAACCCGCTGTTTTGATAAAACTTTATTCAAAAATTTAATTTGTAAGGAAACTAAAGAAGTGTTAGTTTAATATCAACTTATATTTAAAAAGTCCTACGCGAAATAACTGTACGTGTATGCATAAATAATTTAAATTTAGGACATAGGTATCTTCTCCTTTCTTTCACATATCTTTGATATAGGTAAGATACAGCGTATTTTGGAGACATTCAGTAGAATAATGAATCGAAGATGTCGACCTCAATAACTCGACGAAATAAACATATTGGAAATAAGGTCATTAAATAAGTTTGGAGTTGTCGAATCGAGACGTGAAAGGCCACACAAAACATCATCTTCAAGAACATTAAAGTTTATTGGCATTTTAGTGAATAAATAGCGACAACTCTTAGAACTCTATAAGGGTAATATATTGATGTACAATATACGAGCCGACTATATAATATAAGGTTTTACAAAAAGCCTAAAATTTGCTCAAGGTTTTTTTACTTATACACTTCATTGCAAATACATCGTTGATCGAAATTAAATTGTAGGCGCTAGCACCATCTACCGATGATATAATTGTATCTTAAGGCAATGTTTTTATTCATTTTCTGTTTGAAGAAGTGCTTCTACTGCTCTCTAGCGTGTGATATTTTAACTAGATATGTAGTTTGACTACTCCTCGCTAGATGGGGTAGTTAATGCGAACTTCAGGTTGAACAAATTGAATGATGTCAGTGTCACTTCGAAATACCCAACCGATTCCTCACTTCACACCATTACACGAAACAAATTTTAAAACATGGCTTCGGTAAAGTATGCCGTTGTTGATGTGAACGATTTTCTATCAAAGAGACAAGCTGCAGATCCTGATTTAGCAGCGGATTGGGCAAAATTAGAAGAGCTTTACAATAAAAAGTAATTATAACCCTGTAATACTATATGGTCACACATTATTTACTATACTTAATGAAATTTTACTTTTTTTCAGATTATGGCATCAAGTTACGTTAAAATTGCAAGATTTCGTAAATTATCCCTCTTTGCAAACCGGGGACAACTTAATTCAACTTTACAACAACTTCATTACAGTTTTCGAAAACAAGTAAGTATTTTTGCAAATCACTGCGGCCATTGTTTTGAATTTACCCAATAACTTTTTCCGTTTCTATATATATTCAGAATAAATTAAAAGAAAACGTGTTCTATTAAACTCAAAATAAAGTTACCAAATAATTCTTCAAAATATTTACTTTTTGTTTTTATAACCTCTCTGGGGTTTAAGGAGACTTATGAGAGAAAAAAAGGACAAACACAAAGAGACTGTATTATACTATAAAACATATGAACTTGAACTTATTTCATGAACGAAAGATTTGTTGTTACTTCAATCTTCATTTGTTATTTATCATTACAGGATCAACCCGCTATCCCTGGTAGAAATAATCGCTCACATTGTAAAGCAATTCACAGATAA
Source organism: Lamproptera curius (assembly GCA_029286875.1). Lineage (NCBI taxonomy): Eukaryota > Metazoa > Arthropoda > Insecta > Lepidoptera > Papilionidae > Lamproptera > Lamproptera curius. Next base: position 3,633,744 of record JAGSMT010000027.1, on the reverse strand, counting down.
AAAAGAGGCGATTGCCTTTTTAGAGAAGGTGGAGGCCAAGATTAAGATGAATGATGAGGCATTAGCTCTTTGCAAGGTATTTATATTTGTCCGTCGTGTAACCAAGTGCAACATAGCATTGATTAAAAAATTTACTATTTGGTCACAAAACAGATCTGTTTAATGACTGTATCAGTCTATCAGTTGTAGAAATGCAGTAAATAATAATAAGTATGTTTGTGTATGTAAACAAACAACAAAAGACATTACAACATTTTAATTTTCTGTTCATGGCTGCTAAGATCTACCCTAATTATGATGTTCACAATGTCCCTTTTCAATTTTTTGTTGTTTGAGTAATATTGTTTACAATGGATGACTTTGGCCGCTATAGTTCAGTGATTATAGGGATAGAATTTAGGGCAATAAGTTCATTGTCTATCTCAGCTCAGTTCAGTTTTTTGGCTTAATCGCATTTCCTTATAGAGTTCGCCAACATCACATTGTCTATCTCAATGAGTGCCAAAAGCCTCGCTCTGTCATAGATTGAACTTTAAGTGGTGATTGAAACTTCTCAGTGCAGTAATAAGAATAAATGGGCTTCTTGCACTCTTTGTGTTTGACAATAAATTTGTTTACATATGACTAGACTATGTAGCTAAACTATAGATTAAAACTTTTAAGTATTTGTTTTTTTTATTTTCATAAAATAATTTAGGTTGCCAGGTCACTTGACGGTACATTTACTTGCTGCCCTGAGATATAATTTTTTTTGTTATCATTATTTACTACAATCTGTCTCCTAATATTGATGGGACATTCAGCAGTATTTTGGTGTTACTAATTTGGCGTGCTAGGTATGTGACCTATGCCACATCCTCTTCTTTAAGTAAAAAATTCCTATGTTTAGATTAAGTCTTGGGTTAATTTTCGCTTTAACGGCGCTTCTTGTACATTGTCCATAAGTTTTTGAGCAAGAACATTTGGATGGTTGGATATCGTTCTTTGTATGTTTTGCATAGCGATGAATTTCTTGTTTTACTGTAGGTATCTTTAGGTCACGTGTAGCAACTCATTCGGTATGTACCAAGGAGAATCTGTTATCATTCTTAGTATTTTATTTTGAAATCTTTGCAGTAGTATTTCAATGTTTGACTGCGCCGCAGTACTCCACAGTTGATTCCATAGGTCCAGACGGGCTTCAATATAGCCTTGTACAGTAATATTTTGTTTTCAAGGGACAGTTGGGATTTGCGGCCTATAAGCCAATATATTTTCTAGTTTGCAAACCCAGTTGTTTTCTTTTAGTAAAATATGTTTCTGCCACGTAAGTCTTTTATCTAAATGAATTCCCAGATATTTGACATGATCTGCTTGGGGACTTCTATATTGTTTAGTGTAACTGGCGGCAAGATCCTTTCTTAGCGTGAATGTAACATTAACCGATTTGGTTTCGTTCGCTTTTATCCTCCACTTCTTAAGCCAGCATGATATTTTGTTGAGACCTGTTTGTAATGTTTGTGAGGCAATTTTGGATCGCTGTGCGTAGCTAAGACAGCAGTGTCGTCGGCAAAGGTACCGGTAGTCATTGATGTAGATGTCGGTAGGTCTGCAGTAAATAGCAGGTAAAGTATTGGTCCAAGTACGCTTCCTTGTGGAACTCCTGCTTTATTTGGCTCAATGCGGATGTTGCCTCGCCATGTTGCACAAGGAAATGTCTGTTTGCAGGTATGACTTAAGGATTTCGCAAGTAGCCAGGAAAGCATGTTTAATTTTAAAGAGTAATCCTTGGTGCCAGACGCGGTCAAATGCTTGCGATATGTCCAAAAATGCGCTAGTGCAGTAAGCTTTCGTCTCGAGACTCTCCATGATATGTTGTGTTAGTCTGTGTACTTGGTCGATAGTGCCATGTTTGCTGCGAAACCCGAACTGGTGATCGGTGATAAGTTTGCCTTTTGAGATAATCGGAAGTAGGTGTTGTAATAGAAGACCTTCAAATATTTTGGATGGAATGGGCAATAAGCTCATTGGTCTGTACGATTTTGCAGCATTATGATTTGGGCTACTTTCCACTGCGGGGGAAAGAATTTTAGTGTAATAATGGCATTGAATAAAGATGTAAGATAATTTACTCCAGATTCCGGCAATTCCTGCAATACTCGATTAGTTATAAGGTCGTATCCTGGGGACTTTTTCGCGTTTGATTTCTGTATGAGTCGAGCAACTTCATTTTTGGTGAATTTTAGTACCGGTTCTTCAGTTACAGTAGACGTGTCTAGGAAATCGATAACTGCTTTAATATGACCTGCTGGACCTTCATAAGGATGTGGACAAAAAACAGTCTTAAGGTGCTCCGAGAAGGTATTAGCCTTTTCCTGGTCTGTGCGTGCCCAGTCACCGCTCGAATTCTTCAATGGAAAAGATGTTGCTATTGGTCTCTTAAGCTTCCTGGTAGCTTTCCACAAGGAGTAGTCCGAAGAGGCGGTTGCATTCATGCAAGAGATATATTTACGGAAGCCAAGATTTCTGTCTTTTTGTAATATTTTTTTGAGCTCTGATATAACGTAGTTAAGATGTTTTTTGACTGTAGGACTCCTGCATTGCTGCCATTGATTACGCAGTCTTCTTTTAATAGCCACTTTTTCTAATATGAGTTTGGAGACGGGTTGGTTAGGACTCTGTCGCTTTAGTGGCGGAGTTGAACTCCAAGCGGCCTCCTGCACATTGGAGTTAAAATATTCAACGGCCTCTGTTATATCGCGTTCTGTTTTCAGTCTTACCGATTTAGAGAAGGCTACGTTTATTAATTCCCGGAATAGGGCCCAGTTGGTATTTTTATTATGGAGCGTACATTTTGTGGAACATTCTCTGGCAACCGTGTGCAGCTCTACTAAGATTGGCGTATGGTCCGAGGATAAATCTAAGGTGCTGCGGCATGAGATAATACCCTTTGGAATACCTTTGGTAACGCAGAAGTCAATTAAATCAGGTGTTTTCTTTTTATCGGTGGGCCAGTAAGTTGGGGAGCCAGAAGATACAATTCCAAAGTTTTTCGCTTGGATACATTTGAGTAGTTCGCGCCCTCTAGGCAGCACCAGTCTGGAGCTCCAAAATGTGTGTTTGGCATTGTAGTCACCTCCGGCGATGAACCGCCTTCCGAGAGTTTGAAAATAATCATTAAATTGTTCTTCCTTTACCGTGTATCTTGGCGGTAGATATAGTGCCGATACGGTTATCTCATCGGTCCAGTCGCTTATTGTAACGTTAGTTGCTTGGATAAAGTCTTTACAATAATTTGAATGCAGGTGATGTTTTAAGTTTGACCTAATTAGGACTGCCGACCCACCGTGCGCTTTATTATCCGGGTGATTGGTACAGTACATGTTAAAACCTGGGATCTTGAAATAACTTCTTGACGTGAAGTGGGTTTCGGAAATAAGAATGATATGTATATGGTGTAATTGCAAGAATACCTTTAACTCTTCAGAGTGGTTTGACAGGCCATTGGCATTCCATACACATATGTTTAGTGTTGTGAAATCGCTGACGCTTTTGACATGAATTCAGTAAAGGTTTTGGTCATAATAAGCATTTGGTTCATCAAACTTAGTAAGAGCTCTTTGATATTTTTGAGTTCGCTATCAATATTTGATTTTTCATTATTAGTGGGTGGACAGTGGTCTTTAGCGATATCAGCGAACGATTTACTAGGGTTTTTATTCAGCTGATTAGTTTCACCGTGTTCAGTTTTGGTATAATCAGTTATACGTTTTCTTTTATATTGAAATGGCTGAGGAAATTTAACTTTTTGCAGCTCCTTGTAAACTACACAGCCTTTATAGTTCGTCATCTAGGTTGTCTGTGGCAGAACTTTTGTGTGTGGCCATATTCTTGACAGTTGGAGCATTGTGGAACTTCTCTTCTTGGTTTTGGCGCTTCAATTGTTACGCGGCAGTGGAGGAGGAATCTTATGTCGTAAATGTCTTTATTGTTTTCGTTAGGTTCTAAATCAACAAACCATATAGGTAGTGGTTGTTTTGTTGTTCTGTTTCGAACGTTCCATATATTTCGCACCTTGTGATCTAGTTCTTCAAGAGCTACTTTAATTTCGTCTTTGTCGGTTGATGGGTGCAAGTGTTTTAATACTATACGAAAACTTCGATCTTGTTTTGGTTGATGCGTAAAGAACTCTGTGTTTTTCTTTTTAAGTTCTTTGTAGATAACAGAATAGGATTCTGGTGTCTTTGGCTGAATTTTTACCCGTTCATTACGTAGGACCTTCACTTCGTAATCACTCTGCGCTACTTCTTCCAGTAGCTGAAGTAGCGGTTTTATGTTACTAACTCTATCGACAAATAATGGCGGGGTCTTGGTGGTTTGGGTGCTGGTTGTTCTTTGGTTTTATTTGTGGTGTCCTTAACTTGTAGATGTTCATATCTGTTGGATGTTGGTATACCAGGTGTAGAAAGCCAGTAGTTAAATTTTGTTTGCTTATGACTTTGTTGGATTGTGTCTGAGCTGGATCTTAGCCTTTTACCATACAACGCTTGTTTCCAACCGTTGTCATTGTCTTCGATTAAGTGTATAGTGTCTTCTCTGGTAGCAATAGAGGTGTTCGACTGATTTTCATTTGCATTTTCTGTTTCATTCAACGAGATTGATCTTTGTTTATTTATATACATTCCTTTATGAAATATTTGTTGTGCCATAATTTTTGGGCTATTAACATCTGACTTTTCAACTGTGTTATGTTCTTTTGCTGAGATTTTAGGGTTATTCATTGTGATCCCACGAGTAGGGTCGAAAATAAATGTCACTTGGACATGACGCCCATTCCCGCAAGAAGGCGAGTACAACGGTGTTTGCCGGGTCCACCGAGGTTGGCGCTAGAAACTGAACTCCTTCCAGCCATGCATCCCTTTGGCGCGGTGCCCACCGTGGGATTAGGGTGATTTTTATAGAGATGTTCTTTCTCTTGGTCCGGGCGGTGAAGCCGAGACCCCCATTTTCGCGAAACATGACCACGAGATTACGGGTTGCTTTGGGCATTTCCTCCCAACGCGACTTGACTTGTTAAGCCTAGTAGGTCTGGTTAGTTACCGCCGCCAGATTTTCGGCGTTGTTACTCGTTTCGCACCACCCAGGGGACACGTGTAGGGTGGGTCTAGGAAAAGATGGTAAGTCCTACGGACGCGAGTAACTTCGTCCCCGAGATATAATGATATTTAATATTTGTTTGACATTGCAAGGTTCTGCAAGGGCAGATATATCTGGAACAGCTGAATGACCTTGATGCCACTGAGAAAATCATTGAGCACTTGGAGAGCACCCTTGAAGATGCTGATGGTGTTACACCTGTGCATGGGCGATTCTATAAGCTGGCTTCCGAGTACTACAGGTAAGATTGCAACCAAATCTATATTTGACCATTTATTACTACTTGTCATATTGCAAAATTATAAACAAAATTTGAACCTTGTTTGATGCACTGATTATTTCTTGTTACCATAGAAAAATACATATAAAGAACATAAATATGTGATTGGCTTGTGGTTGGCATGTGTCATTCAAGTGGCATCAGCATTTAAGTATAGCACAGGTTTTAACTATCTGGAACTATTTCAAGATTTGCCAACTTTTTTATTTCAAAAATTGAACAAGCAAGAATATTAAAATCTTTTGTCTATTGCATTTATTTTAAAGATTTTAAGTTTAGAGATTGCAATTAGATTTATTTTATTATATGAAAGTTACTTCTATAATCTTTTATTGTCCCACTGCTTACCAAAGGTTTCCCTTCATTCATCAAATTTTTTTCCATCCGGAAATTTTAGATCAGAAAACATCTAAATTATCCCTCCACTTCTTACATGGCCCACCATGATGTTGGCGTCCTTCTGGTGTGCATAATATTACTTCAAGTTAAATTACTTTTATTCATTCAAAAGCCTAAGAGACTCAAGTATATAAAGCTTTAGACAAAAAACTAATTTATTAGGTTTTTTAGTTATACATAACATTTAACCTTATATGAAACGTGAAATCTAATAACCTAATAATACAAAAACCATTTGGTGTTTCAGAGTCCGAGGCCCAATGGACCGGTACTACCGCGCGGCTCTCAGATACGTGGGTTGCGCTGCAGGAGGTGCCGACCTTCCGGCAGAAGAGCGCCATGCCTGCGCGTTAAGACTGGCACTGGCTGCCGTGATCGCTCCTACAGTTTATGACCTTGGAGAACTGGTATACCATTTTACTTTCTTCTAGTATGAGTTCTCTTTTTGACATAACGTTTCTGGACTTGGACATATGTTAGCCTGGTAGAAAGTGTTTTGATTAATGATTATGCAATCAAAAAAAAGTAGCTGTGGCAACCATCAATTTCTGTATTTATCTCTTAGGTATGATATAATATAGTTACTTTGCAAAATATGTACTTCTCAATAATAATTAATGCTGTATGTTATGTCAAGAAAAATGTTTTCACTCTTCCCTTTACTTTGATGCTGCAATTTCAACATCCAAAAATGTATCAAATTTGAAATATAATTATTTTAGTTGGCACACCCTATTTTGGAGTCATTAGAGGGAACCCCTGAGGCGTGGGCTTGTGAACTGGTGAAGGCAGTAGCTGCAGGTGACATTGTTGCTTTTGAGAGGATCCGGTAAGCATTTATTTTAGTTGTTTTAATATATTTTTAGTGTTTTGACTCTATGAAATTACATATGAAACTTTATTATTGTTTGACTGGATGTTGACACATTTGTTTTCTAATTTATAGTATTACACACTTACAAATATGGAAATAGTTATTTTTTAACGAAAATAAGTAATTTTTAACTGTAATAAGTATTAATTGCTGTTTCAGGATTTAGATGATTACATTTCTACATATTAAAATTTACTTCCCTTTCCCCTTATATATGTTTTATCTGCTAAGTTTGTTGTGAATAAATAAAATGATATCAAAAACTTTTGTTTCATTTATAGAGCCCAAGCACCACATCCAGAACTCCACAAGGCTGATCGTCAACTACGTCAGAAAATCGCCATCTTATGCTTAATGGAGGTATGGTTGTTATAGTATTGCATTGATAATTTAAGGTTAACTCAATTAGAACAAAGTTTTATTTCTATTCAAGATTTAACAAATGTTTGATACACCTCTATTTAAAATTAGTTAAATTAATAGTGTAATAGTTAGTTAATTAACCTTAACAGTTATTTTCACTAAAACTACCTAAAATTCCAAATTATCTAATAATTTTCTTTCCATTTTCAGATGGCGTTTAACCGAACTTCGGCTCAACGAAAGCTGACATTCGCTGAGATTGCTCGTGAGGCCAGGGTGCCCCGTGATGAGGTGGAACTGCTAGTAATGAAGGCTTTAGCAGAGAAGTTGATCCGTGGTCACATTGACCAGGTAAGAGTAACTAAGTACTTTAAACTATCTGGCCCTTTTTTTATACTATTATTGTTATGTGTATTATATAACATTTAAATATCAATTTGAGCCTACATAAGCCTGTTAGTAAATGTGTCTATATTTTAAATGTATGAACTGTTTTTCTAGTAGTTGTAAGTTTTACTTGAGGGATCTACAGATTCATTAAAATTGAGACCTTAAGTGCTTGCAAGATGCATTTTATTTTTTGTACCTCTTACACACCATTATATTACATGTAAAAAAATGTTTGTGTAAACAATTGAGTCTATCACAACAAAGCGGCATTTTAACTATAGCTTCCTTCTAATGTGTTAATTGCTGAGTCTCAAATGAAAAACAACATCATAGATGTGATGCCAGCTCCTATCATTTACATCAATGCTCTTTTTTCTTTAGCTCAGGTATGATCCAATGACCTGGTATAGATGTAGTAAGAAAATATTTTCCTACTGAACTGTCCATAATTGACAATTAAACGAGTAACATTTTCATATCCATTAATATGAGACTTTATTGTCAAAATTGTCAACTAGAACCGTTCAGGTTGTAATCTCGTGGTGCGTGTCAGGTGAGCGAGTGCGTGTACGTGCGCTGGGTGCGTCCGCGCGCGCTGGGCCGAGCGGGCGCGGCGGCGCTGGCGAGGCGCCTCGACGCCTGGTGCGGCGCCGTGGCGGGCGCCGAGACGCTGCTGGCGCGCGCCGCGCCCGACCTGCTCACGCTCTGAGGGCTTAGCGGTGCGTGCTATGAAGTCTAGCTAGTGGGTGACCTGTAGCAAACGAGTGGTGAAATGCATTTTTTCTGTGGCTAACACAGGCAGACGAGCAGTTGGGCCACCTGATGGGAAGTGGTCACCGACGCCCATAGACATTGGCAATACCAGTGGTATCGCCAACGCGCTGCCTATCTTGAGACATAGGGTGTTAAGTCTCGTTTTCCCAGTAATTACGCTGGCTACGATGCTTCACACCGGAACATATCAGTGTTTTCACACTACTGCTTCGCGGCAGAAATAGCACCGCGGTGGTACCCACCCAGACGATCTCCTGTAAAATGGGGACCTACAACCGGTAAATGCATCTTGCATTTGTATTGATTAATTGTCTAAGACATTCATCACTGAGTAACAGATGGTTGATACTGACACTTAATGTACTAAACTTTGTTGTCGATGTGGGTTACTCTGGTTTGTATAAGATTTCTCCTGAAAAATTTATAAAAAGATGCAAGAGAAATTGTAAGCTGGTACAAAGTCACCTTTTTCAGGGAACTGGGTGATCTGTTGTAGTACACATATATCACTACAGTGCCTATTCCTACTGCAAAATGGTAATGTAAGAATACCTTTTACATTAGGATAGCTTTGAAAGACCCAGTGTACACTTACCATTCTGTGAACAACCTACTCAACCTGTAGTTTATTTTAAAACTCTTTTTGTGTTTTTATACTTTCTTTTATTTATGTATATTCTTAAATCACCATGTTTCTAGCTTATAATCAATTCTTACAGTGTAAACACTCTACAAGTTTTAAAAATTATACAAGTTTCTATCAAATCCCTTAGATATAAAAATGAATTATAATATGTTAACTGAATATCAAAATTAATACTTATAAAATACTACAAACTTATATAATAATATTTATATTGTTTCAGGCATCACCAGGCTATTGCATCTTATAAACATTACAAATTTGAATGTGGATGCTGTATAAGTTATCAATATATAATTAATAAAGTCCTATAAACCTATACTCTTTTTTGTTTTCTTAATATTATTATCAATATAAAAGCGATATTTAAAGTATTAACTTGTTAATGTCTCATATTTTTTTTGATTGATCTATAGACATACTTAAATAACTAAGATATGTAAGTTTTGTAAACAAAGATTGAGTTGAAGTACAATAGAATACCTATAATAATGTGCAAATAATAATGTTAAGTTATAACAGTTGAACCAATGAGATAACCATGAATATTTTGATTGGTAAGTTATATTATTGTAATAATTTGTCAAAAAAAGTGGTATGATCACTGATAATTAGAAATAAAATGATAACGACCGACTGCAGATTCACATCATTATCTGCCAATGTTATGGATGCTAGAAAAAGCAATTTATAACAGGTTGAAAAAGATATGGCTTTATCTATATATTATAAATATATATAATATATAGAGCTTCTTCCCACCTATATATTGACTCATCACGATATCTGGAACCATAAGGCGTAGCAACTTGAAATTTTGTAAAAATGTTCCGTTTGCCAAGTAGAGGTCAGCTAAGAACGGATTTTACGAAATTCCACCCACAAGGGGGGTTGCGGGGTTGCTAGTTTGAAAAAAAATATTTTCATAAACCTTTTTAGTTGTATATTCTTGAGTTAGTTGAGCCGGGGAATTTCCTTACGATATCACACTGGTTGGGACCGCGGGAACTTGTGTCTTCGGCGAAACGTGGCCTTCACGGACCTCTCACAGGGTGTGTTTGTGAGCATCTGCCCAACGCTACCGCTGCTCTCGCCACTCAAAGTGGATGCAAAACCTTCATCAGTGGGCTTGAACTCTCCGACTAGGAGATTCTTTATTGTCAGTCTGATGTCCACGCGGTTGCCGCAAGCGTTATTATATACCTTACGTGCGCACATATCTTATGCAGGCGTCCGCGGGTGGTGCCTTTCAAGGCCTTTAAATAGCCTTAGTATTTGGATCCCTCTAATCTTAGCTGGCGAATGGGCCTATCTACTTGAATGATCCCAGCAGGGAGTGAGATTCGCACCCCTGCGAAAGTTGGTGCTACGGACGGTAAAGAGGGTGTCGACCGCGTGCGTCGATATTTGATATTTGTTTTGGTAAGTGGTTTCCCAACAACGACTACTGTAGAACGCAATACTTCTATATTATTCTCCATCTTAATACGTTGATTTGACGGGTAGGCCTGTTGCGCCCCGTGGGAACTAAGCGCCTGACAAAGCCAAGACACCCTCGCCGCAGAACAGTATCTTACTCTAGGGACCTGACCCACAGCACCGCGTGGATGGTTAACCGGCCTTTCCGGAAACCATTTTGTCACGACGCCAGATATGGGCCGTAACTATTATATAAATACTCGATGACGCAAGCAGCCACTGTTTTCTTAAAGGGTTAAAGATAAAAATCATTTATGACAGAAGATTGCTTTCATATTCTTCGACATTAAAAATAATATTTCTTTACCTAAAAATAACTGTACTACTGTTGTACTAAAATTCGTTATAATTAAACCTTAAACATATGCATAATGTCACATAAGTGGAGTTACAATGTGGTACACAATTAACAATACTTTTCCCAAAACAGTCATTCTTAATGTAGTCTGACGTGTGCAAAATTTACGTAAATAAAGTTAAATATCAAAACTATCATATGCGTATATCGGTTAGTCATCACATGTCGGCATATGGCGGCGATCGACCAATAAGAATGCTTTTACTATGGGCGCAAAGTAATTACAAGCATAGAATTATCATATTTTTTGAAAAAAGCCTGGATCGACCGTTCTCTAACCAGAGTGTGTTATTTAAAAACTCATTTACATTGTAATAACTTTAACGCACAAACGTTCATTGACACTTTTTAAATTTATTAACGGTTAAAATCTAAACGTTTTCGATATATATATGGGCCAGTCATTGTCCCATAAAAGGTTTAGATATTACAATGCCTTAAAAATCATAACTTTTTCTGCACACACATAAAAATTTCAAAAATATATTGAGAACTATTGGTCATTATTTTAATTTAAGTAAACAACTCTCTCACGACTTCACGAATAGTTCTTTTTGAAGGACGAAGATTGTATTAATATCGGTCTGTTCACCCACTGTAGAATGCCATAAGACATTATACTGTGAAAATAACTGAAATATGCCAAGCGGGCTGTCTCCACGTCAGTTATTTGTCTTATTTTCTTTACAGCATAGGCCATGGAGCTAAATTTATTCGGTCCAATTATATGGGGGCTCCACTGCTACTTGTCCGTCCGTCTATAGTTATGCCGAGAAACACATTACAATTAACAATGTCTAGCGCTTCTCCGTCCAAAGACACTGGAGACATTTTACACTACCAAATTTTACATTAGAGGTCATAAGTTAAATACATTTTGTCTTTTTGTTGTTTAATATAATATTATTCATACAGAACGAAACGTACAGTATTATTTACATCGTCATTAATTAAAGTATTACGTCCGAATTTAAAAATAACAGAGGTTTTGTCTGCAAATAATACTATCTCATTGTTATTATTAACTATATCATTTATATAAACATTAGTTTAATGATATTAGATTTCTTTAATCTTATTTAAATCGTTTTCTTTGTCTTATTTGGTTCTGACATAGAAAAATATATATTAATCCCAAATAATATAACTTTTATATTTATTTAGTTCACTACATAATTTTTTGATTTTAGTAGTATTTGTAATACATATTTTATTTTATAAATAAAATATTTACTCTTTTATTTTGTTTGTTTTCCTGCCTCCAACAGTCTATTCTTTTATTTAGACCGTAAAACATACTTCAAGTCCATTTCATTCGTAAAGTTATTACAATTCGCATTTTTTCCTTTAGTATACAAAAATTTTTAAATTTCTATTATTATGTAATGATTTCATTGGTCCGTTATTGTAATAAAAAAAATATGCCTCTATTTGAAAACCTAAATTTTACCTGCATATTCAAATTAAAGCGGCAAAAAGTGAATGTTGCCATTTTTAGGTTTACATTATACAACGTACTGCGGTAGAGCTCACAATCTATGTTTAAAAATAAATTAATTTAAAACCATATCTGCTTTTCCATAATTAAGTACTATTTTTATCAAAATCTTAACCGTAATTAAACATAATTATTATAGACAACCTATGCTCTACTTTTGAATAATCTGATAGAGTCTGTGCAGTGTAGAGCTGTGTGCACGTTATTGCAAATGGCGTCCGCGTGACGGATGATCGCTCGCCGTCAAAATGCATACGCGATGTTTCGGGGAGTGCGAAAGTTTATAAAGTGACGTTCATAAGACTGCATATAATGTGCAAAACGGTATGTAACCAATTTTATCATTTTTAATGGCGTTATTACGTAACACTTGTTTTTGTTAATTTTCTCGAGGCTATTCACCGTCTCGCTCGTTTGTTATGATTCCCCCGTCATTATTTACAATCGGCGACGTATATGCATCTCTTTCGGTTCCACAGTTGCCTTCCAATAGGTTTTCCATTTTTGAGCGTCCGCGCGACTGAGACCGAGGGAGGAAAGCTGGGGCCCCGACGGGAAAAATATGAACAATTTTGTGCTCTTAAAAATTATCGATTTTCCATCGTTATAAAAACATCAGACGCCGCTAATTGCATACGTGATGTAGTGTCGCGCGAGGGGTCGTTGTTGTGAGTATCCTTACGTCTAATTATAGTAGTTTTTCCATATTAGAGGTTGCCTTCGTGAAAAGTCACATTTTCAGCACATGATAGACGACCATTTCCTCCATATCGTGACGATTTCGCTGCGCCTAGTTGTTGTTTAACGCGCGGCGGTCGCCCGTTGTAATTGTTTAAATATTGATTTTGTTATTTGAGGCCCGCGCGTGTGAGTCAGGCCGTGCATGCATGAATGTTTATAACATTAGTTGGGGCCTGCGATATACTATTTTGGGATCGGCCAAATGTTGGCTTTGTGCTCATGTTCTAACCATCGTACGGTTCCTGAGTGCACAGTATGCGTACGTACTATGCGCCAGCAGATTGCGTTGCGCTCGCTGAAGTTTACTTTTCTCTAATAACTATGGTTACAGTTCGAACGCAAATAAGTCGCGTAGGATATTTGAGGTCGTTTCTCAGTTTTATCGGTCAGACGGCCGAACCTAATGTGTGCCGCTCCGTGGAACGTAAAAGTCGTGATAAGTAATCTTTTATGCATCGGAGGCCTTACGCGAACGTTTTTTCTCAAATGTGTAGTTTTGTGCGGCACGGCTGTGTTATTTAGCGCTTGCAATGATATCAGCGCCGTTCGCGAGTGAAGTGGAAGTGTTGTTTGATAATATTTGATAAAGTCTCGAATACCTGTGGTCGATACTGCCGCTTGTTCCGCTTCCATTGGAACGTGGGGCCTGGGGAATAAATAGCTTATTTTCTCGGAAGCCGTATTCTGGTAGCGGTATATGTCGGTCATCCAAATTGTTCCAACGATTCACTGTGCCGTTTTATGAATTCTCACGGTATTGGAATTTTGTTTGTTGCTGTGTTGCTAGGTACGTATTAATTTAAAAGAAGTAGTTTTAAACAAATATTTTCATGTCTTTTTAAAGCATAAATAAATACTCGGTATTTATTAATTTTGCTTTCTCGATACATTAAGAAATATAATTTAGTTTAACGTTCTGCTGTTATGGTACAAATACCTAGTAAACAAAAAGTAGTGATACTTATTTGTCCATATTCCAATATAATAATTTAATGCCATAATTCTAATAGGAATCTATTATCGTTAGATTATGTACATATTCTACTTAATGGATTGATTATGTTCTATTGGTCGTATGCTTACAAAAAATATATTAATATCTGAAACCGCAATAACCGCTAATTTATAGTTAGATCAAATTTATAAAATTTACTGTCTCGCAAAACATCGTTGCAATCTCTTTAATTTATTTCTCAAAGCCAAATTGAATGTATGTAACAAAAACATGGCTCTACATTCTACTTTTTGACACTGGGATGGTATTTCTTATCTATATATATGCTCTTTTCCTTTATTAAACAAACAATAAATTATGATTTAGATTACACATATAAAGGCTTATTTATACCTTGGCCAAGTTAGACTCTGAATTTCACTTGGAACTCGCACTAAATAATCGGGCTCTCCTATTGGTTCAATATCGCGTGAGGGAATGCATATGGCGGCATCCGGCCAATAAGAACACTTTCGCTTAAGACCACTAGTGTTGTAAATTAGTCATTGTTTAGGTGAACATTATGTCTCATTTGGCTCTTTAAAAGGAAAATGTTTACTAACAAGGCACCTAGAACAAGGAGACGCCGTTAAGATGCCCCGTACTTATTAAAATGTTGTTTTTACAATGCCAGCTATTTGTTTCGCCCAAGATTAATTGCCGCTCCATTTATATATCTCTTATCTATCGAATGTTATTTTTGACCGTGGAGGACCGCTAAAAAGTGTATAAACAATACAGTATACAGCATTTTTCGTAGGTCATGTAACGATATTTTATTATTACACATTTTTAATTTACGAACACGTATTATATTTAACAATGTTTATGTAAATATAATGTTTATTTGTACACATACAAATTCCTAAATTACATATAAGGTAAGTACATAAATAAACTTATTTCTTACAAATTCAGATCTAATTACGCTTAAATCTGGTATCTTTAATTTACCTCAATTTAATTGTGGTTTCAAATATTCCAGCGATGCTTTCAAGTTTGAATTATTATCATGGTAATGATCGTAATTAAATTATCCATTTGCAAAACTTTAAATCCTTCGCATATGTACCGGAAATATTACGCTCTAGGAAAAAAAATCACTATAAATCTCTTATTTTTAGACAAACATATCGCATATAGGAAAGTAAGTAGAGATTACCATTATTATACAGTCGGTCAATAAGAATTACTAAACCACTTTCAATATGGTTTTAAATATTCATACTTTGCTTGAATACTTTACCAAGCACACTTTGCAACACGAAGAGCACACAACGGCCAAAATCCACTCAACAAACGTTGTTCTGACGTAACAAGAGGCGTCAGCAAGGAAGGGAGTGACTATTGTTGAAATAATAACACAAAATGCATAATGATGTATGTGCTGGTCATATTACGCGATGCAACGTATTGTTTTATGTGTCTGTTTACAAAGTTTGAAAAGTATACAATACGGTGAATTCAAGTTGAGCTATCATTTAGTCATTAAGTTACTTTTTGTAACGTGATTGACGTGACGGTACGAGATAAAGTTTCAGAGGAAAAACTGTGTTGATTTTTAATAGCGTTTTTGCATGGAAACTGTAAGAGTAAGAAACAGAATAAGAGATACGTAGTCCACATGTAAAGTAATAAGTTCATTAATGAATTTCTTAATAAGTAGTTTGGGAATCTTTGGTTGTAATTTGACGTTCTTTTTTGTGCTTTTAGGCATCAACTCCTCTGCCTCGTCGTAATTTTAATTCCTCTTTCTTATTTAATTAGGTACTCTGGTTTTATGCGTTTTTTTAATAGTATATGTACGTATTTTCGTGTATTGTCTCGCAAATAACTGTAATCATTGTTAAATTTGAATCACCCCACCATACTTAGGACGCAGTTAACGTGAGCGAGTGCATTGACAAGTTTTTTTAAGATTACAGGCCGCTGGACAACACAGCACCTCAAATAAAGGTCCGTTAATATGGTTACCGTTCTTGAATAATTCTAACTGAGCCTAAAAAAAGGAAAATTAAGATTTATGGAATTTGCCTATTTGGCCCATGGTGTTACCCAAATGTCGTTGGCAATATCCAATTTATGTTTAAGTTCAAAATTCCAACACATGAATAAAACAAACAACATATCAATTTTTTTAAGTAACTGGAAAAAATGTTTCTATGTTACTAACTTTATGATATTAGTGACCGCTAAAAAAGTAAATAATGGTATATTCCTATGTGTCTACGTTTACGTTTTTTGTATTAAGGACCATTGGCATCTTATCGACCTTTCCAGGCCTTTGATCGTATGGACACTAAGATGTTAATTAGTAAATTGCAATGCTATTGCGTGCGCGGCTCTGCACCAAATTTATTAGCCTTTCATACGTGTAAAAGTGAACAATACTCATGATTAATGCTGCTAACTCGTCTAGATCTACGATACGGAAGGGAGTGCCGCAAGGGTCGGTACTAGGACTTTTCATTACCTTTTATTAGTCAAAAGAAACAACGTGTTTATAGGTGTTATATTAATTAGCTTAGTTTTAAATTCCAATAAAACCAATTTAATTTGTTTAACACTTGAAAATGCCATTGTACTTATATCGTTTTATAACGTCTGAATTAGGGTAGTTTTAGGGTTTTTTTATTGATTCCAAGCGCATGTTTACGGACTAACAAAAGGTTAAGTTCTGCAATATTTTACTTTCAGAAGAATATACAGCTCTTTGACGAGACAAGTGATAAAATAGTCTATTTTCCGTGCGTCTGTACCGAGATGACTGTTAGTATTCTAAAATATCATGCATTTACGGCTTGGCTGATAAATTTGTGGTCCTCTGTCCGTTTCTATACCAATTTTTATTAAACTGCCGTGTACCAATGTAAAGCGAACCAATTACAAAAGCATGTTCTTGATTCTTTGTAAATATTTTGACAGTTAAAAGCATGCGTACTGGATTAGGTTATTTTACTTTTGGATCGTGTTTCAAACAAGGGTCACGTCTGTATAGCTTGGCTGTTTTAATTTAAGGACTACATCTAAAATTAAGACCTCATAAGAATGTAATATATAGTAATTTTGATATTTTATATACATAAATTAAATGACGAACACTTGTCATATTTGTTTCGAATCATCATCAGCCTGTGATAGTCCACTGCTGGACATAGGCCTCCCCTAATACACCCCTATCCATTAGGGGGGTTATGGACCGTATCCCAACACGCTGCTCCAATGCGGGTTGGTGAGTGGACATCTTACTTTTTAGACAATTGGGTGATCGGCCCAAATTGCCCTAACCAACTAGGAAACAACAATCAAAATTTGTTGAGTCCCCGCGGGATTCGAACCCACGACCTCCGGTTTCTAAAGCATGTTCTTTGTTTCAAATAATAAAGGAAGTCCTTAATAGTAAAGGACCAAGGTTTTGATGGGATTTGAACGTCTCCTGGTAACTGTATAACCCATATTAGAGCAACTGTATTCAATCACGATGTTGTTAGTTTAAAAAAGTTTTTTTTTTGTATAGGTCTAATTTATCAAGTCAGTGGTCGATGTGACGTCTATATCAACTTTAAAAAGCCTAAAGCCTTTACACAACATGACTTTGACTTTGAAGTCGTTAAAGTTCTTAGGTTTGCTTAACCTTTTAGGACCTAAATATTTAAAGATTTACTCATTTCGATAATGTACATACGATTTTTAAATATTTTCAAAATTTTACTACAATTACGTTAGTAAATTATTAGATTAAGTGCTATATACGTTCAAATGCAAAAAGATTTGTTTGCCAATTCATTTTTCCAACGATATTATAATTGTTCTCGGACTCTTAGTAACTATTTATATTAAATAAACGGTAGAACGATAAACGGTTATACCTAAATGCATTAAGCACTATTTCTTAGTATATTATATTTAAGGTACTATTTTTAAGCAGTTTACCGCAAGTTCCATACTTTGATAGACGTACAAACGTTAAAAACCTTTAAAGCGAGTATTGATAAGCGCTATGATGGCATTTGATAGAGTTATCAGTCTGACAGAACACTAGATTGTTTCCTGCATTGCACATCACGTAAATATGATATCTCGCGCTCATCATATCATCTGATGATCAAAATCCACAATAAGACCACTCGGTCGGTATGTGATCCCTAAAGTTGCGTATATACCCGACGAGTAGAAAAACAGTGCCTCCGTAGCCCAGGGGCATGGGCGTGTGCTTTAGAAACCGGAGGTGGTGGGTTTGAATCCTGCGGGGACTCAACAGATTTTCATTGTTGTTTCCTAGTTGGTTAGGTTAATTTGGTCCGATCACCCAATTGTCTGAAGAGTAAGATGATCCATGCGTCGGATGGGCATGTAAAAAGTCGGTCCACCCACTAACCAGCATTGGACCAGCGTTGTGGGATACGGTCCAAAACCCCCTAATGGATAGGGGTGTCCAGCAGTGGACTATCAGAGGCCGACGATGTGATGATGTGTCAAAAACACTAGCGATCGGTTCACGGCCCTGACCGTGATATTTTTAGATTCGTATGATAGTTTCTTGGATAAAACGTAGCCTATGTTATTCAAGGATAACATGGCTTTCTATTAGTGAAGGAATATTTGAAATCGTTTCAGTAGTTTCGAAGCCTGGTAATATATAAAACATATTTTTTTCTATAAAAGAGTAGCCTGAGGTATTCCCAGTTACGTCAGCTATCTTCTAGTGAATATCCCGTCAAAATCAGACCAGCCATTCCACAGATTAGTCAGAGCAAACAAACAGGCCGAAAAAAATTTAAAAAAATGTTGTTTTGTTACATGGATCGATTTAAATCGCAAAGGAATCATTTAAAACCGTTTATTTTGATGGTACAAATAGACACTCCAATTTTATTTATTTGTATATTAGATAACATTGGAATGTTTATAAGAGCTTTAATAGGCTTCAGATTGTATGTGAATAAAGTCTAGTGTACCTTACCATAAAAACCTAGTATTTGTTGGAACGTGAAGTCCACTGCTTTACATAGGTCTAATACAGGTTGGCGGGTTGACCAACTTTTTATATGCCCATTTGACGCATGGATCATCTTACTTTTCAGATAATTGGGTGATCAGCCCAATTTGCCCTAACCGATTAGGAAACAACAACGAAAATTTGTTGAATCCCCGCAGGATTCAAACCTGCGACCTCCGGTTTCTAAAGCACACGCCCATACCACTAGGCTACGAAGGCAGCTAGTAGTAGTACGGAGGACTGAGTTGTTGAAGAGATATTTTCAGATACGACCATTAACACCTAAAATAATGATAGTTAACAAGAGTCAAGATTTTTTTGTCATTTTATTACGCTTGTTTGTATAGTTTAGACGAACTAGACCGGAATAGAGTTAAACAGAGTAAACCATAGCAAAAGAGTGGTATAATACATCTAGCATTATTTTTGATGAACTAGCTTATCCCGCAACTTCTTCGGTGTGGTAATATAAAAAAAAATTAACTTATCTAAGTTACCAGGTTACGTTTGCCGTCGTTTAAAAGTTTTCTCATATCGGACCAGCCATTCCAGAGATTAGCTATATAACAAATAGTCCGACAGAGAAATTTCACAATGTACTCATTTTAAAATGATTGTTTTAATGGAACTAACGGACACTCCAATTCTATTTCTTTGTATAAATTGTCACCGAGACGTCAATCATTGAGTCGACTTATTATAACGCGATGTTAAAATATGTTTTACTTTTAGTCTAATTCGGCTTCTCTGAAATCTAAACTACTTTTAGATTTCATTTAAGCTATTAATTATTATACTAAGCCACACTATATAGTGGTGTTTCTTGTGAGCCGAAAACTTAGTTGGCTCATCATCTCCATGCGTTTTATAATAGTAAGTTGAACAATGTCTATTAAGTTTATAGATTGTATTAAGAATAGGCGTCGGTAAAAGACGTAATTAACTCGTTTTTCTCTTCGCAATTAGCAGTTGTCCACGACTGCGTCCGCGTGGTAATGTCAAATATTAGTTCTGTTTGTTGGTTTTTTCGTAAGAAAAAGGTAGCCTAACTTACACCCAGTTACATCAGCAATCTTCTAGTGTAAGTCTTGTTAAAATCGGACCAGCCATTCCAGAAACTAACAGGCGGACAAAAATTTTAAAAAATATATTGATTTGTTATATATCACAACTTAGTTATTTAGAAATTGTTGTTTTGATGTTACAAACACTGCAATTTTATTTATTTGTGTATGTAATCCTTGAAGACGAACGTATTTATGTATATATGGGATTGAATATAAATTTACTATAATCAAAATATTTTTAATCAACAGCCTGTGATAGTCCACTGCTGGACATAGGCCTCCCTTAATACACCCCTATCCATAAGGGGGTTTGGACCGTATCCTACCACGCTGGTCCTGGTTATGCGGGTTGGTGGGTTGACCGACTTTTTACATGCCCATCCGACGCATGGATCATCTTACTTTTCAGATAATTGGGTGATCGGCCCAAATTGCCCTAACCAACTAGGAAACAACAATGAAAATTTGTTGAGTCCCCGCAGGATTCGAACCCACGACCTCCGGTTTCTAAAACACACGCCAATACCTCTAGGCTACGGAAGCAGTTGAAACATATAAACAAATTAATTGAAACGATAACTATATGGTCAAAAATGTCTGCATCTCTTAATATATACTAAAAATTTTTATTGGGATCAATCCATTTTATTGTTTTAGAATCAAATGCAGTTCGATGGTAGGGTCACGGAACTCGATACAAATTTAAAAAAAACGTTTTTAAGAATGTTTAGTTTTTGTATGTCTCATTTATATGACATTATTATTTATGTATAAACATTGCTATTTCAGAACCGATAGGCTCCTAAGATTTAAGGATGAAATTTTATATTGCTTCCCGTTATTATGTCAGAAAACAGCCTTGTTTAAGTATCGAAATTAAAAGCTAGCCTCAGTCATGTACATTCCTCAAATATTGTGTTCAGGTAAGCTCAGTTCGTACCTTGTGAGTATGTTATGGCGTTGAGGTGTCTTAATATATTTTCTGTCAGTCAATAATCCACAACAGGAAGGAAATAATATCATTGCATCGGCATGGCACACAGTGGTGAACTAAGCTCAGGCCCGCTCCAAATATATCCCGCGCCGAGTGGGCCACGGGCGGGACCCCCGCGCCAGCTATTTTGGGAGCCCCCAGGTTCGATGCCCGGGACCCCACGGCGGGGTTTTTTTACTTATCTCGTCCCGAACGGGCCCCCCTCCTTGTCGCGTCGTTTTGTGCCCGACGCCCGACCGCCGGGCGGAGTGGGGCAATATGGGACACTGCACCGCTCTTTACGATACAATGCGAATGATTGGCGCAGGAATGGGCCTTTGTTTTATGTTAATGTGTGGTGTTTTTATTTTTTTATTCTTGGGATATTAAAATAGTAGGATAATATGGATAATGTGTTACTAAAGGTTCGAAGTAGTTATACAAACATACACACAAAAATATAAATCTTTCCTCTTAATACTAGTATGGATATATTTCGCGTCTAAAACGTCTATTAATAAAACGTATTTCGTGAATCTATCTCAAACTTCAAAGGTCAAAGTCAAATATAGAAGCATTACACTCTCTTATTGATTTTCGAACAACTAGCACTGGTTCGGAAATGGAAGCCTCTGACCTAAGAAGAACCGGTGTAAGAAACTCGGCTATTTTTCTATTTATTTACTCCACAACGTCGAATAAAACATTTCGACCTTATACATCTTTACAGGACATAATCCGTTTTATTACTTTACCAACTTATTATATTTTCGTCATAATTCAACTTTTAACCATACGCAACGTTCCCCACAGATAGCGTGCGAAAGAGCGCCTGCCCAAACCTTAGGGTCGCCCCACACTAGGGTCAACCGGCCCCTCTTATCGATTTTTGTGCCCGAACTCCTTTTTTTTACGTCACTGCAGACGCGTATTCCCCTTCCCAGTGCGCGCGTAGCAAGTTTTTAGCGTTTCCCGCGAAGCCTGCACGCTCGGCGGCCATCTTTTGACATGGCGACCGACCATAGATAACGATGACACGGTTTTTGAAAAAAATATGTTTTTTTTTTAAGGTATCGTTTTAGTGTAATATTGAAAATATATGTTTAAATATTTTACTTCTCGTAATATCAATTACTTAAATTGTTGAATATTTAGAAATGAAACTGGATAACTTTACTTAACATTTATTTTCGAATTAAAAATTCATCTTTTTGCTTGCCTTTGTATTTTTTTGCATTGCCTTTACAGCTTAAATCTAACATGAATTGAAAGCTTTCTAGTACATATTTCTTCGGAGGAAAATTCCCAAAAGCTCTTTCGCCATTCTTTATTGTGTATAAAGGTTACTAAGGTTTTATTTGTTTTAGTATAACATAATTAACCACCATTTCTCTCTCTTTCCAGGTGTTCAAACTAAAGTACTTGGGCGTACCAGTATTCAAAATAAATATATATGCAGTCTAGTCTTAAAAGTTTCTTATAACATCAAACCAAACGAGTATTCCTTGTACTTAAATAATATTTCTACTTAATAATAGAGCTGTGATAAAGGACAACTTCGTGGAGTAGCTGCGATTTGTGCGTTTCAAATGAAACTGTGTGTGCAATCAAAACATCAGTGCAATTTTTTTAAAACACGGACTGATTACGCGTCGGCCAAAGATAATTAAGTATTTAGATAGATATGTTTTTGTAGTCTGTTTTTTTTAATATTTAATCTGTGCCTGAACTGTGACACTGTCAAGATGGCGCTGCCTCCGCAACAGTTCTGCGTCAGGTGGAACTCTTACCACACGAATTTACAGGTGAGACGGTTTAATTATTATCCAAGTTAGCTGGACATAGTAGTAAGGAGGTCGTGGGTTCCAATCCTGCGAGGGACCAACTGTCTTTTTGGTTGGTTAGGTTTAAACTATCCGAATGGTCTAGAAAGTTGATCCACGCTGCACATGTAACATGTCGCTCCTGGTTGTCATGTTCATCGTGAGCAGTCGTTATAGGACATCGTCATGATTTAACGCAGTTTATCCTTTGGATTGTGGAACTTAAATGCCAGTCGCCCGGCCTCAAAACTGTTATTCAGGTAAATCTGTATGGAGGCGGCTGGCAGGAAGAATGTAATTTCTACTTTCCTAATATCGATAACTGAAAAAAATTCTAACGTTAGAATTTAAATTGTAATACTTACAAAATAACATTCTTTATTTTTTGTTTTTAATCTACAGTACGTGTTTGGTTAACAAAATCTAGGGGCTTTTATATGTGCCACAGAATATGCAACAGTTTCAGTCTGTAAAATGAAAGATAGAAAGTAAGAAAGAAAAATGTTTTATTAAGTACATAACCACAAATATATAAAATACATATCAAGATTACAAAACGTTTGATGCACTAAAAAGGTTTTCACTCAGCGTAATTTCACTGAATTAAAAACTCTATGAATGCTGATTTTCAGTGGAACCAATTGCAAAATTAGCATGACACCTCACATCGCATCTTCATGTGGGGAGTGGATATATGTCCGTTACATTTGCATGAAGTTACCGCTCTTATATTTATTGAATAACTAGCCGTTACCCACGACTTCGCTTGTGGGGATTTCTTTTTTCTCAGTAAAGTAGCCTTAGCCAGTTACATCAGCTATCTTCCAGTAAAAGTCCCGTTAACACCGGCCCAGCAATTACAAAGATAAGCCAGAACAATCAGACAGACTGACAAATAGGCAAACATACATTTGTGAAACACACATAAATGTTGTTTTTTTATATGGACCGGTTGTATTATCATTAGCCTGTGTTAATCCACTGCTGGCCATAGGCCTCCCCTTCTCTGTTAGGTGGTTTTTGGACCGCATCCCACCACGCTGGTCCAATCCGGATTGGTAGGTGGACCGATATTTTACAAGCCCATCCGACGCATGGATCATCTTACTTTTCAGCCAATTGGGTGATTGGTTCAAATTGCTCTAACCAACTAGGAAACAACAATGAAAATTTTTGAGTTCCCGCAGGATTCGAACCCACAACCTTCAGTTACAAAAGCACACGCCCTTACCACTAGGCTACTATCATTTATAAAAGGTTATTTTAACGTTATAAACAAACATTATTAGAAAAAAACTGACGTAATTGATTTACGCATTGTATAATGACGCTTTAGCTTATGTTCGATCTGGTCTCCAGGCTGTGTTCCCTCGTCTGCTGCTGACGGAGCAGTTCGCTGACGTGACCCTGGCCTGCGAATCCCGTCAGCTGCGATGCCACAAGCTGGTCCTGTCCGCCTGCTCGGCGTATCTGGAGAGGCTGTTGCTCCAGAACCCGTGCAAACATCCTATAGTACTTATGCGCGATATGAGGTGAGTCACATTTTCGTATGTCGGGCTGAATAAAGTTATTAGGTCAATTTCGTATTAAGTTTTTTAAATAATTAGAGGGACCCGCTTGGCGCAGTGGTTAGTGACCCTGACTGTTGTGCCAACGGGTGTGGGTTCGATTCCCACCCGGTAAAAACATTGTGTGATGAACATAGTGTTATTCTCATGTCTGGGTGTTTGTATTTATATAATACGTATTTATTTACAAAAGAATAGCAAGTTTATGTATTTATCAGTCATCCGTTTCAATAGTACAAGCTTTGCTTAGTTTGTGATTACTAGATGGTGTTGTGTTATTCGTCCAGAAATATTTAGAAATTTTAAAAATTTATTCATTTGTTTTGTTAAGAACTTTGAAAGAATACATATAACATTTACATTTCAATAACGGGTTCTCAATTATTATAAGCCGATTATAAAACTTGTAATTAGAATGCCTCCGTAGACTAGTGGTATGGGCGTGTGCTTTAGAAACCGGAGGTCGTGGGCTCGAATCCTGCGGGTACTTGACAAATTTTCATTGTTGTTTCCTAGTTGGTTAGGGCAATTAGGGCCGATCACCCAATTGTCTGAAAAGTAGATGATCATGCGTCGGATGGGCATGCAAAAGTCAGTCCACCCACCAACACGCATTGGACCAGCGTGGTGGGATACGGTCCAAAACCCCCTAATGGATAGGGGTGTACTAGGGAGGCCTATGTCCAGCAGTGGATTATCACAGGCTGATGATGATGATGATTAATTAGAATATAGCTACAGTTACAAATTATATTTTAAAATAAAGCTTTTACCCTGTACTAATCGTTTCCATTGGATTGCAGGTTTAGTGAGATGCAAGCCCTTGTAGACTTTATGTACAAGGGGGAAGTTAACGTGACACAAGAGGAGTTGCCGAGCCTCTTGAAGTCGGCGGAGGCGTTGCAGATCAGAGGTGGGATATTAATACAACTTTAAATACTATGTTATGTCTATTCATTTAAGCGACACGGTCATTAAAGGAGAATTTGATACGACAAATCGTAATACTGTGTTATTTCGGATGATGTCTCGCGGTCCTCGGCAAGAAAGCAGTGATCTCAATTAATTATCATTTTATATACTCTTCACGCAGAAAAAAAAGCGTATTGGTTTGAACGGCAGTAAGATTAAACTAAATATGGTAACAATCAATGTGCTATTCGCTAGAATATAGGTACAGAGCACTACAAACCGGAACACAGCAGTATTTGAACGTTATTACTCTGTTATTAGTCGGCACCTGGTTATCTTGAAACTTATTGATGTTTTTTTTTAATTTTCTTTATTATATATCTAAAGGTCTCTGCTCGAGCGACAACGCCGGCCTCACATCGGAACTTGGCTCCAACGACACTAAAGACTTCACGGTCGCCAGCGAGGCCTTGGTGGCCAATGCCAGTAAAGAAACCGCCGCCACAAATGGTATGTGATTAGATCTCTTAAAATTAAATGTTAAAACGATTCTTAAAATATTTTTAGAAATTAAACAAAGTATCATCATTAACAAATAACCTTGTTTAGTACACCGATTTGTACTAAACGAAAATAAACTTTTTATGCCCTTGACGAAATTATTCGTTTGGCATTTTTGATGGGGCAGATTCAATCGTTACACATTTATCGAGGCTGCATAGATACATATTATATGGATAAATGTACCCGGAAAATATAGATTCACAGTACCCACATCACAATCTTTGTTGTTAAATCGAACGTGAATCTAGATATATAAAAATCAATTGCTGTTCGTTAGTCTCGCTAAAAATCGAGAAATTTTGGTCTTGAATTATTTATGAGAGTCCAGGAAGGTTTCAAAAGTAAATTGATATAAAAATTCTTGGAGTTAAATAAAGACAACCATTTTGTTTTACGTTTGATGTTCACATCGCTCAATCAAATTGAAAAATAGTTTTTAAATGAATAGCCTAGTAA
The DNA here is from genome assembly GCA_029286875.1 of Lamproptera curius. Taxonomy (NCBI): domain Eukaryota; kingdom Metazoa; phylum Arthropoda; class Insecta; order Lepidoptera; family Papilionidae; genus Lamproptera; species Lamproptera curius. Next base: position 3,607,453 of record JAGSMT010000027.1, on the reverse strand, counting down.
GATTTTTACATCGTTCTTACTACATCATCATCATCATCAGCCTGTGTTAGTCCAGTGCTGGGCATTGGTTTCCTAATGCACACCTTCTCCATTAGGGGATTTTTGGACTGTATCCCACGATTGATTAGTGGGTGGACCAACTTTTTACAAGGCCATACGACGCATGGATCATCTTACTTTTTAGAAAATTGGGTGATCGGTCCAAATTGTCCTAACCAACCAGAAAACAACGATAACACAAAGTTGATTCCCCGCGGGATTCAAATCCACGAACTCCGTTTTATAAAGCAAGGGCCAATACCGCTAGGCCATGGAGGCACTTTTGGCCTTTTATACTATTATATTGTATAATAAATATTTGTTAAAATTTCTGAACACACTGAAACTTTATTCTAACTACTTAAGCATTTTTTTAATGGATTTCGGATACAAAAGTTTTGGCCTTTTGTTAATAGATTGAGGCAAATTATTGAGTATTATTATTGAAGTTTATTTATATTCCGGTACAGGTCCGAGCACGCAGCCGAAGACGGTGACCAGCAACGGCGTGGCCGGCGCCACCAGCAACGGGCCCAAGAAGCGCAAGTCGGAGGAGCGCGACAGGGGCCACGACGTCAAGGAGGAGACCGTCGAGGAGGACGGCCTCTTCTACGGCGAGCTGGAGAACGAGAACCTGGACTTCAACGAGGTATTGGATCGGTTCCATTGCGAGGTAGACTATTGGCGTGGCTAAATAGTAACAATATTTCATCATCATCATCAGCCTGTGTCAGTCCACTGCTGGACATAGGCCTCCCCTAATGCACGCCACCGCGTCCGATCTTCGGCTATTCTCATCCAGTCCACACCGGCCATAATATTTGCGGACGAACAACACTACATCATCATCGTCTAGTCCCGAACTAATCAAAGCTTGTACTATGGACATTACATAACTGATAAATACATAAATTTACTTTTCTTGAGTAAATTAACACATATTATATAGTAAAACATTCAGACACGAGAAAAACACTGTGTTCATCAACACAATATTTTTTCTGTAGTCGGAATCGAACCCACACCTTTGAGCGCAACAGTCAGGGTCAATAACCACTGCCCCAAGCGGGTCGTCAAATGCCAATACGTCAGTAAATGCCTAAGCATTCGTGCGCTCCTCTGTAAAGGCACCTAATACTAATTCGCACCAACTAATGATAAAACTTCCTGGCGTCTAAATGTAGGTCCCCGGACCGATTTTATATCTAGACCCCACAAGCGCCGGATGCCTACTAAGATCCGTCTCAGTTCTACGGTCCGCTCCACCTCTAGGCGCGTCGAAACTACTGTTATACATGATAAACAACCTTTACTGAATTAATTTGTAACATCCAGGCGCTATTAGAACTAGGCAATCTATACCCTTACCAAGATGTTAGGTTATATGTTAGGCACCGCCATTAATGTCACTGTACACGTATAATAAAGGAAGATCAAGTACTCCTTAACGTAGCAGTGACTCCTCCCACCAACCCGCACTGTACCAGCGTGGTGGGATTCGGTCCAAAACCCTTCTAATGGATAGGGGTGTATTAGGGGAGGCCTGTGTCCAGGAGTTGAACTACCGCAGGCTGATGATGGTGATGAACTCCTCCTACGGCGCTGTCATGTTGTATAGGACAAAAGGAGCGGATTCCCGATATTTTTTTTGCCGTGACTCCCAATTTCTCCAGAGAAGGCACTCCACCAATCGCCTTCCACTCCTCCCTCGTACCCTTCAGGACCTTGCCAAAGCGAGAACCCTAACCTGTTGGAAGCTTCCCCACGACCTTACATCTCGGGCTGGTCAGATTAGAGACATGGTATGACGTTCATATCCATGTTAATCCACTGCTGGACACAGGCCTCCCTAATACCATTTATCTCTTGTTAAAGAAGACTGAGAGAGTCGAATGCAGCTATGGGTTTAGCAAACCGCAATATAATTTATATAAAATTTTATCTCATGTACTTAATATGGTTTTAAATAATTGCTTTTATTTAGCACATGAATGCTTTGTTTTTCTCGTTAAGAAGGTACATGTTTATGTTGGTAAATGTCAATAATTTTAATTTCTATGAAATGCTTCGTGAATGACCACTGCAAAATTGTGCATTTAATCACTAGTTACGGACGACTCAAGTTTTGCATTTTATCTTTTAGGACGAAGACTCGGGGAAACCAGGCAGCAGTCTCGGCCAAACATCAGGTGGGCTAAAAATTACGAACGTACAGAAATAGACATACTTTCTTCAATCAAATATATATACATATATAATTTATACGTTCAATGTTTTTTCGCAATGTGACCTCGATTTTGTCACTTGCGTTACATCTTGTTCAGTGTTATGTTGTATTTATTTTGAGTTGCCATGTGGAAGTTGTTCTTTCCCTTTCGTATAAAAAATCGCGTGGTGTTGCTATCGTGGAAATCGGTTGAATAGTGTTAAAACGAAGATCATATTGTGAATGGACATAGATATATGAACAATGAATGTCTGTAAGGTAGGCCGATTTACGATAATTACCTCATTGGTAGATTTTTTTATGGTTTTCTTTTATACTTTTGATATCATAAATTCGTTTCAATTAATAGTAATTGAACCATGAATGTTTCAGTCGTCGCGCAATGGTTTTATGATTAAATTATGGCGAGTAATGAATTGTGAACTTTCTATCTTACAGACATGTCATTTGTCAAGCGTTTTCCGTATGCGTGTCGAAAAGGACATTCATGGTTCAACCGTCCTCCCACCATTCAGGTTTTTATATAGATTTGACGGTTTCAGGTCGCAATGCTTACTTGCGAGTGAAGCCGGAGAGCGAGCTTCTGTTCGAGGCGAAGATCCAGAGCCTGGCGAAAGCCAACTCTGAATACATCAGCCGCCTGTCCAAGATGAACGCGGCCGAAATACAGAGCGAATTCTCCAAATACGGCCTGAACAGTATGAACAGCGACGACACATACCAGAGGAACTCCGAGAACGACTATTACAAGTCGTGGCTGGAGCAGAACGGCGAACTGGAGGTCTCTTTGTTGAAAGCCAGTCAGATGAAGAAGAGCAAAGAGGTCAAACATCAAAAATCTGAAGTGGAACTCATACCCAAACCGAAGACCGATGTCAAAGACCACCCGAAAGTTGATAAGCCGCCTATAAGACGACGCGGTCGTCCGCCGATCTTCAAAGACAAAAACACGGATATTGGAGACACGGTCCTCAAGTCTGATCTGGACCAGTTTTTGGAGGGGAAGGAGATCAGCTCGTCCGGTCTTTCGCGTAAGGATCTTGAACGGGTGATGATGGGGAAGTTCAACCCTAACAGGAGATACTCCAACGAGGCGATGTGGGCAGCTCTGATGGACGTTAAGAAGGGCGGAAGTATTTACAGGTGAGCAATAACGCGCCTTTGTAATGCTATAAAATATTACTTAAAACACATTTAGGCAAGTTTCTTCTCGATCATATTATTCACAAAATAATAATTTTTGGCTACATGAGGTTTCTAACCTATGTGCCCTCCAATAGAAATGAATTTAACGAAAAATAAGTTTTAATCTCGAACACTATAACGGCAACGATAGGCGCATGCTTGTTTGACGTTTACCACAACGTCAAAATAATAAAAATACTTGAATACAATGCTTGATCGTATCGCAATAAGCATTGCAACAAGCTGTAACAACTTTAAAAACGTAAAAATCATGCTATTTCTTAAAAAAAATTATTGCTTAATATATTATTTTAGTTTTTTTTTATAACGCTGCCTAAGTGTTGTAAAAAGACCTACCAAATGTATTGATAACTAACCGACAATTCTTCTTTCTCCCCAGGGCTGCCCAAACGCACAAAGTGCCGCGCAAATCGCTCAGGAACTGGATGAAGCGTTGCCACATAAAATCTTCCTTCCCGATGCCCCAACAGCTGAAGCAATTCGTGGAGAACAGCAAGAAACAGCGCGAATACAAGAACTACAGCGGCGAGAGGAGTGGCAACGACGAAATGGGGCCCTACGAGCCGGAACTCGACTTTGGGAAGCACTTTCTGACGTTCGCCGAAGCGCATAACTCCAGCGAGGACGAAGGGAGGGCCGATGGCGCGGTTAACGAATCGGCAGCACTCAACATGTCGTTGCACGAGTAGCCCGGGTTCGAATCGAGATAAAAAGATTTATGAACGGCAGTTATTTATTATATTTCTATTGCCTATTTAAAAGAGAGAAGTAAAGAAAAAAAAGAAATTTACGTTTACAACCGAAATTTTATGAATACTTAATTTTACTCTCAATTCATACTTTACTTGTATCGAAAGTGTTTATAACACCGTTAGTGTTATAAAAAGCATGAATTTCTTTGAATTTTTCGCAGCATTGCAGAGTAAACCTTGTCAATAATAAGCTCAAGGAGATAGCTAAAATGTTAACTACTTGTAATTTAAACCTCCGCGAGTTGAAACGAGACCATTAAATTAATCACTAACCGTTCTAATGACGCGTTAACTCTAATAACGTTATTAAAACTAGTTAAAATTATTCTATCGTGAAGAAGTGTTTAGTGTTGGTTGATGACGAGAGAGAATATTATTCGAAGAGATATCTTATATTTATTTATATTTACTATTTACTTTTCCTATTCATTATTCCTGCAATATTACATCCAAAGATACCTTTGTTTTTCAACATTCGCCTCGAATGATACGCGTATAAAGGGATGAAGCAATTGAATACTTGGTAGATTTTTTTTGTTTTGGTAGATTATTTATTACCAATTTGGTAGCTTTTAAGTTGAATTTCATTCGAGGTTCCGTGTTGTTTTATTTATTCCTACACATGTTGTATTTGTTACGTTAATTGATATTAGGATATTAGTTGAATTGTAATAGGGAATATGTGAAGAGATGAAACATTGGCCTTTCTAAATCGTATGTCTGAGAGGACGACGTCCAAAGATAAAGAAAAGACTTGAAAAAATGAAATTTTAGCGGTACACAGTGGTGGCAGTCAATGCTATAGTAAATTTAAAATGAGTGATTGCGTACGCCCTAAGTTTGGGATCATTTTTTATAATAGACATATATTTATTATCTATACAATTGCTTTATCTATGGAATATATTATCTATGGGCGTATACAATGGCCACTTTGGCCGAGTCTTTTGACATTTCACCGAAACGGCATTGACTGGCAACACTAACTATAAGTCGTAAAATGTTAAAAGAATAGTGATAATTTATTTATGTTTTTTTTAAATTAAGGTTTAAAGTACTTAAATTTAGTATTGATTTGTCCCCTAGATCCATCGAAGGTTATTTAGTAATGCTATTATAGATAGGTTTGCTTTAAAATATACTTGACCTCGCTTGGTGTACCATCGGCTGTTTTCTACGAAATTTGGTTTTTTGGTTTTGGCGAAAGCGTTTGAACAGTGGTTCCACCATATCAACGACTCAAATCGCGCATATATTATTAATATTTCTTCTGGTAATTCTAATAGTAGAGTATTGTTGCAATAAAGTACTGTATTCAAAATAGAAACAAATTTAAACATCTTTATTCAACATAGAAGTGATACACTTACTTATAGACTGTCTAAAACGCTACTACAACGAATTGTAGCTGATGCAAAGAAAAACAGATTTATATCGACTATGACGTTTTCAATATAAGAACATTACTCGATTTAAATCAATTTTAAATATAAGAAACTATGAGACATTGCTGTGGGTTAGGTTGACATAAAATTTTGATACTATTTGTGATGACGACAGAATCGCTAGATTTTTCCTATGATCGCCAAGCTTTTAAAGCTGCTTGTTATGTGAAAATTATATTAAAATTAGAGCTTTGTAAAACCTCGTTGATTAATATTTGGGTCCTAGCAAATATATTTTGTGACAATTTGTCACAAATTGGCATTATTATCTATATATAGATTCGCCGCGCCAACTTTGGAAGGTAACTTTTGATAGATTACTATTTAATATCGAACTTCAAATCTGTAGTTAGCCAATTTATAGATAGATTTATGTAAACGATGTCTAATGTCAAACTCAATTGGCGCCAAAAAGCGTTCACTCCTATTGGTTAAACATCGCGTGATGTTTAAACATGGCCGCGGTCCATCAATGACAACGCGTCCGCTTTTGCCGATATTAGTTTCAGACATTAGACTTTGTTCTCGTCAATTCTTTCCGTAATTTGGCTAAACTGCCTAAAATTTTACTAGAATCTTCATATTGTATCGTAGTTTATTATTTACGACTGAAATATAGTAAGTTTTATTAGTAGTATCCAAGTTGTTTATCAAATTACTTTTCATTAGGTCTGCAGCCAGCCGATCGGTACACCACGGGGGCTTTTAACTATGTGTGTTGTTCCTAAGAATATATAATTTTAAAGTATGAGGCTGCCCCCGAGGCCCATAGACACATTCTCTTAATCTACGCGGTAGTGGTGTCGGTATGATGTATTGTAACTGTCCGAAAGTATGGACTGATATTTGTAGTAAAATTAACTTTGTTAGCAATCGAGATTGGTGAGATGTCCAGTTTGTAGGGCGCTTATATTGCCACTTAATAAATGAGATTTTCTCGAACTAAATCTAATGTCAGATGCGCTCACAGCCTACTTTCTCATTGGTTTAACAACGCGTGGTATTGCAACATGGCGCCCATGCACCAACAAGGATGTGCGCTGAGTAAATTTAGAGATTAATTTACGTCGACAGACAAAGTCTGTTAGCGTCAAAAAGTCAGCACTATCATTGGTTAAACATCGCGTGGTGAAAAACATGGCCGCGGTCCACCAATGAGGACTCGTTCCCTTCTGGCGCCATTATCATCATCATCATCAGCCTGTAATAGTCCACCGCTGGACATAGGCCTCCCCTAGTATACCCCTATCCATTAGGGGTTTTGGAACGTATCCCACCACGCTGGTCTGGCGCCATTAGCGTTTCACATTAGACATATACATTTCTAATATTGCAAAGGTATGGAGACATACACTTTTAATGGTGAGAACTATTAGAAGGTATGAAAGATAGGATAGACTGAAAGATTGTTATCAAATTATGTATCTATATATAATCTGTTTCGTATTCTATGCCAGGAAACACTTTTGCTGTTTCGTTTTGTATCATTTGAATTGTTAGGTCTACATTTTTATACAATTTGTATTCCTTAGGTACTTGCTGACTAAAACCTAAGACAGTCGAACTATATAAGCTAATATGCTTACAGCCTAAATTGATAATAATTTGATGTTTTATTTTATTAAAAATTAAACTCGTGCAATATTTTACCAAATATATTTAAATTTTATCTAATCTTTAGAGAGATTTATTACTTTCAGATTTTTATTTAAATTCTTCTAGATAAATGATAAAAATCGTCATTCTAGCAAGATCACTTCTAAAATGCATTTGCATTTTAAACTTTTATAATGTAGTGATCGTGTTGTGTTCAAAATTTCTATAATAATGATCGCCTTATTGTTGTAAAATTTTTAAGTGACGCGTTGTGTGATAAAACTATGATGCAATCATCTTTTATCACGTGAAGTGATATGCCTTGATATATTGTTGCCTTATTCATGATTCGATCTTTGCGACACCACTACCCAGCAATCCAATAAGTGCCTACTTAGTATATAAATTTATACATAAATAGTTTTAAGCGGCTACTTAGATATATCAGTGTTGTATCCAGTATTATGTTTGTCTATGTTCAGTTTGACCGACGATTTTTTCTTCTTATTTCCTAAGAACATTTTGATGAAATCATCTGTTCTGTTTGAGAGAAAATATATATATATACCATTGATAAAGATACCAAATTATAAGAGAAAATGTTTTTTGCCTATTCTAATTTTAATCCAAAGATGATTATAGAGTAATTATATCTTGTCTACACTTGATAACATTATTTACCGTTTTTTTTTCCTAAAAATATTTATAAATTAATAACAGCATATTGAAGTATGTATTACGTTTGTTTCTCCAACTGTTTTGTTTTAAACGATATTTATTCACGTACAGTTTATTTCTCCGGCCGTTTTTGAATTGTTCGTGACGTTAAATGTACCAGTTTTGCTATGTTACGGGAATTAATAAACTTATATGATAAACACGTCGTTTTTCATTGTACCTTAGTACAAACCTATTGCCGTCGTTTTATATAAATATTTGTGTAGGTCGAATTTACCCTTGCATCTACCTACTTGTTTTATAACAAAAATCCCCTGTGTTTTCAACAAGTTTATAGTACATACTCTGCATGATGTACACGTGTAAATTCGGTCACATTGTTTATTTTTCCTTTTTGTTTATACATTTGTATCGATTGCTTTAAGTTTCGATTGGCTTACCCCTTTGACCGAGCCGAAGTTGTCGCGTACGAACACGAGAGCGGCTTTTCCTCGCTTTTTACACGGACCCCCCGCACCCCCTTCCCCGCCTCCCCGCCTGTAGGAAGCCAGGAAAAGAAACGCCCCCGCCGTCACAACTGACGGGGCCCGAGTGTTGCCATAAGCATAGTGATAAGTGCCAGTCGAGAGCGCAGAGCTAAAGGGCCGTTTCTTCTCCTCGCTCGTTGCAGGTGTGCGGACCTCCACGGAAATCGTGACGCGCCACTTTATCGACATGGAGCACGGCATACCGATGGACATCCACGCGCGGCCCCGCATCGTGGGCAGGCGACCGAACGCGATCGTCAACATCGAAACGGACGTGTTCCAGGAGAAGTCCTACAAGCAGTACTCGTCGCAGCACCTCAGGGAGGCGCTGATCGCCGTCAAAAAGGGCTACAGCGTGTACGCCGCGTCCAACAAGTACGGTGTGCCCAGGAAGACGCTGAGGAACTGGATGGAGAAGTACGACATAAAGAGCCAGTTCTCCAAAGGCCGACGCGGCACGAGGACCCAGATCCTGGACCCGTTGGATCTCATGAGGGAGACGAGATCGGAGAGGTACCAGGATCCGATGTGAGATGAGGTTAGCGGAGAGCAAAAAGCACCGCGAAAACGAGCACGGAAGTCGAAAGTGTTGCTAGATTAGAATATAAATCGTATAAGTGCGTGGTGGTATATTTTTATTGAGGTAGCTAGATTTTTCGTATCAGATCGATAATTCGAATGGTCGATGTGGTCGAAACAAATGTTTATGAATAATTTATTATATACATCGGACATTGTACTTAATCTTGCCAAATAATAGGATACGGTGTTAACAGAAGTATTTTTTTTGTTTTTAATGAAGTATTAATATGCAAAGTTTTTATTTAAAAAAGGGAAACGGGAAGTATTTCTGATGTGTGACGGGATAATAATGGTATTGTTTAATATTTGCTGACATTATGTCAAGCTAATATGATATTTGGTCATCATATACTGTTACATATATTCTGGTAACCGTAGGATAGAATAAAAAAACCGAACGCATATAATTGTAATTACAAACCAAATAATATATTTTTCTTTTCCGAACTTTGTTCATATAATGCATAAACAATAATTTTAATTCTTATATAACTATTCTATTGCAAAATAACGGTTCGTTTGGTTATTGATTGCTCAATTTATCTTCTAACATTATTATTATTTTACATATAAATGAACTTTCGACAAAAGTTTTCCTCAAAAATACTAAATGAAAAGTCTATCAACAGAGTTAGTATTTCTAGGGCATTATTGTAGTCTATATTTACCTAACTGTTTCTACTAATATGTCTGTTTTGTTAATAATCTCTTCATTAAGTATATAACAATTAATTATATTAAAGAGTATTAATTTACAAATTCGTAGTACTTGCTTCCTCGTAGCGTCATGTTTTAATTTTATGAATAATTGTAGGTAAATTGATTTGGATTTAAGGTTATTGTTTACTGCAAGGTTATTTCTTTTGCAGATATTGCTTATTACTTCATTTTAAGATCAACTTTGGTATACTGGATGTACTAGAACTCAACGTCAAGCCGAAACCATTTTCCCAAGTTATCATGGGCTCTGTAGCCTAGTAGTATGGGCGTGTGCTTCAGAAACCGGAGGTCGTGGGTTTGAATCCTATGACTGTGAAGTCCGGGGCCTCAACAAATTTTTATTGTTCTTTCCTAGTTGGTTAAAGCAATTTGGGCCGATGATCCAACTGTCTGAAAAGTAAGATGATCCATGCGTCAGTTGGGCATGTAAAAAGTCGGTCCACCCACCAACGCGCATTGAACCAGCGTGGTTGGATACGGTCCAAAACCTCCCAACGGATAGGGGTGTATTTGGGGAGACCTATGTCCTGCAGTGAACTATCACGGGCTGATTATGATGATGATCATCATCATGGGCTCAGCTTCTAATCCATCCAGATTTGACTGAATAACAGTTTTTACGCAGAGCGTCTGGTATCTGACCTCCACAACCCAAAGGGTAAACTGCTTACTAAGGATGAATTAGTTGTCAGCAATGACAAGTAATTTCTATTACTTTTAATAACGATTATCAAATGGTCTTGACAGAGGATCAATTGTAACCAATCGCTAGAAAAATCGGAACAAATATCTATCAATCTCTCTCATCATTTTGTCGTAAAATTGAGAACTTACCATGAATTTGTGTGAACAAAAACCATTACAGCTAGGTAAAATGGGTTAGCGAAAATTTGATAACTTGATGTTTTTTATTTTATAATTCGTTTTCTTTTAGTCAAAAAGAAAACAAATTAAACAACAAGTATTGTACGACTAAAGATATCCTGATCGAATGCACCACTTGCCAAGGCACTTTTGTACATATTTTACACGAGAAGGCCTTTCAAAGTCAATCAATATAAAACATTTTAAGTTCATAGTTTAACAAATTAGTATTAGTGTGTTTATTAATTTACAATGCCAGTCAGACATGTTAGTTAGGTTTATGATACAAAAGTTAAAATAGACAAAAATAATAAAATTAACCACCAAAAACGAAAACTGGGTACAGATGGATCTAGGCTTTTCATAAAATGGCCATTATTTATCTGACTCGGTATATTTTCTGCTGAATTTTCTAATGATGGTTACGATACGATCCTGTCACCCAAATTCGGCTTGTCGTTGAGTTCTGCGACAACCTGTATAGTATCTGTTGCATAATGCAAAACTCAATTTCCTATTATTTATAATTTACGATATGTATGTTTTCTTACTTGACTTTAAAGCGATATAACCAAACGAAACACGAAGCCTATATATAAAAAATGTGCCAATGATTTCATCGTTACCTTTCCAAATTTTAATAATAAGTAATGATGTTTAGTTCCTAACGAACCAAAGTGGAGATCAGTCAAATGCGTTATTTATTTTATACGATTTTGTTGATTATTTCATATTTTCGTTTTATACACGCCAACGAACTAGTGTAAGCAATTTTTATTTTGTGTTATAATTTCATTGATTAATAATTAATTAATATGTGTATAGATTTTGCTCGAGGAGTTACCTTAAGTGCAATAGAGATATATGTGTGATTTTAAAAGAACCTTATGCAATATTTTAATAATTTGTTATTGAAATAAACTTCTAACAAGGAGTAAGTTCAATTAAGTAAAAAAAAAATTAAAATTCATTATATTTTTCCGAATTTACATACATTTATTGTAAAGAAAATAATTGAACTGCAAAGTCCGGCTTAATACAAGATACATCCGCCTGATTTTATTTATTTATATTAGTGTAAACCAATTAAATTACAACAATTAATTACATAAAACATTCATCAGAAATAAATTATGATACGTGTTAAGCAGAAGTTTAATGTATTAAGCAAAACCTTGGTCTTAAAATGGAATAATTGTGAAATGCCTAATATATAAATAAAAACATAATAATATATTTACTAAAGTTTTATTTTGACAGGCATAAGTGTAATTCCTAATTTTGTACAACATAGTATTCAATACAAATCAAGTAATAAGCATTTTAAACAGTAAAGGGTAATTAACACGTTGAACTCAATATTGGAGTAAAGTGTGACTGGTAGGAACGTGTGCTATATTCAGTATTACCTCTAATCAGTCGGAAAAATTTAAATATGATATTGAACCTATTTTTTATTAGTAACTGGCAACACTTCTACTGTTTTATGAAACATAAAATGTATCTGTCAATTGTAATGACAGCGATCTAAAATGAAGAAAATATTTTAACAGCTTGACGTTTTTTCAATTATTTAATCAAATTCGTTTAAATAAAATGACTTTACGGATTTTATCGCGTTTATTTTACATTTTTAAATTCTCGACGTTTCGAACACTTTCCAGCGGCCGTGGTCACGGGGTACCCGATGAAAAATAAACGCGATAAAATCCGTAAAGTCATATTATTTAATAATGTATAATATTCGCGTGAAAAATAGAAATAATTAAATTCGTTTAATTTACAATAATAGTATCATTTAAGTTTTTGGTATATTCCTACACACCGTGTACTGGTCACACTGGTTGTTTTGGGACTTTAGACCTGTCACATATATGAGTAAGGGTGAATGTATTTGATGATAATAAAAGTTTTTTGTCGTGGACGTGTCAGTTTATTATTATTCCCCAGATCATGCCCGTTACAAACCCATGAAGACTAATTATTCATAACAAACAATATACTACATACTTTTATTGATTAAAATGGTAAATAGGATGTAATTTCAAGTAATAATGCCGCGAATAGTTCGCGCGTTTTTATTAGTTGATATCCGCCATATGCAATCTACATGCGATTTTCGGCCAATAAGAGCGCTCGATGCTTCGGCGCTTCTAGAGTTTGACAATAAACTTTATGATAGTACATTCCATCTCATATTTAGTGGGTTTAACTGAACTGAAGAGATAACAGCTACATAAAATAATAAAATCATCTTTCCTATAATAATCTTTTAAGAAATTTTACAATTGATTAAATAATAAAATTTATTAGATTTAAATAATAAATTTGAGTTTTTTTTGTTTTCGTTTCGTGTTGGATTATAACATTTGTAAACAATGTCACACGTAATCGTAATCACTATGTAAAGACTCGAACTTATTGGTCCTCTGAAAAGGATATCATTAAAAAAATTATGAAGAATACTAAGTCTAACAACATGATTGTCATCATCATCGCCAGCCTGTGTTAGGTAACTGCTGGGCATAGGTCTCCCCTAATGCTCGCCTTCTCCATAAATGGACTTTTGGTCCGTATCCCACCACGCTGGTCCATCGCGGGTTGTTGGGAGGACCAACTTTTCATATTCCTTTTTAAGTTACTAACAGCTGTTTAAAATTACTACTAGCACTACTACAGCTATTTTGCTCTCATAAAAGTAAGAAAACTAACTAACTAGTTACTCAATAAAATAGATGTATTAACCTTAATATGTGTCCATATGTTACATTGTTTACAACTGTTCCTTGTCGAAATTGGGTAAAAGTATAATTTTCGATATTGTTAACTTAATACTTATCAATTTATATAACGAACATTATACTAAATACCGTTATATCTTGATGCAGAGTTCGCGATCGCCAACGTGCAGTGCCAATACGACAGTCCGTCCGACAACGAGACGGAGTCGGAGCGACCTGCGGCACGACCGCCCGACGACCACACCTACGACCTGCGCGACGAGCCGCCCGCCTTCATCATACACCAAGTCAACAACGCAGCCAACGCAACACCGGTTCGTATATTATGACAATCATAACAGCATATACATCATGGTTATCATCATCATCATTGTTAGCCCGTGTTAGACCAGTGCTGGACATGGCTTTCCCTAAGGCACACCTTCTTCATTACGAAGTTTTTGGACCGTATCCCAACATGCTGGTCCAATGCAGGTCTGTTGGTGAACTGACTTTTTACATACCCCTCCGACGCATGGATCATTTTACTTTTCAGACAATTGGGTGATCGGCCCAAACTATTATGAACCTAACAAACTCGGAAACAACAATGAAAATTTGTTGAGTCTCCGCAAGATTCGTACCCACGATCGCCGGTTTATATAGCACACACCGCTACCACTAGGGTGCGGAGGCAGTTAACATATACACCCGTGCTAACACTAGCAGCAGCTTTTCAAACCCACCGTCACCCATCCCACAGATCGAAAGTCTTCGAGCAGAGCGTCCTACTCGTTATGACCTACGGTGCCGAGACTTTGACACTTACGGTTTGACTTGTCCACAAATTTAAAGTCGCTCAGCGAGCTATGGAGAGGGCTATGCTCGAAGTATCTCTGAACGACTGCATTAGAAATTATGTTATCCGTCAGAGAACCAGAGTCACCGATATTTCCCACCGCATTAATAAGCTCAAGTGGCAGTGTGCTGGTCATACAAGCCGTAGAACTGACGACCGCTGAAGTCGAAAAGTTCTTGAGTGGACACCGAGCCTCGGTTAATGTAGTGTAGGACACTCTGCGGCAAAGATGGAGTGACGACATTTGCAAAGTGGCCGCTGTGGGCTGGATGAAAAAAGCCGAAGATCGGAAGCGGTGGCGTGCATTAGGGGAGGCCTATGTCCAGCCGTGGACTGACACAGGCTGATGATGATGATGATGATGATGATAATTACCTTACATTTTTATCAATCATTTTTCATAGCGAGCTTTAAACCCGATGTAGAGAATACTTTTTGCGCTGAGATCTAAAAAAAATCATCTACCTTCTAAACGTTTTCCCAAAGTATCATGGGGTCGGCTGCTAATCCTTCTATCATTTGTATGAGAGGATTAGTTGTCAGTAAATTGAAAGGCGTCCTATTGTGACTCCATAGATAGTCTCGTCACAGATTGCCTAGAAGGAATTCAACGTTTCGCGTTACATCTATTTTAAATTTTAGACCCGATCAAGTATTCTAAAGTTATGGTCTCCTTTTCACTGGAAAGCGTGGTGGGGAAGTGCTAATGCAATGTCTATTACAGCAGCAAAGCCGAGCGACAAATCACCATTGCCTTTTGGTTCGAAGGGGAATCTAATCAACGCGATGGGCAATTAGTTGATCTAGTTGCAAACTATGGATTCTTGAAACAAAACCACTGCGTACTGATGTAATGGATTGGTATGTCAAGTGTATACTAGGTGCAAGGGTAACGATTTCATACAAAAACAGTTGCTGAAGAAGATTACTTGCGTGATCTACTAGCTTAACAGTGCCGTCTAGTTCATTGGATATAATATAAATTGTTAAACTAACATCACTTAGGTCGTAAACAACGGGTAAACATCGCATGTCACAGAACGGAGAGCGGATTTGTGGCTGAAGATGATACTGTACAGGTCTTTTTACTTATTGCGCTCAATGCCTCATCTAACGTATAAAACGTTATTTTTCTATAGAAATCATTGCTTTGCTATCTTATAGTAATTAATATTCATCTCAATTATTTGCAGCAAACTCCACTTCAGCCTTCATCACCGTTCGTCGAGATTCGCCCCAAGATCATGACCCTAGCCCCGGCGTTCGCTCAGGCCGTTAACGTAATACACGTGGGACCTCAGGTAGGCCTTATTTCATAACCTTATTATTGAAGCGATATTTTACTTGCGGAAAGTATAAAAACGTGCTTTTAGAGTTTATATGTGTAAAGATTATTTTCCTTGCTAGTCGACATCAATACTGTAGCAAAATATGAAATAGAGTTTGCCTAACTAAAGTCTAATGTCAAAATCTTTTGTCGCTAAAGCTTCCGGCGTTCATATTGCTAACTTATCGAGTGGGAATTGCACGTGGCGGTTACACGGCTTCGGTGACCACTTTCTATCACATGGCCATTGCTTGCCTTCCGTCGTGGAGAATAAACAGGCAGTTAATAAGCATGTTCCTTCCGTTGCAAAAAAGTCCCTCTAAGTTTCTTACGCCGGTTCTTCCAGGTTAGAGGCTTCCACTTCCGAACTGGTGGTAGTTCATTCGACAACCAATAAGAGAGTGTAATGGTTAAATGACATTCGCAGGTAGCGCAGGTGAATCGGCCCACCCGCTGCCCGAGTACAACATCAACAAGCGCATCAGGCGCAGCGAGGTGGTGCTGCGGCAGGCGGCCGAGTGCGTCAGCCGCGGCCTCACCTTCCAGACGGTCTCCGAGCAGTTCAACATACCCATTTCCACGATAAGGTTAGCTAGTGACACGACCATCACTAGGTATATTCGTTAAGCATAACCGAGCTGGAAATTATGTAGAGTTTGACAAAGTTTCGACTGATTAGAAAATGTTACAATACGAACGCATAAGATTTGGCGCCACTAAATTTATACATATTTTATTACATATTTGTAACTGCCATGTGTAAATGATGAACTATTTGGCAGTGTATGGCAATGTATGAAACTGCTGTCCTTTATTCAATTGGAATTTTATTAGTGTCATAATAAACGCGGTATTTCTTTCGCATTCGTTCTGATGTAAATATCAATTCTAGTACAGAAGGCCGGTTCATTATTTAGCTTCAAATAAGGGATGATAGCATCCTGTACAGCTTTTTTACATGCTTTACCAAAACATCAACAAAAAGACTATGGATGAGGCAATTGCAGTGTCTATTTCTGCCGCAAAGTAGTTGTGTGAAATCACCACTGTCTTTATGTACGTGTTAATGTTTTACAGCGTTTCTTGTAGGCAACATATGAAATATGACTGTTAAATGGAGTCCGTAGCCTAGTGGTATAGACTTGTGCTTTAGAAACCGCAGGTCGTGAGTTTGAATCCTGCAGGGGACTATACTACTTTCCTGAGTTGTCTCCTAGTTTCCTGTAAAGTAAGACCCATCTGACGCATGGATCCGTCAGATGGACATGTAAAAAGTCGGTCCACCTACCAACCCGCAGTGGACCAGCGTGGGACGTGGTCCAAAAATCCCCTAATGGAGAAGGCGTACAATAAGGGAGGCCTATGTCCAGCAGTGGACTAACACAGGCTAATGATGATGATAAAGTGGCCATTTAATAAGAAAAAATGTTCTTTTCTGCTGTGAGATATATACCGTTGATTCCTAAGATGTTTGATGCATTACAGATTCTTCATGGCCCGCAAAGGCATTCTTCCGCGACGCAGACGTGGACGCACTTCTGTGGTAAGATGGCTCATATAGTTATTTGATATTCATTCGTTCTTTCTGTTCAAGTACAAGGCAAATTTACAAAAGATGGCGCTGTTTCTATAAAACATTAAACAGGTTTTACTAGCCAACTGCTATTTAATTAAAGCCAATTTACTGATGATAAATAATGTTATTATTTCTATTTTACTTTATTTAATATTATATTTGTTAGCGATTAAATTATATCCAAAAGAGACACAAATAAGCTTATTGCAATTGTTTAAAGTACTAAAACAGATATGAACAGCTTACATAATCTATCAATGAGATTCAAATCACTAAAAAATCATATGATAAGATACCAAAGGATACTTCACTGGCCCGTGTGCCTTAAGGATCATCTTATATTTCGGGTAAAACAAATTCTGACTTAATTCCAATAAGCATTATCTACCAGACAGCCCGTCCATCTTCCATTACAATTAAATTTCTATATAGACTTCTACATAGATCCGGTCCCCCTAATGAGAAGGCGTGCATTAGGGGAAGGCATATGTCCAGCATTGGACTAGCACAGGCTGTTGATGATGATAATGATGATATCGCTATAGGTGCCGACTAGTGGAATAACTTGTCGGCTGCTTCCTCTGTCGCACTAAGTTCAGTCGTTTTTATAATATTTAAAGTTCAATGTCTCAGTAAAGCTTTAATCATCATCATCAGCCTGTGATAGTCCACTGCTGGACATTTGGGGGTTTTTGGACCGTAACCCACTACGCTGGTCCAATACGGATTGGTGGGTGGACCTACTTTTTACATGACCATCCGACGCATGGATCATCTAACTTTTCAGACAATTGGTCCAAATTGCCTTAACCAACTAGGAAACAACAATGAAATTTTGTTGAGTCCCGCAGGATTCGAACCCATGAGCACCGGTTTCTAAAGCATACGCCCATATTACTAGGCTACGGAGGCAGTTGAGCAGGCAGGAAAAGCTTTAATAATTAACGTCAATTCCAGCTGAACCAGAGCAGCACCAGCCCCGAGCCCCCTTTCCACATGCAGCACTTCAAGCTGCCCGACATGCTGGCCCTGCAGTCCGACGAGGGCGACACCAGCTCGCCGCCAGATCTCAAATGATTCATCGGCAGAAATTACACTTTAACGTGATAGTAATAAAGTCGGAAATGCATAAAACACTCGATTGTTACAAATTAAGCTGAAACGTAGACAGACTTTTAGGCAAATACAAATCTGTATATGGAATACATTGCAATTTGAATCTTATTGTAATGAAGTAAGGTCGAAAAAATTGCAATCGTTTCAATTAATTCAATGCATAATAGAATGAAACTTAATAGCATTAACATGCGGTTGATATGCAATATCAAAGGTTTGCCGTTGTGAGGTCATATTTTTCTTGTTATGTAATAACATATAGTTTTTTTTGTGTTTTACAAACGCCATACAAAATAGGCAGCTATTATTTATAATCAAAATTGATTAAATCATTAAGTTTTGACTTTGATGAGTTATTTTAGTAATCGCTTGATTGTTAACTTGTTACATTTACTTAAATTGTTTTAATGAATATTCACGGTTTTTATTACTTTTCGATGTTTCGTTTGTGCAATGCAATTTTTTTCTTTTAGATAAATTGAAAAGTGTATGGCATTTTTTGTTTCAGTAATGTATTTTGGATTTTGCTTATGTTAAAATGAATTAATTTTTGCAATCAATGTCTATCAGGCGAGCTAATAAAAATAATGTTATAATAGTAGCATTGCATGTGAAAATACCTATTGTATTAGAATCTCCAAATGTAAAGAACAATGAGATGTAGTATTTTTAATATTTAAGTATATGCGTGTAAACGATAATGTATTAAAGAACATTTATACTGGCAACAACAAGCTTGTACGCAATAAAAATGTAAAGTTGCCAGCGTTGAAAAATTAGTATTAACCTATAACAGTGTATAATCTGTATCAGCTAACGAATTTTTAAAATAGAATTTATTTTTCTACACATCATATTTCTAACAATTTTTCTTTTATTATTTGACACATTCAGGGTCCGTATATGTCAGTATCGATAATATTATAATATCCGGAAATAGCTAAAGTTAACTCTTTCACGTACGCCTTGAAGATTTCTTGTTATCAATTATACAAAAGGAAAAAAAAACATGTGACTCTTACAGCATTTAGTAGTTTACTATTTACCTTAAAAAGTAATGAATCTTGAAAGTGTTTAATTTCTAACGGCATTAAACATTTCAATGTGTCGTCTTTACAATTTACCGATAATTTATATGTTCGTCAAGAAGAAACATAGATTTAGTGAGAATATATTTTCCCTCGGGAGAACTCGGGTTTTTGTTGTAACGTCAACGAACGATCGTATTAAATGAGTGACATTTTCATATCCATTAATATTATTAATGGATAATGAAAGTTATTGTTTAGTGTCAAATGTCAAAATTAAAATGTCCTTGTATAATATAGAGTCTGTGTTGATGTACTGAAGTCTTTTTTAGAGAGCACGATAAATACCAAATTTTCCGAAAAATTTCAAAGAAAAATCTTTTCTCACTATATCTATACATAGACCTAAAGCCATACAATGTTGTATCTTTTTGGTTTTATAAATGTTTGGCAAAACCATTGTACTGCAGATAACATGTAACCAAATTAACTTAGTGAATGCATCCGTTTGCTTAATGCGTATGTCCAAACATTTTAGTTGCAATCTCAGTGCTTATATGTTTATTTTAATGAAAATAGAACGTTTTATTTGTAAAATTTAAACAACATTATTTTTGATTTATTGACGGCACTGACAAAAAATCAGGAATAATAATAAAATAAGATCTCAATTAATATTGAGAAAAATAGTATTTTTTTCATTGTCATTGTTAATTTTAAATCAATTTCATTTTTAAATCTGTGTTTTGCTGCTATTTTTTGTTTAGTTTAATATTTTGTTGTGATTTAAGGTATGTTTCGTGTAACGTTTTTATGTAAATATATTTTTTAATCTGTATTTGGCGCCAAACTGTCATTCGCTGTCAGTTCACGGAATAATCTGAAGACTAAAAAACCTATAGCAGCTTGTATAAACGATGAAAATCGATTTAAAATTGTGTGTTTTAATGTTAATATTTTTACTTTTATCGTTAAGCTTAGTGACTCCAATTTAATATACATTATTTGATACGTATTATTTACAATTTAAATACGAATTTGCAAGCGTGCGTTATGTATTATAATTGAATGATTTATTGTTAGGTATAAGAAACGCTTTTGTAGTTATATTTAACGACAGCAGTATTATGTTATGAACAATTTTTTAGTGTCCGTAGGTTTTGTTGTTTTAGAAATCTTATAATCATTGTATATAGAACTCTGAGATCTTATATGCAGATTTTCTTGGCCCCGGAAAGGAAAGGAAAGGAGTTAATTATTCAAACTTTACTTACATCTAAAAGGATATTGATCTCTTATGTGCATCGCTAAAGTTTCTTATCTTGCATACGATAAAAAATATCTGAAATATATTAAACCCACTATTTATTATTCCCGACGTTTCGGACTGCTTCCAGCATCAATTTTTTCCAGTCCGAAACGTATAACTAACGCGGAAAATCCGTAAATTAGGGGATTAAAAATGTATAATAATCGCAAATTATTATTATATCTGAAATAATTATGAATGAAGGACAATTTTCAAAGTTGAAGACGGGGCTAAGCGAGACTTGTGGCCATACAGCTATATGTTTTAGCGGATCTATTTAGTGATACGAATATGTAAGGAAGCATGTCATGTACAAGACACTTATTTAGGCAGCTAGGTCGATGAGATCCGCTTGTGTTTAGGCGGATTTTAGTTTTGCAAAGTATATACAATATACAGTAGACGTGAGAGTGTGTAGAAGTATAAAAATAAAGTATTTTTGTGTATTATGTGTGTTACTTTTCTTACATAATTTCCCTTACTTTTTCCGAGTTTTGTTTGTCATTCGTTGTAGAGAAAGTTCAAGGTATTAATATTTTTAACAACTTGAACGTTATTAGAAGCTTATATATTGAGATATGTTTCCCTTTGCATTTTCCGTCCTTTTCTCTCATTCGCCGTCTTTTTCGCAATTCTCTGCCTTTTTACCAGAAGGGGGTCTGGCAACACTATATAGACCTGACCGCCGTATATAATAATCCTTTATTTACGTTTGACTGCAAAATTTTCATTCTTCTTTTATTTTTACTTATATCTTATGCCTATGCTGCCTATGCCCATGTCCAGCAGTGGACTATCACAGGCGGATAATCTATGTATGTATCAGATATACTGTCGGTATAAATTTAACAATTAAGGAAAATAATTTATGGTACTTTATGAGATTACTATCATCTATATGGTTTTATCGTGCCAGTCATGTCGGTGTACAATAATAATTAATACAAATTGGTTTACAATTATTACAAATTGACGAATTTCCTAATTTTATGTGCCGGTGGCATATTCCCAACTCTCGACCAACAGTGATTCTAAGACTCTAGATCTCTATTTAATGTTAACTAGGTACCTCCCTTTTATACAATTCTGTGATAATCTAACTACATAACCATTTACTCTACAAAGCTACATAAAACAAGATGTAATGAAATAATAACAATCATTAACCCTTAAATATTATACGTTAAATTATATTCAACGATTAACTATATAATAAGTTGTATATCATTAAAGCATACTTATTGACGATCAGTTTAAAGATTGCGCTAAAAATTTCTTCATTATCATACTTCTTTATACCTCCACATCACTCAATTTTTGTTTCATTATCAATTAAAAAATTTGCTGACTTTGCGTAGAAAATTTATCATAAAAAGTAGTTTATTTCAATATAAGGTCTAAGCAGGACGAGAATAAAGTTGAAATAAAATATCAATCATTGAAACGTTAATCATTTATTGGCTTACACTAACAATGGTAAGGCATCAGAAAGGCTGGACGCGTTTTGTACTATACAGTATATAACAAATTTCTGTTACATACTGAGGTTGTTGCGAACAAGATTGTAAAGGTTTACACAAATACACTTTTACCCTATTATATTATAGTCTGTGGTAAATATACAGGTAAGGGGCCATCCATAAACTACGACACACGTTAAGGGGGGAGAGAGGGGTCGATGTTACTTTGTGTGACATGGGGGTGGAAGCGAGTCCAAAATTTCGTCACGTCACATTTCCAAAGCTACAATACCAATACCAATTTCTGGAACTGCTGTTTGAATTCAATTATTTCTAATGAAAAATTGAACATTGTGTGATCTCACTGTAAGGGCGATGGGGTCTCAAAAATGTCCTACAGTTGGACAAGGACGGAGGAGGGGTCAAAAAAAATCAATAAATATGTGTGACGTAATATATGGATGACCCCTAAGCGATATTCATAGATAACAACTTTCGTTTCATTAAATTTACACCTAATAACAGTGTTTGTCTAAAACGAAGAATGCATTATGTGCGAAGCTGTTCATACGTTTAGAAAACCAACTAATATGAACCCTTAATTAATTACAAAAATATAGCACAAGAATAAGAAATGTTTTTTCATATAAAAGTTTTTAAAAGCAAGAATTATAAGAAAATATTGTCGATGCAATTAGGCAGAACATTTAATGGATGGACTGAAAAAAGATTTCATTAGATGTTTTACATATTTAACTGGTCATATTGAATTAAAAACTTGATTTAATCAACAACTAATATAATAACATACATATATAAAGCTTAATATCGATATATGTGATATGTAGATAATTATTGTTCAAGAAAGTTATTAATCCAGCCCTCAAACTGGTTGCAACCCGATCTCTCATAAAACTTATGAATAGTTATCCGCTAACAACATATGTCATATTAAAACTATTCATTTGAAATATAAATCACAAATTCTTCTAACATGCTTGCAAAACTGAGCTTAAATTTAGCAAACATTCATCAATAATCAGTTGAAGAAATAAAACAACTGCAGCATGGAGTGAAACATTTCTAGACTAATTTTAAAAATACCGTCATTAAAGCAAGAAAATAAAAAAAACAAAATGTATACTTCTGCTCAATTAGTTTCTATAAACACCAAAATGTGTCAAACAATGTGAGCATATAATGAAAGTGCACAACTTGTGCTGCAAACCTACAATATTATAGCAAAGATTCAGTGTACAAGCTAATGAATAATTACTAGCTAAATATGTACAATTTTCAATACATAACTAATATTACCTAAATAAGGCTCATTGTCACTTCTGCCTTTTTTTAAGAGGCTTCGAATAAAAGTTTTTATTGTTTTTGTAAACCTTATCCAGGTTTGAGGGGAAAACGAAATATATAGTTCTAATTGATAACAATGCAAAATACTAAATAGACTATTGGCTAAAAGGCAGAAGTAACAAAAGCAAATAGAAGATCAAAAATATCCGTTTAAATCCATTACATTATTACGAGTTAACGCAAAGTTGCTAAAAGTTAATTGGAACAAAACAAACACTCGCAATAGATGGCGCTGGTTTAATATTTTCCAATCAACTATCACCAACTGAACTTTTTGGTCGGAATTATACAGTTTATAATACTCTACTAAAGCTCAATAAGATGTAAATAATTATAAAAACCTGACGGAAAAGCAGATAAAATAGATTTACAGCATTATAAAAAATACTTTGTCTTTGATATTAATACTTGTCAATTTCCAAAAACGTACATTCATCCAAGACAAATTATAAATTCACAATTTTATTACACTTGACAAAGTATTTGTTTGAAAACCTAACTGTTGAAAATGTGTAAAATTACTTGTATTAAGTCTATAGCTAGCTCGAGCAATATAAATAAATATGACATAGTAAAGTGAAGTAGTTACAACTATTCTACATCTTATATGGCTGTAAAAAGGGTCAGACGGACTAAGTTTCCCTCGAAACCATTGATAATATGACATCATTAAGTATTCATATTCTTAACAATACAACATTTAACTTAAAAATGTCTCTTACTTATATACTTAAAAGCAGTAATTGTGCAAAAAAACGTGTGCTATAACTAGTTTGCCGTCCCATTGCTATATATTAATTATATTATAGACATTTTCTCTAAACAGTTTTTCTTATACACTGATCAAGTAAGTACAGGTGGCTGCTCTACTTTGCTTAAACATATGCAATTTTCAGAAGCCAAATTGCATTTAAATAAAATGTATATTATTTGGTATACATATTTAAATAACTATCGGAGAATATAATAGAAGAACATTTTGCATTATTGCCTTAAATTTAGTTGGTGTGAGTTTTGGACAGCAAACATTACTAAGTGTAAGTACAAGTTGTTCATTTAGGTACAATGTACCAAATTAAACAAAACAGGTTCATTATTCCATAAAGTATCAAATATAGTGCATATTTTTAATTTTATACGGATTACGATTATTAAAATATATATTGATGTGGTAAAGTTCTATATTAAATCAAATAAAAGTAATAATTAAAAATAAAACCATTCTTCTTGCTTTCCATCAAGTTAGTTGGGCCTTAAATTTAATATAACAACTGGATCAGAGTAATTCTCAAAAAGCTTTTGCCCTGGGTCGTATATATGTCTTTTATAGCTTTTAAAAAAGTTCCATCTTAACATAAGAAATATTTTTCAATAAAAACACGAAAATTTAATTTTTTGCTTTGCATAACATTCCTAGCGAATTGTCCATATTTTGCAAGGGTCTGTACTGATATAGATACGTAAAATTTTGATATTTTTTTTTCTTAAACATGGTATGTATAGAACTTTACCAAGTCATCACAGAATAGTCAAAATACATGTTCATAAGTAACAACAAACATACATACATTAAAAACGTCAACTAAGATATATCATTGAGTATCACTATGTCACATTTAAACTGTATATGTTATGTGTTGCGCATCAAAATCTGTTATGGTTCTATAATATATTTTTTAATGTTTTTTATATATAATTCACTTGTTATAACCACAAGGCAAATATTAGGATTTTTAATAAACATAAAATATTATATTATGCACAGAATTATCTTCAGCATTATTGATTTCGGCAGCCAGTGCCGTTAAGTACACTTTTATAACATGTCATTGTTTCTGTAAAATGTATATATTTAATGTAAATTCATTTAAAAAGATGCGCAAAACACACACAAGTATGGCAACAATTAACACTTAAATAAATTTAATCTAGTGGACAGTATAAAAGAACTTTCATCAAGGGATAAAGTTTGTAGTTAAGATATCTTCTTGCTTTATGTATATATTGTTAAAGTTTATAAGTGTAATAACAGTTTTATATGAAGATATGCTTCAATTTTGTTATTGTATGCAGTTTATGACTTTCATTAATTAAATATTTAAAAAACTTTATCCCATAATGCACATTCTCAAACAATACAACATTAAAAGTCAACACTATATATGAAGGCCCCCTAACATTGGGGGTATGACCCGTATTAATAACACATTCGTTCACAAACGAAACATACTCTTTAGAAATACATTCACTTAAAAATACTATTCTCTTCAATTGAGACGAGTTATAGGCAAGAGAAGTATCCTTGATAAAATATATCAATCAAAGTAATTGCTAATTGGCGAAGAATATACATGCTACACATGTGTTTTATGTTAAAAAAAAAATTGTTAACTGGTATGGATATAATATTGTACATAAAATATTGCCATTTGTACAACTTCTTACTATGATATTAACTAAAGCTCTGTCAGGGAGGAGCTGTCATTTAATTAAATATAAAGATCTTATGCTCCATTAAAGATATATTGATTACTTAAACAGATGAAACTGGATATAATAGTCTCGTATTTATAAGGTTCATTATTTAAATATGTTTTTGTGAAGTGCACGTTGAAGACACTTTTTGTGATTGTTTTATTTTGATGGTGCGTGTTTGTACTTATTTAATGTGCACTGCTGTGGATAAAATTTTAAGATGAGGGGCTTTCAATTTCATTGTGTCCACACCTGTCATTTTTAAAGAAAAAACAGGTCTTGGAGAGAAGTGAAGGAGACGGTTAATTTAATTGTCTATTGTGGCGTCGTTCGCGTTCGGATCGCTGTCGATCGCGGGCAGAGTGTCCAGGACAGAGGCCAAACTGGGATTCGCGTTCGCATCCAAGGTGGAAGGTACATCGGCGTCATACGAGATATCTAGAGTGGTAGTGGCCGGCGCCAGATCGTCGTACCTCGGCGGCATCTCGACGTTGCCGGCGGCGTCGGCGTCGGGGTCCGAGGGCGGCGAGGGCGGCGCGGGGCGCAGCGCCTCCCTGCTGAGGTACTGCGGCGGCGGCCCGTAGCGCTTGCAGCGCACGGCCTCCGCGTAGGGCGGCGGGCAGGGGTAGTTCTCGAAGTCGGCCCCCAGCAGCCGGATGGTGCGGCCGTTGAGCGTGTAGGTGTCGTGCAGCCGCGCCAGCTCGCGGCCGAGCCGGTCGGCGGGCGCCACGTCGGGCGTGGGCGGGCGCGGGCGGCCGAGGCGCGGCAGGCTGAGCTGGAAGCGGCCCAGCTGCAGCGTG
This sequence comes from Lamproptera curius, assembly GCA_029286875.1. Lineage (NCBI taxonomy): Eukaryota > Metazoa > Arthropoda > Insecta > Lepidoptera > Papilionidae > Lamproptera > Lamproptera curius. The sequence goes on along the minus strand of JAGSMT010000027.1, from coordinate 3,580,782 downwards.
AGGCGGGCGCCGGCGGCCGCGTCGGGCTCCGCCCCGTCCAGCCGCAGCTGCGCCAGGTCGCAGTACGTGGGGCTGCGGCGCTCGGCCGGCGGAGGCGCCGCGCGCCGCGGGGAGCCCTGCGCCGACGACGAGCGCACCTCGCGCATCTCCACCTCGCAGCACTGGGTCGGCACCTGCACGGTTTTTATTTAACTTACGACTCCACGCGTCGGATCTAATTAAATTTATAATATCCCGCAGGTAAAATGTATTACGTCTATTTAATAAAACTTACTAATTAAAGAATCCAATAAAATCATATTACCTACGATTACTAGACCTCAAATGTTCAACTGAGACGAAGTAGGGTATTTACCTGTCTGTATCGCGATGAGAAAATGGCGGAGAGCCTCGCTAGGCCGAAGCCAACATTGGCCACTTCTTGTGATTGAGGGGTTGGACTTTCCGTGGTACTCTCCTCGCAGATTGTAGCGTTTGATTCCTAAAAAAATTTCCAATTAACATTAACGTATACATAAAGGCATATTACTTGTCAAAATTCTTATTTTCCTTCTTGACCACATATGTCCTCCAAGCTTATTTCGACTATGACGGCCGATCTATATATATATAAGAGATCAACCAACTACGCAGAAGTTATTTTAGTGCAAAAATGTACGCTTAGACACTAATGCATTTCCTATTCCTTCACTCTTAAAGCCCAATAGGACGGATAAGCGATACGATCGGGGAGAGATCAGGCGTAGGACCACTCTTTACATGTCTATCCGACCCAAACATTCGACGGTTCCGCTTGTCAAAAACATCTTTGTGAGCCTTAAAATTTACTAACAACAAATTCTTCCATTGAATGCAGTTTACCTTTTGGATTTCAGAGGTCAGATGCCATTCGCTCTGAAAATTCTTTTAAAAGTTATTGATTTACAACAAAGCTACCGACGATAAACTGTGATTCGGGAAATCTTGATCTAAAAGTCGAGTCCGTGATGAACAAAATTAATTAGTTACCTGGAATTCGTCAGCATCCTGCGTGTCGGCGCAGTGGGTCGGGCTCGAAGAGGCATTCTGGGCCCTCTCCAGCAGACGCGAGGCCTCGTAGCAAGGCGGGAACCGCGCCGTCTGCGAATCGAATAATCGAGGGCACGTCATGGAAAGCTGAAGCTTACTTTGTACAAAGCTAGAACGTCAGAGGCGAGAGAGACCTGCGCGTAGTGCAGGCTGTAGTGGTGCGCGGTGGCCCTCTCGGCGTGCGCGTAGCTCCGCAGCGCCGCCCTCTTCATGTGCATCTTGCAAATGGCCGACACCAGCAGCACCACGGCGATCATGAAGATCAGCGCGCACGCTGCGGACGACACGGAATTGCACATTTGTAATATTTATTTAGATTAATTAATTACTTAAAAATCAAGTAACCTCATAGTGGTTATCATCACAATGTTTACATAACAACGGGGCATTACAAAGTGAGAGTATAAAATACAAACCGGTAACTGTGTATATGGTGGATTGTATGAAGCCGTAGTCATCGGGCGCGCGTCTATCTTCGAACAAAAGCGGATTTTCCATCTCTCCATAGCCTGAAAAAATTACACATAATATTAATGTAATTTATATGATTTTCATTTAGTGTCAAAATTATTGGAATTAACTTCCCGGTTTGAAGGGCATTGTAGCCAACGTATTTACTAGGTAAACGAGACGTAACATACTATGTGCGCATTGATGATACTCCTGGTATTGCTCCCCTGCCTTCGAGCGCAATGCTCAAGTGGGCAATGATGGGAGAAGTGTGGGCAAGCGTGGGCAAGCGTGGGGAGGGTGGGCGAGAGCAAGGACCGTGGAGCCTGGAGAAGCGCGGGTGCTCGTCGCAGCAGTCGGGCTGCCGGCAGAGCGGGTCGGAGCCCCTGCAGCACGCCGCCTCGAAGATGCAGCGCCCCGAGGAGCAGTTCAGCTTGTCGCTGCCTGCAACACATTTTACATAAATTTATTGCTAATGTTATATTCATGCAAACACTCACACTGTCAACAGTCTACATCACTAAAAAATTCATAAAGCCGAATCACTTCCGACCTTGCAAAGCTCATCCATGCCCACATTCCTTTCACATCTCAACACCACAGGCCGCTAAAGGGCGCCCCCCAAGCCGGAACACTCACGCGCGCAAGGCCGCTGCGAGCAGAGCGCGGGCGCCTCGTCCTCCGCGCGCAGGCAGTCCCTCCGTCCGTCGCACACGTAGCTCGCGAGCACGCACCGCGACTCGCACGAGAACGCGCCGCGCGCGCATAATGTCGGACCTGGGACCAAGTTATCACACTTTAATCTTGTAATTTAATACAAATATAGCGAGTTTATTAACTTTGTCTTAAAATAGACAAGCTGCAAAATTTTAATAGTTGCCAAAATTATTTTGGTCTTCGTTAATTGATAACCATAGATTACTTCAATGCACGATAGTCTAACTGTTCTCTTCTTAATATCGTTCTCTCTAATGAACACAGGGTAAAAAGTTGCTCTATGACAAATGTAAGGATTGTCGTTTCATCTTTGTTGTTTGCAATTGAAGTGTAATTACTACAGCTAAATTTAGTACAAATATATAAGCATTATCGGTTATTAATTGTCAGTCAGCATAGCAGAATACTACTGTCTTAAAACTCACAAAAGTAGGGACACAAGGTGTACAAGAATTACCCTTGAGGACACCCTTCTAAACTATAAAGTGTGGTTTGGTTATTCCTAAAAAGCGACGAATGGACACTATGAGAGAGAATATGAGAAGGAAAGAAGTAAGTACTGAAATAATGAATAATAGATAGGATTGGAAAAGGAAAACCGCGCCGACCCTGTGTTAGGCGGGGTAATGGCTAAGTAAAGGAAGAAGATTGACCAGCTCACCTCTTGGCTGCACCAGCACATATTTGGTGACGCTGAAGGGAGGTGCGGAGCACATATAGTGCCCGCTATCGCTCACTTGAAGCGCGAACCTTTGAAGCTGGCTTGAATTGCTTGCACCCTTTGGCTCCACCGTGAAGGGCCTGTATAAAAGTGATTATTTAAGATTCAAGAAAGCCAGTTTACAGATTAAATTTGTGTGATTCAAGTCTTATGTCAGTCACTAATGGCATCGAAGTCTTTTTGCCGCCATGTGAGTGTCCGGAAGCATGTTTAACTGATAAACTTCTTATTAGTATATAATTAGTATCAATGTATTAGGAAATAAGAAGGTACGACGTTTTTGCACAAAACGAGTTTGCCATTACACATTGTTTACATTAATTCTATCTCTTATCCGGCTATATAGAGCAAATTATTGCTCGAATTATAGTTCGATATTAACGTACAAATAATGAAATTGAATGAATAATGAAGCAAAGAAACAAAACCAGAAGAACTGCAATTCTATACAACGAACATTTTTACCATAAAATTTAAAATATACTTTAAGGAATGATATAAACAGTGTCAGTGTTCTTTATTTGTGCGAGATATAAGGGCTATTTTCAAACTATACCGAGGATGAAATCATCTTATTACATACAGGAACATACTCTTCAAAAGAACCCATAGATAGGACATTTTCTTTATAACAAAGAATAGAAAACAATAAAATGTTAATAACAACAATACACACCTGTCATTAGCGGTTCCATTGCCCACGTAGTTCCACACGTACACCCTGGGCGTGCTGTCTCCGCGAAGCTCGCAGACCAGGGTCAGGTTGTCCATCACGCGCTTCACCAGGATGTCCGTGTACTCCGGCTCGCCGGGACTGTACAGCATCAGGGTACTGGCTCGCCACCGCCTGGACAAAGAAAGATACATTCAAACGAAAAAATAAATTATACAAAGTAGACAAAAACCTACTTTTTTAAGCCATATAAGCTTCGTTGGCATTGCGTGATAGTTGATGGTTAACGAAGTCATCCGAATAATAAAAATGCATCGCGTTTCACAGCATTTACTTTCTTTGTTCAATTACATGAAGATTGTTTAGCACGAAATTATAGTATCCCATTAAAAGCAAAGTAATCCTATTAAATTAAATTTCAAGAACTATTATAAATTTATTTTATATAGGATACCTGCAATACATACCTAAACATTAGTAAACAACATAAGAGTATTATTACATTCCGATGCATGAACCATATTAGGTGACAGAGCAACGAAACAGTTATATCATGTGTAATAAGTTAGTACTATAATTTCAACTAAACGCAGCGTTAACTGATATTAATGAGAACAAATTATTCTACTTACAAAAATATACTGTGATTAAAATTTTATTCGCAAGACTGTACCTATCCGTAAGATGTATTTCGTAGTGATTTTAGACCTGAACTTAACCTGTACAAGTTAATAAAAATGTGTTTGAAGGTACTGACACTAATTATCGACGAATAACCACGCAAAGACATCCTAGGTTCGACTCCCAAATAATGCAGCATTTATCATCAGCCTGAGTTAGTCAACAGCTGGACATAGGCCTCCCCTAATGCACGCCTTCTTCATTTTAAGGGGTTTTTAGATCTTACAACGCTGGTCCAATGTGGGTTGGTGGGTGGACCGACTTTTTACATGTCCATCTGACGCATGGATCATGTTACTTTTCAGACAATTGAACAATCGCCCCACATCGTCCTAACTAACCGGAAAGTAACGATATCGTTATTTTAGTCGTTAGTTGTTTCCCCGCGGTATTCGAACCAGACAACGACCTCCGCTAGACGGAGGCGGTAGCTTCGTTTAAACTTATATTCACGTGTCACTAAATTAAGAGCTGTCTTATTTGGAGAGATCTAGACACGCACATTATTCTCTATAACGCTAAACAACCATGGTATACGCTAATTGGAAACGCATTCTATATTAATGAGATTATATATTTATATATCAATAATTGACGATGTAAATAATACTCTCTAGAGTGGCGCACTGGTTTAGTGTCAATAATTTGCTACTGAACCAGAAGAAGACAAAATGTATTAAATTTATGACTCCAAATGTAAGACCGAGTAAATGTGAAGTGTTTATAGATGAGGAAGAGATAGACGTTGTTGAGTCAACCGTGTTTCTGGGAATAACAATAGATACCAGATTGCAGTGGGGCCCTCATATTAATAGACTGTCGAATAAACTCAGCTCTGCAGTATATGCTGTCAAGAAAATCAGACAATTAACTGACGTGGAGACGGCCCGGTTAGTATACTTTAGCTATTTCCACAGTGTAATGTCTTATGGCATTCTATTGTGGGGAAGTGCGGCGGATACTAATACGATCTTTGTCCTCCAAAAACGAGCTATTCGAGCGGTTTATAACCTGGGCCCCAAGGAATCCCTGAGAAAATTGTTCCCAGAGATTAAAATACTAACCGTTACTTCTCAATACATTTTCGAAAACCTAATGTATGTGCAAAAAAAATAGAAATGATTTTCTTAGACATTGTGATGCACATAACATAAATACTAGAAATAAACATAATTTAATTCTTCCAGCAACTAGACTGCGAAGAATAAATAAATCTTATATTACAACAAAATCCCAGTAAACGTTCAGAATTTAACTGTTAATAAATTTAAAAAAGTAGTAAAGGAACGTTTATGTGTTAAAGGTTATTATAACATAAATGAATTTATAAATGATAACACAGCCTGGTAATGGAATGCTCGCTCCAGGCTTTTCAAGTATAATATACGTATGATAGAACTGTATGTAGCTCATAAGAAAATTTATATGTATATATTTGATTATTTTAAAAGATGACAAAATAGGCCCGCTGAGTTTCTTTCGCCGGTTCTTCTCAGGTCGGAGGCGTCCTATTCCGAACCGGTGGTGGCGTCCTTGACAATCAATAAGCGAGTGTTACACTTCTATATTGAATAAAGATATTTGAATTTGAATTTGAATTTGAATTGTTGGTGCATTTTATACGGCCTTCATACAAAGGAGATCTTAGCTATTATTTAGCTAGGCTTGAATTTATTAAAGTAAGTCTACATACATACATACATAATCAACCTTTGTTAGTCCACTGCTGGACATAGGCTCCCTAATACACCCTATCCATTAGGGGTTTGGACCGTATCCCACCACGCTAGTCCAATGCGGGTTGGTGGGTGGACCGACTTTTACATGCCCATCCGACGCATGGATCATCTTACTTTTCAGACAATTGGGTGATCGGCCCAAATTGCCTAACCAACTAGGAAACAACAATGAAAATTTGTTGCGTCCCGCAGGATTCGAACCCACGACCTCCGGTTTCTAAAGCACACGCCCATACCACTAGGCTACGGAGGCAGTTAAAGTTAAAGTAAGTCTAGGTCTTCTTATTTTAAAATATGATAACCGCACCTAAAAGGCATGACAGTTACTTTTGATGTAGTTTTGATTCTCAAGACTTAACCGAAAGCTTCTCCTGGTAGACTTCGTACTACTTCAATCGATTAATAAAAAATCTAAACTTTTGTATAAATGATATATCAATCTACTTATAAATTTTTTTTACAGATAATTAACAACTATAGTAAACATATTGACAGTAATTAAGTTAAATTAAGTTTAATTTTTACCTCTTCATGATATGATATTTTTATATTTATTTACCTTCTAAACCTTCACTGGACCTCGACAAATAATTCAAGACCATAATTAGCCAAATCGGTTCAGCCGTTCTCGAGTTTTAGCGAGACTAACGAATACCAATTGATTTATATATATATAGATTTCGACTACGGTAACGGCAAGATCTCCGGGAATATTGGAAGCGGTGGCGTGCATTAAGGGAGGCCTATTTTCTGCAGTGAACTAATCAAGCTGATGATGATGACTACATATTCAATAAATATTGCGAAATTTGTTCAATGACATTAATATAACACCCAACAGTTATACAAATGATACAAAAATAAATGGCAAACGTATTGGGGAACAAATGCGGTGTAAATGAAACATTATCAACTTGTCTCAAGGTGACAAACAAATAAGCGATGCATTTTAACGATCAAGGCCTGTCGCTTACCTAAAAGCGTTTAAAAAACATTAGGTAGGCTTCGAAATCTTTATTTTTTAGTTTTTGCCATTGGCTAACGTGTCGATGTATCGTTTTACTAAACAGGTACTTTAAATATAACCGATTGAAATTCAAACTGCATTTAGATTAACGGTCAGTCGGTATCCCACATTTATTCCTTACACGTTTCGTTCGAGTTTTCCTCAATATTCCTTTATGTAAAAACATCGAACGAGACCACATACTCAAAAGGATAAAATTTAAAAATGTGCACAAAAACTAAATAAATATGTTATATAATCTAACTTTAAACATACATAAAAATATATCGACGTCACGACAATAAAGTTTCAAACACAATATTAAAACTTAATAATTGCAGTGCAACAAACCTACAATCTTTTGTTTTCAGCCTTTTTTCATTTGAGCATGGATTGACCTCTATTATTATTTAAATATTTAATGCATTTCTCAAGTACAACAGCGAGTTAATGCAACTTACTACATCACATTGGACTGGACCCGCATTGGGCCAGCGTGGTAGGACGCGGTCCAAAAACCCCCTAATGGTAAAGGCGTGGAGTAGAGGCCTATGTCCAGGCTGGCTGATGATGATGATGATGATGATGATGATGATATATATCACAAACAATATAAAACACAGCTCGTTCGCTTTTAGATTAAAATCAAGCGAATGTCACTTAGTATTTACGTGACTGACGTCAATCGACGGCAATATGAATAATTCGCTAAGAAAATCGATACAACAGGAAAGTCATCAGTACTCTTGTATTATTTCGATCTGCAAATTACCATTATTCGCCAATTTGAATTCGTCGCAAGCATATTGGCGTGTTTTCAAATGTTTTCGCTGAAATTGTGGCAACCCGTTTCTTGGAAGTCTTTCCTTGTTAAAATATATTACGTATAGTACTAATATTATTAAGAAGAAAGATTTGTATTTATGTACGTAACGAATAATCTCGAAACTACTCGACGGATTTCCAAAATTCTTAGGAAATAAGTACTTTATTTATTTATTACTAGAAAAGCAATTATTTAGAAATATCTACAAAAATCGTTACAAAGCATAAAGAGTCAAAAAACGTCTTTTCATTTAAATATCCTTCACGACAAAATGTTCAACTCTATGTTACGTTTTTCTGCAATTTTTTTACAAATTTGCGAATTTATTTATTTTAGTTACAAGGCAGACTAGACGCTTCCAGACTAGACGACTTCCAGCTACCCGAACAAGCTGGATTCCGAAAAGGCTTTAGTACCATAGACCACATATTTATGCTGCAGCGGATTATACAGACACAGAGGAGTATAATCTGCCTTTAAGCTTGGCGTTTGCGGACTATGAGAAAGCCTTTGATTCTGTCGAAATTTGGGTAGTGCTGCAGGCCCTTCAGCGTTGCCAAGTTGACAGTCGGTATAAGTTGCTGAGGCGTTTGTACAGCAAAGCCACGATGTCCGTCCTATCCAATTGCAGAGAGGTGTAAGCAGGGTGATGTTATATCCCCGAAACTCTTCACCGCTGCATTGGAAGACGCCTTCAAACTTATGAATTAAAAAGGACGAGGTAAAAGCATCAATGGCGAGTGCAACACCCACGTTAGATTTGCCGACAATATAGTCATTATGGCGGAGTCGCTGGAGTCGTAGCAGCGTTCGGGAAGCTACGACATACCCTCTCGTCCAATATCTCTCAATGCCTGAAGACGAAAGTCTTTGACCAATGGTGTTGCCAGGATGACATGGCACTGGACATAGTCCTTCACTGCCGGCTATGAGCTCCAAGACCTCAGCGAGCTATGGAGCGGGCTATGTTCGCTATCTCTCTGCGTGATAAAGTGCGTAACGCAGCCATCCGCAGAAGAACCATAGTAACAAACATAGCCCGCAGAATTAGCAAGCTAACGTAGCAATGGGCCGGCCACATAGCTCATAGAACTGATAACCGTTGGGAAAGACAGGTTCTCGAGTGTCAGCCTCGTACTGGCCATTGCAGTGTCGGACGACCCCCCACGAGATGGACTTACGACCTGTGCAAATGTGCAGGAGGTCGGTGGATGCAGGTGGCACAGGATCGTACCTTTTAGCAACTTATTGGAAACGCCTAAGCTCAACAGTGGACTCTGACAGGCTGTAACGACGACTATGAGTTACAAGGCATAAGCTGAATAAAACCATGCCACAAATGGCACAGTTTTCATTCCACTCTTGTGAATTTCCTACCTATTTACCTTTCTTCCTACCTTTAAATACAAAAGTGCCGCCTTTAGTTACATTAAGTATCACAAGCATGCCCTAAAATGTAGGATTACATTAATTGTATGAATGTATCAATATTTATGGGCACTGATGTCCTATATCAGAAGCGGTAACGTCTATTAGGGTCGGTCCAGCAGTGGACTGACACAGGTTGGTGATGGTGATTATAAACGCCCTATAACTATCAAAGATAATATTAAGATTAACTATTCACAAGAACAACCTACGTAAGGATTATTATTATATGCTAAAAAAACACAAAGTCAATAATCTTCGCTACTTAAAGAAAACCTACTTTTTTAGCCCACGGAGGTGGCACATAAAAAGAAGAAAAAACCGAATATAAAAATGAAATAACCACATAAAAATTACCGTTGCACATTGGTTGCAAACTCGTAACCTACCCATTTACATACATTGATAACATTTCATCTCCATCGACCTAAGAAATTATTGAATAAGACGCACTTAAAGAATGCAAATCTTGCACTTCAAAGAAACAGAATGGCATAGCGATTAAATAGCATGGCAATTACGCTCGCATGGTCGGCCCATTGAAGTATTGAATAAGGTTTTTCACATTGTATGCAATCCAATATAATGTGGTCATTTATACATAAGTTTTGTTACTAGTAGAGTATTGATGTACTAATAATTAATTGGAATTTGAATGTTTTCTTCTGATAACATTGTTCATAGTGAAGTAAACAATGTTGTGTTACATAAAATTCATAACCCTTATTTTAGTAATATGTCAAATATACCAAAGACTAATCGTATGCAGACCAGAGTACAAGATACACAAACAACATCCCAATCAGAGGAAAATTTCAAGTAATACACATTGGAAACTTAATTGTATTTGGTTGAAGTTCAGAATCTGTAAGTCTTTAAAGTTTTAAGGGAATATTAAGCACCATAGAAAAAATATTGTTAAAGTTTGCAACCAGTTAATAACACTAATTACTCTCTTTGGCTCCAATTAATTTGTGATTCAATTTAAATGTCCTCCTAGTCCCCCCAACAAGCATTGGACCAGCATGGGCTACGGTCCTAAAACCCACTAATGGGGAGGGCGTGTATTAGGGAGGCCTATGACTAACAGAGGCTGATGATGATGAGTCATTTCCGTCTATGGCGCCCGATCTATATTAGAGATCAGCCAACTGCGCAGGAGATATTATATTGCACAAATGTACGCGCAAACACAGGTGCACTCCCAATTCCTTCATTCTCAAAGTCCGATGGGACGGATAGCCGACACGACCAGAGGGAGACCGGGCACAGGACCGACTTTTTACATGCCCTTCCGACGTATGAATCATCTTACTTTACAGACAATAGCACGATCGGCCCGTATTGCCCTAACCAACTAGGAAACAACAATGAAAATTTGTTGAGTCCCTGCAGGATTCGAACTCATGACCTCCGGCTTCCAAAGCACACGCCTTACTACTAGGCTTCGGAGGTAGTTTTAATAAGGCTCCAATAATATAATAACATAATATTGATGTCTGACTATTGAAATGGGTTTTACGTAAACACTCTAGGAGGTCTGGGTTATGATACTGAAAGAGAGCAACAACTTTTGAAAATGTGTTCTAGTTGTAGAATTGTGATCCATTGCTGAATAGATGACAAACATACAAATTTTTAATCGTCACCACAATCCATTGACCACGTGGTGTAGTCATACCCATGTACAGTTGGTTTGGCTGCGATGTAACAAGCTGATGATGTAATATTGATTTAGTACAAATTTTATAATTATCCTGAGGGTTGGGTTGCTATAAGATTAGCACAACTTCATAAATAGTTAAGAGTTAAGCTTTCTATGTAGTGAAAAATACAGAATCTTTAATCTCAAATTATGTATCACAACATTTCTGGTTTGTTTAACAACAATATTACATTATCAATTTATATTAAATTGAGGTTGTGATCACATTTGTAACCTGCTACATTGCCATCTTTAGAAGCTTAGCTTTCTATAAAGTATTGTATCAGAACTGTAAAACCAAAATGTTCCTCTATAATATTAATATATAATTGTATTAAAGGCATAGATTGAAGGATGCAAAATGTCACTACTTTAAATTGCTGATTACTAGAGGCCTTCACATGTATCGTTTCCTTAATACAAATTTTATTGCCCAATAAAGTTCATATGAATCATTAACGATATTTATTACTGGAGATGTAACCTCCAAAACAACAAGTTGTTTTCCTGCGGTTGATTTAATTATATGCAATGTCGATGCATTATTCTTGCTCGCTACAGGAAATGAGTTGATGTTAATAGAGAATGATCATTGCAAACATTCCATTAAAGAGGTAATTTATTTGTTATTGTTTTTAACAGACTTTTCTTAAATTGTATTTTGTACTGATGTAGGAAAAAAAAGACAAATACAATATAGAAAATTATTAAAAAACGGATTAATTTACCAAAAGTGTACAACATGAAATGAAAATGATTTTAGTAATCAATTAATTAGTTTAAAAGTAATTAAGCATTTAACATAAACCTGCTAATTACTTTAGGACAAATAGAATTAAATATTACTGTGACATACATGTTTTCAAAACAGACATGGTTGTATTACTATTAATTTATAATAAATGAATTACCACGGTCGGAATAATAGCTTCTCTTTTGTGTAACGCAACCACATCTAATTTATAGGGAACATTAACTGTTCAAATGGCCCATGCAATGAAAGTTCTAGAAGTTAATAGTTAAATTGAATTTATTATAGCAACAAACATTGTACTAGAACAGTGGGATACTGTCCATAACCCAGTAATAGACAGGGTACATTAGGGGAGGCTTATGTCCAGCAGTGGACAATCACAGGATGGTGATGATGATGATAGCAACAAGACAAGCAGAAGCGTCACTTTAGCCATGAGAAATGCACGGATAACGCAACAAGTTACTCGCCCTGAGACATAGGATGTTGAGACTTGTTTATCCAGTAAATACACTGGCTACGTGGCCATGCAAATCGGAACTCAGTTGTGTTATTACAGTACTGCTTTGTGGCAGAAAAAGGGCACCACGTGGTACCTCCCTAGACGACCCCCAGTAGAAAGGGAACTTACCATCTCTTTGCTTTTGCAACATAGTCAAATAAAAACAATAGCTTAGAGTTATATGTTGTATATGTTAAAAAAAAATCGAAGGTAAATTCTGTAAAGTTATTCACTTATGTAAGAGTACTTAAGAATTATTCATAGGCCTAGATTAAAATAATTAACATGATCAAATTCTTCATAAATTAATATGGCATGTATTAGTCTCCATTTTTAATGTCTCGGCCACATATTAGTATCTTTATTCAATCACACACCAAATATTAAATATACTTATTTACAGATTTTATGCTTTAATTCTTCATAATTACGTCTTACATTTCAGACTCTTTCCAGGGTCCATGATCACAGACATACTACAGTCACACAACAAAATTAAAAGTTTTTAAACTTTTCTTAATTACAATTTAACAATAACCAATACAGGCCGTATTGTAAATTAACAAGTAGCAGAACATAAAACAAGCTATGTAGCAGGTATAAAATAATTAAGCGATGCATTGTGAAAAACCACATCATTATGTTCACAAAAAAGGGGCAAAATCTTAGATGCAATAGATTAGTATGATAACAAACATAAAAAATTCAAGATTTAGTTAATGTTACCTAATGAGATAATCAATTAAAAAAACAAGATGGATTTAGAATTTTATAACACTAATAATATTGACAACATTTTAATGTTGGTTTTATATATCAATACCCCATTTAATTTATTAAATTAAAATATTTAGACTTTTATTAAATGCATGCTGTCAAAAACAATAAACAGTATATTTAAATTTTAAATGATAGAAAATAAATTAAAGATCAGAGGGAAAAACAATTATTAAAGATATCTCATGAAGTCAAATAAATCAAAAACATTTAAAACATTAATGTGAGAAAATATGAAAATCCTTGCCGACACCGTTAGAAACCAAAACAAACTAGTTTTTTCACGATACAGTTATGTTACCGTTATAGAAACTGCCTAAATACAAACGGGAGGCATACATCCTAAGCGAATACATCAAATATAAATACATAACTGTACTTTAAATATAATCAAGGCCTTTGGACAGAATTATAAAAAATTACATATGATAAAGATGGGAATGTTTACAAATTATTATAACAAGGTGAATGCATTTGTATATACTCACATAATTTTAAGTTTATGATAGCCACGGCAAAACATAACAACACATTTATGAGATATTCAAACATTTTTATTTATTTTTCATTTTCACTAAACTGACATTAAATAGGCCTACGCCATCTTTGTTTCTATGAATAAGACGTTCCAATTTATATTTCTTGCTGTACATGAAATACTACATAAATATTAAAAAAAAATCATTATTACACTTAAAGAATTTAATTTGATTGCCAAACAGTAAATTTTATAACAAGATAAGGAAAGTTTATAATTTCGCCTTTAATAATATATATAGTTTATAATATCGTTAGAAAAATTATTAACGTCAGATAATACTGCCTTTCCGTGCTTTTTAATTCTGTGTTTCATATGTATACTACATTTAACAGCAATTTATTTGAAAAGCAATGGTAAATATAGACGTAGGACTTTTGGCTTGGCTGAAAGCTAAAGCAAATGTCAGAATAAATTAAAAAAAACCTTTACATATCTGTATCCAATAATGACATATTTGATTTAATGACAGAAAGCCTACTCATAATCTGAGAAAAATCTGTAAAGCATCACTGGAACGAAACACAAAATATAAAACGATTAATTATTAAAATGGATCTTAACAGACTTCCGAACGATAAGAAGTTACAACTTTGTCGCTGGTATTTTAAAGGTATGTTTTAACATGTCTACAAACAAGCTTTACATCGTCTAGTCAAAATCGAACTGAAAAAACTACATTAATGGTGTTAATTTTTCAGTCGGTTGTATGCTCCTGCCTTTCGTTTGGGCTGTTAATGCGATCTGGTTTTTCAAAGAAGCCTTTATAAAGCCGCCATTCGAAGAGCAGAAGCAAATAAAGAAGTGTAAGTTACAAAATAACAATAATATCTGAGTCACTTCAGTTAAATTAGATCAAATCTTGTTAAACTGAATGCTTTTTTCACATGTAAAGAGGGTCGTATTTATAATTTTCTAGGCAATTAAAAAGACAGAAACCATATAATCACTTTGCAGATGTATTAATGAGTGCTGGAGGTGCAGGAGTTTGGGCATGTTCACTCGCCGCATGGGTGTCAGTCTACCAGACAAGCCGCGTATCCTGGGGTGCGATGGGGGATTCCCTTTCGTTCATTGTACCACTTGGACAAGCTTAGAACAATAATAAAATCATAATAATGTTGCTATAGATGATAAGATTAAATATAGTTAAATGTATTCTTGCTGAATGCTTTTGTAACATATCTTTTATGTAATAATATTATAATAATTAAGCTTTTAACTAAAACAAATATAAATTAAATATGTGACCACTGCAACATTGTTATAATTAGGTAAATTGTCAGAACTGAAAAAGTTTTTTTTTGTTTTGTAGAAGTTATATTATTATGAAATTGATATTTACTTTTAATACTTAATTTTGTGAAACTTTAGTGTGAACTCTATCTAATGTGACATGATTGAGAGGATAATGTATTTTATTAAGTTATAGAGAACCCACCACCAGCATGGTGAGATAAAGTCCAGAATCCTCCTAATGGATAAGCCGTGCAATAGGGGAGGCCTATGTCCAGCAGTGGACTAACAGGGGCTAATGATGATGATGATTATAGAGAACTGTCATTAAATGGACAGATGAAGAATGTAAGCAAAACCAATCAAAGCCAATTGTTTGTTTAGCCAAGTTAGTTGTTAGATAAAGTGATGTTACATGGAATTAACACTGTATTTTAATTATTGTCATATCACACATATTTAAAAACTAAGGTTTTAATAATTGACAAAATAGATTAGTTTGAAAACTGCATAGTAGACATAACATAATAAACATAAAAGACATGCTTTAAAATCTTAACTGGGTCGATAATCCAATTGTCTGAAAATAGAAATGATCCAGTCGTGGACTTAACAGATGATAGTCATCTTGACAATTTTTGCAACTAAGATTGATTCTGAGTAAAGCAGTGACTACAGAATAGTATATTTAATAATACTATCTGTTGGTTACACAAATACATAAACATTTTAGATTATTTCCAGTGTCCATCAGCAAGGAAGATATGTTGGGTACAATTTTAATATAATTAAAAGAGAAACAAATATTAATGAGAATTACTGTATATTTTTTCCGTTTATGATTAATTTTGTGCTTAAGTGTCTCTATTATAATAGATTTTGTTTTTAGCTATAAACATTTCATTCCATATTTTTAGGTATATTCTTCATGCTTTTAACTTAACCTGTTTTTTTATTTGGTTTTAGAAACAAAATTTGTTAAATATACTGAATTATTATTTATTGCTGTAAAGGGCCAAATTGATGACATTAGTTATAAAATTTTGTTTTAATAAAAACAGTTGTATTTCAATTTAATTTCAACTATTCCTTATTCCTTCTTGAACTTCATTAAATAGTCTATTTATTTCTAAAAAGATATCTGTAGCTCAGACCAATCCCTTTACATTTTTCCTTGTCTTAATTCTCTGGTTGAAAATTGTTCATCAGATATTAGCTATTCTTGACATGTATTGCAATATATTTAATAATTTATACAACAATGAGGCTTCTCTTAGTTTGTAAAATATACAGACTGTTAAAATAAAACCTTTAATATTATTTTAAGTATGTGTTACTATTATATACATATATATTAGGTTTTTACATAAGCAAACAAAAAGTTTGACTATTTAATAATTTATTTAGTTAGAACTTTCCAAGTCCAAATCTTTTTGATGTATGCAACGCTTTTTTAAAAAGGCTTCTATTTTTTAATCCTTTATTTACCAATAGCAGCCTGTTTTCATCGTAAATTAGTCTTAAATAGGTATATAGTTGTCAATTAAGATGTAGTGAATAGCACAGTAACTAAGCTAGTTTTACCAGCGCTGTATTTTCTAATTCCACGGAGAATATTTAATAATAACGATGACACCCGCCATTTCATTACATATTAGAGATCAAGTATCTGCACAGGAGACGTAGTGATATATAACCTACCAAAACAAGGGATGAAGTATAAGTATACTAATGTCACGCTCTTATTATTAAGCTCCTAGAACCACTCGGTATCCACTCTGCACGCAGAGCCCAACGATGTCGTTGTCAACGCGTCGTCAACCAGTGTACCGCAACGAGAACTGGGCGGTCGCCTGGCCATAAGGTCCACTCGTGACGCAGACATCTAAAATTTTCAATCAATAAGAGCTACATAACTTAACGCTTTTAAAATAACATTACGTAACGATTTTATTCCCGTAAATTCGATATATTCAATCGGACATACGTAACATGTTTAGTAATTATGTTTAAGAATTTAAAAAAAGGGGTCGTGGCTAAGGGTAAAGTCGTAAGGAAACAAATATCTCTTAGTATCATAAGAAAAGAAATAGATTATAAAAAAAATCTCATAACAAAATTTATATGTATATTCCGGTTCTTCTCAGGTCGGAGGCGTCCTATTCCGAACCAGTTTTAGCGACCTTGACAATCAATAAGCGTGTGTTACACTTTTATGTTGAATAAAGATATTTGAATTTGTCATTATTATCAGCCTGTGTTAGTCCACTGCTGGACATAGGCCTCCCCTAATATATGCCATCTGTAGGTATTAGCACGTTTTTGGACCGTATACCACCATGCTGGTGTAATGAGCGTTGGTGGGTCTCTTAGTATACGTATGTAAATTATTCAATAAATATTCCAATCAAATCAATAAAAGATGTTCGGTAGTTACCAAAGAGTGGTTTCTTCTATTGAAAATTTTTAAAATAAAGTAAAATTCCTTCCAGAACATGCTAGAATGCCTGAGAAATTGATCTTTAGGAAAATGTCTATTTCTATAGCCATTTGAATTTTTGCTGGAAAACGTTTATTCGCCTGCACAACATTACTTTTTAAAAATGTATTTTTTGCTATTCAAATTAATCTCCGCGAAATTTGACACATATTTTCATACGATGGAACCAACCATTGAAGTAGCCATTTCATTCGGAAGTTTCGGTCTCCAAAATGGCCGTTTTGTAGGCTTCTTCAGGTGATGAATATCTCTAATATTTTATGTTTTCTTGCTCCAAAAACTCTTTTGTTGTGTGCGCGGTGTGAGAACTCGCATTGTCGTGATGGAGGATGATGCGGCGGTTGCAGTTCTCTCTACGGAGTTCAGAAACGACCTGTGGCAAATAAATTCAAGCATACCATTCTGAATTAACTGTTCTTTGTCCCTCAAGAGGAATAGTTGCAATATGGCCGGTTTTGGAGACAAACGTGGCCACCATTTTTTTTCAACACTCCGTGAACCAACAATTTTTGTTGAATTTACCTCATTTTCGAACACCCAAACTCGTTACTGGTTTTTTGTTTCGGGTTCGTAAGCTTTTATCCAGGATTCGTCACCCGATATGATGTTGTATACAGCATTTCAGGATCCTGCGTGGAAGTTCGACAGTTCTGACGCATCAAGTAACGCTAACCGCTTTTTGCTCTTCACTGAACGAATGCGGTATCCCTCGGAAAAACAACATGCAAGATTATTTGTATTTGACTCATGTCTAACGTTGCCTGAATTTCGCGGTATGTCACATGTCGGTCTTCCTTAATCAGCTTACGCACAGCATCAACGTTTACTTGAGTGACTGCAGTCCTTGACGGGGATCATCACTAAGCTGGACACGTCCACCTTGAAATTCAGCAAACCAGCGACAAATTGTGGTTTTGGATGGGGCTTCATCACCAAATGCAGAAATCGTACTGATTTTGTGTTAAACCACTTCGAAAGTCATAATAAATCATCGGTCTTGAATTTTCTCATGTCAATTCATTTTCTTAACGACTAAAAAAGTTAGACAAGACCGGGAATCTTTTTTTAAATATTTAAATGGTATTCGATTTTAAAAACCAAGGAGTTTGCAATTAAAAAGATTTTAATATTACTGGAATAGTGGAAATATTCCATTCCCGATAATGCCGCCCTCGTAATTTGTTATCATTGCAAAACCAACCACAAATTTCATCTCAATTCTTATTGGAACAAAACGGAAAGATATAATATTCAAAACGTTTTAGAAGCTTCAAAGTCTATCAACCCTAACTTCTATAATATTTTAGACTCGACCGCCAGTTAACTCCATAAAGTGTACGCGACAATAGCAAGCAACGACGGGGAACGTTTATATAGACATCCGTCGGGTCCATAAAGAAGAGGATACGTTTCATATAGATTAACATTGCCGTCGGTCAACAATTGGGTGCTTTCTTCGCGCCGGGAAACGGGAAGCATCTGCCCACAATGGAGTTTTATTACCGACTTTGCATACATTTCCTGTGGTGTACGTAGATTATGTTATTCCTGTTTCGAAGCGAACGGAAGCTGCATTAATTGGTTTTAAGCTTTAGTATCCCTTTTAATACGTATAAATGCTCAATATTTTAAGAAACCTGAAGTTATTATGGTTTAACATGGCGGAAAAATCGAATTAAAAGTTTTCCAATAAATAAATTTTTTAAAATTTACCCTTCCGTTCTGTATAAAAAAAAAAAATAAAATGTGTACCTGTATTATAATTAACATTATTCTTTTGGTTTGCACAGCTGTTAATTAATTAAATTGATTTTGTCTGACGTTATCGTTTCCTAATTTCTTTACCTTTCAGAAAATGAATCATCATTTCCCTATCTATATTACGCGCGTAGGGTTGCTCATGCTCGCTGATTGATTGAACAGTTCTCGTTGAGAACAATATTTCTTTTCTATTAAAAATTTACATTTTAGGTGTTACTATCATATACTGTAAAAGACTGCATAAGATTTACAACTACGGGTAGTACCTTATAAATTTGATTCCTTTCGGAATGTCCGATAATACATAATGGTTAATTGATCTGTTTTTTTAGCTTAAAGAGTTGTTCTAGTTGTTATCTAGTTGTTCTTCAGATTTGATTTGTTTTGAAAAACAGACGGGCAACCAAGATATACTGAGAATATTATTTTCCTTTTAATATATGGTCTGATGGGTTTAAATGTCAAATATTAAGGTGTTAATCAAATATTAAGATTTAATCTGGCTAAAATCAATCAGCCTTTTATGATTAGACGCCTCTTGTGTTTGATCAAATAAATGTCAGGCAAATACATTTGTCAGTTTGGTAGAGACGACACATATTATTTTTTTTAACCACAATAACAGCAAAGGCATTTTAGATATTATAATCGTAATTTTTTATTGGTTACAGCGATGACACGAGCAAGTAATTCAAGAGACATTAGATGTTATGTCTTGTTTACTCAGTAATTACGTTGGCTACGGTGCTGGCTTTAAACCAGAAGACACTAATGCTTTAAAAATACTGATTTGCAAAAATGGTCACCGCAGTGTACCTCTACATTTCTACTATCCCAGACAGGCTCTTATAAAAATATCTTTAAGTAATTTTTTCTTACTTCTATATTTTTCTTCTTTCTTACTTAAGAATGTTTACTTGTTCATTAAATAAACATTTTCAGCGCCCTTCCTGCCCCAAGACGTGTCGTTTTAATTTGAACATTTTAAACTACTCTTATTAGCTAAGCACATGTGTTGTCACGTGTAACAAAGATACTACGCAAATGAAGTGTTATAGTTAGCCTCTTGTGCGACTATGGAACAGCTGATCAAATTTAGAGCATTGCCCTAAAGGTATTCACTTAAATCGACAATTATTACACAAGTTTACAATAAAGGCAGAAAACTTATTTGTTTACTTTATAGGTAAAGGATACTCCAATAAGATATATGTGTTAACTAAAAGGACATTTTTGAAATACATTCACTTGGAAAAGGACTTACAATATAAGATTGAAATTGGGTTTGGTAAAATGTTTATTTTGTTTATCTTTTAACTAAGTTTACAGTCCATTTTGTAGTATCGATCAGTTAAATATTACACTGAAGAACAAAATTTAACTATTTTTTTGTTTTACTCGTTTTATCAACTGTTTTTTATTCATTTGACATCGCTGATTTCATACACCGGTGGTAGCTCCTCATTTTAGACCTCCTTCTGGGGACCTTCTGGGTGGGTGCGCGGTGCCTTTTTCTACCGCAAAGCATGTCGTTTGAAAGTGTCCAATTTGGTAAGAATGCTTTCTGCGAGTACTTTGGTAAGCACTTAATGTTAAACAATAAGCTATGGATCCTGAATTTTGTTTATACATGCTGTGTAACATGATTGCGTTTGTGGGCAAATAAAATAGATGTCCATGTCAAGTCCAAAAATATTGCGTGCACGCTAACCTTAGTCATAAGTAAAATCAAGTATATTGAACATTAGGATTTAATGCGTATTCTTTTTGAGGCAGCTAAACGGATATACTAAATACCCGCGTTTTTTTGCTTGTGGGATAACTGAGCACTAATAGTTTTGAACAAAGATGGTGAATGTTTTAAGTACGTAACTAAAACATTTCCAGAAATGAGTACGGAAAAGATCGAATCAGGGATTTTTGATGGTTCTCAGATTATTAAGCAAATATCTGACGAACGTTTTATCGAATGTATAAAAGAAGTCGAAAAAGTACCGAGTTTGTTTGCAAACTTTACGACAAAAAGTCTCTGCTACCAACATATTACACGGTTGATTTTGCAGGAAAAGCAATTAGGATGTAACATGTGTATTTGGATGTAATATAGACCGTTTCCACAAAAAATTAAGCTACTTACGCGAACGCGAACGCAAAATGTTGCTATTAGAATATTTTAACAACGGAAGATCAATACCAAGGTTGATGCAATCTAAATGTGATGGCTGATTATTGCTGGAGCATACAAAATACTGTTGGGGAATCACCCCATAAAATAATGTTTTTTTCGTTTAAATTTTTTTTACCCTTTTATACTAAAACACGAATATCTTTAACAGTAGTGCTGCTACGGGAAAACGGATCAGATTAAAAATCAGCTCGACAAAAACATCAAGAATCGGGTATAAAATTTTATAAAACCAAACCATCGTTTCCCAATGTTATTGATTAATAAAAAATATATATAATTCAATTGTTTATTAACAAATTTATCATAAGTACAGATTTGCGAAACATGTCATTTATCATTCAGAACCTGTCCGGGCCGAAAGCTTTTTGCGGACACAAGGACAAGTTTGCAGAAAAAACTTTTGTCCCGGAAACGAGGTCCCGCTTTTTGTTAATTGGCACCGAGTGTCCCTAATTAAGTGCGAAGAAAAGTAAACGCCTCAGTGGTGTAGGGTGGTCTGTGGTTTGCTTTCAAACGATTTATGCGATGGTAACACTTTTGACATTCCGACAATTAAACATATATATATGACATTACTGTTACGTTTTGTTAATGCTATGTAGATGTTTAAAATGAGAGACAATTTTTTTATGTTGCTTGATAATTTGAAATTATTTTTATTTTGGGTATAAAGTATAAACAATTATCAGATAAAAATAAATTTTTTGACAAGGCGGTTTTCAAATGTCAAACTTACTTTTTTTTTGTAAATCAATCGACAACTCTAGATAGATTTTTGCATAATAGTAAGTTACGCCTTTTTCTGTGCATGCGGATAAGGAAAAAATTTCACTTAAACTCTAGAAGGGGACTCCAATGTAATTGTTAAGACTTGCTCAGCGAAATCAATTGTAGCGTATCATCATTAAATATTTGTTATGTCTTACTTGGATCTCAATGCTTTACTTCAAACTTGTGGTAAATTAATAATTAAAAGTTTATTAATTTTATTCATGTAGACACCAGCTTTCATTGGCTTATTTTTGCTCAAAGCTCTATACTAACTCTTTTTTTTAGTATTTATTTAGGATAGGAAGATTATTCGGAAGTTGATAATCAGGAAATTACAAGAAAGAAAAGAATGACAATTGTAATTTCTGACTATCAAAACTATATGTTTTTATTTAAACATGCACTTTAAATTGGTTTATTTGCTTAAACAACGTTATAAAAAGCTCACTTTAAAATCAAAATTATTTTCCTTTTAAGCAGCTTACGTGTTCATCAATAACCTAAGTAATAATTGTTATTTAAAAATATTGAACCAATTTTAAAGAAGCTAAACTTTGATGATGATGGAACAAAAATATTGTGTAAAAAATTAGGACGTGACGTGCCGCGGCAGGAACGCTGCGTCAGACACGTGCAGGCCGCGCGCCAAGGCAAAAAATGTGGCAGATGCGATCGACATTTGTCGGATTATAGACAATAAATAATAATTAACGTTTCTTTTATAAAAGCTGTTCGATACCTATGATGTAATGTATAAGTGAAACGTTTATACTTAAAAATAAATTTATAAAAAACTGATGAAAGCGTTATTATATTTTCTTTAAACATATATTTTTTATATTTTTCGAGTAACGAAACCAAAGTTACAATATGAGCAGGACTTTGATCTGATTGGCACTAAAACGGCATAAAAACCTGGCTTAAAGGTGTAGTTACCAGGCCATAAAATCCTATTAAAAAAGAATAAAAAAACCTAAGTTACCCATTTACAACTCCGTTTACAATCTAAAGTTTTGGTTTACCTAGTTATATTTATCTAATATCTATCTACCATACCAAATTTTATCTAATACCTAGTCAGTCTATCTATATGTAGTGAATCTACTAATATTACTGCAGAGAAATTCTTAAAAATAAAAGAACAATTAATCTAAATGCTATGTCCAAAACGCAGCGGACGCGTGTTTTTGCAACATGCCGCCAGTCACGTCACAATTTGACGGCTAATCTGAACGGATGTAACTAATTTCATTTCTTATTTCGCCCTCCAAATAAGCTGTTTAGCCGGTTCCGGTTTGACGCAAGACTTTGTCCGTAAATAGGATCGGTTCAGCTCTATTGTTAACCGAACAAAAGTCTCTCTTTCTGTCGCATCTCTAAGCGTTTGCCGCCATTTCCGCTCAATGACATTTGTGTTTTTTTGCAAGTGCGTGCAATAACGCCGCTGTCATATTTTTTTATTAACGGAAACAGTTTTTGTGCTATTCCATCTTACACACATGGGTTAAGTTAATTTAATTATGGAAAAATTGGTAATTTATCGTTAGGTATTATCATTAATGGGCTAGTCAACTAAATGTTGTTTACTTCCGCAATAAAACAACAGAATTCACGTGTATTCTTATGCAAAGGTTACTGTTGTAACTATCGAGAAAATTGTAGTGTTTTTCTTCGCATTTCCCAAAAACAAGACATATATAACGTCTATCAGGTGTACGCTCTTCTTTTCCTGTCATTTTAACCATTAGAAAAGATTTGTAACCCTATATAACAGTAAAATATTATAAACGAGTGTATTTGCATACGTGTTTATTGTTTTCAACTTTGTAATTTAAGATCCATTACACTTATAATTAACGTATAACCACGTTCCTCCTAGTCCTTCTTCATAGTAAATTGAGCCACCTAATAGGAATTGGTTATTGAGCCACCTAATATCACCTGACCTACAGTGTTTTACGCAGGACGACTGGCATTTTACTTCAACGACCCAAATGATAAATGCATTTGATGCATGGTATAGATATTTTTAGATTTGAAGACTACGCAAATTCAAAGATGTACAGCCAAACCACCAGCCAGACTTTGAATACCGAAAACGAACCTTTTTACATAGTAAACAATGATTACACCCTATGTTTCACGGTAGGCAGCGCGTTAGTGATACCGCTAGTATTGTCTATGTCCGTAGGTGTCGGTGACCACTTGCCATCAGGTAAGCTGAGTGCTCGTCTGCGTGCGTACTCAATAAGAAGAAATATCGTTAAGATGAAGCCGAATCCCATGACCTCCGGTTTGTAAGTCAAGAGCCCGGCTGCGCTAATATTTTGGCCTTGAAGTAGGGCTACTGGTCCAATGTCGTGGTGATTAATGATTGGGTAAAATGGTTAATATCTCACTTGGGTCCATATTTATAATGAAGGTTTCACTTTGTAATGTTAACAATTATGCAACTCGCGTTAAACGTACGTACTTCTATGCAAAAAGAAATATATATATAGCTAAGGATGCACGTAATACGAAAACCTTTCAGTAGACATTTGTAAAGTCTTAAGACATCAAACTTTTCTATAAAAATCACATCGTATATTCAGTGCCTTGGTTTAAACAAACATCCACCTCGACCGGAAACCGAGGACCCATCCTGCGAGTTGTCAGGTACATAGTGCCATTAATCAATTAACCGGAAGATCGCCACTAAACTATTAGATAAACATAAAGGAGCTTAGCGACAGAAAAAAAGGAAAGGAAAAAAATCTGACCGATTCAGTTGGCTCCATCCGACTTCGGTTCACAGTCGTTATTTAAAAAAAATGTACACTTTTTTCTTTTAATACGTGACGGAAGACGAATGCAGACAGAGGTAATATTGTAAAGGTGTTTACATTCCACGTCCGGTCCTTTTACGATGAAGGAACGGAGTCTTATTTAATAAAGAAACAACAGTACTGCTTGGGCGGAGTCAAGTATTGATGTTCCTTGGGATTTTAGCAATTTTACAATATTGGAATGTCTCAAGATCGCCGTGGAAACTCTCGTAACACAAGGCTAGATTTTTAAAAAGATTTTTTAGCCGCTTTATGGAAAGTGGTCGCCGACACCCATGGTCATCGGCAATACCAAGGGTATCACTCATGCGGTGCCTACGTGAGACAAAAGAAGATACGTCTCGTTTACACAGTAAATAAGCTAGCTACGGTGCCCTTCAAACCAGAACGCAGTAGTGATTTACGGCAGAAATAGGCATCCCGGTGGTACCGCCCCAGACGGCCCCTGTAAAAGGGGACCTACCACTTGATAAAATAAAAGAATTTAAAAAGTTATGTTGCGCAGCCTAATTGAAGATTGGAATAAAACTACTTTTATTCTTTCGTTAGTGTTAATTTTATTTTGATATATACTTTAGCGTATCCTAAACTAAATTAGAGCTGTCTACACTTTAAATATAGGTATGTTAAAATGGCCGGACTTTGTTCTTACTAGTAGCTAAACAGCCAACAGAAGTACCACCATGGTGCTTAAAGCAAATATATAGTTCATTTTTGCATAATAAAAGATTATTGTGTGTACTTTTACTCTTGGTATATTGAACGTAACGTATGAGATGTTACGTGTGAGATTACGGTGATGAGATGAGAGATCAGAATGACTGCGTTATTTGAAATTATGATGTACTACATAACATGTCTCATGCGCAAGGTTGTTATTTCCATGAGCTCTTAGACTTGTCTAGACTTTAAATACAATACAAGAATAGTTACGCAAAAATTCTAGTTTAATTTTTGTTGTCAGCTGGCAATCCAAGGTTGTGTTATTATGGTATTAACTTCAACAGCAATGCAAAGGATCTTTCAAACGCTACACTTTCAATCATAGTGTTTATATCTGAATTTCAAATGCATATATATTCTTCCTAGATAAAAAAGATATTTGCAGTATACATACTTCATATTTGCACTGCCTCCGTAACCTAGAGGTATGGACTTCCGCTTTAGAAACCGGAGGTCATAGGTTCGAATTCTGCGGGGGCTAAAGTACTTTTCATTACTGTTTCCTAGTTGGTTAGGGCAATGCGGGCTGATCACCCGATTGCCTGTAAGTAAAATGAACCATGGGTCGGATGGGAATGTGAAAAGTCGTTTCTGTGCCTTATCTCTCTCTGGTGTGTTGGTCTCTAATACAGATCAGCCGCCGTCAAAATCGATTAGGAGGACCTCATTTTTATTATTTGCTGCGCAAATTAAGTGTAAATGTCACTGCTGACTGATATTAGTTAATTTTTTTCCAGAGTAATAAATAACAAAATTTTTAGTCAATTAAATAATAAATAAAGGCCAACTCGAGCCCATTTTTTATAATTTTTTGGATTAATGTCAAAGTTTGCTTAATGGCTCTGAAAGTATTGTTTTTCAGAAATCTACCTTATGTACGATGTTATTAAGTCCTACATTTTATGAAGACCTGTGAAAACTACAAAATGTCTCTTAATAGTCGCACTCGGCATCGGTATAGCGTTCATTTAGAAACCAAATAACAACAAAAAGAAGACAAAGTACCGCTCGTGATTAAATAAGGGACCACCAAATTGCCAGAGTCGATGCAGACACGTACTAAATGTAAAAAAAAAGCCGGAAGGGCAATATAAAGGTAGCGAGAGCACAAAGCGACAAAATTTAATAGTCCCCGAACAGACGGACGGACGACACAAACTGTGTTATTCTATTATCGCTGACCGGAAGTGGCTTTGGGGTGCGGAAGTGGCGGGAAACAGCGCGCCTAGTACAATGTCGGTGCCTGCGCCATGGGGTGTATTGTTATATCATATTGTACATTGCATAGAACACACATGATAATTGCCTCCGTAGCGTAGTGATATAGGCCCTTGCTTTACCAACGGGAGGTCGTGGTTAAAATCTTGTGGAAAGGCAACTTTGTGCTATCATTGTTGTGCAGTAGGTTGTTTCTGGTTAGGACCATCTTTGGCTTTAGTAATCAGACGTCAGTGCCCAAAAATTTACTGGTTTAAACTACTAGTTTAACTGTCTAGTGACTGCCTCCGTAGCCTGGTGGTAAGGGCGTATGCTTTAGAAACCGGAGGTCGTGGGTTCGAATCCTTCGGAGTCAGCAAATTTTATTTGGTGTCTCCTAGTTGGTTAGGGCAATTGTGGCCGATCACCCAATTGTCTGAAAAGTAAGATGATCTATGCGTCGGATGTGCATGTAAAAAGTCGGTCCACCAGCGTCGTGGCATACGGTTCAAAAACCTAGGAGGCCTATGTCCAGCAGTGGACTAACACCGGCTGATGATGATGATGACTAACTACTAGTTTATTCTTCGAATCTAGTTTATCTTTCGGAGTTGTGAAGGGTAACTGCAGTCGCAATGTGTAAATTCACCTATATATGGATGGATTGGACGCGGACCCTATGATGACTTAGGAAAATGGTTATAAGCATGCATACAAGCAACCAACATATTACTTAAATTTCATAATATTTTCTCGGCTTTCATAATTCAAAGAAAATGAAATAAACAAACAGTTTTAAAATTAATATTATTTATAATTAGGTTTTTTCATAGACTTAACCAACGTTTTATATACGTGTTTAATCGTTGTACATGGTTAGGAAATCACAAACCATGTACGATTTTCCTGGTAATTTACCAACTCGGATAAAGTTGCAGGCAATGGCTAACAATTATTTAAGCAAGGTAAAAGTTATACCATTAGGAGATTTTAAAAAGTTTTCAAGTTGCTTGTTAAGTTATTATAATGTAAATGAGTTTGAATTGATAAGACAGTCTAGATCTCGCTCTGAATTATTTCAATACAATAACAATTGTATATTTAAATTGTTTTGTTAGTATTTTTAATTTTATTGTAAACAATATATTTTGTGCCGCATTTCTCAGGTCAGAAGCTTTTCAACGTCAAAGGCATTATTGACAATCAGTAAGTGATGCTATGCCACTCTTACGTTGAATGAAGAAATTTAAATTTGCCATTAAATGTACCTTCAATACGATGCTGCAAAGATAGTCACAGTTTGTGCATATCCTGGTCCTAATTTGGAAAAAAAAAACTGTAAAGTAATATTTAGCGGGTTTGTCTAATTCATCATCATCATCATCATCAGCCTTTGATAGTCGACTGCTGGATATAGGCCTCCCTAATACACCACTATCCATTAGGGGTTTTTGGACCGTATCCCACCACGCTGGTCCAATGCGGGTTGGTGGGTGGACCGACTTTTACATGCCCATCCGACGCATGGATCATCTTACTTTTCAGACAAATGGGTGATCGGCCCAAATTGCCCTAACCAACTAGGAAACAACAATGAAAATTAGTTGAGTCCCCGCAGGATTCGAACCCAAGACCTCCGGATTATAAAGCACACGCCTATACCAGTAGGCTACGGAGGCAGTTGTCTAACTGTCTTTATTTTTAGCCGTCTGAAAAGGGGCAGTGAATTTATGAACCTGTAGTGTTAGCAATGACGCGTCATAGATAGATATAGTAAGAAATTATTATCCTTCGGGAAAACTCGGGTCTTTATCGGAATACGATGACACGCGTACTGTTTACGAATGAACGTAGATATTAAATGAGTGAGTAAATCTCATATTTATTAATATGGAACTTTATAGTTTTTTGCCAAAAGACAAAAGGCCTAATGTCATTGTATAATATAGAGAAGTACAGGCACTTTTTGGCAATTGAGAGAGGGCAGTAAACACGATTTTTTCCGAACAATTATGAATGAAATCTCTCCTCACAATATCTATGGCTAACTAAGCATTTCCAACCATATGTTTTATAACAATTATACCATACCTATACCATATATATATATAAATGATTTGCTGTTCGTTAATCTCGCTAAAACTCGAAAACGGCTTAACCAATTTGGCGAATTTTGGTCTTGAATTATTTTTGAAAGTCCAGGGAAGGTTTAAAACAGGAATTAGTATAGATATTCTATAAATAAAAAAGAAACAATTATATTTTTCCCTTGAACGTCGTTCAGAAAATAAATAAATGAAAGAATAGTTTAAAATTAAAGCTTAAAATAAAAGAAATAAAATTTTTTGTACATCTTTCTAACTACACATTTGTTTTCACGAGGTAGAAAAAAAACTTAATTTCAGCTAACTACAGTTGGTATATTTACTGCGGTTGTTAAAGCTATCAAATCATTTTTTATGTAGATTGAGAATTGTAGCTTAGATTTGTTATTTGTCACATAATATTAAAGCTTATAAAATAGTCTTCTTTAAGCTTATAATATAGTAATCTACGACATAATCACTTACTACTGCTTACAGTTTTTCCTAGGAATATAGTAAACTAATTTCTCTCTCTTCTATCTCACCTTAACCATCTTCCCAGCCTCCTTTATCATTTGGTTGGCTTCTGATCCATCCAGATTTACCTGAATAACAGTTTTTACGCAGAGTTTTTACGACTGGCATTAGACTTCTACAAGCCAAAAGGTAAACTGCATTTTTATGAATGAATTTGCCGTTAGTAAATTTGAAGGCACTAACTTCCTGTAACGATTGCCAAAGATGGTCTTGACAATCGGGACTAACTTTTTACACGCCCATCCGACGCATGAATCATCTTACTTTTCAGGCAATTGGGTAATCGGCCCATATTGTCCTTACCAACCAGAAAACAAAGATGAATATTACACTAGATAATTATTGAGTAATTCAAACATTTTAACGTTGCTTCCCCGCGGGATTCGAACCCATGACCTCCGGTTATTTCAAACAAAATTAAAAGGCATAAAATCAATAAAATCAATTTAAGTCATCATGAATAGTAATGACGTAAATGGAAGAAACTTATTTAGGTTTAAAGTTAGCTTTAGTTAACGGTCGCCTAACGTTAATCACAACGGTTTTTAAGTCAATAACAGTGCAATAAGTCTTGGACTCATTACATACTTCTTTCATAGATTCTTGATGTTATTAAGCCCGGTACAATATCGGATAAAGTTTGGAGTTAACTATTTTAGCCTTTTGTAAGTGAATCATTTCCTATTAGTACCAACACCTCCATAGCGAATTTAGTCACTTTAGAGTCTTCATAAAATAGTGTTACCATAAGCAAAATAATACTTCATGTGTCATGGTTTCTTGTACAACCTTTTTATATCTTCATCATCATCATCATAAACAGCCTTTACCAATCCACTGCTGGACATAGGCCTTTTTAACGAACGCTAAAACGGCCCGTCTTGTTGGCGTCCATTAAAAAGAGTTGCTCATAATTGCCACGCCGAGAAGGCGGATTGGCAATTGACTATTGCATTTGTACTGCGGATCTGTTGTGCTCCCACTGTAAGGCAGATCCGCCGTCAAGAGGGCGGTGGGGTCTCCACATCCGTCAATTTTTTGTAATATTCACTTCTAATTCACAAACTCCATTTACAGAATCCATTGGGAAAAAACTTGTGTTGCTAAACTTTCAGTATCTATTATTTTATAGCATTTGCTTACTTATTACATTCACGGATTGAATAAATAATTATTTTTTATTTATTCAATCGTTATTAATACTGTCTACTAACAATTTTAAACTTCTTGTCGCAAATAACGTAACATAATTCCGATTGTAATATGTTTATAATCGCTATTAATATTATTCTATTCGAGCCTTTAGAAAGAGACAAGTTTAAACCTCTTAAAATTACCATTTAATTAAGGTTTTATAATAATTTAGTTGCTACGACTCAAGAACATAAGAACCGTACAGTGAAAGTCATAAAAAATGTGTTGGCATGACTAACATCGACAAAAAGTAGAAACGACGACCTAACGATTCTTAAAAGTAAGGTCTTATTGGTCGTCTGTTGTCTAACGATAATTATAAAACGATGTTCAGTCTATACAAATTAATGAAAGTGTCCGTTTGGTACATCAAAATTTACGAAACGGTTTTTTTAATTGATTACAATGTGATATATATCCGGTACATATAACAAAATAAAATTTTTATCTGAATGTCTGTTGGTGTTGTTTAAAAAAATATATATATAACGACGCGGACGAAGTCGCGGGTAACAGCTAGTTGTTCGTTTAAAATAATACTGCACATTATTGGAATTAAAAAATATCGCATTATTATCCCAGTTTTTTGTTTATAAAAGATTGTTAAAATGTACTTTTACTTCCATTGAATATTATCCAAATACAGAATAATTCGTTTTTAAATAATTATTTCAACATGATTACTACTAAAAAACTTAAAAACAAATGTTTTACACTTTCAAAACGCCATTAACATTCGAATTGACATGTAAAAGACATAAAACATGTCAGCCAATGACTAAATCAAGATATATCATCTCTCAAATTACCAGGACGATCCACAAACGTCATAATGTTGAAAAAACCCTAAATTAGAACGCAACATAAAAAGGGCCGTCTAAGAATATTACTCTATGCTATTTCCGAAAATACATTCGCGCGGGAAACTGAAATATCGCCGGAAACGTACGTCCCTAATTGCCGCGCGTATCCAAATTAGAGGATCAATATTTAATATCATTGTAGTAATCTAAAATAAACTTTATACCCGTTAGATTAAGATCAAATTATCAATCGCTGATTTGCCCTTAAGACCTTTAAAAAGCTGAAGACGATACGGAAACGATTAGTTTCAGAACCACATGCTGACAGACAGGATGCGAGAAATTCATTATCGATTCTTAAAAACAATATCTTCTATTCTTTACTTTCAAACGGAAAATGTAGCGTGTCGGAAAGAGAGGCAAACAGTGCCCGCATCCTGCTACATTATCGAGCTGTAAGTTACTACGCTTGCGAATCTTCTTCCCTGTTTAAACGGGGATAACTTCGTGCAAGCATTGAACTAAAATAGCTTTTATTCCATTGATTTAAAGTTTAAAACGTTTTGCAGATTGGCTGATGTTTAATGCTTTTAATACCTACTAGACTATACCGAGATCTTTTCATTCACGTCGATCGTTACAGTTCATTCATTCTGTTCACTGAGACCGAGCGGATAGGTCGTGTATAGTCGTGCAGTCTTAAAATAATTTCGTAATTCCAAAATATTATGAATAGCACTGTGTAAACATAAACGTGTTTTTGTGCTAGTTTGTGGACACTGGATTGTGTAAAGTGCTTTCTACGATTTTAATGGTGAGTAACTAAACGAAATACAAATTATATTACGTAAAAATGTTAGTTTAAACTTTAGATTTTAATTTAATATAATATTTTTCATAAAAAATAATACCAGATTTAAGCCAAAACATAGTAGAGACTTGTAAATTTTATAAAAATATAAAAAATTAATGGATTTTATCGCGTTTATTTTACATTTTTAAATTCCCGACGTTTCGAACACTTTCCAGCGGCCGTGGTCACGGGGTAGACTTTATTTAATAATGTATAATATTCGCGTAAACAATAGAAATAATTATTTATAAAAAATGTTTATGTACCAATATAATTTATGAATTTGCAGTTCTTTGGGTATTCGGAATTATCATTAAGATACGTTACCTTTGCTCATGATTTTTTTATAATTTTTAGTTTTTGCTAATTTATTGATAGTTTTGAGAGGTTATGTGATATAATTATTTTATTCCTTTTTTGGCAATCTGAAACTACCTCGTTTAATCTATAAACACATAACATTTTTATAACATACAATCCCATAAAAAACTAAATATCTGTGCAGCATCTTATCTTTGTTGTTTGATTTTACATAAATATTTTTGAAACACGAATATGTAAATGTGGCATACGATTTAAACAATAGATTCTCCATAGACATGAGAAAATGTTGAAGGAAATTGCAATCATGCTATTTTGCGGTTAGCTGTTAATGTAATTATCATTGTTGTTTCCTTATGGCGGCCCGCTTCCCGCCATAGCGGCCGTATTTCCCGCGCTTTCTCTCTTCCGCCTTTGCGTGTTAAATAGAAGACGGTAATACGAAGAATTGTCTTTAAAAGTACGCAACTATTAAACTGATTTATAAATTATTCGTGTTTCCAATTGTTTCTATTTTCATTGGAAGTTGTGTTGTTGCCATCGAGTTAAATTATTTGCATAAAATGACACTTACTATATTTATCCTTCTCAGGATGTAGTTATTTAAATCTAGTTGTATTTTTTCTACTTATCTATATGATTTATTATATGGCTATGCAAAAATGTACATATTCTATAAAATTCGTACTCTTATTGCGCATATAACTTAACTAATTACTTACATTTGATATGCCTATTGATGGTAAATCGCCGCGAAATAAACATACACAAATAAACTACAATCCCAATGATCTAAATACATACCTCAATTATTCGGATATAAAACTATATAAACTTTACTCAAGTAATTTAGTTTCCTACAAATAGTTTGTTTATTTACATAGCAACACTAAATCCCATCCGGGGATTACCCTTCAAATGACCATAAATCCGCGCGCCGTCCTGTTCTAGAAGTCTAATCGACATCCGTCGCGCATTAAAATAACCGCCATTCCCTATTTAATTAAACAATGAGCCTCTAAAAGATGTTCGTAGTCCGTAATGGCGTATAATAAAAAACCGACAATGTGTTCCTTTTTCGAATGGAGCGGAAGTGTCGATTTCGATTATGGTACGTCCGTCCGTTTGGCGGGAAGATGGTGCGCGTGCTTCCGTTCCGGTGATCAACTGTCGTTTTAACTAAAAAATGCCACCCCGACTGACGGTTAATAGTATTATTGATTAATTGATCGATAGATCTCTGTTATTGCAGAAGTAATTGAAGCGGTTTGGTATAATTTTGAATTACTCGTATAAATATTAAATAATATTTAATTATAACACATCACACATCACATCAACAGCCTTTGTTAGTCCACTGCTGGACATAGGCTTCCCCTAATACTCCGTATCCATTAGGGGGCTTTGGACCGTATCCCACCACGCTAGTCCAATGTGGGTTGGTGGGTGGAGCGACTTTTTACATGCCCATCCGACGCATGGATCATCCTACTTTTCAGACAATTGGGTGATTGACCCAAATTGCACTAACAAACTAGGAAACAACAATTAAAATTTGGTGAGTCCCTGCAGGATTCAAACCCACGACCTCCGGTTTCTAAAGCACACGTTCATACCACTAGGCTACGGAGGCAGTTATAATTATAACATTGTCCTTATAATGTTTTGGGTATCTTTATGTATTCGCTATCAATATTTATAAAAACTGCTAAATAATTTAAAAAAAGATTTCGGCATTAAGTGAACATTTACATCTTTCACCTAGCTGTTATCCCAAGTTATCATGGGGTCGGCTTCTAATCCATCAAGATTCACCTGAACAACAGTTTTTACGCGGAGCGACTGGCATCTGACCTCCACATCCGAAAGGGTAAAATGCATTGTAAGGATAAATTAGTTGTACAGTAAATTTGAAGGCGCTGACTTCCTATAACGACTGTCAAAGATGGTCTTAACAACCGGGACCGACTTTTTGTAAACCCATACGACGCATGAACATTACTTTTCAGACAATTGGGTTATCGGACCGTATTATCGTAACCAACCAGAAAAGAACGAAAACAATTGAATTAGATAATTATTAAGAATTTAAAACATTTTCAACGTTGATTCTTCGTGGGATTCGAAACCACGACCTCCAGCTTTTAAAGCAAGGGCTAATACCACTAAGCCAAGGAGGTGGCGGATATTAAGACACTAGGTATAAAAATATGAAGTAGCTGTTTAGCAAGTTTAGTAAATTTTTATTCATTGTCACTTCGCTAGCACTGCACATAATACTCCTTTCGTGTTAATTTAAAATACTAATAACGTAACGAAACACATAATCCACTAAATAGTTTCCATTCATTAAATAAATATAAAAAATACGTAGGCCTTAGTTATTAAACCTGTAGAAATAACTAAAACTTTAGTCTATGGTATTGCAGTGATTATTTATAAAAAAGAAGTTTTTCGATAACATTTCATTTACTAAATCTGTACTACTTCATATAAACTGTGCTTACAATAGAACATATATGAGGAGGCAACATCGAAAACATTTCTTATTAAAATAGTTTGCAATAAAACGTATTTATACAGAAAAATGGAAAAAAACAATACGCATACGAATAATGACGACTATCGATAACTTATCAAAATGGAAACAGTACAATTGAATGCTAGTCTTAAAACCGCGACAGATTTTACATTCACAAGCGCTAAAAGAGACTAATTTAAGTACGAACTTTACTTTAGCATTTGAAAAACTAAAACAAAAGCTTATAATATCGATAATATGCTTATATATACAGAGCAATTCATCTACAAAATGCTGTCCTCGGCTAATAAGGCTCAGGTAACGTTCTTTACGTTACCAACAGCCGACTGTTATCAGTTAAGCTGTTACATAAACCCTGTAACGAGCCGCGGTCGCACAATAACCTTCTGCACAATGAACGTGACGGAAATCCGTCGCAACAAATATCGGGAAATGAGTGCGGACGACAAAAAAAAAGTATTGAATAGTGTAGCTTACGTTCGCCGCGCGGAAACCGATCGTTTATTCAAAATCCGCCATTATGCCCGGCGGAAACCGGATGTGGGTCACGCGTCCGTACTAATGACGGATTAAAAATGGCGCGAGCGGCCATTATGTAATTATATGGGATGTTTTAATTCTCGCGGCGGATTGGTGGGTGTTAGGATTTTGGGAAAGTAATTTGAGAGTGAAGATAGATAGAATACGAATAATGATAAAACGTAAAGTACTTGAAAACTCCATCGATTGATATTTGTACTCGAGTTTCTCTTGTGATTTAGATTTTCTTCCTCTCCCCTCTTTATTTATAAGTCTTTTTAAAATATCAACCTTCTAGATCGTTGTCCCTAAAACGGTATAATATTAGAAAAAGAAGCAAGGGGTTTAATCAATATGCCCGGGTGAATTAGCTCTTCGCACTATTTTATACAGATAAAACATAATCTGCTACTAAGCAAGTTATTTAATTCACTTACGACTGTATGATTGCATTTTGCCGTTCTATAGTGAAAAATTTAGACAACCGAGACAAGTGAGATGTCTACTTTCGTTTTTTTTCTATAAAAAATCCACTGAAACGCGCTGTAGCTTTGTATAATGAACGATATACATGATGACAACATTAACAAGATCGTAATGTCTCTATAAGGAATTATTAAATTTTAATACACATTTGGAGTTGACTTTCTTATACCAACGCTACTAAGTATTTTTATCAATTTTGTAAAATGTTAACACTACTAATTAATTTCGTATTTAAATACCATCTAGAGTAGCTAAGAACTGCATTACGAGTATTTCATTTGAAGACTAATGCTTCAAAGCATTTCTCATCCATTTTCTTTTTCACTCTTCAGACTAATACCCCTCGCTGCTTGAGCACGATGCCGACCCAGGTCCGCTGTGATCGTGTGCCAACCGCCGACGGTATTTGGGGTGCCTTGGACCTCAGACTGCTACAAGAAGACGACCTACCACTTGGTTAGTATTCGGCAACAACAATTAAACATGTAATAACCTATAACTTGATTCCCTGCCAATGTCAATAATCATTTATTCAGTTGAGGCTCCACCGAGTACTGATTAACGTAAAAACAATTACCATTTAAGTATCTTATTTTCAAGTTTAATTGCAAGAAACTGATGCAAACGGTGTTACCCAAAAGAAAGATGTCGCGTCGTGTATCTACGTGCTCGTAGTTGATGTGTCACATCAACTGTTGACCACCAAGCGACTGTTTCCTAATAACATCACCATACTTGCGACGTCACGTAGTTGCCATGGATTTAAATTAATGTAGACAATTTCGTGCGTTATTTTTCTCGTGTAAAATTAAATGGAAATTCACGAACTGAGCTTGTAACTTCTATTCCAAGTTATTGCGTAAAATTGTTCCATCCGATAATCTTTGACAGTGAATTCCGCCTAAACGGCTGGACTGATTTTAATTTTTTTGTGGGTGTTAAAGTGGTTTGCGGATAATCCCAGGGGTACCACGAACGCTCTGCCTACCGTGAGATATAGGACATTACGTTTCGTGCACAAATAGCAAAAATAGGCACCGCGGAGGTAATACTCCTTACTACTTACTTAATACCTTAAAATACTCTACCACCGGATGGTTTAGTTTCACAAATTAGCCTAGTAGATGGTGCTGGAGTCGTTATCTCAGTTATTTATCAATATTTCAAGTAAACTGCCGTTTACTATCCTAATCGATAGGTATATCATACAGGACAACGTCTGTCGGGTCCGCTATATTTATTCTAGCTAATATGATTCATAGGCCTATCGAATATTCTATTATTCCCTCACCGTAGATCCACGCACGTGGGGCCGCGCTGAGGTGGGCTCGTGGGTGGCGCGTCGCGGGGGACTCCCCGAGCGGTTCCCGATGAACGGGAAAGCCCTCTGTCTTATGTCGCGGGACATGTTCGCGAGTCGGGTGCCCAGCGCTGGCCATCAGCTATACCAGGTAAGAGATCCTATTCTTTATATAGCTTAGCCCATAGTAACGAAGTAGCGACATAAATCTAGTTCTTATTGATATATCAAAGTGTTAGTTCATTTAAAATAGAAGCTTAAAACTTTCTTATTGATTGTCAATTAATATACCACCGGTTAGGAAATTAAGCCTCTGACCTGAAACTGACCGAAAAACTTGGTGTCTATAAATTGTCATTGTCATTCATATAATGACACGACGCTGCTTCGTTTCTCTGAGTTACTTAGTTAATTATATTTCATGTCCAGATTGTTTAACTAATAAGTACTACTTTATTGCTTTCTACCTCATCGGATAGACTGTGTTCCCTTCTCGTACTTTTACCAAGATATCATGAATTCGGTTTCTAATCTAATAATATTTACCTGAATACCAGTTTTACAAAGCTTCTGGCGTTTGATCTCTCCAACCAAAAGGGTAAACTGCATTTTATGGATGTTAGTCGCCAGCAAATTTGAAGGCAATGACGTCCAGTAACGACTGCCAACAATGGTTTTGACAACCGGCAGTATGTATCATCCTGTGAAGGCACAAATTTGTGTAATAGTTATTTTCTGTCTTTAATATTGGATCTAATTTTAGAAGCAAAATAATCTACGTATTGTAGTCTGCCCCGTTCAAAATCATCGTTTGTGATTATGGCAAAATCGCCCAAAATCTCATCCATCCACAAAAGTTAAGACATATGAATAAGAACTTGTTAAATTGTTATAGATAGCTAATTTTAATGTTTCTATTTTCAGGATTTTAGAAGAAGACTGGCCAAAGCGTTAGCATGCAAGAGCTAATGGAAAAGATGTCTACCAAATAATATTATAATAATACATTTGCTATGAAATCAATTGGGATGCAGCTAGAGCAGCTCATGAAAGCTTAAGAATACGATCTGTGGTATTCAAGATCTTTCAACACGTTTGCTCTGTTAGTTAAAGAGCTCTTGATGTGTAAATTTGGATCTAATAATTAAATTCTGATTCTGA
Organism: Lamproptera curius; assembly: GCA_029286875.1. NCBI lineage: Eukaryota > Metazoa > Arthropoda > Insecta > Lepidoptera > Papilionidae > Lamproptera > Lamproptera curius. The sequence continues at coordinate 3,542,193 of JAGSMT010000027.1, read as the reverse complement.
GTTACATTTTCTGTAAATGTTTACAATGTAGTTATGTTCCTATATTACAATATTGTGCATGAAATAAATGAATTGTCAAACCAAAACCAAATAAAGCAATAGAAAACGTATGAAATAAGATTAAATAATGGTTTCAGAATAACTAAGAAACTTATACTCGTATATGTGTTTAACTTATATTTAAAGTAATTAAAAAAACGTGGTGAAATTCTAAGATTTTACAAATATTGAAAGCTTTTTGGTTTTGGTCTAATTGTATTATCTGTTTGAAAAGACAATAGGTTATAGTGAGATTAAATTTAGGCATAGACTACTATTTTATTACCTCCATTACTTACCTTATGTAGATTTATTGTCTGTGTAACACTTGGCGGGAAACTTATGTCAAATCTTGAGGATTGTCCAATTACTAGTAACCTTTTGAGGTTATTTAATAATCCCCATTTCTCAGTGTATGTTGACAGATTAAATAACATACTTTATAATAATTATTTTGCTAATATTATATCGCTAAAAACTGATTCAGTATTAACGTAACCAATTACACTTTAACTTTATATTAGACTGTCCGTGTGTTAGTCCTAGTTTCGTATGTAATTAGTTGTAACATAGAATTTTCATATGTCTAGTCAGGAAGGGATGTAAATAAATGTTTACGTTAATTGATATCTTGTTTTTTGTGAACCTTTATTTCAATTAAAAATCTACAAATATTCCTAATTTTTATACATTTTAAAATTGTTTAGTGCAATGGCCAGCCTTTAAATTTACAACTATAAATTATATTAAACCCTGCTAGCGGGTTAATGAAATGTATGAAATTAAGGCAGTGGTCAATTCACTTCCGTCGGTCTAGATTACGTCGTGATTGCACAATGCCCTGGTTTTCACCCCGGCACCAGAATAAGACCACGCGCTGGCTGATGCCAGACACTAGGGCAGTTGAAACTTTACGGCCAACCGATCCCTTGGGAGAGGAAGGGCAAAATATCTAGGCGTGATATTCGACTGCAACATGACGTTAGGATCGACCAGAATCTACCAATTATGAAGGAAAATGACGCTAAAGTATTAACTCTTATTCGTTAGGTATTATAAGTATCATCATCATCATCATCATCATCAGCCTGCGTTAGTCCACTGCTGGACATAGGCCTCCCGTACTCCATTAGGGGGTTTTGGACCGTATCCCACCACGCTGGTCCAATGCGGGTTGGTGGGTGGACCGACTTTTACATGCCCATCCGACGCATGGATCATCTTACTTTTCAGACAATCGGGTGATCGGCCCAAATTGCCCTAACCAACTAGGAAACAACAATGAAAATTTGTTGAGTCCCCGCAGGATTCGAACCCACGACCTCCGGTTTCTAAAGCACACACCTATACCACTAGGCTACGGAGGCAGTTATCAAAAATACCAAGGTATTCATCATCAGCCTGTGATAGTCCACTGCTAGACATAGGCCTCCTCTAATACACCCTATCCATTAGGGGGTTTCTTGACCGTATCCCACCACGCTGGTCCAATGCGGGTTGGTGGGTGGACCGACTTTCTACATGCCCATCCGACGCATGGATCATCTTACTTTTCGGACTATTGAGTGACCGGCCCAAATTGCCCTAACGAACTAGGAAACAACAATGCAAATTTATTGAGTCCCCGCAGGATTCAAACCCACGACCTCCGGTTTCTAAGGCACACGCCAATACTACGGCTACGGAGGCAGTTGTTATAAGGTATGCATACGACCAATTACGGCTTATGCATGCCAAGGTTTCGCTTACTCGTCGTCGATACTCCTGAACAAACTTCAGGTTGTGAAAAATAAATTCATCCGCTGCGCTACCGGGGCGCAGTGGTCCCAACGTAGCGTAGACCTACACAGCGACCGAAATTACCAACACTCCGAGAACACTTTCAAAACTTAATACGCAAACACATAGATCAAGCAGTCATCTATAGTAACCCTCTGGTGGTAAAATCAGCAAATTACACAGCCGATCCAAACGCATCTAGTCTAAGGCGTAGAGCACAAAACGTTCTCCTTGCTCCGGACGAGAAAGGGATGACCAGGACTCCGGCCCCAACGGCGGTCCCGTCATCCTACCTTAAACACAACACAAATAGGGATAGCACACACTCTTTTGTAGTTGATCCTCACTTACGAACACAGCGATACCCACAAACCTTTTCTCTCTCTTCTCACCGCCCTCTGCCATTGATTAAGCAAGCCCAGCGGCAAAGCCTATCATTAAAACTATCTAACTAAAATTTATACGTTGAATCTAAGTTTCTCCTGTGGACACTGACCGACAGATTCGCTATATCGGTTCTCTCGCTTCCGAAAATATAATTGGCTAATTTGTTTGCGAGAATGACGTTTTCAGGTCGCAGAATAGAGTAAGCATTCTCGTAAGTTATAAATAAGATCAGGTAATCTAATGTGGAAGGTTTTATCGTGACTCCGATGTAGCCCATTTGCATTCGCAGAAACAGTTAATATAAATTTAATTAAAAATGTCCCCAGAAATGAAAAATTTAATGTTTTTTTTTAATAATTAAATAAACCGACAGGACAAACACAGAACGCTCCCTAAGTGTAAAGTGTAACGGCTGGTCTGCTAGAAAGGAAGCGTAAGACGCTACAACTTGCCACTACTCTATATTAGCCGTTTACCCACTAGTCATACTGGCTACGATGCCCAATAAACCGGAATACGGTAGTTACCATATCTAAGTGGCAGAATTAGGCGTCGCACTTTCTCAAATTTAATGATTTATACTACCTACAAGACATTTGCTTAGTGATTGTCAAAGACGCCACCACCGATTCGGAATATAATACCTTTTATCAGAGAACTAAGAAAAGGAACTGCAGTTTTTTTAAGATAATTTAAATTTTCTTTTAAAACAAGCCATTATCAGCATATATATTTAGAAATTGAGAAAAAATCTGCATTCCATTATCAGGTCGTGTTTTCAATTAAAATTCTTTAAGAATGTGTCGCTCAACACATATTTTTTTATACAATCTACCTCTATAATAATCGAAGCCTATCTTTCATGCTAGTTTTTATGGGTGGGATTCCCAGCTACAACCAGTACTAGCTAAACTATACTCTCTCTTAATAAAACGACATTTAACGTGATATAACAGTTTTATTGCATGGCACCCCTCTCGGGGGGCCAGGGCAGGTGGACGGCAGTGACGTCGAGGGCCACCAGATCGGCCTTCGCGCCCAAGACCTGCGGCAGCGCGGGGCTGGTGCGGCCCAGCTCGCCGTGCGCCCACTCCTTCACGTACGTGCCCGCCGAGGTCAGCATTTGGAGACGGACCAGCTGAGGGTGACCTTCAGACACGGATTATAGTGATACATACGAAAGACAGAATAACATAAAGTGCTCCAAACAGTGGCCGAGAATAAACTTTCGAGACGGTGGTCCATAAAAGGTGGTAGCGATTTAGGCATCGAACCTTCCAGAACAAGAGATAATAACATGATGGATGAGAGATAAATAAATGTATGGAGATTCAGAAGTCCAACCTTTCAAAACGGTAGACTATAGTATGATGGATAAAAGGCAAAGTGATTCAGACGACAGTGGCTTAAGAAAACCTTTCAAGATTAGGTTATAGCATGAAATTATAGCATTATGGATAAAAGACAGAGAGAAACTAAGCGATTCATACAGATGGGCAAGTGGCTAATGATAACTTTCAAAGACGATGGGTGATAACATGATGGATAAAATACATAGAAAAGTATAGTGATTCGGGCGGTAGGCCAGTAAAGTCGTTTTTGGTTGATGAGACTGTTGTAAGATAAGATAAAATTCACTGACATTATCGAATTTGGTATACCCCTTAGATTGTAGGAGTTGCCGGTTAATTTGGGTAAGTAAATGGTGTTAAGGTGGATTATAGCCGATGCCATTGAAACTTGGAACCATGGCTAAGAACAAGTTACTTCTACAACAAAGATCTTAATTAACTCAACAAAACTAAACTCGAGAATTGATGTAACCCTAAGCAACGAAGTGGTGTTGTATCTAACGCTCCCATTGAACGATTATTACGAAGATATCAATGAGTTATAGTCGATTGGTCCACACCATACGTACGACGTCTTCTCATTGCTACGGGTCATTTATACAGATCAATTTCTCTAATTTGGTCAAACTATAAACATATATACTGGTATGTTTAATTGCCACCGTAGACTAGTGTTATGGGCTTTGCTTTAGAAACTAGAGGTCGTGGGTTGAAATCCTGCGGGGGCATAACTACTTTTCCGAATTGTTTCTTAGTTGGCTATGGGGCTGATCACCGATTGTCTGTAAAGCAATATGATTCACGCGACGGATAGGTTCAGGTCAAGTCGATTTACATCCCATCCCACCACCCACCTTTGAGAGTCAAAGAGAAGGGAGAACATTTTGACTATAATATCTCCTGCGTAGTTGGCTGATCGTTGATATAGTTCGGCCGCCGTAGTTGAATTCAGCTAGGAGAAAAACAACAACATATACACTGCTTCTTTTAATAGTATATCTTACCGGGAACCATCTCCGCTTTCACATCGATCAAGTGCCTCGTCCTCGCTAGAAGAGTCCTTCTGTGAAGCACTCTTATTGGAGTTCGTTGCAAGAGTTCAATCCGTTCTTCCTGCTCCGGGGGCGTGTTTCGATAGTTGTTTATACGATCTATATCCGCTTCGGTGACACGGACTGGATCACTTTCGGAGGCCTGTGGACAGTTTGAGATTTTTTGTAAAGTTATGTTTTGCTTTGCTTCTTTTTTACGGTTATAACGTTAACAGTCTTTTTCCTTCTTTTTTTGATCCTTCTTTCTACTATATGAATTAATATTCACATATTAAATCATATAGTAGAAAGAGGATCAAAATCATGATCAATGAATTAATATTCACTATTAAATCATCATCAAATGATCAATGAATTAATATTCACATACTAAATCTATAGTAGAAAGAGGATCAACCCTCTTTCTGTTTCTCTCTGTCTCTTTCATTTAAGCAGCAACGCACATGAGTTAGAGGAGCGTGCTTCACTTTCTTATATGTGCTCATGGAGGCGTTACGTGAGCGCGCTTTTACGTACACGAGAGTGCCTGTGTATCTTGAACCAATTTAAAAGACGTTGTCACGTCAAAATTGAAGAGTTTGTTTGTAATATTAAAATAACCGCTTTTAAATGAGTACATTTTTATATATAACCTATACAAATAACAAACCTATACAAATTTTTGTCCGTCTGTCTGTGTGTTTGTTCTGGCTTATCATTTGAATGACTCCGATTAAGATGGCACTTTTACTGAAAGATAGCTTATGTTACTGAGAAACATTTTAAGCTAATTTTTTATAGAACAACAGACAAATTATTTCTATTCTATTGTCACGTGGACGGAGTCCGAATCCGAGCCCAAGAAATTTTCATAACCAAAGTCTAACGCAAAGCTCTCCTGATGCAAAACTTAATTTAGCCTAATTGGGAGATTCAATCAATAAAGCCTTCCTACGTTTTAATTCCAATACAATTTGACATGAGAATTTGTTTGTCTAGTTCTGTGTCCTATTTAACTCTAGTCTAGTCCTAGTATACAGCTTAAAGAAAGATAATATACAAAAAAAATGCTTAGAAAAGTCAGCTTTACATCTTATTATCATTACCCAGAGATTAGCTATTCGACTGCCTCTGGATTGACTGAGCTGTGGTCAATACTATGTTCATAACAATTCAATATTAAGTACAATAAAAAAAAACTATAGTGATCATGACAAATTTTAAGAAGCGATGTGATAGGATTTGTTTGAATAATATTCACCTCATCATATTTGGAATGAGAGAGCTTGATGCATAGTGCTTCGTAAGTTTTAGTTTTGGTCTCCTCACCCTTCTTCAGCAGCACCAGATCGTCTCTGGAAGTAAAACAATCATCAAAGATTGTACGTAATTTTTTGGCACTGTGCTTACAGACTCTAGTGTATGGTAAGCTTCATCTAACACAGAGATCGGAGGTAACTACCGTTGCCTCAAACTAAATTTGTATGTAGATGTAAAAATAGTTGCACTTAAGGATGGATAACAGGTAACACAGACGAGGATGGAATTATTTATTTATTACAGGTGATGCACGTTGGTGGAGTTAACCGCTACAACCCAACGGAGTCGGGAGAATAGACTTAGATTTTTTAAAATTGGCAATTAAATAAACGATGAAACCATAGAGATTTTCGATTAAAATACATTTAGTCAAAAGATGGGACTATACTTTCTAGTCGATTGTCATAACAAATACTGCTAAGTGTACTATTTGTTATGGCTTATGGCTATAATACTTCTTAATATTTTAAAACCTTACCGTTATCTATCGCTACGATAAGTCATGAGACTTGTTAGGATCCAATTATTCACAAAATTAAACCCAGGCATAAAATTATTGGTACACCTCAAGATGACATAAGCTCGATATGCTTAAAAAATAATTAAAATACAAAAACTACGGTGACCGGAAAAAACTCTGACAGTTAAACGACAATGCCAATGAGCATGCATGTCCATATCGACGGAAGAAACCAGAAACATCGTAACTGACTAAAATAAAATTGTTCTCCGGAGCAGAAAAACAATTAAAAAAACTATTTTTGCCGTGACAACGTCTTATAAATTGGTTTAACAAAGGAAAGGACTTTCGAGCACTGTGTCGCAGCGCCATTCACGTAACGCTCTCGCAACTATAAGAGAAAGTGATAGGCACGCGTCTCTCAAACTCGTGCGTAGTTGGCCTGCGTAGGTGAAAGAGAGACATAGAGATGCCTTGCGTCTCTCTTACTCGTGCGCAATTGACTGCCTAAGTGAAAGAGAGACAGAGAGATGCCTTGCGTCTCTCTTACTCGTGCGTAGTTGGCCTGCCTAAGTGAAACAGAGACAGAGAGATGCCTTCCGCCTCCCTTACTCGTGCGCTGTTGACTGCCTAAGTGAAAGAGAGACAGAGAGATGCCTTGCGTCTCTCTCGCTCGTGCGCATTTGGCCTACCTAAGTGAAAGAGAGACAGAGAGGTGCCTTGCGTCTCTCTTACTCGTGCGAAGTTGACTGCCTAAGTGAAAGAGAGACAGAGAGGTGCCTTGCGTCTTTCTTACTCGTGCGAAGTTGACTGCCTAAGTGAAACAGAGACAGAGAGATGCCTTCCGTCTCTCTTACTCGTGTGTAGTTGGCCTGCCTAAGTGAAAGAGAGACACAAAGAAAGTGAAAGAGGATTGATCCTTTTTCCTACTATACGAATGAATATTCACATTACAATCATTCTACCACTAAAAGACGTCGTCACGTGATACTTTCGTACGTGTACTGATTTTACAGGCAACCAATTTTTTTGATTAGAACTTTCTTTTTGAATTGTTTTTTGTTTCTAGTGAAAAATTTCATTTTTGTCATATACGTCGTTTCTGTTTCATTCCGTCGATGTGAAATTTAATTGGATTCTTACGTTTCTGTTTATTAATTTAAGGTAAACTTACCTTAGTATAGGGACGAGCTTTTTCACATCCACCTCCCCGCTCTTGGAGATGAGTTTACAAGCCTCGTCCAATTCTTCGGCGCTCAACTGCCTAAGAGGGTCAGTTATCTACAAAATTAATACATAACCAAAATATTAAACAACTAATGGTTACCAAACATGATTTTTTGGCTACAATTTAAATAGTAATATAGGAAAAAATTACACAAGCAGAAAGTTTTGCCGGAATTGATTTAGATAGGCCATAAATTATTATACCAACAAAAAAAATGCACTTTTTACACAATACATGCATATAATTAATTATTTTGTATAAACAAATACTACTCATTATTGAATGAAAATGACGACGTTTCGAACACTTTCCAGCCGTGGTCATGGGGTAAAAAATTGTAAAATAAACGCGACAAAATCCGGAAAAAGTCCTTTTATTCAATACATGCATAGTTTAATGTTTGCATTGCTCCTTGACAAATACGCTAAAATCACCTCAATAGAAAATGGCCGCCCATCACCGAGACAGCGGACGTCCACATCCTCTCTGCCGGCTGCGATTAACTTCAAGCGTTTCCCGCCTTCCTCTTCAGACATTCTGAATACAGATAACAAATGTTTGGAAATACACATTAAAAATACAGGCGATAAGCTTCCTACATTTTCACTGGTTAATCTATATTATAAAATAAATATTATATAGATAAAAAAACTTGTATTTTGTGTGTATGTTTGTATTGAATTAACTCAATAACGACTGTGCTGATTGATAAACCTTTTACTATTATAAAGCTACATTCACCTAGAAGTAACTTAGGCTACTTTTTACCTGAGTAAAATCCATAAAAATAACATTACCAGAAAATTTATTCAATGCAATTAAAGTGTCTTAATAAGTATGCCAGGCAACGGAAAGCAACAGCTTTCTATAGATGGTCCGTCGCCATATTTAATACTATTAACCAAAAAAACCACCGATGTTGTGGACTATCAATTTTTTGTTCGATGAGATGAGCCCAGCCGATAAGAAATGCAGCGTAAGATGCCACAAGTCCTTGTTATCCAGAGACCTTGATGTTCATCATCATCAGCCTGTGTTAGTCCACTGCTGGACATAGGCCTCCCCAATGCACGCTTTCTCCATTAGGAGGTTTTTGGACTGTATCCCACCACTCTGCTCTAATGCGGGTTGGTGGATGGACCGATTTTTAACAACGATGAAAATTTGTTGCGTCCCCAGGATTCGAAACCACGACCTACGAATTCTAAAGTAAACGCCCTTACCACTAGGCTACAGTGGCAGTATGCAGACCTTGATGTTACGCCAGAGTCATTACGCTGGCTACAGTACCCTTCGAACCAGAGGACAGTGACTGACACTGACAGTGTACTGACCTTAGGCGGAAATAGGCACCGCAACAACCTCTGTCGGTCACTTGTATCATTGTGTCCTGCCGATTTAGTTCCTGCGACTCCAGAGTACAGAGTACTTACCCGTAAAAGTCCATTATTGGTTGGAAGATGATTTCTTGAACTGATGAGGGCATAACTCGTTTACCAGCAACTATCCATGGTGTCTGTGGAAGCTCACGACTGAGCTTAATGTATCTGAAAATATCTATATAATTATTTATTATGCCTTCATTAGAAACTATTATAGAGGACACAAGGTCTACATCTCAGTGAAGGATACAAATGCTTTTATCAAAATAGTGAAAACAATGCACCATAAAAGCCTACTACTCTATTAAAAATATATACACTAGCGACCAAATGCACTAGCAAATCCCCTGGTAACTAGGTAATAGATGCATTTATAAAATTATGTATATATATACATATATTAAAGAAAGACTGCAGAGTTTCTTGTCAGTTCTTCTCAGGACATGTCTGAGTTTTGAAACCAGTGATAGCCTAAACTGAGCTTTTAATTTTTGAATTTTCAAGGACAAAATACATTGTAAAACCGAACACACTCACACTACCTACCTCCCTCCTAAATATAGTGGTGCGTGATTGCACAAAACGCTTGAATATTTGGCGGCTTCACTAACTAAAGGCAAGCAACCAGTATCGCTTGCAGCATAAAGCGCCTCAAGTGTTGCTCCCTCCAGCGCTTGTTCAACAGACCGTCTAGTGAACTCGGTCGTGAAGCGCTTCCTTTGTTGGCTGCGTGATTCAAACAGTGAGGATGCCACTTTCTTTAGTATTTCCAATTCCTGAAAAAGGATTTTAATTTGTAGATAAAAAAATTGTTGACATTGATTTTGATATTGTGATAATGTTTTACCCCTTAAGTAAGGTAAGACATCTAAAAATTTAATTTAAATCAATTAATGTTAAAATTTTCAAAGCAATTTGCGATCTACAACAGAAATCAAAAATTTTCCTTTAAAAAAAGGCTTGATCTTTAAAACAAAATTCATAGAAAATTTATAAAAGAACAACAACTTTGCAACTCTAACCTAGGTAGACTGAATAATATATATGGAAAGTAAAAAATACATCTAATTAGCATCTAAAAGCCTGTTATTATATTTTATTAAAAATATATGTCTATGTGAGAACAAAAAGGCACTTCTCATATACTGTATTATAATGAATTATGTTTACCTTCAAATCATCCTCATATTCAGCATTTAATGTGATCAACAAAGGTGAAACTGCACCAGAGTCCAGAATTTTGTCAATTGAACTTGCCATTTTCATCCCAAAGGACCATTTCCATGCTTCCTTTAATGGAGTCAGTACTTCTATAGAATATTTATCAACAAAAATTTTATTTATATACTGGATAGACACAAAAATATGTATTTATAATATTTTATTAAGGTGATTTTATTGATTATTATAGGAATTACTTTAGATTTAATCTGTTTCTGGCTAATCAGGAAAATAATTTCAGTGCAGGCAGGGATCAATTTACGTCCTGTCGTTGCATATTTCGTGAATCTAGCATGCCTGTATAGTTTTAATTTTAACTTGATAAAATCTGCTTATTTGAATCTTATCTGATGAAATCATATTTTAATTACAATTTTAGATTATTTATTTATCCAGTAATTACACTAGCTAAGGCTATCTTTAAAACGGAAAACAGTTGTATTCTTACACCACTGCTTATTGGCAGAAAAAGGTACCATGGAGTTAATTTTCTAAGTGGCCCATGTAAAACAAGGTCTTAACACATTAAATGACATTGGTGCTTACTTACTGGAATCATAATGTTGAACTTCTTTTTCAAGGTGTAACGACACTGCCCTTTCACGAAGAATAGTTGCTATTGGGGCAGACAAAGCACAAGCAAATTTGCTACAGGCATATCTGTAATAAAAACAATCAAGTTTTGTTCATAAACACATAGAGGCTGTTAACAAGAGTTCTCATTAATAATACTTATAGAAGCTCGCACCCATAAATATGTTATTATTTCTTTATATTAAGAACTGCCTCCGTAGGATAATGGAGTAACTTTGTAACATCAATGATGAACATTATAAATCAGAAGTTGTGTATGTTTTTAGGGGCCTAATTTAGTTTGTGACAATAAATTTGAATACTAACAGGGAAACACTGTTGGTATAAAATGAAAAAAAGTAGTTGCAACTGCCACCTTGGTAATACAGCTTGCACTTTAGAAACCGGAGGTTGTAGAATTGAATCCTACATAAAAGCCAAAATTTTGTGTGTGTCAGAATTGGTTTTATAATTACAGCTGCAAGAATAACATTTGTGGAATAATTTGTTCTGCATTGTATTTATATTTTAACAAGAACTCAAAACTATTATAAACTATGCATTCTTTATGCTTTTACAATTATTTTTTGAGGCTATCCACATATAAGATTATATGTAGTAATATTTGTACATGAGTACAACATTTGTTAACAAGGTGTTGTTACTTAATGTATATGTAGAAAAAAATTAAGTGTAATAGAGATGGACTTAGTCAAATTTAATACATATGAGTAGACACACATTAAAGTAATAATAAAAAACAATTTTAGCTTTACAAAATTTATGTATTTAAAAGATATAATGAAATATATTAGGGTTGCATCACCTTTTCTTTTCAAGTTCTTCTTTGACCTTTAAAATACCATCAGCCCATGTTTTTTCTTGAAGTACTCCTAAGCAAGTCACACAAACTGAAGATTTTAATTTTTTTGAGGGTGGTTCATCCATCATCAAACCATCTTCTGTGACATCTTGTCCCTTATCCTTTTCAGAAACACTTTCTGATGTGTCTTTTTCAGTATTGTTGTCTCCATTGGTAGATTTTATTGCTGAGATATTTTCTTTAAACTGTTATAAATGCAAAATGAAAGACAAAGATGAATAATAAGTAAAGCAAAACTAAGATAAAATATATAGCAGATATTTAAAAGGAAAAAACATGGCGATGTCATGAATATAATAATGGATACAGAGAGCTTTAATTCATTTAAATTTACCTAGTAGATTTTAAAGTTATGTTTTATATTTAGTAAGGCATCATAACAAATCTTGCCTTGATATGGTTATAGAGCAATAAGTTAAATTATGAGAAAATCCTTCCCGGGACACGTAATAATAAATAGTTTTTTTAAGAAATTTTTTACCTTAGCAGCAAACTTTGTAGGGTCTTCGAACACTGTCGAAGTCTTGAATCCTAAAAATCTGAGGCCACATAAATCACAGCACCCAAGTCTCTTACACTGCTGGAATACATTCGCTTGTTCCATTATTTATATTTAATTAATTAACAAATACTTTGCAATGTTTACTATCACATGTAAAATAACCGCAAAGTTTGTGCTGTCACTTGTCTTTGACATTAAATTTCAAAACAATGAAAGCGTCAAGTTTATCTAGAGTAAAAATAACTAAACTCTCCAGTTTTAAAGCTTTTTATTATTGTAATTAAATAAATGAGTAAATTAATACTGATATTACTTTAAGAGGTTACTGCAGCAATACGTGCTTTTGTTTAATTTCACTTGTTGCTTTTAATGATAAACAATTCATGATTAGTAAAATGTTATTACTTCGTGGTTCGAAACGTTCTTAATGTTGCTAACACCTAATTTCTTAATGATAATGATCAGCTGATCATATCACTTTACGATAATTTTATAAAAATGATATTTATATTACAATTTAATTTTCTATAAATATTTATCAGTGTAAGAGTTTCAACAGAGGCGTTAATTTTATAACAACAAATTTAGTATAATTGCAGCTTGTTTTAAAGACAGAGGCTACTGTCAAAGTTGTGTTTTTATGTAATTCAAAATATACATTTCAAAATTATAAATAAAGGTTTATCGCTTCTACCGAAAGATTCAAAAAGTTAATTAACATTTGAATAATGGGCACGGTGCACGCAAAGGTATATTTCCACCTTTGATACCTAAATTAAATCTATATATTGATTCGATTCAACATAGAGGTTAAGGATTTGTGCTACAAAATAAGCTCAATAATCTTCTTTAAGTTACAGTTTAAAGATACATTGAGCTTAATTAAACTTTGCTTTCCAAACCAATTGATAATAGAACATAGTCTAATATTTTGAATTTTTTTATTTACAATCTCTAGCTCTCTTATCACACATACATTTTACTTAAAATGCAGCTTTCATTACTCTTAATTTCTTCTTTGTCAATAAATAAAATGTATAACCTGTAAAATCTAGTGATATTGAATCTTCTGTGTTTGTTATTATACCAGAAGGAAAATATTGCTTTAAATAACTGTTCAACAATTATACTACACCTTCATTTCTTATATTGCAAATAAGAATGTACCTCTATCATTCCAGGCCAAACAAAATGAAGGCTTAGGGGAGGTGGGTAGTGGGCTTTTAGGTTTGGATGATCCTGTGGAATTAGATGATGAATCAATTTCAAAGCCAAGTATAAAACTGAATGGTGTTCGAGTAAGTTTATTTCCTATTACTTTATCTATTCGAAGATTACTGTATACTCTTCTTATTCTTTACCACATTAAATTTATAAGTAGCTATGGTTTTACCATCTTATCCTTCTAGAAATTGCTAAATAATAGCTTTGACGTAAATCAAATGGTCTCTGACTTTTCCAAGCAATAGTTTCATTGGATATCAGTAAATTTGTAAACCCTAAAGTTCTATATTGTTTGCCAAAACAGACACCATAGACCTGCCTAACATTAATACTTTTTCTGATAACCTTAAATTGTGCCAATTAAATAACCATGCAGACTCGACTTCAATCCTACAACCTTAAGATTATTAAGTTAGGGCCAAAACAAGTATGCTCTGGCTCTGGGGTATAAACAAATGAAAATTGCAGCTGCGCCTAACTGCTTTAAATGCACTTTTAACAGATTTATTACATTTATTGTTTATATTTTATCATAGTGATACAGTGGAATAGTTTCCTGTGTTTTAATGTTCTTCTGTCAGAATTTGAATTTTACTCCTCTTCCTATATTTTTACTTTTGAATATAATTTTTGCACAAAATAAGCCTTGAGATCTTGTACTGCTGGTAATTTTTATAATCATGGGATCCCAAGCTTAAGAATTTATGATGATCCTATGCTGTTACCAATTAGTAAACACGAATAAAAATTGATTCAAGTACAGCTGCATGCACAGTTTTGACTTATGGGATCTCTTATGTTAAAGTAATTCTAAGAGAACTGGTAACAGAAAGATAGAAGGTAGATTTTAAATTAAAACCAGTAAAACTGGGGTAATGTCCGATGGAGTGAACACTTCAATTAGTGGTGAACTACCCAATGAACAAATGAATATTGCAGCTTGGGACACAGAAATATCCTATGTGCAAAGAAGTATAGAGAAGAATTACCTATGGTTAGAAAGCATATTATTAAACCTTGGCAATGAAGAATAACACTCCATAGTAAAGTTAAAAACACCTATTTAATCCCTGCATTTTGCCTGTCTGTATGTATAGCTGCAAAACAAGAAATGAGGAATAAATTAAAAAATGATAGCAAAAAACTCCCAACTTGCAACTATGCAATAGAGAAAAGTATGCCAAATATTAAAAAGTCTAAAAACAGTATTTTTAGAATTCTTTATAAACTCATTGCAAGACATCAGGGCATTCTAATCTAATATCTATTCAATATATGTAACGCAGTTAAATTGTTTTAGAGGGCAGATGCAAAATGCTCTTAGTGGATAACTGATATTGAAGTAACAATGGGTGGATTAACACCCATAAATAGATTTTTTTTTTCTCAATTTTTAGGCACGGGTAGACCGTGTCCACGTGGACGGACTGGGTCGAACCAAAGACGATATAATCCGAGGTGCTGTTGACGAACTCTTTCATGCAACTGATTTCGAGGATGTCATATTACGAGCACACAAGGCGAGTTTTAAACTTAAGTTTTAAAATTATTAGCATAAGCTAATATTTTACTAAGATATATTTTGCCTAGTTTTTCTTACGTCAGGGGGGTATCACAATAATAAAATTTTAACTTTCTATCAAATATAATAATTTAACATTCAATAAAGCAATGTATGCCTTAAACAGTCCATTAAACAATCAATTTTGAAATAAATGTAGCTCTATGTAAACCTGTGATTTTTTTATTTTTTCCTGTTTTTCTCAAGATTTGTCCACGATCTTTTATAGGTACGAAGTGCATTAGATGCCACCGGTTGCTTCAAGGACATTGGGGTCTTCATCGACGTGTCTACGGGACCCGGTGCGACGCCTGAGGGACTTGAGGTCATTGTTGGATTTTCGTATTTGTTACCTCAGAAAATACCATGTTATCAGAATACATTGAGTGCTTTTTTCAATTCTTCTTAAAGCAATCTAGGATGCATACTAGGTTCTACAACTCCTCTTCGTACATGTAAATTCAACAAAAGTCTTAGTCAATTCTAGCCTATGTACTTATATGGCGTATTAACTTTTATTTTTATTTTTATTGCATACGCAGGCAGACGAGCAATCGGGGCCACCTGATGGAAAGTGGTCACCGACGCCCATAGACATTGGCAATACTGATATCACCAACGCGCTGCCTACCGTGAGACATAGGATGTTAAGTCTCGTTTACCCAGTAAATACGCTGGCTACGGGGCCCTTCGAATCGGCATATAGTAGTGTTTTCACACTACTGCTTTGCGGTAGAAATAGGCACCGCGGTGGTACCCACCTAGACGGTCTCCTGTAAACAGGGGACCTACCAACGGTGAACTATATCAATATAAAGTTTTATCAAAATTCGTTTAGTAATTTTGTACGTTATATAGTAAAAACATTTATACAGACAAGCTTTAATTAAAATAAGACATAAAATGTAGGAAAATTATGTCTTATGTCAAAATCTAATGGCGCTAAACCTCAAGTTCTCTCATTGGTTAAACATCGCGTGGGGATTAAACATGGCGGTGGACAGTCATTAAAAGTAAGTTCAGTAAGTTAGTAAAACCGCCTTCGTGGTCGAGCGGTATTGGCCCTTGCTTTATAAACCGGAGGTCATGGGTTCGAATCCCGCGGGGAAACAGCTTTGTGTCATCGTTGTTTTTTGGTCAGTTAGGCCAATTTGGGCCGATCACCCAATTCCCGAAACCCAACGAAGTGGGATACGGTCCAAAAAACTAAATCATTAGGGAAGGCCTATGTCCAGCAATAGACTCACACAATACTAATGATGATGATGAAACTAGTAAAAATATTGTAATTAGTTAATGTTTGACATTAGACTAAATTACAATTGTAATTTCCATCACCAATTCAGTTTGGGAATTGTTAGACTGTTTATTTTTAATATAATAATATTAAATGTTTGCAACCTCTACAGGTGACCTTCCAAGTTAAAGAGCTGTCTAGAATCGTGGGGGGAATAAACACAACTGTCAGTGAGAACGAGGGCAATTTGGTGATTGGTAAGTTAAAGTATTTTGTACTCTTGTTTGTTGCTAGTGGAGTGGTGTTAGTTGTACTATCAATAATAACCTAAAAGGCTTATTTTCGATCGGCTGGATTGTCGGGAATATTGTGTAATTTTATAAGAGGCTTAATGCCAATGCGGAGTCTCTCCCGATCGACCCGTGCGTGGCAAAAAATTACATTGGGTGCACTAGCTTTTAATAGCAACTTGATCATAATAATATTATAATCATTCAAGACGTATAACACAACATTGTCAAGTGAAAAAGAAGCGAAGCTTGTACTTGACTTTTTTTTTGTTGTAAATAAATAGAAACGCCCAGATACAACGGGACCGCTATGTTCATCACACAATATTTCTCTGCGGTAGGGATCGAACTGATGCCTTTATTATGTTTTGTTTTAAAGGTGTCAAATTGCCGAACGTTGCTGGTAGGGGGGAAAGGGTTCAGGCAGAGTACAGCGTCGGCCATCGAAGCTCTTCCAATTTCAGCGTGACCGCCTCTAAACCTTTCCCTCGCAGCCCTTTGGCACCAACGTGAGTTACATCCTATACCCAGGCTAAATAAAAATGGATAATTACAGAAATAAAGTTTATAACTTGGGCAAATAGAAATGTGTGTGTGTTCAATGTTATTAAATGATATATACTTCTTATCAAATCCACTAATTTACGGATTTTTCGACGTTTCGGATTCTTTTCAGTATCCATGATCACGGGCAGACTAAGTTGGTATAATCCGAAACGTCGGGAATAAATGTATTTAAGTAACGCGAAAAATCCGTAAATTAGTGGATTTGATATGATAATCGCTAAATAAAAGAAATAATGATATATACTTCTTGTTAATATTTTTGATATGTCTCATTTACTTTATATTAGTGGTGTTCTTATGGTTCAAATAAAGATTATTATTATACAAGTGAACAAGGTAATTAATCGATTAAAATTAAGTTGGCGAAAATGAGGTATTCTTATACGTTAAATCGCTAGGATAAAGTTGCCGGGTCACAATAACTAATTAGGTTCTGACATTAGATTTATACATTTTTGTTACAAAATTTGTTAAGTTGGAATTAATGTAACGTGAAATTAAGACTTGTAAGCTCCGTATATTACGTTGCTTATTTTATCTTTCTATACATTGATCGCTTTTCAAAGTTGTCGATAAATGGTTCCTATGACCGATCGTTATTCGTGATATATCAAAGGCTAACCAACATTAAGCAATTTCGACAGATATCAGTTTGATGAAACGATTATTCTGAAAATACGATAATCTAATTTCCCTGTAAAGAGTCAAGCTCCAGCAATGTCCTCTCACGGAACCTGACACCGATCACGGTGGTTCTCCGCCTCTTGGGATGAGGGCTGATGCTCGACCTTCTTCAACACTTCGCCACGGTTGAACTAGAGTTTCGGATCTATTAATGTGTGTTTGAAAGTTCTTTCAACCCCACCGTAGCTCCAAGTGGATGCTGTGATTAACGGAGGTCGGTCTCGCTGCTGGGATTCAACAAATTTTCATTGTTGTTTCCTTCGGTTGGGCATGGGCGATACCCTTGGTCCACGAAGAAATGATCATGCGTTCGGGTAATTAGCTAACGTCAGTCCACCCCACCAACCCGCATAGCACCAGCGTGGTGGATACGGTCCAAAACCCCTAATGGATAGGGGCGTATAGGGGAGGCCTAAGTCCAGCAGTGGACTATCAAGGCTGATGATGATACCATGTGGAAATGACCATCACCAGTTTGCCAGGGAAAACTGGACTATAGATTCTGTTCCAATGCTAAAAACACGATTGTTCCTTCTGTTTAAATTGGCATCGGGAGTATAGAACGTGCTTCAACTCGTCTGCATACCCACCAGCATTATAGTTCCAAATGATACCCCATCTCAGTCTCATCATCTGCTTCCCTCTTGCGCAACACAATGCTACTGCGGCTCTGTAGTTGAGGTATCGCTCTCACAAGTCTGTTCACTAATGCCATGGGAGCAGGGACTTCCGATACGATTTTGCAGACCAAACTCCCAGCACCAAGCGGCTCCGATGTTACGCTCCGCCGCTAGCTCCATTTCCGCCGCAAGAGGAAAGATCGTTGACACCATGCCGAATGTCCCCTCCTCCCACGGCCCCTCCACACCGCATCAACGGTGCGGCCCCGCCGAGTCGCGGAGGATGGGGAGAGCGGCCTGTGGAATACCGACACTCCTCATCCCCCGCGACTCCACATTGGTTGCGAGGGACAGGATGGGCGGCACACTTACCTCCTGCAACCCGTCCCTCGCACCCTCCAAAGGCGCATCCAAAGCGGGCTTATTCAGCCCGCCTGGAGCAGCCTCCTCCTCGGCTGGCCTTGCACCACAGGCCGGCCAGGTTCCTCTTAGTTTCCCCCCGGCTGGGCAGGCCGCAGGTACTGAGCCCCACCGCTACGGCAAAGCGAGAACCTGTTCGGGGGGGTATTATTATGGTTAACGTAAGTCAAGCAATGTTGCTAGAAGATTTGCAATTGTAGAATATGAACTAATTAGCAATTTCGATCTCAATGTATTAATTAAAAGAATATTAGGCGTTTTTTAAACATTGTGCCATTGAGTATATATAATAAGATAGAAAGAAAGGACAATTAATTATTTATGATGCAAATAATAACGTTTAAAAATGATTTTATTTAGTTTATTCTATTCTATACGCTTCTATTTTTCAGACAAAACACAACTTACAATGGGAGGGCTTGGTGCGAGAGACCTCCGTGCTCAGCAAAACGACCAGCTTCAAAGTCAGGGAGAGCAGCGGTAAGTTGATATAGATTTTGTACCGCTTTAATTTTATTCGATATAAAACATATTATTATTATTGTGTCTCGTCTACAAAGTTTTTCAGTTTTCTGTAAAAAGTAACAATAACATGATAGGATATCTCAAAAGCTGTGTAGCTTAGATTTAGATATTTAATTTAAAACTAGTTGTAGCCCGCGACCTGGTCCGTGTGGTAGTATATAAACAGCAAAGAGAGTAAAGTAAGTTAATCCTAGTTAGTAAGTTAGTGGTAATATACTGGTGATAGGTCTCCTTTTTACAGGGTACCGTCTGGGTTGGTACCACCGCGATGCCTATCTCTGCCGCAGTAGTGTGAAAATACTGCTTTGTTCCGGTTTGAAGGGCACCGTAGCCTGCGTATTTACTGGATAAGCGAGACTTAACACCCTATGGCTCACGGTAGGCAGCGCGTTGGAGATACCACTGGTATTGCCAATGTGTATCGGTGTCGGTGAACGCTTTTCATAAGGTGGCCCGACTGCTCGTCTGCTTGCGTAGGCAATAAAAAAAGTTGTATTAGTTATTTTTGAGTAAAAGTCCTGTCAAAATCAGACCAGTGATTCCGGAGATTAGCCAGAATACGCAAGGCATTAGCAATGCAAACAAGGATTTAAAAACAATGTTTTTGTATATTTACCAGTTATATACTTACTTAAAAAAGGTTATTTAAATGCTAAAAACAGACACTCCGATTTAATTTGTTCGTATGTATAATTCATGGTTATGTATCGTCTTTGAGTTTTCTCAGAGAATGTGTCTCTTCTGACTTTAACCTGTCCTCATTCCGTCCGGTCAGGCCCTCAAATGAAGTCGGTGCTGCGCCACATCGTGACCGTGGACCACCGCGACGAGCCCGTGTTCCCCAGCAAGGGAACTTGGCTGCAGTTCAGCAGCGCACTAGCGGGCTTAGGCGGAGGGGTGGCCCATCTCAAGACGGAGCTGCAAGCCCAGGCTAATGGCTCATTGCCGGGAGCCCCTCATCTGGTACAAATTCTTTCTCTATATGTATTTATTCAGATGTATCTGAATAACACTTTTTAAGCAGAGTTACCGGCATCTGACGGCAACCCAAAGGATAAACTCCATTCTAAGGATTTATAAGTTGTCAGTATATTTGTGGGCACTGACGATCTATTATATCTGCCAAAGATGGTCTTGACAACTGGGACTGACTTTTTAACCATTCGCTGTGTAGATCGTCTTTCTTGTCGGATAATTGTGATCGGCCCATATCGTCCTTATCGAACAGATGATAATACAAAGTTATTTCCCAGCTGAATTTAAACCTACGACCTCCGGTTTGTGAAGCTTGTGCCAATACCGTTAGGCCAAGGATGTGGAATCTGGTATGCACTTGTATACCATATAATAATGTACAACAGCTTAAAGAGTTGGCGATGAGCCGGCCACATAGCTGTGGAACCGACAATCAATTGTAATGTAAATAGACTATTAAATCTGTAAGCAATAGATAGTAATAATTAGCATCATCATCAGCCTGTGATAGTCCACTGCTGGACATAGGCCTCTTCTAACACATCCATTAGGGGGTTATGGACCGTAACCCACCACGCTGGTCCAATGCGGGTCAGTGGTTGGACCGACTTTTTACTTGCCCATCCGACGCATGGATCATCTTACTTTTCAGATAATTGGGTTCTCGCCCCAAATTTCCCTAACCAACTAGGAAACAACAATGAAAATTTGTTGAGATCCCGCAGGATTCAAACGCACGACCTCCGGTTTCTAAAGCACACGCCCATACCACTAGGCTACGGAGGCAGTTATAGTTATATTAATAGAGTTAAATGACCTTTTGTAGGTGTTCCAGGCGAGCGGCGCGGTGGGGGTGCTCCACGACAT
The DNA here is from genome assembly GCA_029286875.1 of Lamproptera curius. Classification (NCBI taxonomy): domain Eukaryota; kingdom Metazoa; phylum Arthropoda; class Insecta; order Lepidoptera; family Papilionidae; genus Lamproptera; species Lamproptera curius. The sequence goes on along the minus strand of JAGSMT010000027.1, from coordinate 3,521,066 downwards.
GTTCGGCACCGAGCTGGCCGACCGCTTCTTCCTCGGGGGCCCAGCCACGCTGCGGGGCTTCTCGCAGAGGGGCGTGGGCCCCCGGGCTGATGGCTTGGCCTTGGGCGGCACGGTGGGTACTTGGGGACGGCTATAGTTCAGCCTAGTTAGACTTGCAAGATGCACAAGGAAATGCAAACAAAGCACAAATTATTTTCTTAGACCTCAGGTAGAGCTGTCTAAACCACAAGAACACTAAAGCTGTATGGCTCACTATACTATATTCTTTCATTTTAAAAGAAAGAGTCTATGGAGATAGCACATTTATTGAAACTCAACCGTAAAGTTGGTGTTTTTAATGTGTTTGTCAATTAAGGTACTGAAAATAAATACGACATGGACACATATTGTTGAAATTGACGTGAATTTTTTATATAGATGTACTGGGCTGCCGGTCTGCATCTATACGCGCCTCTGCCCTTCGTGGCCGCTCGAGGTGGTCTCTCGGAGCTGTTCCGCTCGCATGTATTCCTCAACGGGGGCTGTTTGGCTCATCCAGGTAAACGTGGATTCTTCATTTGATCTGTTAATTACGTAATTAATTTCAATATTAACCAACAGATCCCGTTGAAGAACCGATTGAAGGCCCAATAAATGGGATGTTTATATATAAAACTTATACAAAAAGTCATAGAAAATTTGGTAACCAGTAACCAGACTGAACTAGGTCAAATAGAATTCAATGAATTACTAATATATTAGAAAGAAAGCATTAAGATTTAGTCTTCTCTTAAGATTACTTCTTATATGACAGTAGGTTCAGCTGGTGCTACAATATCCTTATTCAGGATTTAGCATTGTGTTTGTGTTGCAGCTAACTGCCTCCGCAGCCTAGTGGTAAGGGCATGTGCTTTAGAAACCGGAGTCGTGGGTTCGAATCCTGCGGGGACTCAAGTTTTCATTGTTGATTCGTAGTTGGTTAGGGCAATTTGGGCCGATCACCCAATTGTCTGAAAAGTAAGATGATCTATGCGTCGGATGAGCATGTAAAACCAACCCACATTGGGTCGCGTGGAGATAAGTCAAAACCTAAGGGAGGGCGTGCCTCACTTAGAGGTGACTATACCCAGATAGGGAGGCCTACAGGGTATAGGATAGGCCTACAGGGGTATAGGGAGGCCTACGTCCAGCCTAAGTTAGACCACTGTACTTACACAGACTGATGATGATGATTGTGTCGCAGTGCAATATATCTTTCGTTTCAATGTTGAAAAAAATAAAAATGATAGGCCGTTCTATTGTGATGTACATGATATAGATACAAGGAGCTAACGTAATTTAGTGTTCTACCAGCAACTAGACTACGGAGAATAAGTGAATCTTTTATAGGACAATGTAAACGCTTTACAACAAAATCTCCGTAAAAGTTTGTAATTTAACTGAAAATAAATCTAAAAACGGTGTCAAGGTATGTTTATGTGTTATGTTTAATATAATATTAATGAATTTTCAAATGATAAGACAGACTGGTAATGCAATTCTCGCTCCAGGTTTTGTTTAAAATTACAAAATACGTAATATCTTATATTGTTTGTTAAATGATTTCGAAAGATCACTTGCAAAACAACCTGCTCGGTTAGTTTCACCGGTTTTTCTCAAGTCGGAGGCGTCTCATTCCGAACTGGAATCGTGAACCTCTATTTTCAATTTGGATCTATCATGGATGGGGTTCATAATGGAACGGCTGGTATACCCTATAAAAGCAGTAGTTGCTTCTATAAGTCCATTCTCACGTCGCATTTGCCCGTACTGCAGGAACAATACACGGGTGAAGTCTTCAGCGACATTATCATGACTACACTAGGCTAGGCTACGTTCAGCTCGTCTTCTCGCTTAAATCAATGAAAAATAGCTCCTTGAAGGTAGTCATAATTGTCACGTTATGTGTGCAGAGGAGGGCGCCTCGGTGGCGCAGGCGCTGTGCGAGGTGCGCGTGGCCGGCGGCTGCGGCGTGGCGCTGCGCCTCGGGCGGGTGGCGCGCGTCGAGCTCAACTACTGCTTCCCCCTGAGGGCCTCCGCCTCCGACCTGGGAGCCCCCGGCCTGCAGCTGGGGGTAGCCGCCCACTTCTTGTAGGCCTACACATACACGCTGTCAAGGTAATAATGGTATTCATCTAGTCCCAAACTAAGCAGAGCAGGAAACAAGATGACTGATATGGATGACCGAGCAGTCCACATCTGTCAGCTGATTCAATAAATTAATTTGTTTGATATTTTTTAAAGACATATTTAATTAATTTTAAATTTATATTTCAATTTTCTCTTGTCTTTTTTCAATAAGAGACCATCATGGGGCATGCCAGGTGTAATATTAGAATGAATCTCAAACAATCTACTATTGTTTTAACAATTACTACCTGAAAGGGTATTTTAATAAGCTCAAATACAGTAGGCATTAATGTTATATAACCTTCTCTTCTATTTACTAATTTTTACTTTTTATTATTGAATGTACAACGGTTCAATGTTTAAAACGTTTTGGAGAGTCCAAAGTGATTTTATGCACTACTATTTTATGTGATATGTAAAATATGATTACTAAAGGAGTTTTAGAATTAGTCAGTTTTTCTTTATTACACACAAATAAATTATTATTTTTTGTTTACAGGCCTATAAATGACACCTGAGATAACGCAGAGCAGAATTAAATTACTAGTGTAAAATAAAATTCAAATTGTTTATTGTTGTATTGTAATAAAGTCTTAGTTTAAAAGTTACAAATTTTTGTCACTTTCTCCATCTCTTCATTCTCTCTACTAGTCTCCTTAAAAAAATATAACCCATACTTTTTAGACAAGCATATTAAAGCTTAAAAAAAATTCTGACTTCAATGTCAACTCATTATAATGCATAGTATAAAAAATTGTTTCAGGATAGAATATCAAATAAAATACACACTAATTTCAAAACAATATTTAATCAATAATTCAAACTACATGCTACATACACAAAACTTATGTTGATCTTATATTTATACAAGTACATTCATTTCATAGAATTAATGAGAAACTATATCACAACACTATATAGGAAATAAGTACTTAAATAAACAGTTAATATCAAACTTAGACAATTTTTTGAAAATTACGATTACATGGTTATGTACAATATAAACATTGATTAACAGCACATGAGATAGTAAGAGAGCAAATACAATTTATTCTTAATATAAATCATTACTATCTCTTTAACATAGTACGGTGAAAATAGGAATAAGACAACATTGTCAAACCCAATCTTTACAATAGTTGGCCATTACGACTTGTTTCCAAAAATTCATTTATGTAATATAAGCTCATATTTTCCTCATTTTAAATTACTTTCCAGAGAACATTGCATATTACAATCAAGTTTATGTTAATACTCATTTATGTAATAAGCCATTTTTTAAGCATTATCTAGAAGAAAAGATTTTCTATCTGCAATCTTTCTAAATTTATATAACCCATGAATTAAAATTATCAAGCATTTAAGAGTGTCTAAGTCTCAATTATACATTTAATCCAATAAGCCATTGAAACCATATAAAATGAATTTATGCTATGATAAGGTATTGTTTGTATATGAATTATGAACTTCAGTGCGCAATATTCTTGCGTAATCTTTTGTAAGCATCCATTAGTTAATAGAATGAACTATAATAATCTAAAACACTAGAAATAAAGCACACATCAATTTCAACAATTTATTTTAGTCAAATACAAAGTTCGAGCGTTTCAACTATAAACTCGAAGAATACTAGGGAATGTTTTCAATTAAACTACCAAATACGCACCAATTATTCTCACTTGCGTTTAAAGATGCATTACAAAGATTTAATTTATCGTCACCTTATATACAGGCCTTTCGAAGAATGAGCAACTTTATCATCACAACTTGCTAATTTTCATCACGACTCTTAAGAAACCTTTCCTAATATCACTCTTTCCCTTTAATTTGAGGCTACCCAAAGGCACGGTCCATCACACCAAACGATTTTAACCCTAAAACTAAGTTGTGCCTAATACAGGATATGCTTGTTAAGGTCTAATTTTTCAATAGTTTTGTTTCTCACTTTCTAAAGACTAGCACATTCCAGTAACTGTCAGTTTAGCTGTCAAATATAAGTATTGATTATGAAATACAGTATATAATTGTGATCCAAGCATTAACTTTCTGATATTGTTCCGTATAACGTAAATAAAAAGGATTTATACTAATTTTATACTTAAGATAATCTTCACATACAATTTTATTTAAGTACATGATGGATGCAGACACAATCTACAGGTAATCAAAAAATTACTCATTTAACATTGACAGACTACACAAAAAAAGAGTGTTAGAAATAATTTATTCAAGGAATTTACAATTTTTACATTTCGCTTTATTTCAATCGTTACGTTTTTTTAATGGCCCCAAATATGTCATTCATTTTTTAATTGCATTAAATAAAATTAATACTTGTGCGAATCAGTAGGCATATGTGAAAAATGCGATTTTTCACAAAAAACAAAAAGTTTAAATAGAATTATGATATTATTGTAGAACATACATACTTTGGTCAAATATTTGGTAATAATAAAAAAGTCAGTGATGTAAAAGTATAACAGCTGCACAATATTTCACAGAGCGATATTCTTAAATAATTTAACAAACCCTGCGTAAAACCAGTCGTAATTTTTAAAATAAATAGTTAGTCATGATAACACAAATACACTTTACATAGAATAATAAAAGCAATGTAAACAAAACTTAGAACTATCCAAACTTCGTCGTAATTTCAGATTTATATAGATGCAAGTAAATATAAGTCACCCTATGTACAGTATTCGATATAAAGCGAGTCGAAAACCCAAAACACCCTGTATAATTGGATATTTGGCCAACACATACAGGATGTTTCATATCACAGTGTACTTTATATAGAAGTGTTAGAACTTAATGCAATTTCACTTGAGTTGTTGTCGCTGCTAAAGCGCTTCAAGTCCTGGCACTCACGCATAAGCTAAACTTACACGGTGAGCGCAGAGCAGCCCTCTCATATGTCCACCTCGCATATTTTCCTCTTCTGTGGGAAGCCGAACTTGTCCTTCTTTATCACCTCCAGCTTAAGACGCTGGTACGTCTCCAGCCTCGATAGAGCGTACTCCTGTTGAAAATAATATTCGTATCATGATTAACTTCATTTATATGATATAAATTAGACTTCCTAAAATCCTTAAAAGTTGTATTGGTTACCACGTGATGTACATTTAATTACAACCTTACACCTAGCCTATTAGAACAGAGAAAAATATCACAAATAAAACTGAACGCACACTCACCCAGTACCCAAAAGGTATTTGACTCTTGGAGGCGTTGACCACCGACCAGAGGCACCAGAAGAGGTGGCTCGCGAGGGCGAAGGCGTCCACTTCGGCCAGGAGCTGGTTGACGTCATCGATCGAGGGCTCACGCTCTTTGCTCTCGACCGCACTGAAGTAGTGTTTCAGGTACTCCTTTATGAATATCTCCTGAAAGATTACTTCAATGATAATTGAAAACTTAAGAGAGTGACATTACCGCTAATTAGGTGTTATTCGGTGGATTTTTGATGTTTTATACACTCTTCTTCTGTTGTTTATTAGATATATGACAGGTTTTTAGTTAATATAACTTTCTTTATATAAATCTCGAATTTAATTGAGATATTTTTATAAATGCATAGCATCAGTGAATAAGTTTAGTTACAAGTTAATATTTTCGTCAAACATTTCATTTTTATTTTATGTCAGTGAAATAGGTTTTTACCTTACAGTATCTTTGGATTACTTGCAAAAATAAAGACAGAAATTTATCAATTCTCATGTAAGATATAATGAAACTTTGTAGATATGTTGTGGCTAATTCGTTCAAATAATGTGAAAAACACAAAATTACAGAAGAACCTTCTAATAAAAATATAATTCCGCTGTTCTTTGCATATTGAAAACAACTTTGCTTTGTAACTTTTATTCAAAGAATATAAAGTTAATATTTATATAAAACTTATCGCAAAAAGCCTAAGTAAGCGAATTAAATGTTTATGTTTGACGAAAACAATAAAATAACATTGAACATGCCAATGATTTAACAGCCCGTGTAAATAAACAATATAGATATATCGGTAGTGGAACTTTCACTTATGATTTAACCTAGAAATAAGTCTTTTTTTATTATTAGTATTTTTTTAGTGTGGCAATATTGTTAGGTTTTTTGTGACAATATTATTTAACTTAACAAATCAAACGTCAAAACTAACCACAGATTAAAACAAATGGTAACTGTCATAACTTGTCAAGAAAAAAATGCTTTTTATCGAACCACAAGGCTGGAAAATCACCGGCATCCATTAACACTTGTGAAAAACGTAAGTGATTACAAAAGATAAATTGCAACTCTCATTTCACAAAGTACTTTTACTCTTCGGGGGAGCGGGAAGCGGCCATTTTGTCATTGCAATGTCAAGGGCAAAGGCGCGAGCGTTCTGCCAAACGCGGCCCCCGCCACTGCGGCTAAAATCCAAAGCACACACAAAAAACACAAGCTGCGTAATGGCTCACACAGTACCCTAGTTTCCTCCACCTATTATCTTCAATATTCTCAAGTTCGCATGTTTTAAAAACTTACTTAAAAATAACAAAAGATTTATAAAGTCGGTTCCTTCACCTTTTGTCTTGAAAAACTTCTAGTTTGAATTTTTAAACTGCTAGCTTAATTATCTCTATAATAACGTAAGATAAGACGTCTTCTAAGGTGCCACTTTTTTTTGTAACTTTACGTGGTTTTAGTTCCGCGGTCATTTTCCAAAAGGTTGCTAATTGTATGAAAATATATTTTGTAATGTTTTACACTTACATTGAAACTTATGAAGTATGAACGTTTACTATTACCTATATATAATTAATATTGTTAAAAACCAATAATAACACTATAAAAATATCACCCCATGTCGAAAACACTGTGACTATTATACTGAACAAGTTTCTTCAATCATCCAATATTAGTCATAACTGAACAAAACCAATAGAAACCAATAAAACTGTCAATCAAATTAACGAACCAAAATACCAAATCATATAAAACTCACCTTCTGCTCCAAATTGGGGCAGTTCTCCTGATTCTCGTGGTAGAACGGGTGCTCCGGATTGGTATAGTCATATCCCCACTCCTGGAAGTGGTTGGCAATATCGAAGCCACGATGGTTGTAGGCACAGTACTCAAAATCGATCAGAACCAGTCTGGGTTCCCCGCTGTCGGATATCCTGCTGATGATGCTGTCAGACGTGTTCGTGTCCTCGTACTGTCCTTCGAAGGATCCATCGTCCTTGTCCGACGGCGGGGTGGCGTACGCGTGGACGTATTGCTCCTCCTCGGTCGCTGGTGGTACGTCTTCTAGCATCAGGATGTTACCTGAAGAGATAGGTTTGTTACTCAAGGTCAAAAACTATTTTCAGCTTAGGCTTTAATGGGTACTTGTTAAAGGCAGAAGTTTAACTTTTAAGTGTTTTTATTAGTCGGTGTGTTATAAAAATGTTATTATTCGAAGCGGTAATTTAATTTTTTTTTGTTAGAAGTAGGTGATAAAGACGTTTCAATAGATTTTTCTATTTAGTATCTAGTTTAGCTTTAGATATGAAAAGGGGAATGCCCAAAGGTGGTCTATAATCATGAAGGAACTGCAAACATTGAACTTAGAATCAGAGACAACCAAGGACAGAAAGGCCTGGTAACAATGTTAAGAAGACAGCGAATAAAAGGGAAAATGTATGAAAAAGATTAAAATCCATAATGTGTAGGTAAAAGCAATACGATACCTTCTTGCATATCGTTGTGACAAAACACTACTGGGGAATCAACAGTTGCTGTGAACTTCTTCAGCCACTCAATCTCCTTGTCAAAGTCAACACCCTTAAGTCGCTTTATTATTTCCTGCTCTTCTTCATTCTAGAAATAACAAATAGCAGCTTAATACTACATTTTAAAATACTTCTTACATGCAATTCCTAGCATTCTTTATAGAACTTATCATATGTTATGTTCTCAAATAGTAGTACATAGTTTTAAATAACCACAGAGGTGCGCTAGTGTTTAAGAGGGTGTACAATATTGAATTGGAATAATAACTAAATTTAAAAATACGTAAATTGTTTACTGATTGTGAAACCTTTTTACAAAGCAAATTTGCTACGCTTAATTAAAATAAAGCTGTACAACTAAGAATGGCTGGCAATCTGCATAGTTAATTGATATCTGCTTTATACTTTTAATATTATACTAGACATTCAGATCATAATTACCTTTCCGGTGACGTTTTGTGAAAGTCTCTCTTCCTTGACGGTGCGTAACCACTTGGCCATTGTCTTCCATAGCCAATTTGGCTCTTTGGATAATGGGACGTCCATAGAGTGGATGGCGGCCATCTTTTCCGCAATTTTCATGGATAGTGACGGCTCGGAAAGCTCTTTTGTTAGCAGTGAACGTGCCTAGAAGAAGCATACAATAAAAATGTCAAAGTATGTCGACCAAGCTTATTGCGTTTTTAAAAACTTTATTGGTTTAAAGTCTTTTCCTTTATATAATTGTTTATTATCTTACCGGTATATACTCTCAATCCTGCCCCCGGAAAATACGCCATGAAGTTTGGGGCCCAACCGCCTTTCCGACAAAAGCGTGAAGATCACCGACTCTGTCACTATCGCGTCCATTGCGCGCTCGCCGTGGACCTGACCGTATATCCTTAGTAAGACCTGTAACGAACGCAACAATCTATTAAGTTACGGTGTCGATGTATTTCTGTGTGTACATAAATACATGCAAACAAATAAATATCAAATAAGCTATGAAATATCAGCGTTGTGTTGCAGTTTAAGTTGTTTAGGACAATTGTCCTATAAGTAAGATGACCCACATGTCGAAGGAGAGAGTTCTGTCCCGGTTTTCGACAACATCTTTGGCAGTCGTTTTAGAACGAAAGAACGTTGGCACATTCCTGATGCCAGTCGCTTTGCTAAAAAACTGATCATCAGGTAAATCTGGATGGATTAGAACTCAAAAAATTATAACTTTGCGAAAGTTCATCTTTGGCAGTTCGTTTGATTTGTAAATCGGAGTTTGGAGCCCACCTGGTAATAGACTTGATATTTGCAGTGTCACGAATTAATCTATGTATCTATATATATCCATAAAAATTACTGATTTAACGTTTGCAAATGACTCACCTTTCTGGGTTCCTCAATGGAGAATGAGCTAGACCTGACGATGGACCTGCCACTGAACCTAGACACTGGGGTTTCAGGTTCGGTCTCGGGGGAACTCTCGCGCATGTAGCCACCCAACTTGGTTGAATCCTCGGGCAGGGCAACGTAGTACAGGAAATTTGAGAGACCACCGCTGCGAATAAAGTTATTTTATTAACTCCACTTTTAAAAAGCTTTAACATTGCTGCAAGTTAAAATAACAAATTTATAAATTACCAGCACGAAATAAGGACTGGCGTAAAGTATAACAAGTCCAATATAAATTTCCGATTATGTTAAAAAGGTTATGTTTGTAAGTGGAAATGATTATTATAGTTTGGCGGCTTGTCCAATAATAATGCTAAGTTCTTCTAAATGCAAAAGTTTTACTATTACGGCAATTTTTGTATTTAATACATTAGCAGGTAATTTTTCGGTCTACAAATCCATAAGAATTAGTTCATACGTACAACATATTCTTTTTAACATCCACTACTTAACTCAACAGTTAGCTTAAGGAATTGACTCTTTGTCTAAATATACGAAAAAATTACAGACTGGACTTTCATCGCCACAATAAGCCAGTACCGCTTTCCCTTTAAGTCTACAACCGTTTGTGCGACGGTAACTGTACATTGTTATCAATTTAAAATGCGAACACAGCACAATGTCACTGATCTCTAATAACTAGAGGGTGCCCTGATTATAGAAATGCTTAGAATACAAGATTATCAGCCTGTGATAGTCCACTGCTGGACATAGGCTTCCCCTAATACAACCCTATCCATTAGGGGTTTTGAACCGTACCCCACCACGCTGGTCCAATGCGGGTTGGTGGCTGGACCGACTTTATACATGCCCATCCGACGCATGGATCATCTTACTTTTTAGACAATTGGTTGATCGGCCCAAATTGCCCTAACCAACTAGGAAACAACAATGAATCCGGTTTCTAAAGCACACGCCCATACGACTAGGATACAGAGGCAGTTAAGAACACACATAATGTATTAAATTAACATATACTAATATTCGATCCCTTCAAATAAGGAATTAAATTTTTCTACATTTGTGACCTTGTTCTCTCTCTCAGAGACTCTTCCTGATTGATTTTGTAATCAATGGGCAATAAGTGAGTTGATAGTGCGTTTATTTGAAGTACCGCATTAACGACATTATACTATATTTAATGCCAGCCAAAGTATTTAGTTTGATTGTGTCGCGATTCTAACATGCTTAATGCTCGTCCTGACAACTTAGACTTGCACGTTTTTAAATCAAAGAGTATTGATATCTTTTCTTAAGCAACCACAATTTTGTAAATAATTTCGATTCTAGTTATGTATATGGCTTTTCCTTTTAAATTGTTATGACTCATGTACATTGTTCTATTTGTAATGATACTTTTAGATTTCAGTTCTTTTTTATGTTATTGTGAATGCTATTATACGTCATATTAGTTACTTAGCCCTTTTTTTTAACATTTGTGATCATGTATGCTGTTGGTGTGTCTAAATAAATACAATAAAATGATAAATAAAATATATAAAATATAAATATACGTTGGTATTTGTCATTTTGTATATAATTAATCTAAGATAATAGACTGCGCAGTGCGTCCTCAGATTGTATTTAAATAAATGACGTCACAGCGTGCCGCGTAAGCACATCGGTCAGAGATAACCCACTTCCACAGAATGTTTCCGATAAATTTACATTCAACTTTATTGTGACAACATTGTAGTGGAAGTTATCTGTGCAACACTTTTTAAAGTGACACACAATATAGATTGTAGCAAAACACGTCACAAGTGTTTTTAAGTAATTCTTATTTTAACGATAAATTGAACATAGATCATTAACACATGAAAAAGTGCACATTTCAAGACTTAGTTTTTTTAGATTTAGTTGGTAAGTACTATAGGCGATTATACTAGTATTATTAATTTAAGTGAATCTTATCTAAATTACAATAAACTTTAGAATAATTAAAGCTAAAAATCACTGCCATGGTGATCTTTCGCTCTAACTTCAAACAGGAATCAGAAAACTAACGATTTCAGGTAAAACACTAAACGGCGAATACTTATAAAGTGACGATAAGGTGAACCGGCTACATCCGCAATATATCCATTAAACAATTCATATTGTAAACACAAGATCGTTATTGTCTTTCCTTATCAAAAGTATTTTTCCGATGTCCCACATTCGAGGAGATATGTCGACATTGAGATACTGGGCAGCAATCTCGTTGAGGGCAACACCATACTAGTATTATCTCAAGTGGAAACGTGCGTTTTCTTAACCGGCCATCTTGGAGGATAAAGTACCTTTAATAAATACGAAAGTTCTCGAGACGAGGTAAAATCACGACGCAAAATCAATAACGAGGCTATTTATATCTTTGTTTACTCAACGTTGCTAGCTAGGAAAATAAAATTGACATCCACGATAGGTCGATGGAGCCTAAATTGTATACAGAATTTTTTATTACATGTTTTACGAATAAATAGTCTTCTAATATATTATATTTCAAACGTTTTAGAGTGTACAATTACAATTGACAGATAAGTAAAGGCCAAAAAAAATAGTGAAGCAATCAAATTTTCATTCAAAAATTAGTTATCATTACATAAAACATAGGTATTAGATGCCCTTTTTTACAAGGGGCCGTTAATATGCAACCAGCGCGGTTTCTGTAAAGAAATAGTTTGAAAACACTACTGTGTTCTAGTTGAAGGGTACCGTAGCCAACGTATTTAATGGTTTAACGAGACGAAACATCCTATGTCTCTTGGTAGGCGGCGTGTTGGTGATAAACTTGTTAATGCCGATGTCCATGGGCGTCGTTGACCACTTTGCATCAAGTGGCCGATTTCGTAAGCGATCAAACAATATAAATGAATAATAAACCCATGAATGAAGAAATTCATTTTTCAAACAACAAGAAAGTTGTATTAACACCCAATGAGGTTGACTATTTAAATTGTTATGTCTTACGTTATTGCAAATATTCGTTCCTAAATTTTTAGACCCTATTCATCAACCATGGCCGTAGGACAGAGTAACATACAGAACACAGACGAAACATAAAAACGAAAAGTTATATAATTTTTAACATATTATACTGCTATCGAAGCAACATAACAATTGAAGTACTCGTGCATTTCTGCTTCATTAAAATTAAAATTGTATATTGTTATTGACCTTTGTTCGGGGCACAGAAAAATCAGTGTTCACTGTCACGATTAACACGTAGCGACACGATGTGAACCCAATATTAGCCAGTTATTATCTTTAATGAACGAACTGGACGCAATAGCTATAACCAATACAGATGTCACGTGTAAATATTGATAAAAACATGCTTTATTTACTTCTCAATAATAACAGCGGAACTATAATAAAGTGATAAGTATACCAATCATTAAATAGTATCACTTTATCAGCTTTATCTGTTAACAAAGACAGTTTACGAACTAGCTTAAACGAAATAACGTGTTGAAACTTATCTATGATAAAAAAAAAGATACCGAAATCGTTACAAATACAAACTTTTTATAGAGTTGTTTTTATCAATGCAGTTAGCATATATTAAAAAAATATATTATCATCATCATCATCAGCCTGTGTCAGTCCACTGCTGGACATAGGCCTCCCCTAATGCACGCCACCGCTTCGCACCGATCTTCGGCTATTCTCATCCAACCCACACCGTCCACCTTGCGAATGTCGTCACTCCATCTTGTCGCAGGGCGTCCCACACCGTTTGAGGCATCGGTGTCGACGTCAAACCGACGATGAAATATCTCGGCCTAGTCCTAGATCACCGATGGAGGTTTCGCGCCCATTTTAAGCGCCTCGCGCCTAGAGAGACGATAGCAGCGGCAGCTCTCGGCAGACTGCTCCCCAAAATTGGTGAACCCAGCAGCTCCTGTCACCGCCTGTACACCGGAGTCGTTAGGTCTATGGTCCTGTACCCGTGTGGGCCGACACCCTCCAGAAGGAAAGTACTTCGGTACTGCGGAGATTGCAGAGGGTGTTGGCGATCCGGGCCGTATGGGGCTATCGGACCATCTCTGGCGAGGCCTGTTGGCTGGCTCCCTGTCCTGGGACCTGTATGCAGAAATCCTCGCGTTTTCAGCCCCAGAAGAGATAAGGGGGCGCAGAGGGTATTGCGCTCCCTTGCTATACAGGAATAGGAGTTGGCTGGAGCACCCCAGCGACGGCCGTCAAACAGTGGAGGCCATACGCCCCGTTTTAAAGTGGTGGATGGAAAGAGGACACGGCTCCTTAATATTCCTCGCGACGCAGGTTCTCGGGACACGGCTGTTTCGGGAGGTACCTGTACCGCGTGGCCGGTGGGGAGCCTACTGAGGAGTGCCACCACTGTTGCGTATGTGCGGAGGAGACGGCCCAGCACGCGCTGGAGGAGTGACCAGCCTGGGTCGAGCAACGCCGAGAGCTGCGTAGTATCGTGGGGCACGACCTTTCGCTTCTGCAGTAGTGCGCAGGATGTTAGAGAGCGAAAGGTCGTGAGGCACCGTCCTTGCGTTCTGCGAGGACGTGATGGCCCGGAAGGAAGCCGCGGAAAGAGACAGGGAGGCCAACAGCGCCCTGGCTATCCGCAGAAGAAGGCCAGAGCGCCGAAGAGTGGCGTACGCGCGCAACCTTCCCCCCTGACACTGATCCCCTGGGCGGCCGGCAAGAGGGTGTCCGCCGCCAAGAGAAGGGCTCAAGAAGGAGTGCCGTGCTGTTTGCTCCGGCACAGCACCTAAAGCGACGGTCCGGGTGTCGCAACACACCCGAGAGAAGAGGCCCGCGAGGGCCACGTCGCCCCACACTACGTTTGCCGAGCCTCGGTCTTCACTCCAGAAATTTCCGACTCCAGCGGTCGTGAGTTCTACCGCTTATGTTGCCGGCCTACTGCCGCCAAAAAAATATATACAGCCAGTGTTTGTGTTTATGTACGATAAACTCTCATTTACTTGATACCAGTGTAATAGCTCACAAAAAGTTGAAAAAAGGCATTTACAGAGTAAACTAAAAAAATATGAAAAAACAGTAACAACAATGGATCTTAGTTAACTTTTTGCTAGTTCCTAAGCTTTCGTCGGCTAGACAAAAAGCTTACACAATAAACTTTTTACATTTTGCGTTATACAAAAGCGTTTCACAAAAACCCAGTTTCAAGGAAAGGGAATTGACGTTTAAGTTTTTTTCACATTACAATACATAATCCAAGTAGCACAACATTAACAACGATTGGTAACGATTTCATCACAATCGATTTAAACCTGTTCATAGTAAAAATTTTGATGACAGTCTCTTTAAGAAAGAATTTTACAATTTACAAAATAAACAATGACTGAATATGAGGTTCAGATTCTTGACGATTTAAATTATCTTTTGGCATAATCCGTTGTTGTCCAAAGATATAAATATGGCCATAGCACAATAGCTGGAGTGTCTAGTCAATCATTGTGTATGCGAAATTAAAAAGAAGCAAGGAACCTATTGGCTTCAATATTTTGCTTGAAATTTATAAAATTTGCAAAGGCTAGTAAAAATCATAGACTAAATACAGCGTGACTACACTAATTCGTATCATCATAAAAAATGACACGTGGCTTTAAAGTAAATATGATAATTATAATTAACGACACAATTTGTCGGAGTCTAAATTATCTTTTGTTTGACATATAACAAAGAAACCAATCATCACCGATCATTACGTCTTTCAAGTCTCGTGAAAAGACAGAGTCATTATACAAACATGGACTGGCTCAGTGTCCGCCATTTGCAATTTTAAATCTGGAACAAAATGGAGGTCGTTTGTGTCGATATTCCGAAGCGCATTTAAGGTGCGTGTACTCAAAACAAGTTTAATACACAGCTTTAGATGGCAGTTGGTAACTACGCACAATTTACACTCTATGATGCGCAACATATTTTTTATGTATACCTGTTTTAGACGACAATAACGTTTCGATCGAAAACAACGTTGTATGTTTTATAACAAACTAGCATGGACATAAAAGATGACCGTTCCAACCATAACCCTGAGTTATGTACCTTTGTATTTTCCTTATGGGTTTTACAGGTATAAACTATACGATTTTATCTGCACATATAATTATAAAATTAACTTATATGGTGCTGTTAGTGTTATTTACAAAAAAAAATCATTAAAAAGTTCTCCAAAACACACAAGCGTTAACATATCGGGACAAGATTACATACAACGTTTATGTCATCAAATAAATTAAAGCAATTGTGAAACTGAAAATAAAACTGAAAACTGAACTTCATTTATTATTTTGCATACATCGATGTCGTTACGAGATTAATTATTAATTATTTAAGATTTGACTATCTGTTTTGTTGTGTTTATAGTTTAGCGAAAGTTGCAAATAGCAACAGGATAGCGTTTGACGTTTGTATTAATGAAATGTCACCTAAACGTCAATCACAAACCAGCCATCGAGAATTGTAATTTTGATTGGCGCCTTGAACCATGGCGGGAGACGTCAATCAATTGTTGTAAAAGAAAAATTTAATTCTAACCAAAACCAGAGTGTGAAACAAAATGGTTTCATGTAATTTAAAATAGCTAAGAATATTAATGATATAAGTGCAAATTATTTAGAAATGGATCTTGTGCAGTGCTAAATTAAATTAAGGTGTTGTGGTGTTGTTGTATAAATGAACATATTTAAAATAATGGTGGATACTGTTATGACTGTACTCCCGGACTTACCTTAACATCGGATATGTAACAATCACCTGGAAATACAAATTTTGTTTGGATACTACTATTATTGTATGGATTTGACTTCGACCATTTTGACCAATCAACATCAAAGAAGTGGCTTAGGCCTTATGATCAAGAATAATAAGACAAGACATGGCTTCGGCCTTAACATCAATAACTATGAAGACATGGCTTCGGCCTTTAAATCTATAAAAATTGCAAATATTACCAAGAACAAGACCTGGCTGTATGGACTAAAGTCCTTTGCCTTTCCCATTAGGGATAAATTAAAACAACAACAACAACCAGCCATCGACTTATACCTATGATCACATCAGAAATAAGTTTAAATATACCATTTATTTGAATTTGGTTACAAGATTCAATAAGACGACAACAAAAGAGTAGCAACATTGTTAAATCACTTAAAATACCTAAAAACAGGGGACGACACTCGCTGTAATATTGTACAAAGTACATTCAAGGCATAAAAACAAGTTTGCTAAACGTTTGCAATATATATCTGACGGCATTTCCCGTTTCGTGCAAGACGCAGTAAAACTTCGTTGGTATAATAAAATTATCATCAAGTGCAAGGCACGACAAAAAGAAGGAAAAACAGCTGAATAAATGACAGCAAGATGAATCGAATTCTATAAATAACAATAGTGTAAAAATAATAACACTCAATCTCGTTTAATATGTTTTCAAATAAAAAGTTTAACTTTATGGAATTATTTATAAAAACATCTAAAAAAAAAAGTAAGAATTCCTTTTTTTCAGTCACAAAAAAAATCATATAAATAACGATTGCATTAATAGCAATTAATATCTACTATAATGTTATAAAAATATGTCAAAGTTGCTACTGCCCTAAATTCTTTTCAAACATGGCAACCGTAATTACATAATGACGCCTACGCCGCCATTTTCAGCCAACGAGATCAATAGAAAAAGTATTACGCAGTGTTTTCACTCCCGCCAAAACTGTTGACCACAGGCTAAAAATAAATAACACGTTGGCTGCAACGTTCAAGGTCACGGCGAGTGTTTACGTTTTTTATGAACGGTAAAAAAACGTTTTTTTTTGTGTACAGATAATAAATTTTTTATTGCATATTGTAAATACTATAATCACTGTTTGAATTGTAATGCGACAATACGGACGGTGGAGTGTTACACTGATTTTGCCGCTGGTCATTACATATTTTATGAAAAATAAAGCTGATTTACATTTATATTTTAGATATGAATATACATGATTAAAACATCGTAGAAATAAAGCTCCGGCGATGGAAAAGAACGATAAACATGGAACGAAACTATATGACGAGTCTCATAGACCCGGGCATATAGAGACATTACAATCTACTATACACAAGTATTTATAGCAGTTATCGACACTTATAAAAGCCGTGATTTTAAACTCAACATATAATATGCTATATGACGCTTTTTAAGATTATCTTGACAGGAGATGCAAAGGCCGTGACAGTATAATGTTGAACTTAACCGCTTTAAAGACCGCGGAGACGAAAATATTTATGCAACGACGATATTTATATTTAATTGTAGATATAGTTGAATGGCTCACACCATACATTGTAAAATTCTTTAGAAGAGGTAGTTCAGAGGTATACAGGCGTTAAGTATAAATGAAATTCATAGCAATTTTTTAGATTTTATCCATACCATGGCGCGGAAAACTTGTTAGTATAAAAATGCGTTTAGTCGAGCTCGATGATAAATACGACAAATTATATAAAATAAACGCATAAATATTTAATAAAAATGTACCAAATTTTACCTGCCAGCCTTTTAACCGCTTCGTTCCAATTAAATTTCATGTATTTCCACTTTCAAGCACACTTAAGTTATTTTAAGTTACCCTACAAAAATATATTTTAACGTACAGAAGTAAGGCATTGAATAAAAATATCAAGGTTTTATATCAAAATAGGAGTAGTAATAAAATTTGTAAATGTATCAATAAATATATTTAATAGCTGGTAGTAAATCTCAGAATTTTAACTATTAAACATCCTTTAATAGTTTAGTTCCACTCATACTAAAAATATTTACACGTCCGTCACAAAAATAATAACCCAATTTTAATAATAATACAAAATAACTCCGACAACTACAGAAAAATATTTACTGAAACGTGTTATAACATACAGTTTTCGTTTGTCAAACGAGTATAAATGCGCAATTAACTAAATACTGCGTCATCCAACTTAACATAGCCGAAACTAAATAAGTAAATAGTTTCGGTTAAAAATTGTTAACACTAACAAGTCCATACTTACTCCAATACATAAGTACTGTTTGTCAAACCAATGTTCAAAATTAAGAAAATGAAAGATATGTCAATTTTAAATAACAACTCTGACGGTATTTATCTGACGGTAATAAAAACTCCAAAACATTGAGATACAGACATATATCAACTTATCTGCCCGTGATCATGGATGCTGGAAGGAATCCGAAACGTCGGGAATAAATATAAATAACTAACGAAGGTTTTAACAATCACGTTAAATTGATAAATTGATGCAAACAAGAGCAAAACCACGATTCGAAATTTGTTTTTTTGCAAGATTTTCTGCCAAAAAAGGCTACATTATATTCCGTACTGCTATTAATGCATTTAATAGGTGTTATCGAACTAATAGAATACGATAACGCTTCAAACCGAAGCAGAATCGTCACAATGAAATTTTATCAACAGCTGCTATTGTGTGTCACCTCACAATATCTAAAATATTATGTTTACATTACGGTTGACATAGTTTAGTCATTAATCAGATTATTACTGCAAGTTTTTCCTGCTCTTCGATTTTACACATACTAATCAATACGTTCTTGCGTGTGTGTTTATTAATGCACACAGTTTTACTTCCCGGTTTGCTTTTAACCGGAGGAAGTAAGTTTGTACCCTGCGTGGCAAAAACTTTGTGCAGCTCATTTTCTGGTTAGTTAGGAAGTGGTTGTTGGACCGATAACTACATGATTAGAAAAGTGGGATTATTATCGACCTATTAAATGCTATTTGGGTTGTGGAGGTCAGATACCAGTCGTCCTGTGTAAGAACAATCAATGCAAAAAAACTGTAGTTTCGGTAAAGCTGAATGAATTAGAAGCCGGTCCCATGGTGTATAAGGAAAATTTGTTTTATTACTTTCGATGAAAACAATTTAGCAATCTATCACTGCTATATGTGTTTGAATCATTAGATCATCATTTAAATGTTGAGCTTACTAAAATGACATCCTTAATTGATGCATCTTTGTTTATAATCCCAGTACTACGTACCTCGCTTTACTAAAATATAAAATACTAGTTACAACCGAAAGATTAACAAAGCTGACAGGCGGATATTCTTTTCACTTCATTGCGATAGTCATCTACAAGACTTGAAATCCAATTTCACATTAAGAATCGTCGTCAAACGAACAAATCCGTGATCCAGTTTCCAGTTTTCAATCTTTTTGTCACTGCTTTGCTGCGAGTTCATTTTACAGATTATCTTCCACCCGCATGTACTCGCTTTTGAATGTGCAATAAGGGAAACCCCGATGCCGATGCGAATTTGTATCGTGATTTTTCCGCCTCGTACGCAGTTATTTTAGTTGAATGATTCGATAGATACTAGGAAGAGGTACGAACAAAAATATGAAGAAATTTCGTTCAGTATCATGTCCAAACATAATTCAATTCTTAGTCTTTTATAATGATATTTGTTATAATAATATAATCATCTTAAAACTTTGCAAATAAACGAGTATGACAATTTGAATAAATTTTAAAAGTAATTGTTAAAAAAAGACAACATTGTAACACTATAATTCTTTCTGTTCCTATTGTAGAATTTTCAAGGAGATGTCTATGTGCGACCATCAGGTAATGACAACGCCTTACGAAAGACGTTGTTTGTCTTTGTTTCATTGTTTAAATCAATTCTTTCTTCTAAACTATATTATAAAATGTTAGTTAACAAACTAACCACAGGGGCCATACCTTATAGCACTCTTATTAGATATGTCATAAGTTGTGGTTGCAAAGATGGTCCTGACTACCGGGACCTATTTTTCATATACTTGTCCGACGTATAGACAATGCTTGTTTTTTACAAACGGGTAACCAGCCCATATTAATATAACCAACCAGAAAACATGTACAACACAAAGGTTCGCAGTATTCCGACCCGAGGCCTCAGCTTTGTAAAGCAAAGGACCACTGGGCTACGGAGGCGAATTTGGCTGCCTTACTTAACTGATTAAAAATATATATATGTGCCTTCACTCTTACCTGATACGCCTGAAGTCCAACTCCTGCGGTTTTACACTCTTCCATGCTCCATGAAGGTAGTTCCTGCAGATTCTGCCCGCCACCTCGCGCATCTCCTCCTCAGTGCCACACATTTGCAGTTTCTGTCGGAAATAATAATAACCCGTTAAAATATTATTTATTTACCTTTCATGCACATAAATAAGGCGAACATATATTTGCGAAAGGCATATATTAATCAGAACATGGTTAAAAGAATATCAAATACGTGCAGTCATATAAAATAATTATTTTAAGACTAAATAATATATTAAAAACAGAGAATTAGTCCAGTTCTAGTACGATTTTCATCGGACTTTCATTCGAAGATAGCTTATGTAACTGGCAGCAACTTAGGCTTTTTTTTTCTGGCAACCGAAAACTAAGCGAATCATTATTTTTATATAACCACGCGGACGAAGTCCTTGTATTTCTAAACCAACTTGATATTCAACCAGTTAAGTGTTTTTTTGGTCTGTTTTTGGGTTTTTCAGTAAAGCATATATAAGGAAATCACCTCGTTTTAATATCCACTACACCATAATTATTTCCTTTAATTACGTGATAATCCGTTAAATTGTGGATTTGATATCAACTATACTAAGTAACAATTAGATACAGAGCAGTTTGATGTATAAAATAGGTCATTGTCAATGACCTTGTTATACACCCGCGCACGATTGTATAAAAATTATTATTTTCAAAGAAAGTAACTGCATTTACACTAATTTTTACGAAATTTACGAGCGAAAATTTTGTCAAGTGATCTGAAAGTTTTTAAACGTAGGATGTGATATTATTTATAATCTGTTTGAATAGTAAAATTTTTGAGGCAGAAACAAAAACGTTATTGCGCTGTTGTGTTATATCCGTATAATATTTTATAATACAATTATAGTTTAATTATACATCTTTTATATTATTAAATTAATTATATATAAATTATACAATAAATATAGTTATACTATATTTTTTGTGCGGCAAAATCCAGAGTCGCTAACATTAACACGGTGACGTCAATCAATTGCAGTACTAGTAATCAAACGTTTTGTTTACAAACATGCTTCATGTTTGGCAGCCATTGATATTTATCGCTTTCAGTTGTTACAACACTTTAATACTATACATATAGTGAGAAAAGATTTTCCTTCGTAATTTTCTGGATAAGTTCGTAATTATCATGCTCTCTTAAATAGCTTAAGTGTCTATACATCGCTATATTTCACAATGACATTATTCCTTTTGACATTTGACACTAAACAATAAAGTTTCATATTAAGGGATACTAAAATGTCACTTATTTAATCCGATCATTCATTGACAGTTCTGGTGTCGCCATATTCCGATAAAAATCCGAGTTTTGTCGCAGGAAAATAACTTCTCATTACATCTATACCGCATTGCATGACGCCAAACACTAACAAATACTGACGAATAGCAACCCCGTCAATATAACCTCGTATTATTGATTCAATAGAGTGTTCAAGGTTTTCAAACTGTGATACAAAAAGTAATTAAAGTTACACGTGAAATATAATTAAAGTACGACAACAAACCAATTCAGTTTTATGTAAAATTAACAGTAAAGTAGAATTAACTTAGTACTCTGTGTCTATAGTAGCTGGAGTCCAAAACGTCGTAAAGTAATTAAGGACGATCATCATCATTATCATCATCAGCCTGTATTAGTCCACAGCTGGTCCTCCCCTAATGCACGACTCCATTAGAGGGTTTTCGGACCGTATCCCACCACGCTGGTCCAATGCGGTTGATGTGTGGACCAACTTTTTCCATTTCCATCCGAGGCATGAATCATCTTACTTTTCAGACAATTGGGTTATAACCAGAAAACAGGAATTACAAAAGTTGTTTCCCTGTGGGATTCGAACCCAAGATCTCCGGTTTATATATCAAGGGCAATTACCGCTAAGCTACGGGGTGGTTACGTAGCTATACAGAGAATGTTACAAAAGGCTATTAATAGAGTAATTGAAATTAAAGTTTTAAAATGTATCAGTCATCTATAGTAGGTGATTTATAACCTTTATTAATACGGATAAATATTTAAATACACAATGACTTGATTAGCATTTTTATAAACCAAATCAGTTGGCTTTCACAAAAAAAGAGTAATAAGTGCCCACTTTAAGCTGATAACATCGGCCGTATTCGCAAACGCGAATCATTGATCACGATCTAAAAATAAACTTCATAGAATATTGTAGCAAGCGCATCGTATTAGAATGGGGATTATTTTGGCCGTTACAAAAAAGAGTAGTCAAAGACAGTATCTTTGTTTAATGTAGTGGTTTGCACTTTTTTTTATTGATTGTCAAATAAACTAGCAACAGTTCGGAAACGAAAGCATCTGACCAGAAATTAACCGACATAGGAAATTAAGCAGGTCGTTGTTTTAAAAGTTAACACGTGTATTTATTTTCAAAGCTTCAATATTTGTTTCATAATATCTGTGTATAATATAAATATTTTAATGGCGGCAAATGCAGTATAAAGTCACATTACTTTAGGTAATCTGTGGCCTCATGATTCATAATACAATAATCAAATAAAGCAATGCTAAAATATCTATAAGACCTAGATGATCCATAAACAAAACAAAACGGAATAGATAATTCTGTTGCCGTGCCTACTCGTTACATTTCGGCCTATCGGATCCCCCATCCCAAGGCCAGGTTGTTGCCAGATAAGAGAAATTGTTTTATTGTCACCGGAAAATACCACAGATAAAGATAATAGTAATGCGTTTAGTTATCTTGGGTACGTAGTCTTTTTGATTGCTACAAATTAAAACATTTTTTAGGCTCAAGCGAATGAGGATAAACATAATATTTGATGATACTCAGAAGATTACCTAACTTTTGGCGCCAATTGAATTTGACGTTAAACTTGAAAACGAATGACTAAACTGTACTGGCTAATAATTCTAAAACTGAAGAGTTGCGCCGGCTAGACACGTAAATTGACGGTTTAATGCTCATCCATAAATCTACCTTTGAACTATTACATTAATATAGTTAATATACAATAATTATGTACTAAAACATGATATGCTCTGAACCAGGACAATGTCGATTACGATCACTTTGATTTATCGCGATCCATACGCAATGATCGGGTTCCGGACTTCGAAAAGATTCTATTGTTTTTAACCTGGTAATATAACAAGCCCTGCACGTGAAGTGACCGTACAACAGCACCCGCGAATCAATGAGTGACTAGTACAAAGTAACTAAATGCTGCATACATGAACCACGACCTGTTATACGATCGAATCTTCAGGATTCGAACGTCTAGCTGACGGGTTAAGATCGACTTGGGTCGCAAGATATCATCGACTGACACAGTCCTACTCTGACCTAATTTTAATAAAAACAAAATTATGGTTTGAAATCATCTAAAAACAAAAATAAAATTGATCTAAAGCTTATGGTGTTGTTTGTTTGGCTTCCTTATGATGTATTGTTTCTAAGTAGTTTATCCCTGGGCGTATAATACTGATTGAGCGGTTACCCAAGTATCTATATTTAAAAGTGGACACATAATGATTTTAGATCGCTAAACCATTCGCTAATGAATATAGAACAAAAATTAAAAATATAACATATATTGCTCCTTTTTAACTGTTGTTTGTTCAAATTTCTAGGTGTTACCTACTTATAAATATTCTTAAAATATGCTTACAGAAATTTACAATTATTAGGTATTATTAGGCATATATGATATTGTTTGATAAAAGATTTTGTAATGAAAGACGCGATAGGCTATCAAGGATTTTTATTGGGGTTTATTTTATATCTAGTGACAGCTTTAGATAAGAAATAAGAACTTGTTAAGGAAATCAAGAATTGTAACTATTTATTTTGTAATGCCAGTGAAATTAACGATGATGCAGAAATGTTTTGTATGGTAACACAAGATATAAGTCTCATTGGTTGTAACATTGAAAATTTATTAATAGCAACCGAGGACATTACGCCAAAGAAATACAAGACAACGTATATAACTTTAACGAATTTTTAACTAAATTTGTTCAACAAAATTGCATTGAATTGAGCAGTTATTACTAATAGTTCGATTACATGGATTTTTTTTATGAATTTGTTTGTCAAAAGGCAGAGCGGTCTTTTAGTAAACTCTTATAACGCGTTTATTTATTGTTTTCAGGTAAAATAAAAGAAAGTCAAAAATGTGTTGGTACCGCAATTCATAATCAAAAGTATGTAGAGAAAAAAATAGACCTAGATTTACAAAATCTCAGAAAGAACAAGCAAAAAAAATTAGTAGTGCTGACTCTTATTGTGGATACAGTTGCACACCCTTGCCGGCTAGGAGATATATTAAATAGACTAAATTTAAAAAGATTTTTCATTAAAATATATAAATATATTTAAAATAGAATAATGCGTTTATTATAATTTGGGCTATTTACTCCGAATTAAAAAAATATCAATATAATAAAGATTTTACTTAATGACATTAAGTAAAATAGGCTATAATTTTTATAAGGGGAGAAAAGGTTAGTTCTTGAAAATTAAAATTGTCCGTTTTCACCAATAAAAAAGCGATTGCTCTTGACGCTCTTACCGTATGACATTACTTTATTTCATTATTTTGAGACTAAGTTGCCTGTATTACACCAAACATGCATAAAGCAACCATTTATTATCCTAAGGCCAACCTTGAACTTAGATACAGGAATAAATAATCCATCAAATACGGCGGCTTATCGTAAACGAAACACGAGAACAGATAAACGTATCAATATGTATGATATACAGTTGTCAAGAAACCTACAGATAAAAATTTTATATAAGATTAACTATCGATTAATAACAATAATGTCATAACAACACGTTCCAATTAATTATTAATTAGTGTTTATCTAATCGATGTGCTAAAATAATTGTAACCGTGGAAACGATCATTACTAGTTGGGTTTTACCTAATCACTTCTAGAAATATAATAAATGCCGGGAAATAAAAAAAAACACATGAATGGCTTAGATATGCAAATAAATGCATTATTTAAAAATCTCAGAGTAAATAGGCGTAATTTGGATATTTAGAGACAGTAATGCATCAGCACCTATTCAGATTTATCTCGGCAACCGTCTTTCTCGACTTTAAATGAGTTATTGCCGAGTTTGTGCAGACTGTATATAGGTAAATACGTTTCTATCAGTAGGAACGCGTGACGTCGCATAGAAAATGTAATTAAACACGATAACGATCCGTCATTCCGGTGCATAATTTTAAAAAGTTCTACTTTTTATTCAGAGTTATTACTTTTTCTAACAGTAGTAAAAAATTGCTTGCTCATATTACAGTTTGTAATATTAAAAGTTATGTAATTCAAATAAGATTACGATTTTTATGTACTACAGTAGCGAAGACATAGAGATCACTCATTTCAGTTACGAGTTAGTACTGCTCATCTACTTCATAATAATTATTTTGTATATGTATATAAAAGAAATAGAGGTAATATTCGCTGATCAGCAGAACCAGCTAAAAACGGTAAAAATAAATAATATGTGCTAAATAACATACATTATTAGCATATATTTAACCACAGCTAACACTGGATAAAGCAAATATTACAAAAATAGTCATAATAAGAGATTTGAATAATCGACTTCTTGCACATTATTTTGTGGCGTTAAATGCGGATAAGCAGCCATGTTTAAGGCAACAGTACAGCTTCAGCACTCTTAAAACTGAATAATCAATAATTTCCCCATCTTGCGAGGCGAAGTCAGCTTCAATCGGGACAAATTATGTAGGTTTCATCCAAATATGAATCCATTGCACACGACGAATAAATTTGAATCGCTATGAAGTGCTTCTACATATGGACATACACAATTACGTGCTAGGAAAAATACTTTTTTAAGCAATTTTATGTGATGAAAACGTAATGACAACTATTACGTCTTAAGGTAAATTAATCCTATTTTCTCGCACGTTTCCTTTCGGAAGATACGGGTAACTTAATTTTGTTTGTATTATTATAAACTATGCCTTAGCGAAGTATGAAATTGAATGTGTAAAAACAAATCTAATGGGAAGTAGTAGTGACGCCAATACTATAGCATAGCGCATCTTCGCCATGTTTACTAGTCACGTGATGTTCAACCAATAGGAGCACAGCGTGAAATGAGTTTGACATTGGCTTTTGTTAACGTAAATTCCATTTACCACTTGAATGTAATATCAAGCTTTCTTCTAATCGGCACCCATTACAAACAATAGGTGCAGTTTCGAACTGAGGAATTATTCGTTCCAAATCGAATATGAACATTCCATTTTGTGGTTAGAATTTGCCCACCCTATTTTACAGCTTTAATAGATGAGATTTTACAATGAAGCTAAACTTTTACATCAATGTTACATCGACATTTTGTTATATCAAGAACAACAGTGTAATTTGCCATGCTGATAACTGATTAAACTTGAACAATTGAACTACTTATGTAATATTTAGGAGTGAATTTGTTATATCTGTTGTTTGTCTCTTTTGTGTCAATATATCAACTTGTTGCATTGTAACGTGTTGAAATATTTATGTAAAACTAATTTAATGTTAAATAGTACGATGCATTTTAAGGTCTCGAATGATAGCCTCGTGTGTAAGGTATTAAAGCAAAAGCTACCCTTGATTTTTCTAAACATAGTAATTCTTTATACGCTATCGCTCGAAAACTCCAGAAACTTCGATCAAATCAATTAAAGAATGGCGTCCACATTAATTGGCGGATTTTAACTGAGAATTTTATGTGGCTCGATGCATTTTATTAAAGTTTATTATTCACGATTGCGGTGACGAGACCCTAATTGTTGCGATCATTCCATCTACATTTTTTCGCGTCGTTTACAAGGATGACCTTTAATTAACATTGGAATTGATATTGCACGAACTTAAAACCCTCTATTCATAAAAAATACATATACATTATAAGCAAACACATAATGTTCGAAAAGAAAATCTTTATTTTAGTTTTACAGATTTATTACTATTTTATGGTGTTAGGTCTCTTTCTAACAAGCTTCCAAATAGGAACGAACGGTCTCGTGGCTATTTCTGCCGCAAGGCTCTAGTTTAAGAAGACTACTGAGTTCGGTTTGAAATACACCGTAACCAGTATGGTTTCGGTGCAAACTACATTCGATGACTAGCGCACAGAGTCGAATTGCAGCGCTATAAGCTGTATACTCAGTCTACCAATCAAGTGAGAGATATTTTGAATGCTCCAAAAACCTAAGGCACAAGGAAAGAATTCCCAGTCTAACATTATCAATCAATTTTGAGAGAAGAGCAACATTTAATCAAAACTTGTACTACAAGAAAAGACCACGATACCTTTATAGAACACAACTGACTGTCCTTCATGTCAAAACAAAACAAAACTATAGACTGTGATGTTAACAAACTGTACGAACACCATTTACAGACAAGGTATTAGTTATAATGTAGTTGAGGAGTATGACTACTAAGTAAATAGAGGGTAATTTTGCGCTGATCAGCAGAACCAGCTAAAAACGGTAAAAATAATTGCTAGGGTAAATAATATACATTATTAGCATGTACATTACCACAGCTAACACTGGATAAAGCGTATATTACAAAAATAGTCATAATAAGAGATTTGAATAATCGACTTCTTGCACATTATTTTGTGGCGTTAAATGCGGATAAACAGCCATGTTTAAGGCAACAGTACAGCTTCAGCACTCTTAAAACTGAATAATCAATAATTTCCCCATCTTACGAGGCGAAGTCAGCTTCAATCGGGACAAATTATGTAGGTTTCATGCAAATATGAATCCATTGCACACGACGAATAAATTTGAATCGCTATGAAGTGAATGGACGTACACAATTACGTGCTAGGAAAAATACTTTTTTAAGCAATTTTATGTGATGAAAACGTAATGACAACTATTACGTCTTAAGGTAAATTAATCCTATTTTCTCGCACGTTTCCTTTCGGAAGATACGGGTAACTTAATTTTGTTTGTATTATTATAAACTAGTGTCCGACCGAACTTTCGGTTTCGGTTTCGGTTTCGGCCGAGTTTCGGCCAAAAATCAAGTTTCGGTCGAGTTTCGGTTTCGGCCAAATTTGGCTGAAACTTTGCCGAAACCGAAACTGGTTTCAGAAATGTTTTCAATTTCAAAATAGTAGCGAAAGTTAAATGTATCATTGCTACAATCGAGCTCAGATCAGTCGATTTTAATTCAGACAAACATTACAAGTTTGACAAAAGAAATTGATGATTCTTTTAGAAAGACGAGGAGGAACAAATAGTAGTGAGAACAAAATATATACTCCTTGGTAACCAAAAATAAATACGAATAATACTGGAAAGTGTAGCTCAGATATTTGTTGTGTTAATAAAAATCTTTTAGTCTCTTTACTTTTTTCTGAATGTAGTCATTTGTTTGCTATGTGTGTGAAATGTTCTCGAAAAAGAGAAAACCCAGGCGACCTTGTCATTAAAAACCACTGTTATAAAAAATTAACAACGCATGAGATTTACTGCGGCTTAAAAGCAACATGAGAAGAGACTGCTCTGTCATAATCAATTGTCGCAAAGTGGGCTTTAATTTCGAGTAGGTTCGTGTACGTTCTGTACACGGAAGACGAACATAGTTGCAGACTTGCATCGAGGCCAGTATTCAATAAGAAACAAGTTTGGCGTGAGGTGGCGCCTTATAGAATTCTGCCTCCCCATCTCTTCCCGTGGGTATCGTGAGAGACGACTAAGGAATTAAGAAACCAACGAACCACTGCATCTTCAGCTCTACGTCAATCGTACTGTCTACGCGGTCCATTGGCTCAAGGGGGCTAAGACAAGAGAGTGGGCTTGCGGTTTGCGCAGCTTG
This sequence comes from Lamproptera curius, assembly GCA_029286875.1. Lineage (NCBI taxonomy): Eukaryota > Metazoa > Arthropoda > Insecta > Lepidoptera > Papilionidae > Lamproptera > Lamproptera curius. The sequence continues at coordinate 3,491,797 of JAGSMT010000027.1, read as the reverse complement.
TCCACTATAATCGAAATCACGCGCCGATGACCTTTGCTATCTTGTTTATTTGGATTCCAAAGATTCAAAAGCCCTGCGGCGATCGAGTTCTGGTGGTGGAGTTTCCAATTTAGTGATACTGGTCTCTAGTTGGCTTTCGGCGGAAAGGGCCGGAAGACGGTGGTCGCTTCCTATGACCTGATTCGAGGCGGGAGGGTTCGGCAGCCGTCCTGGGGACAAAGCAGACCCTTTTAGGAAACGATATGCTGCCGAATCCTGGTGTCTTTATAAGGATATTGAAGGTGGACCCTTCCACCTTAAAACCTTTGCGGTCTTCCTTCGGATCAAATGGCAGGACCATATATCCAACGAGGAGGTTCTGCGGCGCACTGGCATACGCCCCGGAGTCTGGATCGCACCAGAGAAATGGAAGGCTTTTGCCAGAAGCCGAAGGGCGTGTTTCCAGACTGGACTTGGGAAGTTTGAAGGTCTCGTCTTAAAGATCTGGAAACGAAGGGGCCAAAACCCCCAAAAAGGTCACCCATACATACACTTATAATCTTCAGGGTCCTTTTTGTACGCGGTGTGATCCCTTTTAAGAAAAATCGGATTTCCAAAGTCCGGTTCGGGCTCATCAAAAAATAAATAGCAGAGGTCGCCGTTGTCGGATTACGGATAAGGAGGCCATCATAATCCTCCGGGGGTAGGCCTCAATTATTTTCGGACTCACATGTGATATTGTTGTTTGATTACCTGGGATGGAAATTCATTACGATTATCAAAAACCCATTACCGAGGTTGAGAAAACCGTCAAGATAAAAAGCGGGAACCGACCGGGCGAGGCTGTTTCATCTTGCCAACTTACCGGCCAAGGTTGGCCATTGCGATGGCCACCCGTTCCGATGCTAGCGTAACAATTTGTTGAGCATCCCCTCTTCACCAGATCTGGCACCCTATTTATTTTTCATCTTTTCCAAATTGATACAATACAAGAAAAATATTGTTAAAACTATTTATAACAAGTAAACGATCCCGTGGTGACCTTTTTGCAGGACCAAGAAACCTTTTTTAAAAATTGAAGCATTGGAATTTGGAACCTGGACTTGATGTGTGGGTGAACTGGAGTTATGTGAAAAATAAATAATTGAGCTGTCATAGTCAGTATATTCTATCTCATATTTACTTTTGATCCCCCCTCGAACTAAAACCAAACCAAAGTATTAATTAATAAGATTTCAATAACTTTAATACCTTAGTCTTTAATCAACAGTAACCATTAATTTATTTATTAAAACCCATTCTATAAAATTTAATTTAGAAATTTAATATATTTTAATTATTTTGTTACAAAAAATATTATTGGAAATGAAATAAACCAAATTAATTCCAATATACTGTCTCCATTCCATGACTAAAATAAAGCCAAAATAATAGGCATAAAAATATATTTTAGTATTTTTAAGTTTTATACTTGATCACGGAGTTTCGGTTTGGTTTCGGCCGAAACTGGAAACCACCCGAACTTTTCGGTTTTCGGTTTCGGTTTCCGGCCGGAAAAAACAATTTCGGTGGTTTTATTATAAACATCCTTGAAAGTATAAATTTGAATTGTATAAACAAATCTAATGGGAAATAGTAGTGACGCCAATACTATAGCATAGCGCATGGTCGCCATGTTAACTAGTCACGTGATGTTCAACCAATAGGAGGAGCACAGCGTGTAATGAGTTTGACATTTTTATGTTTGCCTTTGTTAACGTAAATTCCATATACCACTTCAATGTAATATCAAGCTTTCTTCTAATCCGCACCCATTACAAACAATAGGTGCGGTTTCGAACTGAGGAATTATTCGATCCAAATCGAATATGAACATGCCCATTTTGTGGTTGGAATTTGCCCACCCCTATTTTACAGCTTTAATAGATTAGATTTTACAAATGAAGCTAAACTTTTTACATCAATGTTACATCGACGTTTTGTTACATCAATAACAACAGTGTAATTTGCCATGCTGATAACTGATTAAACTTGAACAATTGAACTAATTATGTAATATATATGTCGTTTGTCTCTTTTGTGTCAATATATCAACTTGTTGCATTGTAACGTGTTGAAATATATATGTAAAACTAATTTAATGTTAAATAGGACGTATGCATTGTGAGGTCTCGAATGATAGCCTCGTGTGTAAGGTATTTAAGCAAAGCTTACCCTTGATTTTTCTAAACAGTAATTCTTTATACGCTATCGCTCGAAAACTCCAGAAACTTCGATCAAATCAATTAAAGAATGGCGTCCACATTAATTGGCGGCATTTGTAACTGAGAATTTTATGTAGCTCGATGCATTTTATTAAAGTTTATTATTCACGATTGCGGTGACGAGACCCTAATTGTTGTGATCATTCCACCTACATTTTTTTCGCGTCGTTTACAAGGATGACCTTTAATTAACGTTGGAATTGATATTGCACGAACTTAAAACCCTCTATTCATAAAAAAATACATATTCACTGTAAGCAAACACATAATCGAAAAGAAGATCTTTTATTTTAGTTTTCTACAGATTTATTACTCTTTTATGGTGTTAGGTCTCTTTTTAACAAGCTTCCAAATAGGAACGAACGGTCTCGTGGCTATTTCTGCCGCAAGGCTCTAGTTTAAAAAGACTACCGAGTTCCGGTTTGAAAGGCACCGTAACCAGTATGGTTTCGGTGCAAACTGCATTCGATGACTAGCGGCACCGAATCGAATTGCAGCGCTATAAGCTGTGTATACTCAGTCTACTAATCAAGTAGAGAGATATTTTGACTGCTCCAAAAGCCTAAGGCACAAGGAAAGAATTCCCAGTCTAACATTATCAATCAATTTTGAGGAAGAGCAACATTTTAATCAAAACTTGTACTACAAGAAAAGACCACCGTACCTTATAAGAACACAATTGACTGTCCTTCATGTCAAACAAGACAAAACTATAGACTAGGATGTTTACAAACTGTACGAACACCATTTACAGACAAGGTATTAGTTATAATGTAGTTGAGGAGTATGACTACTAAGTAAACAGTTTATTTGTCGGAATCTTGTGGGGCCACGAGATGTGATATCAATTAGATAACAATTCCGCTTGTTTACCTTAAAGCAATGAATCACACACAAACTTTTCCATTTAACATATAATCAATTCAACTTCGGTTGATTACACTATTTCTAATCATAATTCTTTGTGCACTGGATATGGATATTTTCCATTTGTCAAATAATTGTTATTGAATGTCTTATCCATGGATTCTAGACTTCAACAACAAAAAAGGAATAACTTATCAACTATAAGTTAAAAAAAAATGTATATAATATGTTATATACAATAAGAATATATTTACTATCTGTAAAATAGACATGTATATTTATTAAAGAGTATTTTTATATCTTAATATTAAGGGAAATATATCTCATTAAAAGAATATGTATACGCTTGTATAAATCTATGTTTTGTAACATTTTAAGTGTGTAGTTTTATTTGTGTACCTACTTTATTTCTTTGTACCACCCAAAGGTAGATTTTTAGACAATTCTAAAATGAAACCTTATGTGTGTTATGTATATAAATTGGAAATAAATAATACGAGCACTATTAAACAGCTATTTTAAATAAAATTTTGCTTTTCTAAAACGGAGAAAAGTATATATTGTAATAAAAAAAACTTTTGATTCTTTTTCTCCATGGCACCAATAGAGTGGATTATTGCCAATACATGGTTCAACTACTGTATTGAAAAGCTAACATTTCATTGCTAATATATGGTCTTACTCATCTTTTTGGCATTTATATATTTCATTTCCAAAACTTGCAAAAATCATATCTAAATTTTTGGCACCACATACAAATATTATGTTAACTAAAGTAGATGAAATGAAGAATGCAAATCAACTTTAAAATAAGTAGTAGTTAATATTCGCTTTAGTGTTATTATGCATTGTATTTTTTTTATAATAACACTATAACATAAGCAGTTTTAGTGGATTTATTTACAGAAAACATTAATATGATTAAGTGGAAATAGATTAAAATTTATGAGTTGTTATTTTTTTCTAAATAGTCAAAACATATACATACATCAAAATAAGAACATAACAATGTTTTATATTACTAAAGGCTAGTGTAAAAACTGAACAGAGATTCTCAATGAAGTATTCACACTGACGGACACTTATCTATCCCAAAACATGATGCATGTACAGAATGAATGACTATTAGTGACTGTTATTACACTTAGCATTGTAAGTTAAAAAGCAAAAGAGCTAAAAATGAAATGGTTCTAAATGCAAAAAGTATTTTAGTTACTAATGATATATTTTCTCAAATATTTACTAAAATTTGCCACTAAAGTTGTGGTTGTTTATCTGCCCTAAAAATGTTGTTACAACTGATAACTTTTGAATTGACTAGATTATATATACATTATCAGAAAAATTTATGTTATAGCTTACAATGTTTAATATCTGGAATTATAAAATATATTAAACACAATAATCCATAGTAAAGTTATTAATATTTAATAACTTGACTGATAAAATATTTATAAAATAATTTGTTCTAATAAAGAAATTTAATATATACACGTATATAAATAGGAAATATAATGATTATTTATCGTTTTCTTCCAAAGTGAAGCAACTGCTAATATGTTCGTATTGTTAAAAACATTATAGCATTTAACTTCAAACTAAAATTTTATTTTGTAATAAACAAACAGTAGTTATTAGTAGTATGAACAAACAAATAATTACTAGCTTTGCCTGCTTAGTACGTTTAACCATATTGTGAATATGTAAAAATTATTGTTCTTATTATAAACATCTAAGTCACTTATAGTTAGATCTAGCTTTTGCATAATGTCTATATTAAAATTAGAACTAGCTTCAGAGATTATGAAAACGGACAGATAGACAAATTTTTAAAATGTGTTTATCTTGATATAACTATTATCACAATAATCATAAGATTAAATTCAATAATTTTATTCTGAAATAAATTCTAATATCATTTATTTTAATGAAAAACATGTTAAGTTTTTGTAAACATGTAAATAAAGGATTATTATTAAGATGAATTTTAATTACAAAACAATATAAATAGTAAATGATATGACTGAATTAATAAGGATCAAGTAAAAGATGTGAAAGCTCAACATGATAATGCTAGTATGCATAATTTGATTTTAACACTCATTTTATCTATTTTCTAAATATATTTATAAACAATATCTCAAAATAAACTTGTAGGATATATCGCTTCAAAGATCATGATTTGAAAATTTGTACTATGTACTAATTATTTACTATTATCTAGCAAACATTTTAGTCCAAATAATTAGCCCTGTCATAAAGCGCAATAAAATAATAAAACCGCAAAAAAACCAGGGCTTACAGACAAGCATAAAACATAAGAAATCTTATAGTCAATATGATGGAAAAGGGAGTATGATTAGAATAACAAATATAATTTTTCTAAAATGAAACAACATTTAATAGTATTACGCATACGTAGTTATTAAACTGGAAATAATATGATTATTTACTTTTCTGTTAGCACAAAGCGAAAAGCAACGCAATATTCTAGTCACAGTTGTTAAAAAACAGTTTTACAGTTATAAGAAACGCAGTTGGCCGTATCGCATACGTCACATTTCAGACGATTACAAGGTTAGGCAAAGCAGTTATGAACAGAATCTTTAATATACCAAATACATACAAGCAGGTAACCTAAAAATGTTTCAACTAATCATTGTGATATATACCCAATAACTGCTTCTGTTCATATCAATTAGTCGCCTGTAATAACTCTTTGTTTGCACTAACAACTTTTTAATTATTGAAGACATTAAAACTGCTCAAAATTCATGTATTAACACTACAGAACTTGAGAGACTGAAAATTTTTCGGCAATATTGATTTTTCCTATGACAGTAAACGTCGGTGTTGCCGCATTCAAATGTTAAATTGCAGAAAAAGTGGGTTTTTAATATCTTGAGACCGTATTCTAATTTGTTTTATTTTTATATGAAAACGTGCTAAATTTGTGTGTGAACAATTACCTTAATAAGTCTATAAATATTAAAAAAAAGTCTAAGTATACACATGTTTATGTCTACATGTGAATCGTATATAAAAAGAAAATTCAGAGCTAGCTAATTAATAATCAGCTTTAACTAATAGTTTTTATAAAAACTACATCACTTGAAAAGGTATAAACAGTAGCACTATAGATTAGTAAGCCCTTATTAAGGGTGGTATAACACAATAAACATCTATTATTTTAAGTCTAACTTTAAAACTTGGATGAAAATTACATCAGTTATCTTCGACCTGGCATACGTCACAGTGGTACGATGTTAATGTTGAAAAAAAGTATTTTATAATGTTAGTAAAAATATTAAATATTTCTAGAAACCGTTTTACCTTTGCCATTTCACGGTAAATCTCTTCTTTGTAGTTAAAGCGGTACGATTTTTAGTTATTAAATCAATTGCAAAAATACACCGACGTCTCGTTGCGTACGTAACGTCCGCACTGCGAAAGCTAAAAATACGAACTGGCGAGCGGCGAGCGAGACAGGCGTCTGTTCCGTCGCGTAGAAATTCGATAGGATGATATTATCTGTGCATCGTACGAGTGCGACAGAGAGGGAATATATGATTCGCACGGGTTTGCGCGGAAATTCACGAAAAGCTACCCTTGTTCGTCGGAATTTTACACGTCATATTTACGCGGCTATTGTGCGAAGTAACTGTCCGATGTATTGATATTGTTTAGCCATAAAACATTTCCAATCGGTCTCATAGCATACAATTATCGAACGATAAAAGTAAACAATGCGTGAATCACAGTTAAGCCCTGAGTGAAATTTAATTTGTTGTGATATCGAGTTATATCTTAAGTTTTGTGTGTTAAAGGATAATAAAGTATTGTGCTTCAGTTTCTTTACCGAAGTTTTTGTTGTCTTTGTTAATAATTTTAGTATGTGTACAAAGTTGTAACTGGCAGAGATACTATTAGTATTAAGTAAAGTTATCAAAAACTATCAATTTGCCTTGATGAAATTATACTAACCTGTAAAATCAATACAAACATATAGGTATTTGAAAGTGATTGTATATGGTTACTAGCAAAGATTTTGCTGTTACTTACGATTTCATAATAAATTCGCCATTGCTTATTGTAGTAACTGTTTAAACATAACATATTATTATAACTAAACATAATCCTATTTCATAAAAAATATGTAAATACGAAGTTGACCTCAAATTTATCTGAATAAGAACATTCACCGTTTTATGTAAATGTTTTTAGATTTACTAAATTCAAACAAAAACATTTATATGTACGATATCTGCGAAACGTGCTACAATAGGTAAAAAGAAGTCTGTTACAATATATTTTTTATCTATATACAATGTATTGTTTTTTATGTTGGAGACTTGGCGCGACAAAGAAACTCACCGAACGAAAAGTCATAATAAAACATGGCGTATTATTTTGTTTTCAATTTTACGCATATTAAGCCTTTATCGCGATTGTATATGTACGAGCAATTGATTTTATTGTCCAGGCTAATCCGTGATATTAAATAAATTAAAACCGTAAAACAACATAAAGATGGACCCCAAACTGTATTGAAAAGTTTCTGATAAATTTTCATTACATTCATAGGCTTAATATTGCTAATGTGTTATTTAATAAATTATATCTTATTATACAGCTATAATTTTTGGCACAGCTTAAATACCGCTATAGCTGCCTACGCAGCCTAGTGGTATGGGCGTATGCTTTAGAAACCGGAAGTCGTTTCCTGAAAAACTCCCTAATCTGTATAATGGTGTATTAGACGAGACTTATATCCAACAGTGGACATAGGCTGATGATGATGACAAGCGCCTATTCTTTAATAAGAAAAAGAAATCGCTAAACACTCAATAAGTATATAAAATTGCTTACATTGGTTAAAAAAGTCTGTTAGTAGTGTTATTAGAATCATTGTATCACTGCTCAATATAAACATAACCATTTGAATAACAACCGATTTGCTTTGAAATAAAAGGAAAGCGTTAAAAGTTATTCGTATCAGACTGATGTCCATTGTCCTTGTGGCACGCCACGAGTATTGTTAACGTATCCTTGTTATATTTTGAAATTGTTTAAATCTAGTAAAAATGTCAGTATAAATTTCAAAAAGAAACATAAAGCAAAGTATGGAGATTTATAGGTCTTCCAAGGTCCTACTGGAACCTTTTTTCTTGTTGACTAATATAAATGGCTTGTTGCTAAATTTTTGTTGGTTCAGACATAATAACATAACATTATACAGTATAGTATAATGTAAAGTTATGTAGACGCAGATAAGAGTAATTGAGAGATTGATGCGAACATGTATTAAAAATATAACTCCGTGAGGTAAATATGTACCAGGAAAATGAAGAATTGTTGTCATAAGTAGCTTTAGTAAGCTTTTTTAGGTTAAGTATGAATATTATTATTCTTTTTTCCCGAGGAATAAGTCAGGCATTGTGCTCTCCACGACATACTTTTGGCAATGATTCACAGTTCTAAGTCCTATCCAAGATTCTTGGTTTATGGTAATTGACTTTGAGGCCATGAGTTAATCAAAGAAGATTTTGGTTGAATATTTTTCTTTTAAAACTTTAAGTAGAAAAAGCTAACAAAGTTTCCATCATAATATTTAGACCCTTACATGTTGCTGACGATATTTGTATAAAGCCTATAAAACTTATTTGGTGTTCTCTGATAAAATACAACAAGATAAACAGATCTGGTCGAAAATTTACGTAGGGGGTGACAAAACGAACAAACAATCACAAACTGCACGTTATATCGCATTCGACGTCACAGGTCATTGTGTTCATAGCAGACATGTAGGTAAACAGTGCCCGGCATAAATCACACTGCATTAGCTCGGCTTTGACGTATTCTGATCTAGACAATTATTATTCGCGTATCTGTGTTTACAAAGTCGCTGTTTGCATCCGTCTTATGGTATTATCTGTGTAATAGAGGTAGAAACCTGTTCAATGAGAGATGAAGGAATAGAGGCAATTTATTAATTTTCTAATTGTATTGTTACTACTTCGCTTGTACTATTGGCTGTAAGGATTTCCAAGTTAGGTTATCGAAAAACGTGTATAGAACCAGCTTCATCTGAATAACCGTTCTATGCCTCAAGATAATGGTTTTTAATGCAAAATTGTGGTAAGTTATTGTTGGATCTTATATTGAAAATCATATCTAAAAAAGTTATTTAAGCTTCATCAGCCTGTGATGGTCTTCTACTGGACATATGCCTCCCCTTTCTCTGGTAGGGTGTTTTTGGACCGTATCCCAGCACGCGGGTCCAATGCGGATTAGTGAGTATTTATGCTTAGCTAACCAAAAGTGTGTGTGGTCTGGCCACAAAAATTAAAGCCGTAATGCGCGTAAGCATTAGGACGACCCATAAATTACGTCACATGTAATGGGATATTTTTTTTAATTGCCAACAAAGGCACACGAGCAGTTGGGCCACCTCATAGAAAGATGGTCTCCGACGCCCATGGACATCGGCAATACCAGCGGTATCACCACACAATTCTGCTATGGCAAGGACAGGGGAGGTGCAACAAATCATCAATTTTTGGTCAACAAATTGTAATTTATGGATGGAACCTTATTACCCATATTAGAATCAAACCTTCTTGCTTTAAAGTCAGTAGTTCCTGACTGATCATATGGTCACTTCGATTGGCGGATCTAGGATAAGTTAAGGATTCGTGCCCACGACCTCTGATTTCTAAAGCGTTTACGACTGAGCTATGGAGGCAGTTATATATATGTACTCCAAATATGTATAAAGAAAATGACTACGAACCCATTGGACGTTTTCAGTTTCGAGCTCCGTTAACCTCCTCTCCATCGAGCGTAATTTTTTTTCAAATTCCCCGCCATGTTGCGGCAAAGGTTCAGACATTTGGCGTAAAACTTCAGATTCTTCTGCATCTCGTTGATATCAACACGAAGTCTTTAACAAATTAGATTTTTTATTACATAAAACAGAACAATAAAATATCGGCTGCAGTTCTTTTCTGAAACCAAACTGAGTCTAAAGAACTAGAATCTTCGATTTAGAAACAGAAGCAACATGAGGATACAGCAAAACATATCTATTTTGCGTGTAATGGAATTTTAAGATGCATCTATAAGCAGAAATCCTATACTTCACGGAGATTTCAATTTGTTTTACTATCCGTATACAAATTGGTTGTTATGTGAATGGGGCTTCCAGTCTTAAACTATACGAATTTTCGCCTTTTGTAAAACAATATTGTTACCCATATCAGGATAAAGGCGTCTTTCATAAAATCGTTTGATGGAGCAGTTAAAAACTGAGTGACAATCCGTCAATAAATTCTTTATTTAACTTTAGAGCCAAATAAAATATGTATTCGTTAATAAATCCTATGTCAAACGCTAGTGACGCTAATAGCGAACGTTTTGTTTTTTGGTGACCCGCCGCCATCTTTAATCTCCGCGCACGTTTAATCAATAGTAAGTCAGGATTTTTGGCGCGCAGTTTGACATTAGATGTCATATATGTTGCTTACAATAGATACAGTAAAAAAATAGAAATACTTTTACGGCTTAGTGAAGGTATTTCTATTTTTTTTACTATATACATATCGACAAGAACCGAAACGTCGTAAGTGACAAAAATGAAATTGTTCACCTCAGCCGAAAAACAATATAAAAAATAAAATTTTAATAATAACATTTTTTTTATTTAATTTTAGTATAAATAAAATAATATAAGGTAGAAAGTAACCGATCTATATATATAAAAGAGATTACCACCTATATATTGACTCATCACGATATCTCTAGAACCATAAGGCGTAGCGAAATTTAGTAGGAATATTCCTTTTGCAGAGTAGAGGTCAGCTAAGATTAGAACACGGATTTTACGAAATTCCATTCACAAGGGAGGTTGGTGGGTTGCTAGTTATACTTTAATTTTTTTTTAAATCACGACGTTTCTGTTTTCTTCCGTCGATATTTTGTTTACGTTTTAAGTTGTTTAGTTCTATTATCTATCTATATGATTTGAGCTTCATGGAAATACAAATATTTTGCTTTATTGCGATTCAATATAAATTGTCAACACGGGTGGCAATTGGGAAACATTTATGATTGCCCCTTCTCTTAACTCCTCAGCTCATTAAATAAAAAAAATATTAAATTGAGTTTCTTTTGTTAAATAATATTTTTAACATTTTGGCATAAATAAAGTTGTTTAAAAGAGATTTCATACATACATGTGCGAAAACTTGAATTGGAGGTTTTAATATATGTATCGAGTTACTTTTAATTTTTTTGTAAAAAATACCCATGTTACTTTGCGACTGCGAAAGAATTCCCGAAGTTATTTAAATAATTTTCAGTTTACAATTTACATACAACGCAAGAAATCATTGCTTTTTATTAAATCAGTGTGAACTCTGTAATATTTAGTATAGATGTTTATTTAGAAAATACAATGCGCATTATTTCAAATATATCAAGTAATTAGACATGCTGGAATTGCCTTTGTTCCATTTCATTTATCGTAAACTATTGTTATCATAATGTTATTGAAGAAAATGCACATAAAAAATTTATTTCAATTATTATCATTAGATAATGTCCGGATGTTTCTTATTGTCAAAGTCAAAGTCAAAGTCAAATTTGTTATTCGCCTTTCAAGTACATATTTGTCATAACGACAAAAAAACTGCACGTAACATTTAGTTTCAGGACTTGAATTCTCTGTTAAATTATATTTTTACACAATAAATGTCCACCAAGTCGATTTCGACTACGGCGGCCGATCTATATTAGAGATCAGCCAACTGCGCGGGAGTTATTATAGTGCACAAGTTTACGCGCCAAAACAGGTGCACTCCCTATTCCTTCACTTCCATAGCCCGACCACGAGACGACCGGCGAGAGATACCGCGCAAGACGGACTTTTCACATGCTCATCCGTCGCATGTATCATCTTACTTTAAAGGCGATCAGGTGATCGGCTCGCATTGCCTTATCTTACTAGGAAACAACAATAAAAATTTGAGAGAAATTGTTAAGTTCTCGCAAGAATTGAACCCACGACCTCCGGATACTAAAGCACCAACCAATACCAATAGGCTACGGAGACAGATACCACTATACAATATGCGTCGTTATATTACCATATTAAAAACTTCTCTAACTGATGCCTTCCTCATGCTTTTGGATTTTCTGAACTAAACAAAAATTGTTTTATATATAGTAGTGTATTTTTAATTTTTATTTTCGCAAGTTCTTTTGAGCCGAAATGTTAAACATTAGATTAATTTAATTAGATTAAGATAACATAATATTAAACTCTGTGAGATTGGCTACTGAATACAACATAGCTTTTGTTTTATATATAGTTTTTTAATTACTTTACCCATTTTTAAAGTTGATTTCTAGTTTGTTTCGTATCAACCGGGTGTTGTAAGTGGTATTCAGAAAATTGTTCGTGCTTGTTGGACATTTTATTACGAACGTGGGATATCAGTAAACTGGATGATTTGCTCACTTTTAAGTAACCGTAGGTGGTAAGCAATTTACATGAATATGCGCAACATATTCTAGACTATTCGAATGATTACATCCTAAATGGAAATATCCGTGTTAACTGAAATTGTTATACAGCTGTTATACGTATGTAAATAAAAAATGAATGACAAAATACTTAAAAAATATATCGTAATTTGAGCAGAGAGGTTGGTTGATTTTACCTTCTAGGTCGCCTCCGTCGTCTAGCGGTATTGGACCTTGCTTTATAAATCGGGGGTCGTGGGTTAGAATCTCGCGGGGAAACAACTTTGTGTTATCATTGTTATTACCCAATGATCTGAAAATTAAGATGATCCATGCGTCGGATAGATTTGTAAAAAATCGGTCCACCCACGTGAGCCGCATTAGACCAGCGTGGTGGGATACGGTCCAAATACCCCCAATGGCGAAGGCATGTTTTTTCGACATGCAAGCTCTTACTGTCGTAATTATATTTAAAATTAGTGACCCAGCTTCGCACAGCTGCAATAATGATATCTGTAAAATGTATGGAAAAATATGTAAATTCATCAGCGTTTCTCTACAATTTTATGCATAAATTATATATATAAACCTTCCTCTTCAAACATTCTATCTGATAAAAAAAAAACCGAATCAAAATCCGTTGCGTAGTCTTAAAGATTTAAGCATACATTGGGATATAGGGACAGAGAAAGCGACTTTGCTTTATACCATGTAGTGATTAAGAATATAGGAAAAAGTGAATTTACGCTAGAAGAGCAATGTACGCCATCCCGCGCACACGCAGATGGGGGCCCACCCACTATCGGAGGTGCACCGTCTAGTCGAACTTAGGGCTGCCTTACCACCAGAGGGCAATAATTTAAATCCTGTGACCCCGGTGGAGGTACTCGATATTATTAAGGTCTTAAACCCCGGTCGGCACCAGGTCCAGACCGTATCTCAAATAGAACGTTAAAATACTTGCCAGGCCCTATTGTCTGTGTATTAGTCAACATTTTCGACATTTTACTATCGACTTGTACTTTTCCTGATACCTGGAAAGAAGCCATCATCATCGGTATTCCCAAGCCGAACAAACCCTCTAACTTACCCACGAGATATCGTCCAATAAGCTTGCTCAATTGCTTGGGCAAACTATATGAACGCATAATTCTCTTCCGGTTGAAAGACCATGCCTTCTCCAATAACCTCATCCCAGACGAGCAATTCGGTTTTCGTCCGAAGCACTCGTGTTCCGACCAAATTTATCGCCTGACGGAATTAATTCTGTACGGCCTTCATCAATCCAAACCCCTCATCGGACGGGCCGTCTTAATTTACAAGCTGTACAGTCTTAAAGTGCCAGACAGGCTGGTTCATATCATCCAAGCCTACTTGTCGAATCGCTCTTTTCGATATCGAGTCGAGGGCACCCTGTCCACGAGCCGTCTACTCCAAGCGGGCGTCCCTCAAGGATTGGTCCTAACCCCACTATTATTCACGCTCTACACGAGCGACATTTCAAAGCCCGACGATATCAATGTGGCGCTTTTCGCCGATGACATCGCCCTCTATCGTTCGTCCCTAAGACCAATCTATATCTATAAAAAGCTCCAGAACGCGATCAATCGTTAAGGCGAATGGTTTCGTAAATGGAGAATCGACGTGAACCCCGATAAAACTGTAGCAATACACTTTCATCGGTCTAAATTACGTCGTGATTGCACAATACCCCGGTCTTTACCCCAGGCACCAGAATAATGTCACGCTCTGGCCGATGCTATACACTGCGGCAGTTAAAACTTTACGGCCAACTCATCCCTTGGGATAAGAAGGCCAAATATCGACGTGCCATTCGACTGCAACATGTCGTTCATATTCAGGACGTTAGGAAAACGGCTCTGTTCGTATCGACCAGACTCTACCACCGAACGAATTCTCAAAGTTAAATGTCGCTTAAGTATAAACTATTGTTGTACAAGGTATGCATACGACCAATCATGGCTTATGCGTTCAAAAATCGCAAACCATGTAGTCAAATAAATTCTCCGCTGCGCCCGCGCATGGTCAAACGAACCTGACCAGTACAGCGCCTGTAAATTGCCAATACTCCGCAAATGCTTTCAAAAGTTAACGCCAAACACATCGATAAAGTTGTTAATCATAATAACCCTCTGCTGGTTAAAGCAGCATCGTATACGGCTGATCTAAACGCGTCTAGTCAAAAGCGTAGTCCACGAAACTCTTCTCGACCCGGACGAGGAAGGGATCGCCGAGACTCTGGACTCAACGGGGGTCCCGACATCAAACCCTACACAACACTCAAGTAGGGAGAGCACACACTCACCTGTAGTTCGCCCTCGCTCACGAGCACAGCGAAACACACACACCGGGTACACTAGATACACCCGCGTTCCAGGGCGGTACTCACCGCCCCAGCCACCGATTAATACTGTCGCCAGACCGTCGGCGTCCCGGTTCGTAAACCGATCGTCGACAATCCTTAGGAGACATAAACAAATGCCTAACCCATGTACCTTTTGTATGTTTGACCTTCATTTTAGCAAAAAATGTTGGCCGCCTAGTTCGTGGGAACGGGGGCTTCGCGCAAATTCTGTGTTAGATGAAGCTTACCAAAGACAAGAATCTGGAAGCCTAATATTCGAGTAAAAAAAGGTGAAATTATAAATTTAAATTCTAACGGTTATTTAATAATACTTTTAAATGTACGTAAATTTTTAATTGTATGAATGTACTAGTAAATGAGTGTGTAAGTATGTTAGTATATAAAAATATAATGTATGGGAATGCGTAAGAAGTGTGTGAGTATATGAATGCTAACACATTCATATTGTTTGTGTGAGTATGGGCCGTTATAAATACAATTCATAGCCCACTTTTGATTTCAAATTTAGTCCTTAAATAATCCTATTGATCATGGGATATGTTTATACAAACACACAACAAACATACGTTCATACAAATTTACTAAAAATATTGATTGCCTGTAAAATCGGTAAACGGGCGAAAGTTATACGTGAAAACGACTTTTTTGTTTTGATGGTTGTAATCGACGAATCTAACTTCACATTTTCAGTACACAATCAGTTGACAATTAACTTGCACGTGTTATTATGGATACAGATACTATTTGTTTACTCCGACGGCAAGAACACTCGAGTGTAAGTGACGCAAGGCATGAACCGGTAAGCATGCCACTCTTTCTCTCTGTTTCTCTTTCACTTAAGCAGGCCAACTGCGAACTAGTAAGAGAGATGCGTGCCTCGCATTTTCTCTTATGGTTGCTTATGGAGAGCGTTACGTGAGCGGCGCTATGACATAGTTTTCGAGAGTGCACCCCTATATTGTATTGAACCAGTTTATAAGACGTTGTCCCGTCAAAATATTGAGGATTAAATAACTTCTTCTCTCCTTTGCTTTTAATGCCGATACGATAAATCGATAAGGATCATTCGACAGACTATAAAGCTAAGATCATAGTTTCGGTTATGATAAAAGATACACCATTTATTTCCTAAAAAACTATTCAGTATAGCCTTTTAATTAAAGACGGTCTTCGATGTATCAAAAAATATATATATAATTCAAGTGGAATACCGATTAAAAATGGTACAATATAAAATTTAGAATAAGGTGTTTTCAAAACATAAAGGGTTTTTTTTGTAGAAAGTCGGTAAGTATATCCTGTTCAGAATTATTTTTAATAAAGATGAAAGGGATTATCAGGGCGCGAAAGGGTTAAATAGGCCGAATCAACCCTCTGAACCAAATTTATATCTGGTAAATTAACATCGCCTTCTAAATCTAGTAGATATTATTTTCGTTAAACCTACATACTAACTTTTTCCCATTACCCATATTACATATGTAATCGGAAAAAGTTAGTAAAAAAATAAACAATTACAAATCAAATACATCGATAAATTCGTTACATATTTTAGTTACACTTAAGACACTTTTTAGGCTTTTAGATATACATAAAAAGTGTGTATGTGTACTTACGTACACGCCTTTCTTTGGCGGAACAAGAAAAAATACAATTGAAAACATACTATCGCCTTATTAGACATATAGGACAGATATCTTGAATACCATGGTAAAAAAATACTCTCAAAATTTTTCATTAACGCATCAAAAGAAGTATAACTTGAAGAATCAATATATCAAATTGAATTTTAAGTGATTCGCGTTATTTCTTTATTTTTATTCCCGACGTTTTGGACGCTTTCTATCATACCGGGCAGACTAAAATGAGATATATCAAATAATACAAGGAATAATTAGACATAAATAAAGTCAAAGCTCTTTATAACCATTGTTCTTTACCTGCATATTGAAGAATACATATGATTTCTGAACGATCCACTGTTTTCGTTTGACTGAACAGGCTATCGGATGAATTAATTCTCCTTAAACCATCTCGATCCATAGTATTTTTCATTGTTCATCTTGTTAATAGTCAACAATACAAAAAATCGGCATATGAACTGAATTGTTTATATTTATATTGTACACTGACTTTTTTATAATCTTGCAATGGTTAAATGAATTAATTTAGTGTTTAAATACTTAGAAAATTAATTTTGAAATAGATATCATTATTTAAATATGTTCAAATATTGACTGGAGAATGACCGATATTGAAGTACTGACATTAAGCCATGGGCTTAAAGGCATGACGTATAAAATAATACAGAAAACATAACTTTAAACTCCTTACGTACCTTCAGACTAAATATTGTCTATTGTACTGCACGCAGTAAAAAGCAACGAGCGAGAGAGATAAAGCATTTTCTTTTGCATGTCAATGGCAATGCAAGTTTTCTGGTAAAGCACAAATCAGGAGACTTTACGGCCTATGTTTGGAACAAATTAGAAAAATTTAAATCAGACAAATGCCTTTAACGTGCACAATAAAGGCATTTGTCTGATCCAAACCAGCACAGCACCCCCTCTTGAGCCCTTGAGCTTGAGTCTGTGACTCTCACTGGTGCCCCGTACAGGACCATGGACCGGACGACTCCGGCGTACAGGCGACGACAGGAGCTGCTGGGTCCTCCAATTTTGGGGAGGAGCCATGCATCTGTGCCAATCACTGCCATCTTTCGCTGTTGCGATGTAGTCCATTTTAATTTGTAATTACCAATAGTTTAACCAGTATAATCTGGATCAGTTTTACGCACAAATATTACTACTTTTTTGTCGTTAAAAATTTTAGCATATAAAACAGAGTGAAGCGTGAAAGATATTGTAAAGAAGTCTATGTTATTCTAACGCTCATATACAGTATGTTCGTAGGTATGCATAAAATTGTGAACGTCCATTATGTGTTTGAATTGGGCCTGAGAACATAATCCACGTGTTTTATAATAACTTTACAACTTTTGCGACCCGGGTCGATCAAAACCCGTTAGCTGGATGATCGAATCCTAAAGATTCGGTTGTGGGTCGAGGGTCGTGTACGCAGCATTAAGTTGCTTTGTGGCAATGCACTAGTCACCCATCGCGGATGACTAGCTGAATGTGGTTATTATTGAGTATGGTTTACAATATCTTGTTAACATTTAACAGAACTACCGCATATTATTATAAGTTTGCTTTTTGTTTACCTCACTGACAGTCAGCTTAACTTTTTTACATTTTTGTTATAAAAGTTTTAGTTGACGTACAGGTTCCAGAATAGTTATTGACAATTACTAGTTTCTTTTCCAAAGAAACTTGTTTTATTCTCCTTTATTATTTTTTATTGTATTTGTATATTTTGAACTTAGTGTTAAATTTAAAATATCACGATGTTTGAAGTCAGAAGAACTTATTGAATGCTTCAAATCACAGCTTAAAGGATGTAGGTCTGCCACAAATCTGTAGTTTAGATAAACTAGCGTCTTCTGGTTTCAAGTGCATCGTATCCAGCGTAATTATTGGGTAAACGTATTTGATATCAAATGAGCCTTCTGCCCGTCTCATCGCTTTAATAAATAAAATGACGTATATACTTACATTAAGAATAATATTACGACTTCATAAAAGAGTTCTAGTTATAGCTTCTGATTTTTACCAGAATACAATAATATAGTATTTGTATTATAAAGTAGACTTTCCCGACATAACAACAGCTATATTGTATACAGTTAAGTGATTACATATCGCAGACTTCGCTGATAACAAATCTTAGTAACGTTATTATGTAAACATTATGTAAAGGTTAAAATAATAAATAAACAAGTAAAGTTTATCAAAATAAGGTCTAATTTGTTAAACCTTCCTCATTAAATAATATTAAGAAAATCATAAAACATGTATTTCAACTTTTTTTATTAATTTTACATCTACTTTAGATGAACGAGTAGAACGAGCTCCCAAAAGGAGGTACTTAATTTTAAATTTTTGATGCGTAAATAACCGCGTTACTACGAATTAATACGAATTTCTGTATCTCTTAATCAATTAATCAACAAATCAATAGACCACTTTGTCTATTGATTGATAAATTGTTTTACGATGAATATTTGTGTTAAAATTGAAGAAATTAAAAAATGTAAAAATAACAAACCGTCGCGTTCAATTTCATAACAGTAGCCAACCTTAAGGGAAAGACTTTTAGTCCCTTTCATCTCTCATCTGGTTTTAAGTCTATTATATTTTTAATAAATGAAAACATGAACGAAAACGACATCTGTTGCATTTTAA
The DNA here is from genome assembly GCA_029286875.1 of Lamproptera curius. Classification (NCBI taxonomy): domain Eukaryota; kingdom Metazoa; phylum Arthropoda; class Insecta; order Lepidoptera; family Papilionidae; genus Lamproptera; species Lamproptera curius. The sequence continues at coordinate 3,472,472 of JAGSMT010000027.1, read as the reverse complement.
GTTTACCTATAGGATATTTTACATATGGCAAAACTAATATTTCAACCTCTTTATACTTTTACTAATAGGTGGCGCTTTAACCAATTTTTGTGTAATATCGGCTAACACCACAAAGCTAACACAAATGTCAATATTGTAAGACTGATTTATTAAAATCTAGTATAGCTAGGTTCACATAAAAAAATAAGTTTAGCAGAACTAGTCCATGTTTTTGTTTATACAAAATACAATTGACAGTCTGGTTTTTACATGAGTAATGTCTTACGCTTAAAACAATACCACAAATATATTATTTAAAAACGATTCGTTTTTATAATTATGCATATGCTACACAAAATTATTATTTTAATTGCAACACTAAAATGTTATTTAAAACTAAACCCGGATAAATACGACTTGTAATTTGCCAGCACGCAAAGATAGTTTTTAATCTGATATTGAAAAAAGATTTTTTCCCTTAGTACAAAATATACATAATTTTTATATCATCGTCCTTTTTAAAACATTGTATTAGGGAGGTGAAACCCTAATTTCACAGGACGCTCTATTTTCGTTGCGTGAGGCCAACACCTGTACCTGATACAGCTGTCGAAATTTACAGGAACCTGGCGTAGTAGTGCGACTGAAGCTGGTTTAGTAGTAACTTTGAATGCGCTTTTAAGGATGCGAGGTTTGTGTAAAAGATAGTAGTAGGCATATCTATTTCCCTGAACTCGGTAGCCAAGTAGAATCGCGGGAGAAGGGGAGTGTCAGTAGTTAGTCGGGTTCAAAGATAGACTGGCCTGTAGGCTCGAGACGAGGCTGCTTCAGCGGCCGCCACTGGTTAGGTCCCAGAGGATTTCGAAAGAGTTCCTGTGATCACCTTTCAGCCGTCAAAAAGGAACAATGTGGTGGTTTTGGTCAATGCGATTCCGTTATGTACGTATATCACAATGAATAAAAATAAGGGTTCGGTGACCTACTTTTAAACCATGTTGGGTATCTAAACGGTTCATATCTTAGAAATAAGAAGCAAGAAGCATGTTCCATATATACAAGCTTCATATCAAAGAATTAAGAAGCTGTAAAGTGTAAGCACAAATAAGTAAGAAATTATGGCACTGGATATAAAATAAAAGTGGCTTTTCTTCCTTCTCATTAGTAATTTACTATGTTCTAGTGTACCATTAAAACAATCAATTATAGGATAAGCCTTAATGGTACTAGTGCGCTTTTTTAATGATGGTAAATAATTTCAGATCTACTATCTTTTGTGTTGCCTAATTTTTAATAATGAGTATTTAATAAGTTGATAATCTATGTAGCGTCTTGCAATAACCTTATTTAAATTCAAGTTATCCGGTATTGACCAAAGAAAACATGCTTTTTCATTTCAGATGTCACTCCATAACGGTTTAAATATTTAAATGATATCTTATATGCTTTGAAACCTTTTCAGATGTCACAGAATTACAGATTACAAATGGTAAATATAACTGACTTATATAGCTACCCATAGCTTTGATATAACCCAATATTGCACTAATTTTTTAAATAGAAACAAAATAAATGCATTTTTAAATAAAAATGACTACACTAAAACATGACTCTAAAACTCAGAATGCACATTGATCTGTTTTTATGTTTCTTTATGTACTATAGACGACATTACAAATTAAACCTTTATTGTCAAATTCAACAAGAGCTTTGAAGTGAAACTAACTTTTTAATTACTATTTATACATTTCCGTTGGATTTGAATTGGGGGAGTAAAATAATCATCAATATCACCATCATCATGTGCTAGCCCACTGCTGGACACAGGCCTTCACAAATGCACGCCATTAGGAGGTTTTTGGACCGTATCCCACACAGTTAGAGGGTGGATCGACTTTTTACATGCCCATCAACGCATGGATCTTACTTTTAAGACAATTGGGTGATCGGCCTAAATTGTCCCAACCAAGTAGGAAATAACAAAGAAAATTTGTTGAGTCCCCGCAGGATTCGAACCCTCTACCTCCGGTTTCTATAGCACACGCCCTTACCACTAGGCTACGGAGGCAGTAATAATAAAAATAATTAAAAAGACATTTCATTTTCGTAACAAGTAAAAGTCGACATATTTTATAAAATATCATCATTTTATTTCGATCGTTTAATCCTAATTACAACAATTAGAAAACACATCAATACAACTTAATACTTATATATGTAGCATAATTTTATATAAAAAAATCTTATTTTTATACTTTTATATCTATAACCAATCGTATTAGAGAGTCGACCATGTTGGCGCCATTACCGTCCAAAATGGTCAAAAGTCTAATTTGTTTTCATCTCGGGAATACTTTCCATCATAACGAATAAAGTAATAACGTGTACGTGTTTTCACCTAATCAAATAGATTATACATAATTCGACACACATATAAAAAGATTGGCAGTTTCAATTTAAAGCCATCATAACGACCAACTGAAAAAATACATTAAAAATATGGGTTGTGTAAAGACAAGCTGCACGAATTAAATAAATCTACCTATTTACACATATCGATATTTATAAATAGAGTAAAAAGAGACAGAATCATAGGTCTCGTATCGAATCGTAAACATTATGGAAGTCCGGAACATTTTTTGTACTAATGTAGTGTGTGATTGGGTGGAGTAAATGTCTTATGGCACGACGAGTCCATTATGTCGATGTTGTTGGTCGTTTACTTCTTTCCGTTCTCTAAGCACTTGCACTGAGCACTGTGCTTGTGCTGGCCGACCACCTCGTGAAGGACGGGTTGAAGGTAATCCCTGGGGCCACGTACTGTGGGTTAGTTCCACTTCCAGAGGTCTCGTAAGTTATGAACTGAGGCTTGGTCGTGTAAGTGATGATCTTGGTTTGGTCGTGTAAGTTATTATCTTGGGTTTGTCGTGTAAGTAATGATCTCGGGTTTGGTCGTGTAAGTAATGATCTCGGTTTCGTTGTGTACGTGTAAAATTTCGGTTTAGTGGTGAAGGTCACAATTTCCGGTTTCGTTGTAAACGTGACGATCTCCGGTTTGGTCGTGTAAGTTATGAACTCTGGCTTGGTCGTGTATGTGACGAATTTGGGCTCGGTCTGGAAGAACTTCTTCTGGGTGATGGTGGCGCTGAAGGTGTTCGAAATCGGGCCGTTAAGGTCTGTGCCGAGGTTGGCACCGCCTTCGCCGAACTTGAACTTGTCCAATGAGCCGGTGCCGGTGAACTGGCTGTAGTTGGCGGTGGAGATTTTACCCTGGCCGAAGATAGCGTTCAGCTCTCCAGCTCCGATTTGGTTCTGCTCTGTCTTAATTATCTGTCCTCCACCTTGGCCTTGCCCGAAGATGTTGGTCGCAATTTGCCCAGTAGTTTCACGCTGACCAGTGGATACGATCTGGCCCTTGCCTTGTCCGAAGATGTTAGCGGAGCCGACTTGTCCGATAGCGCCTTGGCCCGTGGTGATCGCCTGACCGGTTCCTATCTGGCCGACGCCGTACTTGGTGTACTGGCCTTGACCGACAATGGTCTTGGTGCCGGTGGTGTATTTGGTGCTTGTGATTTTGGTGCCGACGCCATAAGTCTCGTAGCGCACGCTCTCACTCACGCCGATGGCCCATTCGTACCACTCGATGTCGAATTTGTAGAAAGCGGCCAACTGGTTGCCAGTCTTGCATCCTGTGGAATTAAGTTCAGGTTAAGAAATGATAAATAAACGACATAGTTTCTTGCTTGATGATGAAGTGAACAAAATTAAAATAATTTCATGTCATTTTGTACTATTTCATCATCAGCATCATCATCAGCCTGTGATAGTCCACAGCTGGACAAAGGCCTCCCCTAATACACCCCTATCCATAAGGGAATTATAACTGTAAATAAATTATTTAACTATATCGTATTGCCTTTCCTATAGAATCTTTTGTTTTTCATTGCTCTATGATTTATTCGGAGGGTATGCATAAAGATTATTAATTATCTGAGATATATTTAACAATACCCGTACCTGAGTCCCATGAGTAGATACCCTGCAGCACGAAGTAACCATCACCAGTGGTACAGGCTAGTGCACTTCCAATGTCGACCTGAAAATTAAAACCACAGTTAAAAATTTTGTAAAAAAGAATAATAAATTTTGTGTAAAAGCCTTTTACGGAAATATTTAGTAGTTAGATCAAAAAAGGGTATTTTTCAAGCAAAATGAAAATCAGGTTCACATCAGTGATATCCGTTAAAACCTGATGTCTGTTGCAAAAGGCAAGACTCGAGGAACAACAATTCTATAATCTTTATATATTCAACACGGATAATTATATTAAATAGTACATATAGTTAATATATAATTTTTGACAATATGCGCAATAAAATAAATGTTGTTAAGCATGTACCTTGCAGACGTTGTTAAGGGGGTCGGTGGGCTGACCGCAAGCGCAGCTTTCCTCGTCGTAGTTCTCCAGAAGATGAGGATAGTCCTGTTGGATCTTGTTCTCGCACTCCTGAGGCTCAATCAGTGACATGTTCACGCTGTGCATTATTGCACCGGCAAGATGGGCTGTTGACAAAGACACATTCCTCATAAAACTCTTGTCTTTCAGCTCGATGAACAGTAAAAATAATCATCATCAGCCTGTGTTAGTCCTCTGCTGGACATAGACCTCCCCTAATGCAAGCCCTCTCCATTTAGGGGTTTTGACGTATCCCACCACGCTGGTCCAATGCGGGTCGGTGAGTGGACAGACTTTTTTTCATATCCATCCGACGCATGGATCATCTTACTATTCAGACAATTGGGTGATCGGCCGTAATTGCCCTAACCAACTAGGAAACAACATTGAAATTTTGTTGAGACCTTCGGATTCAAACCGCACACGCCCTTACCACTAGGCTACGGAGGCAGTATCGATAGTAATAGATAATAACTGTCATGAATAATTGAAGATGCTGTCCTACACTCTACCGTTCAGCCATTTTTAACTCTAAATAGATATATAATATAACTCATAGCAACAAACTCATAGTATCTCGGTGACCATTGATCAATAATAACGCTAGATGTATGACTTCCTCGTCAGTGGTTGTCTACATCTATTCTGAGCCTAAATTTGTAAAACTATCGTACAACTATTTTGAATTAAAATCGTTTCTCGATAGACTCCATATTAAATAAGTAGTAACACTAATTTTATTATTCTACCTCTAACAGCTTATCTTAATGTATAATCTATTCAAATCTCCGATGTTCATCTTAATATGCTGTTACATGTGTTTCGAAACTGTTTACATGTTCTTAAATGCAACTGCAATCAGATTTAGTAACTGTAAACAAGTGTTCTCGTGTACACTACACGTAAAAACATGCTTATAACACTGTTATATCAATCGAGTTGTTCTTGATGAAGTGTGTTTAGAGATAACAAAGGAGTGACGTATTTATTCATACGAGGCAGGGTCATAGGTTATAAACAAGAATGAGCCATGTTCACCGGCCTTGGTTAAAGTCAAAGATGTTCTTGACTTGATCGATGCAATATGAAATATGATTTTCACGGTATATGTTATTGATTATATTCTTTTGTAGTTATACGACCTCGGTGTTAATGCGGGTTCAAGTGAAGCGATTCGTTCGACGGAAATTTTTGTGAAAATATTGTTTCGATCAATTATTCAAGAAAAATTCTTATTGGGAGGGAATGTAGCTAATAAATGGTTGTGATGTTTGTGGGTTTTTAAAACTCTCTTTGGTTACTATCCGGCATGTAATCTTTTACTGTATTGTTGTATCTAGTAATTGCAAACACGTTGCCTAGTTAAAAAAAGGGAGTGGCTGCGGGAACAACTTTTGTACTAGATAGAAGATATCCGGAGCCATATTAGAACTTCTGGTAAATATATATTTGAAATCTAAATTGTTAATAATTGTAAATAATCTTCAACAATTTAGATTTCAAATAACAACAAGATAATTTCCATTAATTCAATACCTATTTAGCTAAATCTAACATATTTAATGACTAAACGTAGCGCTACTTCGGCGTAATTTAATATTAAATTCAAATATCTCAAATTTCGATTTAGATCCGTCTAGTTTTTTTTAAACTTGAGGCAAATGTGTTATTACGTGTAACAAGAGATTTGGCGCAATATGTAACTAAGGATATTTGATAAGTTAAAGAAAAATGCGACGGCTAAATGTCGGCCATCCCGCAAATAGACCATAAAATAACGAAATGTTATAAAAAAATCGTTAACGTCAACATTTTTACTCTATTAGATACAATTCTAAACATTGATTTACTTTTGTTCAATAAAATTTCTATTCTTTACAATATAAGAAAAATAATAATGAGTAATAAAGTCTAGAGGCGGGAAGTCTGAACGTGTTAGCTGATATAATGACGATCATTGTTTTAATAATCCCCTTCTTCGACAGACATACGTTTCTGACCTTAAGACGTGTGTTACTGGACAAATAATAAAAAAAAAAACTGGTCATACGATGTCTGCGATCCAACGAATTAACCCACAACTGGTTTTAAGTAAATTTGCATTGGGGCACGTCGCCGGCTAGTACGCACCGAGTGTGATTCGGAAAAACCTCGCGTTGTCATGTTTGTCTTAAATTGTATGACCACGAGTTTCGTATAGTTTTGGATAATTGATAATATTGTAACGTAGAGAATGTTAGCCTCGTAAGAGGTGGAGAGACCACCTACACGCTTTCAGAACGAGATGAATGGAAAAACGAACGGGAGACCTTTGCCCAAGTATGGGACACAAAATGTTAAAAAAAAATGTAGAGAAGGCTAAAATGATGTATGCTCTTGCCTATATTGCCGATGTCTATTTCTCTAAACACTATCCTAAGCTTGTTATTGACTAATAATCCATTCAGTTTTGCCTGAATATTGGTTTTAAATTTGAATTAGTATCTGACATTTTCAACCTAAGGGGTAAACTTTATCGATGGATGGGTTAGTTTTTAATTTGAAGACATCCTATAATGTCTGCGAAAGGTGGTAGAAAACCGGGACTGACTTTTAACGGTGCATTTAAAGTCATTTGATGATCAGAGATAAATAACAAAAAAACGATAACATCGTTTTTATGTTATCTCTGATTTCAAAGTTCTCGTTACAAAGTTATTTTCCAGACTGTTTCACAGGATTTGAACCCGTGGTCTTCGGATTGTAAAAGAAAGGCTTTGATCGCTAAGCTATATTTTAGTCCCGTGAAAAAACGCGTATTAACGAAATGTGCACATATTCCTTTAATATCATATCACAATGCAGTTTATTAAGATAAACCACATTTTTATGGTGATCTAATCAAAATGCCTACACAGCTGTATGGTATGTTATTTATTGGACATTCTTTAAAGTTTGAGGTTATTAATAAGGCTTTTGATACTATACAATGTATTGGAATAATTTAATTGTAATAATTTATTTTCATGCGGGGACGCAACAAATTTTCATTGTTGTTTCCTAGTTGGTTAGGGCAATTTGGGCCGGTCACCCAATTGTCTGAAAAGTAAGATGATCCATGCGTCGGATGGGCATGTAAAAAAGTCGGTCCACCCACCAACCCGCATTGGACCAGCGTGGTGGGATACGGTCCAAACCCCCCTAATGGATAGGGGTGTATTAGGGGAGGCCTATGTCCAGCAGTGGACTAACAAAGGCTGATGATGTATTTTTATGCTCCTGTCGGGTATCTTTTCGTCCTGGTCATAGTTTTAAAAAGTTTGTGTACTTTTTATGACTAGACTTACTCATATAAGGAAACAAACTAACTGTATAACTCCAGGCAAACTTTTTACGAAAAATCCTCAATATTTCCTATCAATTTGGTCATCCGATTGGGACAAAACGAACGATGTAACGTATTATATAACACGGATTCCGAAGACGACAGTTTATTAAAACCTTCGACCTTTAGTATGCATAAAAATAATCGCACAATGATGCGAACAATATGAGAGATATTGCTTGATACAACGAGAACTTTATTGATATTTAAGTTATATACTAGTATATGATTATGATTTAACTGTTGTATGCGACAACTATTTAGATTTTTCTTTCTTTACAACCGAAGATTAGAGGATGTCAGTGTTTTTTGTCAATTACATTTAACTGTACATTGGTTTTCGTCTCTCCATTAGGGGTTTTAGACCGTATCCTACCATGCTGTTCCGATGCGGGTTGGTGAGCAGACCGACTTTTACATGCCTATCCAACGCATGGATTATTTTACTTTTAAGGCAATTGGGTGATCGGCCTAATTGTCCTAATTAACCAGGAAACAACGATAAAACAAAGATGTTTCCCGCGGGGTACGAACCCACCCATAAGATCGGAAATAGTTTATTAGACGAGGTCCTTGACCGTGCCGTGGACTGACACAGGCTGATAGTGATGATGATGATGTATGATGCTTTAATGTACGTAGCATTCAAACAGAAAAGCTCCATAATGTTGTTTTAAACAATTTAAAGGTAACTTGGTAAAGTTTCTTTTTAATTGCTTACATCATTGGTTTTATAAAACTTTTTAATTTATTAAACATTTATTTTAAACACAGCTACGATAATTAATAAAAAATATATTCTTTGTAGGATAACAGTAACTGACAGCCAAAGAACAGGGATTGCCTAGTGCGTTGCGAACTAAAAAATGTGATTATGCCTAATTCATTAGTATTAAACCTTTTTATAAGTGGGCAACTGTCACGTCACATACGTACCCCTAATTAATTTGTAATTAGGCTAACGTAAGCCTAATTAATTTATAATTAGGCGTACTTATCATTTAATATCGGTTTCGTAAGGATCTTATTGTGTTCGAGAAAAAGCGATCGGAAGAGACGACCCTCTAACCCAGTTCACGGTTCAAGATAGCAACGGTTGCGAAAAGGCAACCGTGGGTGTGCGGTTGCAACCGGTTTATATGGTCATACGGTCATATGTTCGCCAGAAAACGGCCTGTCAGATCGCTTACAAAATTTAATCCCATCGTGCTGGGATAAGTAAAGTTGAGAATGTTATAGCTCGCTATATTGCGTATATAGCGAGCTATAACATTCTCAAATTTACTGAGAAATTATACTAATTTATTAATAACTATGATTATGTATTGTATCGAAAAATCTAGTTAGCTAAAACAAAAGCATTAATGCGTATATTGCTACTGCCTCCGTAGCCTACTGGTAAGGGCATGTACTTTAGAATCCGGAGGTCGTGGGTTCAAATCCTGCGGGGACAAATTTTCATTGTTGTTTCCGATCCCTATAGACATTGGCAATACGAGTGTTACTATCAACGAGCTGCCTACCGTGTGTGGACATACGATGTTAAGTCTCGTTTACCGAGTAAACACGCTGGTGCCCTTTAAACCGGAACGCAGTAGTGTTATCTCACTATGCTTTGCGGCAGAAATAGGCACCGCGGTGGTACACTCCCAGACGGTTGCTTAAACGTATTAAATTATGTCCAACCTTGAATCTAGTATTGACAAATGAATATTGCAGGTTATAAATAAACAGCTGAGATGACATAACTGATTTCTATTACACTCGTCATCACTCACCATAATGCTATGGTATTAGGTATGTAGATGTTTTTGTAATAGACACAAAGAAGAGACCATATACGGCTGCAAAATTACCTTATACAAGTTTAATATATGATAAGACAGTACACAAATATCCAAAATCGTCAAACGCAAAATACTCGATAATTATTTGACATTGAGAACAGAGTTCTTATAATTGACTGGCATAAATAAAATCTGATCAGAATATGTTTTTATTGCATTGAATGATTCTACAGAACTTCATTTAAGACGCAAAAGTTGATCAAAATTATAAAAATGCGTTTTAAATGGGTAGAAAAAAATTGTCAAATGATGAGGTGAATCATTTATTCCAAAAAATATTGGTTAAAATATATTTTAATTAATAGATTCTTATTCTTGAACAATACTTCCTTTTTAATATCCATGAATTTATCTGCCAATCAAATCATAGGCAGATAAATTTTGACCGCCGAAGCATCGAGAAAAAAAAAACGAAACGTGAACCTTGTGCGAATACGAGATTAAATACAATCAATAAGTTTTCGGTATTTATTTTGATTTATCTATGCTTCAACAAAAATCTATTATGATTGGATCGACCTTGGATGGACGAAGTATTAATTCAAGATGGCCGCCGTTGACGTGAATGGGTCAATTTATTAAAATTCAATGTTATTTTTTAATAGTTTGAACAGATCTGTTTGAACGAAACAATGTTTGCCCGTAGGCTTTTAAAACTTTTGGCGGGGAAGTGATTATTTCAAAAATCCATAAACAATATTTGCGTGCGAAATAATTGACGTATTCGACTGCCTTGTCAAGTTTTGAGAACTCTGCGGTTAGTTTTTGCAGAGCTAATTGTATTTGAAAGAAGTCGTATGATACTTTACCTAACCCGATACAATATATCAAAAAGATAAAACTTAATATACCATGACGTTGCTAAATTGCCATCGTTAATTGTTTTCCTTGTTTAAAAAAATATTAAAGCTCGATAACACGACATATGAAATAAGTTATTCCAAAATGGTATAATATTCGTAGGTTCATAACAACTTTGAAACTCAAAAATTGCCTATTAATTATTAGTTATAATTAATAGTCCGACTAATAGTTTAGTAATAAAATAAACAGTAATTAATACATAAAACACATTAGTATAATATTATTCAAAGCGTTTAATTATCGCAATTAACATATTACTTTGTATTACTTAAGTGTTTTTAATCAGTATTGTATGAAGTCCAGCGCGACATAGTTATACAGTTTTTTATTGCCAACAACAAAATTATTAATAATATATGAAAATTCTACTACAACTTACGTTCAACCGGTATAGACATTGTAATTAATAATATTTTACGACAATTGACACTAGTGTTTTGATAATTATGTTACTTTCGTAACTTGTAATTGTCACAAATAGTCGTAAAATATTATTAATATAATAAAATATATTAAAGATAATTATTTTCAACTTAGCCTAATTTCTTCTTCGTCTCTATAAATACAAAAGTATACATAGCGAACACATAAGCTGAATAACATTAAAAATATATTTTTCACTACATAGTATAAAACAAAGTCGCTTTCTCTGTCCCTATAACCCTATGTACGCTTAAATCTTTCAAACTACGCAACGGATTTAAAAATGTTTTTTTTAATAGATATAGTGATAAAAGAGGAAGGTTTATATATATAATTCATGGATAATATTGTAGAGAAACCGTGTATTGTATCGGGGTGTAGTGTATCGGGACAAGTCGCTAGTATTTATACATCGAACGGTCAGTTTACTTTTCATTTGTCAAGTCACGTGTTGAGGTCAGGTATTATCGGGACGACGCTACCGGCAATGACCCTAAAATCATCTTGCGCACTTACACTTTCCTTTTCCACATCTCTTATATTTTACGTTTCGGTAAATGATTCGATGTGTTATCAAACGTATGATTTTGCACCCTCAGTCTCTAATTGAATAATAAAAATATGTTTTTGTAAATAAAGGTTACTATTAAGCTTAATGGCCGTTATAGTGAACGCTTTATTGGTTGTTAACCTCCATTAGAAATGACTGCTTAATGTTTAAGCAGAACGTCTGATGTTTTAGTACAAATATAGTGGGATATTATTTGAAACCGCCTTCATGGTCTAGCGTTATTGGCCCTTGCTTTATAAACCGGAGGTCGTGGGTTCAAATCCCGTAGGAGAAACTCGTGTAATCGTAGTTTTCTGGTTAGTTGGGACAATTGGGCCGATCACGAATAGGCTCTATGGGACCAGTGTGGTGGGATACGGTCCAAAAATGTAGAAGATGTGCATTAGGGGCGGCCTATATCCAGCAGTGGACTAACACAGGCTGACGGCTGATTAAATTTTCATATCCATTAACATTGTAATTTATCGTTTATGTGTCAAATGTCAAAATTAATAATGTCATCGTATATTATAGAGATGTATAGGTACCGAAGCTACTTGAGAGTAACAAAAAAATTCCAGAAATTTTACATTTCCGCTATTATATTATCTATCAACATTTCCATAATCTATCTAATTACCGTGGGTTGATACTTGAACTAGGAAGTATCCTGTATGTCAAATAATCAACCCTTGATCTGTATATAAGTAAGGTATATTCAATTTAAAATTCCACTTATAATGTAAAAAAGATCATTAGCCAAAACTAATACCAATATGACGTAAAAAGATTTTGTAATTGTTTTAGCCAGAAATAATGAATACTGTTCTACTGAAGATAACATTTTTCTCGACGCAACCGCCCGTGTGAATTAATTAATTACGTAAAATACGCTAATTAATTAAGTTCATCAACTTCTGCCAACTTATGCAAAGCTTGAACACTTCACGGGTCAGTGTGTCAAGTCGGAACGTTTTCGTTCTAACATTAATGCTTTTACGTTAGGTCACGGTTGAAAACATCAACCTGTTATCAGACAAGTATCTATATCAATTAGATGAAATTAATTCGTTTTGCGCAATTATTGTTTTGAAAGCATCTTAGGCAAATAACATTATATTGAGTAATTCTGACGGAGATTATAAACATATTTTTATTACGCATTAAAAAAAAATTGGATTGAAATATATTAAAGGTAAAACAATATAAATCTTTATTATTTGCTTTGGATTTCATTGGATAAGTGTGTTGGAAACCGTCTTGTCGGTTTTCAACAAAAATATTATTGACACTGACTGAATTTAGAGGCACATTTTAAAGCTAGTAACATTGATTTCCTTCCATTCGACTGTCAGGTTTTAAAAAATGCTATATCTGATACCATTTAGCAATATAACCCAGCTAAAGAATGTCCCACAGCGGCAATCGTAAACAGAATCTCTCATGACCCGTTTAAAGCAATGTCGGAATCGCATAACAAACAGATCCTCGCATTTCCCAATTCGCAACACACGCTGGCAACACCGAAACGGTGAAACTCAGTTTACACTACAATTAGCGGGCTCGCGCCTTTGACACTAACACAAGAGTCTTTTTTTACAAGTTTGCTCATTAAATTTATTGTTCCCGCTCCGCCATTAAGTTAGGATGACGCAACGCGAAATTCTTTGGAAACTTCATTGGAAATTATTCACTTTCTACACGTTGATAATATTGTAAAGGTAGTTATGTTTTTTACTGAGTTATAGTCTTAGAGTTTATTTATAGCAAACATTGTCAACTAAAGAGATAACAAATTGGTTTAAAAGATATTTATAAATGGCAGACAGCAGTATAGGTGGGAAGACGAAAATAAAAAGAACAGCCAGAGCATACTGGAGAAGAGTGCCTAGAGATAGGTCTCAATAAAAAGAGTTAGAGGAGGCCTTTGCCAAGAGGCATACTAAGTTGAATTATATAATATTATAAAAAATATGTATATATACTCTATTACATAAATGATAGTATTTAGTTGTTAAGTAATTAAATAACTGATTTCACTATCAAAGGCTATTTTTATACCATTATAAACATTGTCAAAATTATACTGCTGCCGTATATGCCAAGTTAAGACTTTAAGCTTACAATTTAACTATTTGTTACTTTATAATATAGCATTGACAAATAAATTGTGAAAATACATCATCTTATATATTCCTAATTGACAGTATTAAGGAAAATGGAAATCTAACCGCATGTCCTAAAAGTTAATGAAATAAATTTTGCAGGGTCGAATTTTTGGTCCGTTTATATAACTTCCTAACATCTCGCGACGAAATATTTGATCAAGGCATTTGAAAATCGCTCACCTTGCAACACGACCTTGCCCCATCCAGTGACGATACATTGTCCAACACCGCTGTAGAACTCGTTGATAGAGTCCTTAGATTCGGGCATGCAAATAGGTTGGATGTTGTTCGCGAGTCGTAGATTTTCAGAAAGATACAGGATTGCGACGTCGTCCTTCAGGCTGCCAGGAGTGTATCCTGGGTGGAACACGATGGTTTTGACCTGCACAATCTGGAAAGGCAGAGGCTCCTCGTCGATTCCTAGTTTCCATTCACCACCCTTCACGAGGACGTTCTTTGCATCCAATCTGTAAGGAAATTTGACATTAAATCGCAATGAAAATATTCGTAGCATGTTTCAAATGCAGGTAAAAGCAGATGTAAATGCAAAGGTGAACTATGCTATAAAATATAAAACTAATGATGACATTGACCCTAAATTCAAGTAATCATTGAAAAAACTCTCAGATAAACATTAAATTAGAGTACAAAATGTGTGAAAAAATCACCACGAAGACCAACAGTAAACAACAATTGTCATAAAACAGAGCACTAAAAATCTATCTCTCTAAGAATTTAATTAGGCCTTCAGTTTTAAAACTGTCAATAATTACCCATCAACGCAGGCTGCCGAGGTGAGGACCACGTCTGGTCTGGAGATTAACACCACCGCAGAGGAGGCTCTTGTTGGTTTGAAGGAGGACCATCGCTTGCCATGGGATCTCGGCGAAGTCTACCTCCAGGTTGTCAGGGTTGCCTGCTGGCCGTTGTGGCTGTTGATCGAAGTCACAGTTAGTAAGATTTGAATTTTTAGGCAACGGGACGAACAGGACGTCCACTAAATAGTAAACAAGATCCCCTTCCATTTGCAAAAGTAGCGTAAAACGCCAGATATACGCGAATCGTCCTGAGAATATTATGTCTCATTTACCCAGTAATTACGCTGTCTATAGTGCCCTACAAACGGTAATACTGTTATGTTTATGCATGGTTCTTTCATCAGATAGTCTCTTGTAAAATGGAGAACTAAAGCCTAGAACTAAATAACTAGGATTTGTGTATTTAGTTTGGAGAACTCAAAATTCTACTTGCAGCGCTATTTACTCTGACATTATGACGGTTAACATCTTCAACAGTGGCATATTCTGTGATTAGGGACTGTGCCTCAGAAATTTTGCGTTTTTAATTTAAATTTGTAAATATTGTATTATTTCCAATTTTTTATTTACCGTAATTGACTATGCTTTGTATTCGCGTAAATGTACTCTGAAGTTTTTTTAGGATGCACTTCTTATAGACAAAAAAATTTAATTCATAAATATTTATTGAATTTAAGTTTACTAAGCAAGGATTATTATTTTATTTATTAATCATATTGAATATTGTATTTAGCATTTTTGCTAGTATCTAAATGTATAATACGTTGAAAAAAAACTATTAGCAGTTTCGCAAAAACGTTTCAATCATTTTAAAAGGCAAAAAATATTTTTTATATTATATCTTTCAGCTAGTAAATGCCACATATCGTGCCAAACAGGCTTTATGAAGTAGGTACTAACAATATTTCAAATTTTACTAATCCTAAAATTAATTTAATTTTCGATAGGAAAATTTATGCCGTCAATATGTTAATGAGCTATTAGAAAAACTTGTTTTCAGTCCAATGTCATATTTTTTTATATAAGTTATATAATCCGGCTTATTGTATGTTTGTCGCTATATAATTCAAAATGTATATTGAAATCTACGTAATTTAATAAAAAATATTTTATAATGATTGCAGATAGTCTCTCGATACCTGGTGTACGGATGTGATGACCCCACCGCCATCTTGATGGCGGATCTGCCTTACAGTGGGAGTAAGACAGATCCGCAGTACAAGTGCAATTAGTCAATTGCCAATCCGCCTGATCAGCGTGGCAATAATGAGCAACTCTTTTTAATGGACGCCAACAAGATCGGCCGTCTTGGCGTTCATTTAAAATGCCTTTGTCCAGCTGTGGACTGCTAAATGCTGTTTATGATGATGATGACTCGTAAAGCATTCAGATTTTATGTTAAATACGATGTTAATCATTATAAACTGAACGTATGACATTAATAATATTTATGTTCACGTTTCTACATCAGATACGATTTTATTACTTAAAAATGGATTATTCGTCTTAAATGGAGCATTTATAATTAGATTAGGAAGAACTTAACGAAGCCTTGAAGTGATTTTTTTGATTTTAAAGTGATCGAGTTGGTTGAAGTTCATTAACCGATGTATTATATGTTATCTGTACTATATATAGATATTTAAAAAAGACATGAATAATTTGAATCGTAGAAGACCTACTTTACTCGTTTTTGCATTGTAGGCGTCTGAACTAGTGTTTATCCATTAATATAATATATATATAATGAACAACATATAATAAAAGGATATTTCGTGGATTATATCGCGTTTATTTCACATTTTTGATTCCGAACGTTTCGAACACTTCCAGCCATGGTCACGGGGCAGAAAATGTTAAATAAACACGACAAAATCCTGAAAAAGTCCTTTTATTCAATAATGCATAGTCGCATTGAATAAACCATAAAATAAACAATAATTAAAGCTCGCAAAACTATAACTAAGAAGTAAAATGATCAAATGGACTTTGACTTTGAAAGCGTAATTTGATTTATAAATAACTCATTAATGATACTCATTCCGAAAAGATAGATGTAAAAGTTGAGAAGTATTTTGTAATAAAAAACTATCTTATTAATAAGTAAATAATAAGCTACAAACGTTGGCAACTAACGTTGACCAATTAATTAAGTCATTAAAATAATCGTTCGGTCGTATCCATTTCGATATTTATATAATAGTTTGTGTAAATATCTATCTAATTTTTATATTAGTTTTATGTATTTATATGTTTTATTTTGTATGTATATTACATTAAATTATTAAGATTTGTATTATTTTTCATTTTCATTCATTAATTGTTCATGCACCAGCGTAGATTTCTCTGAACTATCTAAAAGAGAACTGGGAGATAAGCACCATAGTATTAGCTTATTGTATTATTTGTGCAAAATGTTTCAATAAATTAAGATAAATAATCGGTTCCGAATAGATAAACTTAGTTTAAGTAATATGTAATATAAAATTTAGCCGCTGATTGTGTTGCCAAGCGCAAATTTCAAGAACAGCTGAACTGGTTTCGCTAATTCTTTATTGTTCGGAAATCTACTACCGGGAATAGTAATACGATTAAATTAATAATTAAATTAGAAAATTAAACAACGTGACATGAGCAGGTAACACCGCCGGGTCGGAGCTAGTGAGGTTAATAAAACTAAAGGTCAAATGGACGGACCCACGATTGCGTCAAAGCATGATGGACTAACAGACTTAAAATTTAATATGATCAAACGAAACATCTTATAAATTTTAATAAGCTACCGCTGATCATTGGGACACAAACCTCAAAATACGACATCATGTGGTTTTTAAACATTCCTCGATGGGTTATCTTGAAATGTTTTAAATAAAATACAGATAAATAATAAATAATGATTTACATATTAACATCTTGAATTGATTTTTTATTAGTTTTGACCGTAACGGATATTATTCATCTCCCACCAACGACTAATAATTTAACTAATAATTGTCTATTTCTATATGTATATTTCAACTGGAGTTCGAAAGAAAGCTAAAAAAGATTATAGCGAAAATAAAAAAGCTAACATATATTTTTGATTCTAAAATATTCATGCCTACATCGCAAATATGCATGATTTCTAACCCTCTTCTCAACTTGTTTCATGTCGAAAAAATGTCACATGATGACGAACCGCTAATACCAGTAGGAATGTTGCGACTTTGCTTGTTAATTTTTCTTAACAAGCAAAATCGCAAGAAAGTGCCTCCGTAGCCCAGTGTATGGGCGCGTGCTTTAGAAACCGGAGGTCGAGGGTTCGAAACCTGCGGGGTCTCAACAAAATTTTAATTGTTGTTTCCTACTTGGTTAGGGCAATTTGGGGCGATCACCCAATTGTCTGAAAAGTAAGATGATCCATGCCCGACGCATGGGCATGTAAAAAGTCGGTCCACCCACCAACCCGCATTGGACCAGCGTGGTGGAATACGGTCCAAAACCTTCTAATGGATGGGGGTGTATTAGGGAGGCCTATGTCCAGCAGTGGACTATCAGAGGCTGATGAAGATGATGATGATGATGAATTTTTCTTGGCAAAGTGTTGTTAACTATTGACTGTTAAAATAAAAGGATCTATCTGATATGCTGCAATTTAGAACTGGTTAGTTTGCAAACACTATGTATCCTATTTGACTTATATAAAGATGTGGACTGCAAAGTACAAATAAAAAAATCGACGATCACCCAATCGTCTTAAAATAAGAGTAACATTATGTGCGTTGCATGGGCATGCAAAAAGTCAGTCCTGGTTGTCATGACCATCTTTTGTAGTAGTTATAGGATGACAGTGCTTTCAAATTCACTGACAAGTGATTCATTCATAAAATGCAGTTAAGCCTTTGGGTTCTAGAACTCAGATTCCTGTCTCTATTCGTAAATACTGATATTCAAGTAAACCTAGATGGGTTAGAGCCTGTGATAACTTGCGAATAATGGGTAGGAGAAGGAAGACTTACGTGTTTCACACCACACTGCCCCTGGCCGTCGTAACGTTGCAAGTAGATCCTTCGTGTAGATGCACTTCCTTCGTTCTCCACAGAGCCCACTCCTTGGCTGACAGCGACACCAACACCCTGCTTGATACCGATTCCGCCACCCTGGACTATAGCCTGTCCTATGCCTTGCTTAGTGTACTGACCTACACCTTGCTTAGTGTACTGACCCACGCCTTGCTCAGTATATTGTCCTTCGCCTTGACCAACGAGTTCAGTTATCCCTTGTGATACTAGGCCGATATTCTTGCGGCTACCTGCCATCAAAGATACAGTCAAATACCGCTTTCCTATTTGCCGAAAATCTCTTGTAACAAAATATTATGAGTCTTTGGTAATTTTTTTTTTATTAAACATTAAGTTCATTATTAAATTAATTGGTTATTTACAAAAGCCATACGTTAATCGTCTCTCGAAATGATCTAAAGTTAGCACATTTTTTTTAAGAATTTATAATATTAATCATGCGACACATGGTAAGTACATATAACACAGATATAACATTAAACACGAGATCTATACTTTAACCAAACCAGACTCATGATTAAAAAACAAAGCGGCATCGTACGCATGGCGTTGGTATTAAACGACTGCCACTGCCTTGATATTTCATTAATAGAAGCCCAAGATGTGTGACGCCACTTCGTTGCCGTGCTCTACCTGATTTCCATCTATTCCGAGTCTAGTTTGGTTAAACTATAATTTTGTTAGTCGAGATTACCTTGACCGTTATAAAATTGTTGCCCCTGCTGTCCTAGTCCAGTATATTCTCCAACACCAATTTGGCCGATTTGCCCAGTGCCGGTTTGTCCGACCAGGCCTACACCAACTTGTTCTCTTTGACCAACGCCAACTTGTCCCACTTGTCCGACACCCACTTCGCCTCTTTGGCCGACGCCAAACTGACCAATTTGACCAGTGCCAGTTTGTCCGACCAGGCCTACACCAACTTGTTCCCTTTGACCAACGCCAACTTGTCCCACTTGTCCGATACCCACTTCACCTCTTTGGCCGACGCCAAACTGACCAATTTGACCAGTGCCAGTTTGTCCGACCAGGCCTACACCAACTTGTTCCCTTTGACCAACGCCAACTTGTCCCACTTGTCCGACACCCACTTCACCTCTTTGGCCAACGCCAAACTGACCAATTTGACCAGTGCCAGTTTGTCCGATGAGGCCTACACCAACTTGCCCTCTTTGACCAACGCCTACTTGCCCAACTTGTCCGACACCAACTTGCCCTCTTTGACCAACGCCTACTTGCCCAACTTGTCCGACACCAACTTGCCCTCTTTGGCCAACGCCAATCTGACCGACTTGACCCCTTTCACTAGCCCCAATTTGTCCAATACCAACTTGGCCTCTTTGTCCCAGTCCAGTTTGGCCTATTTGTCCTACACCAACTTGACCTCTTTGTCCTACGCCGGCTACTCCTATTTGGCCAACGCCTACATCTCCTCTTTGTCCAACACCAACTTGTCCTCTTTGGCCAACTCCAACTTGACCTATTTGTCCAACTCCGACTTCACCTGCTTCACCAACCCCAATTTGTCCAATGCCTACTTGGCCTCTTTGACCAAGCCCGGCCTGTCCTACTTGCCCTGTACCGACTACTCCTATTTGTCCTACACCAACTTCTCCTCTTTGACCAACACCTACTTCGCCTCTTTGTCCAACACCGAATTGGCCAACTTGACCAACGCCGGCTTGACCTCTTTGTCCAACTCCAACTTGGCCAATTTGCCCAACACCGACTTGGCCTAATTGACCAACACCAACATCGCCTCTTTGTCCAACGCCGACTTGGCCTATTTGACCTACTCCTACATCACCTCGTTGACCGACGCCTATTTGTCCTACTTGCCCAACACCAACTCCCCCAATTTGGCCGACTCCTACTTCGCCTCTTTGTCCAATGCCGACTTGGCCTATTTGACCAACGCCGACTTGCCCTCTTTGACCGATTCCTTGCTGACCCCTTTGGCCCACGCCAAATTGTCCTACTTGTCCTATACCAACTTCACCTCTTTGACCCACACCGACCTGACCAGTTTGCCCTACACCAATTGCACCGATTTGCCCAACTCCACGCTGGCCAAGCTTACCGACGCCAATCTCGCCTATTCCTTTTTTTTCGTATTGCCCAATTCCAGTTTGGGCTACTTGACCAATACCACCCAGACCATACTGGCCCACTCCACCCGTAATCACTTTTTTAACGCCTGTTTTCACACCAGTGACAGTGGGGAATGTTGAAGAGCTGAAACAAATTTTTTTTTTATTTTTACAATATTATACATATTTATTTTTATTAAATTGAGTAACAATGCTGCAGTAAATTGATTAATTTGTGATGTGTCTTGATTTTTTGCAATCTTGAAGCACTAACATTTAACATACTTAAAATACCTGATCTATTATCATTAATTACCTAAACTCATTAAGGAGGGTGCTTCCGGAACTGTGGGGAAAGCTAGTAACTTGCTGATTGGTAGTATCGTAACTACCACGGCTGTCTGGCGTATACTTTCCATCGTCCCCGAATGCCCCAGGGACCCATTGACCAAGCTGGTTAGTAGGCCAGGGATCAGTATAGAATGGATCGCGGCAACACTTGCCAATGCGTCCTGTTTCAATGTCTTTGCAGTCCTGTAACATAAAGTGTTTTGAGAGCCGGGTATAAATATTAATGAGAATGTGGGTAGGCAGTATTAGAATTGCGTTCAACATATTTGAATCATGTACTTACAGTGAGAGGTACTCTAAAAGCATCCTGATCTCTGGACAGTACGACGGTTGTATTGGAGATGATTCCATCAGCAGTGCAGAATTCGATAGGCGTGCATTTCAAAGCGGCGGCGCATCCGGCAGGAATTTCATCTGGTTTGACAATGGTATGTATTACAGTATCTATTTAAGAGACACGATTTCGTTTAAAGCGCTCTTGCATTAATATTTCAAGCTATACTTACTGACTACGGGTACGATTGGCCGGCGGGTCGTAGACCTTGACTGGTCTAGAATAAGTTCACCGTCGACGTACGTTGGATTAGGTACGAAGGTCTCTCTATTGATTGTCTGCTCGCCTACTGCAGGCGGCAAGTATCCAGGAGCGGAGGTTGAAGATACGGGTGGAAGGTAAGTTGGCCTCGCTGTGGTGAATGGTGTTTGGGCAGGACGTGGAGTGTTAAACGGACGTGGACTGGACACGGGACGGGGAGCAATCGGGCGAGGAGAGGTGACGAATGTGGAGGGGAACACTGTCGAACTAACAACGTTGCTACCGCTGTTGGTATTGTCAACGGGTGGCAAGTAAGGGATGCCCGGTTTCAGGGCGCTTCCGACATTGCCGGGTCTGTAGGCGTTGGTGTTGCTGCTCGATGAGAACGCGTCAGTTGCAAAACCCTGATTGAGAGTTGAGCCAGTAGAACCGTATCCGTTGCTGGGGATGGAACCAGTTGATCCAATTGGTGCACCAGTCACTGTAGATGCGATGCCATTGCCGAATTGATTGGAGTTGAAGTTGGCCTCGCTTTGAGCATAGTTGTTCTGGGAGAATGCGGTGCTTTGGGCGTCGTATGCACTGTTGGATATAAGCCCTGAGCCCTGGCTTTCGGTGTCGAAGCCAAGTCCAAGGTTGCTCTGCGACACACCGGCGGCTAATCTGCAGCAAGTTTCGATTCGCGTGTTGCAGTATTGTTTCTGTAACAAAATAGATGACAATTAATTAAAAATATGCTTGATTGCAAGTATTTAAACACTAGTCTACGGGTGTTTTTCTTTTAATTTTCCTTATGCTAAGTTAGATTTACTACATATTTAGATTTGGTCCGCTAGCGCATTCAATTTCCTCGAATAGTAGACTGCAAATCATTCCTTTATTACTTTATTCCGTGATATTTTTAAAACATGAATTTATGAACAGTCAACAAGGAATTTACGTCTCTGTTAATGACAAGTTCATTGATCGATATTCCAACTCGCAGTTGCTGGCACAAAGTAGATCTCATTCGGCTTAGCCCGGTTGGCAGCCATCAATCATACCGAGTGTCGTATGCGTACAATCATGTGAGTAGTAATGTCATAGTATTAAAAAAAAGGTTTCTTAATAAAATTAAAAAACTCACGCAAGTATAAGTTCCTATAGAGAGATGATTCGAAAGCCTTTATTTAAATAGTATTTTAAATATTAAGTAGCTTCTAGCCATGTATATATTTTAAATTGTTAATAATCAATCAAATATTTTATTTCGTACGTTTTGGTAAATATTTTACGATAAGCAAAGTATATTGCTAAAAGATAATATAAACATAAGCTCTGTGCACTCGACTGTACGGCGTCAACGGGCTTCGATGTAACACTAAAATGTATGTCATCACCCGACCTCTTCATATTGGTTTTCTGTAAAGTAAACTTCGAATGCGTGCCGACGTAACATTTCGTAAGATCTCATCTACACATCCCATTTATTTTCCGATGTTAAGTTTAAAGTTATTCCAATTAAAGCCGTCTTGATTTTACGACGATATTATTAAAGAAATAAATTTAAAATGACCTAAATAGTGGCCATTAAAACAAGCCTACTTTAATAACAACCATATTATTAAACCACAACACAGATTACTATTTTAGCACACAAAAAGTCAGAACTCTGAGTAAAAAGCTCAGGATATTTAAATTACATGACTACATATATTGTATAACTTTAATCTTCAATGATAACTTACCCTAAAAAGTTTTGAAGCAACATGAAAAACTGAGTTTTTTATCTTCCTTTTCAAATATTGAAACAGATTAAAAAACGCGGGAAAATTACCTGTCATTCAATTAATGTCACTGCATAT
This sequence comes from Lamproptera curius, assembly GCA_029286875.1. Taxonomy (NCBI): domain Eukaryota; kingdom Metazoa; phylum Arthropoda; class Insecta; order Lepidoptera; family Papilionidae; genus Lamproptera; species Lamproptera curius. The sequence continues at coordinate 3,449,125 of JAGSMT010000027.1, read as the reverse complement.
TGCCGCGGATTTCCTAACACGTACGTATGCATTTATTACCAAAAGGTGATTAGTGGTGACGAATGCCATCTGTCAAACGAAAAAGACAGCCAGCTGAATGCATAATATATACTCAAACGAAACGTATAAGGCATTAATTGGTTGGCATTTCGTATTAATATATCAAAGCTGTCAGTACATCAAGCTTTTGTACACAAACATACATTGCAAAGGGCACGCCAATATCTTCCCTAAACCTTGTAATGTTGAAAACAAACTGTATTATAATCGAACCTTTAAAGTCTACGTTTATTTAAATTATTCCTGAAAAGGAGCATTATTCGCGTAAACTATATCTCTTTAGTTATATGTGTTTAAATAAACACAGCTTTATATTAACGATCAGATTTCATTGCCTAATTTGCAAACCTGTCAGTGATATTATGCTAAAGTAGGAACGCTGATTTGTACATAGAATTTCTAAAGGCTACATTTGAAGACGTATCTAACGCTAGTACCAATATACTTGTGCGCCATATTAAATAGAAGAATGCTGTTTTCAACCTCGAGGTTGTCAAACAACGTAACTGTTTAATTCAACATGAATAAAATGCTTTTAAATTAAAGAAAAACCCTCTCAGTGCACTAACACATGTTGATGATGATGATGAAAATGCTTTTGTGTACCAAATATTTTTAGTAAAGTTGCCATGTGTTGTTTTTACAGAATATTGACAGGGCAAGTCGTCTATTCTTGGTACAAATCAGTAGCTTAGATCTAGGAAGTAGTAGCAATTGTAATCAATGAATACAAGAGATGTAACATCCAAAAATTACGCAGCATTTTCGACTTGCTCGTGTTGTTACATCTTTTAATTGAAAAAATTTACTAGGAGTACCATTTCAGTATAAATAAATACAGAAAGAGTAATACTAAACTCGTAGTAAATTATTACATATGTTAACTACACGACTGTAGTTCAGTCGTATTTACTAATCATTATGTTATATAACAGGTTCTAATGCTATGAGAAACCTTTATCTTTCGGGTTAAATCGGATCTTTATCGTAATACGATTACACCCGAACTGTCAATAAATGACATTACTAAATGAGTGATATTTTTAAATCTATTAATATGAAACTTTATTCTTTAGTGTCAAATGTCAAAATTAAACTGAAGCTATTTGAGAGAGCACGAAAAATACCACATTTTCCTAAAGGTTATGAAGGAAAATCTTTTCTTACATCATCATCATCATCATCATCAGCCTGTGTTCGTCCACTGCTGGACATAGGCCTCCTAATGCACGCCACCGCTTCCGATCTTCGGCTATTCTCATCCAGCCCACACCGGCCACTTTGGAATGTCGTCACTCCATCTTGCCGCAGGGCGTCCCACTACGTTTGCCGAGCCTCGGTCTCCACTCCAGAACTTCTCGACTCCAGCGGTCGTCAGTTCTGCGGCTTATATGACCGGCCCACTGCTACTCTCAGCTTACTAATCCGGTGGGCTATGTCGGTGATTTGGTTCTCTGTCGGATCACGTCATTTCTGATGCGGTCCTTCAGAGATACTCCCAGCATAGCCCTCCATAGCTCGCTGAGCGACTTTAAATTTTGGACCAGTCGAACCGTAAGTGTCCAAGTCTCGGCACCGTAGGTCAAAACGGGTAGGACGCACTGATCGAAGACTTTCGATTTGAGGCTTTGTGGGATGGGTGACGAGAAAACTCGACGAAGCTTATGAAAAGCTGCCCAGCCCAGCGAATCCTTCTGTTGGCCTCCCCTCAAAGTTGTTTTACCTAGTTGGAGCGTTTGCCCTAGGTAAACGTACTCGAAACAACTTCGAGGAGGTGCTTCAATTGTGATCGGTCCCGGATCAACGTGCTCGTTAAACATGACCTTGGTTTTACCCAAGTTCATCCGGAGACCGATGCGTGCAGAAGACTCAGCCAGGCTTTGCACCATTTTTGCAGGTCCTTAGCGGTCTCAGCCATGATGACGATATCGTCCGCAAATCGAAGATGTGAGATGTACTCGCCGTTCACATTTATGCCGTGTCCTTCCCAGTTGAGCGTCCTGAACATGTCCTCAAGCGCGGCGGAGAACAATTTCGGAGACATGACGTCTCCTTGTCTCACACCTGCGGTGCAGGGGATAGCTCAGTCTGCCCACTTTTCTTACAACATCTATATATTGATTTGACAGCCCTATCAAAAGTGTTTTAATAACCGTATAAGAATAAATTAAACAAAATGGCGACCTTTCAAACTATGATGCAACATGGCGTCGGAAAAGAATTCGAAGATTGATTAAGCGATGCGTTCGTATTTCGTAATATGAATATCATGTTTTAAATTTTAAAAAATCTATAGTCATAGAATTTTGAAGTATTTATGTTCATAACAAATAATTTATAATATATTTAACATTACATCAATATAACTCTGTCGCGTAAATTCATTGAAAAATTATACATTCATCGTATAATATATATATTATACTCATTTATAGGATTTTTTTATAATGTTTATTATAGAAACTACTTTGCTTAATTTTATTTTGAGCTTTAATAGATGTTAAAATTATACGAGAAAAGACAATTTTTTGTTTTTTAAATTTGTGTCTCAATCTCATTGAACGAAAACAAAAACGAGTCGATTGTCATAGATTTTTTTTTATTTCTCATTAATAATACAAAATTCTAAAACGGCGGGAATAATTGTTGAGAAATTTAATGCCTTAACTTTTTGTTAATTTCTAAGACCATGCGATAGAAAAAATACATATGACAATAGCAGAGTCAAACACAACAATGAAATATAAAATTCTATGCTGGGTTGCAAGCTTTTATCTAAAGTTTAAAAAGTATTAGTCTTTTTAAAATACCATAAAACAATTTGACAAAGTAAACGCCATTTTTTTATTGTAATCAGGGCTGACAACACAAATATTTTAAAATGAATCGCCGGTGTGGCGAGATCAAGGAAACTGTAATCATTAACAGTGTCGCAATACAAGGACTTCAAATATTTTAGTATTCATCTTGACATGTCAAGTAATAATTTAATATACATGAACGTATAGGCAAATTGATACTTGTTTTCTATATTATGAACATCTGATAAATGATTCTGTGACGCATTATTAATTACTTATGTTTCTTCCTGTTATGGCGACAGATTTAATATGATAATAATTATTTCTCCATGCTAACAGCATTTTGATGCGTCAGATTTAGGTAAGATTCTGTGAAAATGCAAACAAACAACAAAAGATATAAACATTCGTTTTCTTACCTGCAAGTTTTCTCGATGATTATATAAAATTTTTCATTGCATAGTTTATTTATGATTTTTCTACGTACTTAGGTACAGATAACGTTGTAATGTTTTGCAAAAACACACCTATATAGGCGTGACACAATAATTGTATTTAAATATTGCAACTTATCGCCGATTTTAAAGCGATTAGGTCATTGGCCTGATTTTACGAAATTAAAATTCATTCTATCTTTTAATTTGTATACATGGTATAATTATTTAAATGTGAACATGTTATCTTATATATTGACTTTAAATAAGTGATTATCATTTACAAACTAAGAGCAGAATATAATATTTTCCCTTTGACGAGAGACGACTACCCCAGACTCTTGTAAAAACAAACTTACCACCTCTACAAGGGACGACATAATATAATATTTGTAATAGAGCAATTAAGAGCATAGATATATAAGTACTCTTCTACCACGCATTCCGGTTTATATTTTACAAATGTCTATGGAATGATAAGAAAATTATCACAGGCAAGCTAACTCTATATTGGGCTAATATCATGGCTCCCTAAGTGTAAGATATATTTTTAATACATATTCTGGTATTGAATATATTATTGTATTGTATTGAATAACAGACGTTCTTACAACTGATGCAAAAGATTTCAATCTACGCTAATTATTGTATTAGAGTTTTTGACCTTAAACTAAATCTTGAACAATATTTTTTTTGTTTATTTTGATAAATTTAGCTTGATTAGAATATTTATAACAGTACTCCTATCCTAAATAATCGGCCCCTGGTTTATAAACCGGAGGTCGTGGTTTTGAATTCCGCGGGGAAACAACTTTGTGTTATCGTTGTTTTTGGTCAAAGTCAGGACAATTTCAGTCAATCACCCAATTATCTGAAAAGTAGCATGATCCATGCATCGCATGGGCATGTAAAAAATCGGTTTACCCACCAACCCGCATTGGACCAGCGTGGCGGGATACGGTCCAAAAGCCTTGCCTAATGGAGAGGGCGTGCATTATGGGAGGTCTATGTTAGCAGTGATAGGTGATGATGATGAACTGTACCTTGCTTAAGTTTTCTTCGTGTTTCTCTATATTACGGTTACGTTAACGTTAAAAGAAAAAGACGCCGCAGGTTGACCATTCGATTCGCAATGCGAAAGTCGGTGGCTGGCTGATAGTTTATTGCATTGTATATTTTATCATATCATTTGTTATTTAAACGTTGATAAATCCCCTCGTATGTTTTATTCAGCTATATGCAATTGTTGACAAACGACAAGAAATCGTGCCCGAGCGAATCCGGTTATGTTAAATTTTCGAAGCAACTTTGTTTTCTTTTGACTATAGTGTTACTTATATATATATATATTCTTATTTAATTTATTGTTGGAAACGACAATGAATTCTACAGATGAATTTTAACAATCTAATTATTTTACATGAATATATCGTAAGTTAAATCAGTCTCTTAATTTTGTGCCACTAAACCAAAAACCTTTCTCCGTCGTTTAATTAACTATAACCAAACTTAATTTTAAATTGGTTATAACCCGATTATTCAGTGATAAACAACTTGATTCTAATACACTAACATCAAGCGACTTATAAAAGGTAGCTTTTTATTACAGTATTTTTTTTTTACAAAACAATGGCAATAACTGTTACGATGGTTGAAGTAATCAATTAAATTATAATTTATTAATGATTAATTTCTATTTTCTTGTTGCCTTGTTACTTATTTCTTTATCACAGACTCATAGACTTTTCTAGAAGATTGTCTATTAATAAGCGACACACTTTTGCGTGTATTTGACACGTATTCAAACTGTTGTTTAATTCCATCGATTCTTATTTGAATCACTGTCAGTTTTTCTACGTTCTAGGAAGTCTTGTGGTCATATCATTGTTCTCTGCCCGCCTGAGAAATCGCTGGTATAATCCAGTTTAATTAGGCAATTAAAAATTGTAATAAACGACTTGATGTATCATTAAAACCGTTATATTTTTTGTGACGATGATATTTAATGAACGGAACGTTAAAAGTATCCTTTTGCGTCGTAAATTAATATATGTATGCCAAAGCAAATAGTGAATATGCTTTATGTTTGTTACCTTGATTGTTTATTGTTTTTTAACATAAAAACCAAAAAAAAAACCTCCTATAATAGTTTTTTACTGAATCTGGTAAAAGCGAGTTTTATAGCTATTATAGCTATTATCTATGGTTATTAGCATATAAATTATGGTCTCATCGTGGGATATTTTGTGTGTTGGAAAAAGTTATTTAAAAAAATCCTTAAGTTTCCTTATCAGACCGTAAAATGCAAAACCTTGACAGTAAAAACCGGCCAAGCGGTAGCTAAAGGGGGGGGGGGGGGTCCATATCTATATCATGCATTAAATGTATCTTTTAAATAATCTAATAATAATAATAATCTGTTAAATATTCATTATTCTCTTTTATATATATTAATTATTATTATCAGTTTTATTTTAAATATTTAATATAAATATAATTTTATTTATAGAAATTGAGCTGAGTTATAACTGTAATTGCTTTATAAACCGGAAGTCATTGATTCGATTCCCGCGGGGAAACAACTTTATGTTATCGTTGTTTTCCGGTTGGTTAGGACAATTTGGGTCGATCAACCAATTGTCTGAATAGTAAGATGATTCATGTAACATGTTGACATGTAAAAGACGGTTCACCCACCAACCCTCATTGGACCAGCGTTGTCCATACGGTCCAAAAACCCCTAAGATAGAGAAGGCGTGCATTAGGGCCTATGTCCAGCAGTGGACTAGCAGAGGCTGATTATAATGATGATTTCCAAGTATATTTGGTAAATTATGCTCAGCTTATAAATTATGCGCGAATATATTGTGTCAAATGTTTAATTTAAATTCGTTGTTGCCAACTAACAGCCAATCCATAAAAGGCATCACGTGATAAATACTAGAGAATCATTAATTTAACTTACACCGAATATTGCCAGCAAATTACAGTGACGGGCGGGCATCGCAATTTGTAAACATCTTATTTACATTATTAATCTTTTGCATCTCAAAATGGCCGCTATTTTAATGCAAATGGCATGAGCTTTAGCCCTTTGCGAGTGACAAAACTACATTTTAACACATACTATAAACGGTAGTTTCATTTAATATTTAAGCGCCACAGACAGCGAGAATAGTTTCGTTGTTTTTTGTTCGAAAATGGTTTAAAAAGATTAACACTTGTTATTACGGTAGAAAATTTCACCTTTTTTAATGTCAAGCTGGTTTTTTATGTATTTAGCTCAATCGTTTAAGTACTATCTACACCTTATCATATATTTGGAACTTTTATATTAAATAACATCCACTAATAATGTATTTATTTATGAAAATTCATAACGTATTACATAATATATATAAATTTTTAAGTTTGAATTGTTGCCATTGATAGTTGAGGACAATTATAAAACGGTTTATTAAAAATGTTAAATAATAAATTACTTTATAATAAAGTTTCCATCCAAAAAATATTGATCACAATCGATTATCGTAATCGTATCGTAGTATACTAGTTTAAATTTATATTTAAAAATTAAATGAATAAACTTTTAAAAACATTAATGTTTTATGACGGCAACTATAAAATAAAAAGAATTCCGTGTGCAGCAACCTTTAAGGCAATAAAACCGCTCAAGCGTCGTATTAGATAAGACTAGGCTAACCGGCCAGGCTTAGTGACCTTTTCTTTAAGACCTAGATTGCGATCAAAATCACCTAGATGCAATAAAATTCACAAGTAAACGATGAGTAGAATGCCAAGGCCATAGACTAGATATGATCTCATTGTTATTTGCACATTGCTTACTGTTTTGAATAAAAAAATCGTTCAATGTACTTCAGAGCTTAAGTTACCATTAATTTATAGTACTATAAGTGTATATTTTATGTAAATGTTAAGAAAGAGACATTTGTACGAGTTTTACAAGTATATTGTTACAAACTTCTGTTTAATAATACTAGGGCATTAATATATATGCTAAAGGTTGTATAAAGAAAGATCCAATAAAAATAAAAAAGGTCTAAAAACTCTCACCCTATTTATATCTATTATTATACTAATAATAGCTAAGCTTACATTTAAATAGAAGTAGTAAGCATAATTACACTAACTACTTTCTCCTACAAAGTAATTACTTAGTACGACATGTGATGTGCGTCACTATATTTAATAAAAAAAACAATAATCATTTATTCGACCTAATCATCAACATCATCAGCCCACTACTGGACATAGTCTCTAATGCACACCACCGCTTCCGAACTTCGGCTATTCTCATCTAGCCCACACCGGCCACTTTGCGAATGTCGTCACTCCATCTAGCCACAGGGCGTCCTACACTACGTTTGCCGAGCCTCGGTCTCCACTCCAGAATTTTCCGCGTTTCTTTATACTAAATGTCATTTAATATATTTTCGATTTCAATACTAACATTGAGATATGTGGATGAGATAGGTGGCCAACATTTTTTGCTAAAAATGAGGGCCACACGTACAGAAGGTACGTAGGTTAGGCATTTGTTTATGTTTCCTAAGGATCGTCGAAGATTGTTTTACGGACCAGGACGCCGACGGTCTGTACGACTGTATTAATCGGTGGATGGGGGCGGTGAGAACCGCCCTGGAACGCGGGTGTATCTAGTGTACGCGGTGTGTGTGTTTCGCTGTGCTCGTAAGCGAGGGCGAACTACAGGTGAATGTGTGCTATCCCTACTCATGTGGTGTGTAGGGTCTGGCGTCGGGACCTCCGTTGGGTCCGGAATCACATATTGTATTATACTTTTAATTACCTGAGTACTTCGCTGCTACATCTATAACTGAGTCAATTTAGAAACATAAACAAACTCAAACTTGATCATTATGTCACAACATTAAGGATCCAGATGAACCGTCGTCATACGGAGCGCGGCCATATTTATTCACCACGCGATGTTTAACCAATATAATGAGCTTTAACTTGGCGCCAAATGAGTTTGACATTTGACTTTATTTACCTTTATTAAATAAAAAAACTTTAGAATTATCTAAATTATAGCCAATTGATAGTATTTGCTTCGGTGTTATATATGTCGATATTGATACACGAGAAATTCTTGCACGGTAAACTTTGTGACTAAGCGAGCTTCGGTCCTAACCTTTCGCAACTAGGGTAAACTAATCCATGACATATAGAGTAATAATCTTGTGGAACGATTGGCCTAATTATTTCGGATTTTATGGCAAGATAAATTGTGATTTACTGATCATGTACTTAATATAAGGCTGAGTAGATAATGTGGCCTATACATTGACTATAATTAGTGGTAAACTTTGAACTGAAGTAACGTCGTGGGCTATCAGTTTTGATTTTTTTACGATTCTGTATAGATATTTTAAACTTTACCAGGTTAATGGTTTAGACTGATCAAACAATACTATCTTAATAAGTGTATTGTTAAATAAATTTGAGTTTTTATAATTTATTTATGAGACAGTGGTATGTATTTAATAGCAGGAGTCCAGCCGTCTTTACGTTTATTGAAAAGGCCTTTGTCCAGCTGTGGACTGTTAGGTTCTGACAATGATGATGATACTGATACAATTAATACATGTCGCGGTAAATTGTTTAATTTTCAAATATGCTTGAATTTATGGCAGTACGTCCTGTGATGTACCATCGAACTTCATGACTTCATCAACAAACTTTCTTGTTTTATTTTTGTTAGGATCTGATTAAGTATAAAGTCTCATTGTATCAAAATTTACTTAAGGCTCAATGTCTAAACACAATTTATTCTTTTATATGCCTAGAAAATTTGATCCGATCAGCCTGTAAAGTTAATTAATCAGTTGTAACGCTTTTAAAAATATTTAAATAATTTTTATCGATATAAATTTAACTAGACGTCAATATGTAACTAGCAATAATCAAAATTGTGTTGTTTTGACCGTCGTTTTTAAAGTAACATTTTTGCACTCCACTTGGTAAATTTACACTGCACAATAGGAACTAAAAATCTTTATTTTCTACATTAAAATATAAATTGCGATAAAGCGACAGCAATAATTACTTTAACCATTACACATTGTCATTGATATTTTAATTCTTTCTGTCATTGCAAAAGTTCACGTTTCGTCGGCCATTAATCAAAAAAAGATGTGAGGCGTATGTTTTGACATTAGCTAATATTGCAAGCGTTAATAACTGAAGCTTCCATTGTTATTTATTTTCGCAAGATGTGCATCATTACAAAGCTCCGTATCTTTTTATATTTAACCGTTCGTTGCTGAAATGTAATACGTTCAAAAAGTGTACTTTCAAACGCGACACAAAGATGGCGCGTTTCCAACATGGCGACCTTTTCACGTCTGATTATGACATTTTGTTAAGTCAAACACGCGTGACCTTTCCCATTGAAATGTATTTGTTTGGTTTTTTATACGTATTACACCATAAAGGTTTAGGAATACAAGGCCGCTTGACCGATGTGTATTGCTTGTTATTATACGTCATTCTTTTAAATTTACATTCAGTTATAATTATGATAACGCAATGACTAATAAGCTTTGCTTTCATATATTTATACAGATAATTTATTGGAGGAAATTATACAAAATGTAAAAATATAATTTAACGTAATTTTCTGGCAATTTTTATTTTATTTATCAGTTTTTAATGTCAAGGTACGAAAGGCGCTGTCAAAACTTCAATATATGCAATTTAACTCACATAGAACAAAAGGATGAACAAAGCTATTAATGGGTAGCAAAAACTGTTATTGTTTCGCTTTTCTTGTGACTGAAAAAAACCTGAGAAATAATATTATGTAGTTAATTTATTATTTCCCACGACATTAACCGTTTTGTAATTATGAGGAAGTGTTTTGTAATTCTTGGATTTTTGTAATCCTAAGTTCATTTACGGTTAGTTCCATCATATTAATCCTGTATAACAATTATGCCTATATCGAAGTGAATTAAAACTCTAATAATTCTAGAATATCAAAAATGTGGGTTCATAGACAATAGATATTTGGGTTGATATACATAAAAGAGTCTTACCTGAATACTAGCCAAAGGAACATTAGCCGCATTCACAGCTCCACCGACACACTGGGCCTTAAGAACGCAGGCGTAACCCTGGTCGGCGCAAGTCTGCTGAAGACCACCTTGTGCTGCCACACTCTGGGCGTTGATGTTTCCGAATCCAAATCCGTAGTCAGAGATCGTCTGCTGAGCTTGCCCAAAGTCCTTTTGTGCGGTTTGAACGAGGTTGACGTTGCTACCAGCTGCCGCTGGTGCAAACGGTGCTGGAGAGGATCCGGTGTACCCAACATTGTCAGCGCTGCTAGAATATGAGCCTTGGGAACCACTCGCGAAAGCGTTAGAGTTTTGGCTCGCAGCGAAACTGTTGGCTGCTTGACCCAAGTTTATGTTTCCGTTCAGGAAAGGATTGTTGGCAACGTTCAGATCCGAGTTATCTTGATAGCCATTGAACGCCTGTCCGCTCAGACCATTCTGCCCAAGGAACCCGTTCCCGAAGCCGGCTGAGGAAGACGAGCTGCTTGTGTAGCTGCTCTTGCTCTCGTAGCTTTCCGATTTGCCGTTCTTGAATGGCGAATTAGCTCCCATCCACCAGAAGGGTTCGCTAGAGGTTTTTCCTTTAAGAACGTTGCTACCGAACGCGGAGGCTGCTTTCAGAGCTTCGTCGCCACCGAACGCGTTCAGGTTGCCGTACTTCTGGGTGATCTTGCCGTCTTGCAGGTTGATGCCTGCGCATCCCTTGCTGCTAGAGCAGCCTTTGAAGGATTGCTGGGTGTGAACCTCGCCGGGTGGCAAGTTCTGGAGTGCTGCGAGGATCTCCTCGGGGGATCTGTTCAGGTTGACGGTGGAGGAACAGGTGGAGCATCGCTCTACCCTCGCCTGCGGTTCAGATGCCTCGGCCTCCAAGACCGGCTCTTCACCATGGGACAGCTCCTTGGCTTGTTCAATGTTGTCTGGGTGCGCCTGTGTGCCGACCAGAAGGCAGATCGCCACCACCGTTCGGAGTAGCGGCTTCATTGTTCTGTAACAATGTTTTCAGTTTATTAAACTATTTCTTTTGATATATGTAAAATATATGCACGTTAACCTTAATAACGGTGTTAAGTTTCTGAAGATAAGCTTTTAATTAAATAATTTACAGCTCGATGTATTCTATCAGAAATTTATTGGTCATCCGTAAATATTGCCGAGCACGTCATGGTTAATCGTAAAATAATTAAAAAATAACGTACAGTATTCCAATATAATCTATAGTTCAAGGTTGTATAGATTAAAATAAACGTAAGGTGCAGCGATTGTAAGATTTGAAAAACCTGTTTCATTTTGTACCAAAAAAACATTCTAGCTCTTAATTAAAACTTTATGAATTGATAGAATCTATTAAGCTGTTAGCCTCGTACATGTAGAACAGCCAAAACTAGCTGTACCTAAACTTAATACTTAACTTAAACTTAAAAGTCTAACGCTAAACTGCAGCTTGCGTTTTATACTAGAGGAACATAGCCTGATGGTTGACGATGCGCTGCTGAGCAATCAAAAAATTTCATGTTAAAGCAATAAATGAGTCTGTAAGTGTCTTATAAAGCGTACATGTTCAAATCGGCTCGATTGTATATAAAATGCTTTTAATATAGTTTAACAAATAACGATCTAACTGCGATATTATCTATTCGCGTCTTGTCTTAACAATTGTGTAATTTGGCAATAGTCTTTTTTTTTTCAATTCATTTCGGCAACCGCACGTTCGAAAACATGACATTTAACTATTGCCGCGAAAAAAAAGCAATCTAATTAGCACTAGTATGTCATATAGTAAGTTAGCATTCCAGCTCGTTGTTGGGCTATACGCGAAAAGTTTATTATTTGTAATGTTATTTACTTAGTCAACTGCCTCCGTAGACTAGCGTTAAAGGCGTGTGCTTTAGAAATGGGAGGGTTTAAGTCTTAGGTTCGAATGCTGCGGGGACTTCACAACTTTTCATTGTTGTTTCCTAGTTGGTTAGGGTACTGCGGGCTGATTACTCGATTGATTGTAAATCAATCCTTGACTAATCCGTGTGTCGGATGGGCATGTAAAAGTCGATCCTGCGCCTTATTTTTGTCCAGAAAGTTTAGAGTATAAAGGAATAGGGAGTGCATCTGTGTTGCCGCGTATACTTGTACACTATAATATCTCCTACGCAGTTAGCTGATCTCTAATATAGATCGGCCGCCGTATTCGAAATGGGCTAGAAGGATTTATATTGTACCAGATAAAATAATTTAAGAATCTTTCGTTTGAAATTGTTAAGCTTTTATGAGTCCATGCTGTTTTCATATTATGGCGCCTTAAGCTGACATCTAATATAATATAAACTATTGACGTGTTGTGCTTCAAGCTATTAACTCATGCGAGTGTATATTCTTTAAATTTTAATAGTAAGTTAAGCAAAAGCAGTTGGTTGATCGGCCCAAATTGCCCTAACCAACCAGAAACCAACGATAACACAAGTTGTTACCCCGTGGGATTCGCTTTCACGACCTACGGTTTATAATACTTTTTATTTTTATAAAGTTATCTTAATAGAAGTGTTATGAATCACTTTCGAATACGTGGTCACGTGGCATATTATATTTTTATTCTTATTGTGTAAATACCGTATCGCAAACTGGTCGTTTACGGGCATCTCGTTGTTTACTACATCGTAAAAATGCCTCGTAACACAGAGCAGATCTGTTGCTAGCTCCTAAAATGTGCGAACGCTATCTTTGTATGCCAATAACCCCGTGTTAAAGCATCCAAACGGAACGAGGTAAGTGGGCTTGAGATGGACGTGGGCCCAAGGATACCCGGCGTTGGAATATAACACGTAGGCAGCTCTAGCTACCGTTTGTCTGTAATATTTGTATGGCAACGCTAACAGTCAAGTGTTTGATTAAACTAATTATTACCTGTATATCCATTGGATTATTTGTACTGTGTCGAGTTTTGATCTTGTGTTTTTTATCTGTGATTGAAAATCTGACGTCGTTTTTGACACGCTGTCCCAAAGTTCTCTGGTATATTTATATGTTAGATACAATTGTTAATAATACCGAACAATTTTTAATAATTCTGCTCTTGTTTTACCAACCTTGACATTGGCAGAATCACCAAGTTATCCTGGTGGAGCCATTATATTTAAAGAAGAAGAAGAAGTTATATGTTAGTATAGCACGTGTGAAATAGCTTTTTTAAGGATGAATAAAGCTCCGTTTATTTTTTAAATTTATTCATATATTATTTTTTAAGTTTTTATTCGTATCATAGTCACAGAATAAATCAATGGTTTTGCTTTGTGAGGCCTAAGGTATTCTGATAAAGTTCACTTGAATGAGGGGCTAATAGCAGTCTAAACGTCGAATTATTTTTGGTAGTGGAATTTAAGGCATTAAAGTACCATTTTTAATATTCTAGCTTCTTTGTAATATTACATCACATTTAATTTCGTGCTGTAGACATGAACTATAGCAAGGGAGCGTGTACAAGATATTTATATATTATAGAGGAGTGTACTTAAAACTAAAACCAAATGTAAATAATGTCACAAATAACTTAAATTTTCCATTACGACAAAGTTGTCAACATATATTTATAAACCAAAGAGAAATTTGTGTCTGTTCGGTCGATTGAAGCATCTCATTTATGATAACAAAGAAACTAGAGTGAAAAATTCAAAAAATGCGAAATTAAAAAACATTTCAGATGATTCCATATTTTATGCCTAAAATTTCAAATCTTACAAATACAGGTGAGAAATATACTGCCTGCATATAATTTAAATAATAATACATCTACAGTAGACACGATCTGTAGCTTTTACGATTTCCTGAACGCTTAATAAAATGAAAGGCTTTTTCAGACACGACGATGTTTCCACACTATTTGACTGCATTCAGTTTCGTAATTCTTTTTAGTTGAATGTAGGCATTCTTGCATGTAGCGGCTATGGAATTAAATACTATATGCGATACAAATGTATCGCATTCGTATGCTATTAAAAATTTTATTCTTTACATAGTTAGTCGTAAAATAATTGAACTAGGTACAAAGTAGGGTAATTTTTAAGTAGACCTACAATAGGACCGTTTGCTCACAATTATTTTTTTAACGCCAGTGGTGATCAATAGGTGAATGACTAAGTAGAAATTTGTAATTATTATAGAAAATAAAAACTTATACGACTCCTGGGCGACAAAGTTTCGAAGTTCAAAGTTTCTCTGCAAAATATCATCGTCAGCCTGTGTTAGTCCATAGCTGGACATAGGCCTCCCCTAATGCACGATAACACAAAGTTGTTTCCCCGCGGGATCAAAACCGCTAGACCATGGAGGCGGTTTGTAAAATATATATTATAATTTTATCTCTACTTTTTAAATGTAATTTCTAAAGTCCGATATTTAATAGGCTTGGATGTAACTCGAAATTTAATTCTGCTACGTTACCGTAGGCCCTTGAACCGGAAAGAGTGAGTTGAATCCGCAGGACAAGCAAATGCAATAATACTTATACATTCCATTGCAAGTAAACAAGTTTGAGTTCGAACCGGCGACCTATTGGCAGTTGCCCCCACGTTACGCAACGCGAGGTTAGTGTTGTGCAAGTGATTATCGATATTTTGTTTAATTCATCATTCTTTCGGCCTATCTACCATGTGACCTTAAGTCGTAATGGAATAATTACTCGATAGTTGATTTGGGCTTAACATTCCGCGATAATAAGATGGATTGTGAATATTCCACAGAAATGAGTAATTGTGAAATTGATTATGTTGAAATATCGATAGAATTTGTTACGAAAAAATTGTTATATGGCAAGATTTTAATAAGCTTGTCTATATATATATTGTTGTGTTAAGTGACATGTCTTGTCTGTATGAAAATTAAAGCCATACAAACATACACTACAAATCCGCTTGTCGTATTGAGAAAAGCATTATAACGTCTTATTTCATACTATTTCATCATCATCAGCCTGTGATAGTCCACTCCTGGACATAGGCCTCCCCTAATACACCCCTATCCATTAGTTTGTTGTAGGTTATAGGTTTCAGTCATCATCATCAGCCTGTGTTAGTCCACTGCTGGACAGCGGCCTCCCCTAATGCACGACTCCATTAGGGATTTTTTGAACCGTATCCCATCACGCTGGTTTAATGCGGGTTGGTGGGTGATCGGTTTCAGAGTTCATGTCAGTAACATATCTAATTAAATTATAGGAACCCTATGTTGGTAGCACAATATTGGACAGCAAAAGTATCGTGGCTGACAATAGTTTAGTCAAAAAAAGTCTTGCGATTAGAAAAGCATCTATTATTTTATTACTTTATTACTATTGTATGTCTTTTAGCAATATGTGTATGCTACAATTGGTGATTTCTTAATCTGTTATTAGGATCATTTTTCAGTGTCATATTTTGACTTCTATATATGAATTACTCGTATATAATTTTTCAGTCAATCATTTTGACATTTGACACGTTAATAAATAATCCGATTCGACAATTCGGGTGTCATCGTATTCCGATAAAGATCTGAGTTTTCACGAAGGAAAATAACTTTTCACAACATCAATACTGGATATGTAAATACATTTGCTGTCTTATTTTATAATTAAATAACGTCTTTAATTAAATTAATAACTTCTACAGCTAAAAAACATGTCCGTGCGACCGCTTTGTAATATGTTAATAAGTCGAAAAAAATCCAATAAGTCATTACAAACTTCATTAATATCAAAGAGGTTTAGAAGATTGTTATTGAATTCCATATATATGTTGTTTCGTAATAACTTTTATAGTATTGCATTGATTTATTGCCTGAATATGTTATTTAATTTTGCGTATTTCACATTATTATTCAGTGTCGAGAGGTCATTGTCGATTTTAAATTTAATTCTAGATTTTTTATGTTTAACGAGAAACGGTTTCATTGCAAGGTTAAGTCGTATAATTTGATCGGTTATTTTTTATACTACATTATATTACGTGTTTCTAACACACCTACAAATGTATTGAAAAGGCTATTATTCATTAATTCTTTTTTTAAGGCATTCCCTGCACTGGAGATTCGTAGTTATTGATAGCAATAAGTATTGAACACTGCCTCCGTAGCCTAGTGGTAAGTGCGTGTGTTTTAGAAACCGGAGGTCGTGGGTTCGAATCATTCAGGGACTCAACAAATTTTCATCGTTGTTTCCTAGTTGGTTAGGTAAGATGATTCGTGCGTCGGATGGTCATGTAAAAAGTCGGTCCAATCCAATCCACATTGGACCAGCGTAGTGGGATACGGTCCAAAACCGCTCTAAATGGATAAGGCGTGCATTAGGGGAGGCCTATGTCCAGCTGTGGACATGTACGAAAACGTTACTATTCGACAGATTCCGACAAAAGCACGCCACCGATCCCTCGATATCAGGTTTTCCTTTGAATCAAAATCCCCAAAGGATGATGTAATTCGCAAACATCCATCTCACGACACGCAAAAGTTTTTTCTCTTCGTACTACGCACAATAATTGGCCAGATCCGCCTTCGAATGAATAGTTAATCAATGTATAATAGCTACGAGGAATAATCGACGATTATGTAATACAGCAGCTTAAATAATAGTCAATGTTTGATAGCGTTAAATACATCAATAGTGTTTGCCTGTTCCTCCGTTCGTCTTGATTTGTATTGACGGAAGTATAAACATTACACTTTGGACTACAAATATGAAACACGTCCTATTAAATGCTAGTTATAATGAATTAAATATATATAAATATAATACTATGTACCTCCGTGGTCTAGCGGTATTGGCCCTTGCTTTATAAACCGGAGGTCGTGGTTTCGAATCCCGCGGGGAAATAACTTTCTGTTATCGTTGTTTTCTGTTTGGTTAGGACAATTTGGACTGATTACCCATGCGTTGGATAGGCATGTAAAAAGTCGGTCCGCCCACAAACCCGCATTGGACCAGCGTGGTGGGATACGGTTATAAAATCCCTAATGGATGAGGCGCGCATTATGGGAGGCAAATGTTCACCAGTGGACTAACACAGGCTGATGGTGATGATGATAATGCACATTTACTCGTGTAAGAAATATTTATTACATTTTAATTAGTATCTAGCTGTGAGGATTAAATATCTAACTTGGTATGTGTATAATAACAGATCGATTTTGGCGACACGCAGATATTTGTTTGGAAATAATTAAAATTAACCTTTAATTATATGTTAAATTTAATTTTCTGAAAGCTTTCGACATTCGCAAGCCAGATAGAAGCATAAATATTTCTTTTTTAATTTTTAGAAATATTTACAATTATTCAATATGAGTCCATGTCGCTATAGGTATAGAGGATTGCAAACATTTCTGTAGCACAAAACGATAGCAAATTATCTCGAATACGGACCGATTGAAGAATGATTTATGGTAACACATTCGCAAGTTCGACCCCCGGGTCGGAATCGTTTATAAACGTCTATTACCCAAGAGAGACCAATTTCATCGGTTTCTAGGTTGCTTAACGTTATTTCATAAAATAATTTACATGCGCGATCCATATATTGTCACACTGTAATTTTGAAAGACTTTGAAACATTTCGCCGGATCAAGGTTGAGCCATCGGAGAGAATGGGTAACAATCTTAATTACTTTAATTAACATCATCAATTAAATTTAAATATTTTACCACAGAACACTCCGACGCCTTGAGTTTCTTGGAATTCATTATCGTCATCATCATCAGCATGTGTTAGTGCTGGAGGCATAGGCCTCCCCTAATGTCTCCATTAGGGGGTTTTTGGACCGGATCCAATGCGGGTTGGTAGGTAGACCGACTTTTTACATGCCCATCCGACGGATGGATCATCTTACTTTTCAGACAGTTGGGTGATCGGCCCAAATTGTCCTAACCTACTAGGGAACAACAATGAAACTTCGTTGAGTCCCCGCAGAATTCGAACCCACGACCTCCGGTTTCTAAAGAGCACACGCCCATACCACTAGGCTACGAGAAACAAATGTAAAAAAAACAACTACACCTGTTACACATTATTAGTTACTAAACTTGAAGTCGTAATATGAGTATTTGATGACTTAAGGCGATAAGTTACAAGCAAAATAAAAAATATACACAAAATAATTATGGTAATTTAATGGAAAAGTTTTCCTGTTTTTTATATCTATACATAAAAAACGGTAAAACGGCAATAAAAGGGCCGTATAAAGTTAAACATGGCTTAAATTTCGTGACACTAAAAAAATTTTACAACGCCGTACATGCGAGACAAAATCATTCTGTTCACACATCCTTCCAAGCATAACTAATCAAATTTATCAAGAAGAATTCGTAACAATTATAATAATAATAGTTCGAGGTTTGACAATTTTAATTGCATTGCAATGATTTTATTATAGAAATATTTTTAGATGTTATCTAACTACTAAGTGACTTTAGCCACTCTTTGTCAAGAGAAGAACGAAGAAGAAAGGTAAATAATATGCTGGATATCATTCGCATTCTTCTTCGTTTATTTCCTACAACCTTTATGTAAGTTAAACGCTTTGTCGATACGCCAGTATACATGAAACTTTTAGGTTAGGCAGGTAAACAAGTATTAATGTAATTCGTATAGATTATACAGTATTTTATTTGCGTAAACGTTCTCCGGTTTGTCAAGCCTTACTTTTAGCGGCCTTTTGCAATAGCTTCTTGACAGTATACTTAAGCTGTTAGCGTCTTCTTGCACGATGATTTTGCAAGTAAAACATCGAATGCAAGAAATCTTTAATAATAATTTGTTAACTGTGGGCTTTGAAGTAATTTTTCTTTACTTTTTTAATATTATGGCTTATATGTCCAATAATGTTTTAAATGCGTTAGTTTGTTTGAATCGATGTATGTTTGTTACTAATTGCCGAAAAGTACTAGATTTTATAATAACATAGCTTATACACCAGAATAGCTTGTAGACTAAAGTTTAGAAATACATAGTGTAAATTATTTTAAAATATTATGATATGTGTCATATACTTAAATAAATCTATATTTCATTTTGGAATGCAGAAGAAAAATGTATGAAGTTACGAGTATATAATGTGTTATCATAATTACCATGAATTACCAAAACCAGCCGACTAAAACCGTATATTGCAACATAGTTAGTTAGTTTTCTTAATAAAACTAATATTCACTTACGGCCTATCCCCTATCAAATGCATGGCAAACATAAACACATACATTTCGTCACAAATTCATTCGATCATCAGTGGTTGCGTAAACATACGATCAAAGTCGGCGTATAAAATCAATATCCAAACTAAAATATACAATTAAACCGTTTATTGATCGTAAAATGTTTATAACAAACGATGTAATATACATCAAGGATGGCGTCGCATTTATAACGAGCTTTTTATTCTTTCCAGTGACATCTTAACAATGTGTCAACACGCACGTATTGTATTATCTCTTATATAATCGGAGATATCTTTTTTATCTCCATCGTTTAATCGTCCTAATTACTCAGTAGTGTGACAATACAAAAATGTTTTTTGTTTAATGTAACGCTTTTGTATAAGTAATCAAAGTAATTATTACTACAGGTACAAAAGACAACTGACTAAATGAACGTAAACGCCCTATCGAAAAAATCTGTTTTAACTTAATACAATAATAATTATTTTTGTCTGTACTACTCAACTTCTATACCTTGCTCTACCCTGAGCTTGACTGCTAGAAAATGTCTACGCCAATAAGTCCACCATTGTACTATATGTGCATGAAGTTTAAACAAATACATATTTCAAGTTAAATCATAATAATGTATGATTTTAATGCGGTCGGCTTATGCAACTGTTTTTTAATAAAAATAGATATTCGATATGAAAGAGGACTAAACTAATAACGAAGGTTATGCAAATTAAACGCAACAATTATGTTGCAATTGACGATTGCTTTGTTATCAAACAATAGTAGAAAATTATTAGAATATTCAAGAATTTCGCGATACTTAATCGTCGAAAACTGTAGGGTTGGCCGTCAACACATTTATGGATCAATTATGCAAATAATAATCGATTCGACGTAAAAAGTGACCGTAGCAGACACGCACACCGTAAATTGCTTTTATGTTCGTTTCTCAGTACTCGCTTTTGCGGCTTAGTGGTTGTAACTCTTCGAATACAAATTACAGGTCATAAGATCAAATACTGCTAGTAAATAACTTTGTGCTATCATTATGTTTCTGCCTGGTTGCATCAATATAGGTCGATCACCGAATTATCTAAAATCGTTCAGTTTGGTATATTACTTTTAACATTATTTTTCTCTGTATCAATTAAGGAATTAACAAATATAAATAGAAAATATGCGTAAAACCATTTACATCTGTAGAGATTAACAAGCGAGTCATATGAATTCACTTCGTTTTTTAAGGTTTTGTGGGCGCACTTTGACCTACTTAAAGACCCAATTCCAGTCTTTCTTGTTGTCTAGGCTCCAACCTGTATAGCTAATAATATCTAGTACCTTTTATAATATGACCACGATTCATATAAGAACGTTAATTTTGTTCGTTACATGTAAAATTTCAGAGCTCTATATGTCTGTCCAAACCGGATGTAATGTAGAGTTGGCGCTTAGTCAATAGAACCTTTATAAGGGTCAGGTCGAGATAATGACGTGGCGAACAATCGCTTAGCGCGTCAACCCACGTACGCATTCCTACGGCCTACCAGTTTAACCGTGTCCTTTCTAGAAGATATTTCTTATCATTTATGAGTCAGCAATAAATAAAATTGCAAGGTAAGGAGGTAAGTTGTGTTCATTTAAGTATTATGGACTAGCAGTCCGTCCACGGATCTGCCCATGGTATTATTTACTATGGATAGTCCTGGGGTAGAGTATAGCCTATGTTAAACGATAGTAAAGCTCTATATTAGTGAATGAATACTTCAAATCGTTTCAGTACCTACGATGCCTGACCAAAACGAACAAACAAACCTTTCCCATCATAATATTAGTAATAATTACTTTCTTTGTATTCTTTACACGCGTTTATTTTTAAGTTACGGAGATAAAAACTTGCATACTACCGTGACTGGCTTAAAATATTGTATTGTGTGTGCAATGCTTAGGCACATAAAATATCGTACGTCTATTATAAAAGGTTTTAGAAAATTATAAAAGATTAATAACTTTTTTTATATTATACGTAATATGAGGCAGGTTACAACGTTTTTACGACTTGATTGCGTCAGATATCCACGTGTTTTCCAGGAAAGTAAGCGGATGTTGTTATGAGATAGCATTTCGAAGGTCGCAGTGTAACAATGGTTTCCCATCGTAAATCTATCT
Organism: Lamproptera curius; assembly: GCA_029286875.1. NCBI lineage: Eukaryota > Metazoa > Arthropoda > Insecta > Lepidoptera > Papilionidae > Lamproptera > Lamproptera curius. Next base: position 3,427,404 of record JAGSMT010000027.1, on the reverse strand, counting down.
GTCAATAAAATTACATTTTCCTCGAGGCATAGATTTATGGTTTTTATAACGAGCTTATCGCGTTCATCATTGAATTAATATGTCTTTAGACAAAGCGCTGTATAATAAAAAAAAAGTTTTTAGCAAATATATACATAAACCAGGTTATAGTTTTACTACTAAAAAAAAGCATTTTAAGGTTTATTGTCACTTTTTAAACATAGTTTAACATCTTAAGTCCAGATAGATATTATTGAAGATATATTTAAACCCATGTAAGGTGTGTTAGAACATTAAAATCAGGTTTTGTAATTACATAGCGTTTAGTACACATAAAAGCTCGTGCGTTACGTGTTAAGAAGCTCTACAAGACACGTTTTCGGCAGTGTCCGGTGCATCTTCACCGTTTCCGACCATCTGTCGCTACCACATCATTTGCATACCCTCCCGCGAGGTCCGGATGACGTCACGAAGGCTTTCGTAACACGGAATTTCAGTTGAATAACATCGGTAAACGCGTTCGCCTTATACGACACACGACCCGGTCGTAAAGGGGTCGTAGGCCCACGTTGTTGTATTGAGACCTCTCGTTTGATTGACTTTTCGGATTGTAATTTGTCGATTAATTAATTTTTTGATCATTTATTTTTTTAGGACAGATTTCTTGCAAACATTCATAAAACTACTGCAGGATTTAAGTTTGTTAAGGATAGCGACAATATTGCATTTTTAAAAAGAGAGTCTCTACATTTCTATCCTTATATTCTACGATTCGATGTTTCTTAAAATTTTTAAGCCAAATACCTCAAAATCGATTTCAATCAAAAATCTCATTTTAGTAAAAATTTTAAATAAAAAAGACATGAGCAACTGTCTTATTTTTAGCCAAGTAGGTTTATATTGTAATCGTAACATTTGTATGTTTGCTTATAGCTGAGTTGTATACATTAACATATTTAACATAAAGTAATGCAACCTTAGCATTAACGATTTAATAACAAAGCTTAAGTTAACAACTTTTGCAAACAAAGGGTGAGTATTAGGCTTTAATATTGAGTACGTTTTTATTGTTCATTTAATAAACTACAAACTATACGCTTGTAGAACCTTAAATAATATTTAAAGGTAATTAATAAACAGCTAAATAATATACTTATATAAAAATTTACTATAAACATTTAACATTTTTAAAACCCGTGAGTTTTATTTTATTACATGTATCTAAAAATTTCTCTTTAAACATAATTTATTGCATGCTATAAATCTGTCGTCGAAAATCAAATAAATTTTTGCTTAAAACATTAACTCAACGAACTCTACATGAAAGCAATTAAATGTTGGATAAAAAAAGTGGATAAGAAACGTCAATCGAATAACTTGTTACGGTGAAACAAGTTTTTGATAGACTAATAGTCAAACAAAGACTGCAGTGTTCCTTGTTCTAAGATGTAGTATTAAATTAATTTAATTAAGCCGTATATCGTGTGTCCAATTTATCAAATTATTCATGCTCTATGATTTTGGTAATACGCTGCGAATAAATTAAATAATCTTTAACTAATCTATATGTAGAACGTTTAATTGTGTTATCTATTTCTTTCAACTAGACTGTTTTAGCGTAATTTTTGTAAAAATACTGTTTTTTTCCAGTATTTTTTTACTATCAGTTTGGCAAAAAGGCTTCAATGTTCAAGAATTGTGTGTTCAAACGAATAAGGCCAAAAAATCAATGCAAAAACATGTAAACTCATATTTGATGTATAAATATAAAATTTTATTATATCATTCATATTTTACATCGTATTTTCCGTCTGTACGCGGAAGAAGGAAAATCGAAAAATATAAATTAAAATTTATATCATAACTGTACAAGCATCTCTCGCATCAAGCTACAATAAAAATATGTAATTACCCTATTACAATCAACTTAGTAAGGCAGACGGATAGGTAGCCACATTTTTTTCTACTTTTTATTGCGAAATGTTACGTAAAAGCTTTATACTTGTTACGTTAAAAGCTCTCAATGAAAGCGAAATTGCGGCCGTCTAGACGTGTACACAAAGACGTTAAGTGGGTCTTAAATCATTTGAATGGACGCACACTAATCTAAATCACGTTGATGGTCGATCTCAACTGGCTGGACCATTGTAACGCATCTTGTTTGGAAGATTTCACTTTAAATGGACGATTGGAAATAAATTATTTATAATATAGTTTTTTATTCAACGATTTTTTTTCACGGCTTTATTGCTATTTATAGGCATCTTAAAATAATAGGTTTGAATAAAGTTATTATTTTAAAAAACTTTGTAACATTTATTAAAAATAAATTACAATAAAAAACGAAGGGTGTTATTTTTAAAACGTGTTTGTAAAATTTATTTAATTATAATAATTAAAAAAAAACTTTGAAGGAGTTTTCTCAAAAAATATTTATATTAAAGACTTCAACGAGTGCCTAAAATTTTATCGTCAAATTTTGTAAAAGCATTTTTCGTTCAGTTTGCGCCAGATCTAGATTTTATATTATATTTATTAAAATATTTGTATTAATTGTTAAATGAATAATAGCAAATTATTCTTATAAGAATTGAAAAATAATTTTTAAATTATATATTTAATTTATATAGGCGATCAGCATCACTTTGTATCGAACAAAATAAAATCGACTACAAAATATATCCATCCCCTAACAAAAAGAAAAATTAAAAATAATAAAAAAAGCAAGAGAAAATAAAAAAAAAATAATAATACAAGACTCACAATAAAATATATTCTATCTCCGTAACCCCAACCACTCCACAATGTTAAGCACAACACACTGAAACCAACTCAGAGCCGGTGTCAATATTTAAAACATCAGATGACACAACGCCTCCCCTCGTGCGGCGGACACTTTGTTCCGTTAACGATGGACGGACGGACGCACGCACGCTTTTATACAAACGTTTATGAAACTGCGCGTGACCTTTTCACGGTGACGTGTTGGTCGAACACGGTGCGGTTACAATGCGCGCTAGAACTCAGAAGAATTATTCGAAATCCTCTAGAATTTGTACAGTGATGGTCATGATTAAATGGGCAACCCTTTTTGACACTATCATCAGTTTTGCCAATTTGCATTTAGAGAGCTGACTCTTCAGTCAGCATCATCAGCTTATTCCATTAGCATTTAGGTGACCAACCTAATTCGTGGGTACGGTAGCTTCCCGCGAATTCTGTATTAGATGGTGCTCAACAAAGAAGCGTAACATCCTTGCAGAAAAACCATTTAGATGACTAATTTTGCTTTAGAAGTTAAAACTACAGTCAATTGTAATAAATGCTACATCTCGAAATTTATGCCTTTTCTGTAGCAGATTAGGTTCGGTTAACACTACAGAAATGTAATATTCTATTTTTCCAACGTTCAAGGTATTATCCCTTTTATTGATAGGAGAGTTGATTATATATTTTAGTTACGTCTAAATCCAATTGTCATCGGTATGTTGACTAGTTTTAGACCTTTCGGCGAGCCCCTTTATTAGGACGAGTGAACTTCAATAGGTCTGAATTGTATATCCAGTACAATGTTTTAAATAAGTACTAATTTTAATATGAAAGTTCAAAGATTAGTTTCGGGTGGGAAGTACCAATTTATGATTGGTTTTATAGGTAAAATCCAATTTACAGCCAGGTTTCTGATTGGTTGTTCATTAACCCAAATCAAACAAGTCTTTAAAAACTAAGTTTCAACTCAGGTTCAAGTACTTCGTAACTCAATATAATCGCTTCCGTGGGATAGCGGTATTTGCCCTTGCTTTATAAACCGGAGGTGGGGCCTCGAATCCCGTGAGGTGACAATTGTGTGTTACTAGTAGTAGTAGTAACTAGTAGTTACTAGTTTCTGGTTGGTTAGGAAAATAGGGGCCAAATTGTTTGAAAAATTAAGATAAGTTATGCATCGGCTGGGCTTGTTAAAATAAAGTGCCCGGTTGTCTAGGCCATCTTTGGCAATCGTTATAAGATGACAAATCCTTTAAAATTACTGAAAACTAATTCATCCTTAGAACGCAATTTAATCTTTGGGTTATGGAGGTCAAATGCCAGTCGTTCCGCGTTAAACTTGTTATTCAGGTAAATCTGTATGGATATGAAGCCTACCCCATGATAGCTTGGGAAAAATGACCAGATGAAACAATACATTAACTAATGATACTTAATATTTGATAGGTATTTTTACAGGTAAACCTTAAGTATTGTTTTCGTACTTTTCATCTCATATTTTTATAGCTTAAAAAATATGTTGCATTTGGTATTCTGGTACATGGTATGTTAATTTGAACATTGTAAACAAAGCAGCGCAGTTTAGTAATTGTATAACAACTTTAATCGCTTGTATATTTACGATTTGTTCTGCTATTGTTCGCTAGATACGGTATAAACGCTCATTAAAGATACGCTCTATAAGTAAATAAAGTTTAACATCCAAAGGCGTCTCATAACCTGATTTCAGATACGATTTCTATTATAATATTTATAAGGATTTAATAGATTGCAGAAATAAAGTCCAAAGCAAATTCAAATTCATCCAATGCCTAAGTTTATAAATTAAAATTACTTTTCACGAAAACATGACACTTCAGTGGGTCTAAAGAGTCACGTATGTATTTTTAAACCTTTATTCTTGACTTTTTTTTAACTTCATAGTTACTTAACAACTGAAAAAATATATGATTTTTACTGTTTTTAGTGCCTTTCCACCTAGTAAAGGCTTGCAATTTGCTCTGATTATTATCCTCGGTCTTTGGCAGGGTGAAGATGTTCTGCTTCACTTGTGACTCCAGTCCATTCTCGAGCGTATCGCATGATTTCACCCTGCGCCCAACAGCAGTCTTCAGCCACTTTGCCCGTTACATTTAACTGTAAAAGTTTATATCTTGGGGGTTGTAGCAAGCGTCCCAGATAGGCAGTCTTTCTTCTTTTGATGGTTTGCATCAGTTCCCGTTGCCTCCCGACTCGACTCTAACTCGATGGTAAAGTCACCTAAATACCTCTAAATCTTACCGGTAATTGTTTGTGCCATAAAGCTTTAGTAAACAAACTCGACTATGATTTAGTTTTTTTATTTACGCGCTACAAAAAACTTTATTGATACTAGTTGTGTGAAAGGAAAGAGAGCGAGAGGGCGACCTCCTACAAAATGGACAGACAACTCAGGATCCTACGGGAGCTACCCTACAATATTTATCCAAATAGGCGCAAGACAGAGATGTCTGGAAAGAAATGGTGGCCAGGGCAACGCACCATAGTCACGACATGAGGATACGACGACGAAGAAGAAGTAAAGAAGACTAGCAGTCGGGCCACCTAATGGAAGTGGTCGCCGGCGCCTATGGACATTGGCAATTCCGGTAGTATCATCAACACGCTGCCTACCGTGAGACATAGTAAAATCTCGTTTACCCGGTAATTACGCTGTCTACGGTGGTACATTTTTTGTTAGCGATCACAATAAAAAAAGGGGTTTTGCCCTCGAAAAATCTTGTCATTGGATTAAACCCTAAAATTTAACATGCTGCTTCAGTTTCCTTGATAAAAATTAGAGGAAAACCGATTATGCATAGTCATTGTTAAAAAATTGATAAATTACATTATATACGTTTAATAAGGATGGTGCAAAACTGCATTACTTGATTGCATTTGACTGATTGACCGACGACGTCTAGGATATTTTGAAATCTTATTCGCCGCATACATTGTTTTACTCTTTTTATAAAAATTATCGATTAATACAATAGAGACTTGCTTAATGGAAAGTTTACGTCCTGTTATTAGAATCCAGCGCAATATACTAAAGATCCACTCGCCGTCATGAAAAATTAGCTATGGTACCCTTCAAACTGGCAGACAGTATGGAAGACTACTCAAATGCAACAGGTAAAGGCATTGTGGTGGCACTTCCCCAGAGGGTCCCATGTAAAAGGAGACTTACGTACTATCTTTAAGAAATACTTTTTGGTAAATGTTACATAATCTATAGGGTTTGTCAGTCCTGTATATTATTAATTATGTTTGTCATATTATATCTTTATAAATATACAATAACACTTACATCAATCTGTGGCAATCACGTAGAGCAAAGTAAATAAGTGAATCGATTTGGACGAAATGTAACTTTGTAAACGCTGTCATGTATATCTTTGGAAGAAATGTATGCAAGCAGTATTTGAATGATTAATGCAGTAAATCGAGCAAGCAGCCAAGAGCTGCTAAGTATCGTATCTCTTACGAATTATTGAACACTCTATGCCTTTTATAAGTGATAGGTATTTAGTATTTAGTATTGATTAAAGAGAAGAAGGAAAATTATTGTTATTCTGATATTACCTATTTTAAAACTACTGCTTTATTTTAGGTGAATTTTTAAAGACGATATCTAGTTACCTTATTTTTTGGGGGAACTATAAAGGCAAACAACTATTTCTGCGTGTTAGGTGCTGTATCACGTCTTCATTGGGTCGTCTAATATATTTTATGTGACCATAGATAGTTTATTGTAGCTAAAAATATCTAGCTTATTACGAAGTTACAGTGAATCCATAAGTAACACTCATCCTATAGATCTATTGATGACTAAGCCTTATAAAAATAATGTAATTAATTAAAGATAACGTAATTACAAATTTAACAATAACAAGTTTTTATATAAAAGGTAAATGAAATCAAGATGTCAATATTAACCAGTGACCTTGAAATTTAAATATATAAAGTCGAAACCAAAAATATTCCATAAACCCAATCCAAACGTACAAGCGAATATGTTATTCGCCAAACAAAAACGGTTGAGATCGTAAACGGCTATTTAATAGGCATTTCGATAAATTCACCAGTTGGCTGTTAACGAATATCATAGATATCAAAGTTTTATGGTACACGCTGGGTGTAGCATTTCATAACCAGTTCTTAATTAGTTAAGAAACGAGGAAAATATTGTGAAAACATTGTTAATAAAATAGAAATATATTATTGATTCTGGTAAACACGTAACTTAGCCACCTGCATGTCGCTATTATAGTAAATCTATTATGATTTTTAAATTTGTGCGACAAACTATATATAATGATTAGAAAAAAATAACTGGCAGAGGCGAAGCTCTAAAAAAAAACAAAATATAAATAGTTAAACAAATAAAACCGTCGTTAGACATAGCACTTAAAATATGTACTATAAACGGCTGAACTCACGTGAAATCGGTATTGGTGCCGACTAGTTTCGGACCTATCATCAGGACCAGTGGGATAATTTCACGGTCTCTTCCCGTCTTGCACGTGCCGTCAGTGCGAGACCTCAAATAGGTCAAACCAGTATGCACCAAACGTCGGTCCCAAACTAGTCGGCACCGACATCGAGTTCAGCCGTTTGTAAATATCTTAATTGGATTTCCAGTTTTAATTCTTTACTTAATTTTATTTTTGTTTTGTTTGGAGTTTTTCGTTTCTTTAGGTTATAATTTTCGCATCATCATATCTTGACTCTATATCTGTATCATGTGGCACTTATCAAACTCTCCGTGTATCCGTTTGTCCCTATGTCCGTCAGTATATCACATTAAATTTTCTCATTAAATGAAAGACCAAGTTTGTTGACATAACGCCAGATATTGAGGTTAATACTTCCCCATTCAGTAAAGCCAAAAATTAAATTAAGTTTCAGAGTCAACACGATGTGAAACGGGTAAACGTATATTTTCGCCCAAACTTTAAGAACCAATGTTCATTCTAAACCTTATAACTTATTATTTCCGTTAAGTTGTAATGTCATACCTCACTTTTGACAAAAAAATACAGTATGAAGTTATCCAGAAACTAAAATTTTTTGGTCGGGAACAGCAGTACCTTTTCACTTTCATTAGAATTTTTTTATAAATCGAGGCCTAATAGCACAATCTTCTTTTACCTTTCTTTGGGTCAAAGAAACAATCAACAACCTTCATCAATCAGAAATTAAAATAATATAAAATAGATTCACATATTCACTAAACTTTTCTACTTTGCTAAACGGAAGTATTATTTGAAGACGCTCATCAGAGATTAGTAAATATTCTATTTCAACAAAAAACTTTTTTAACCACAAATACACATCCAAGATATGTTTCGATCTATACCTATTTAATGATATTTAAGGATCACATTTGGCTTGAGCGTGTCGTATTACTGAACTTGAATAAAACTTTTGGATTTTTAACGATAGTCTTTTACTATTGACGGAATGTACAAATGATGTTTACATTTACTAATGCGATGAAACGAGCAGGACGGATCCTGCCTATAAGAAAAGTAGCCCTAGACTCCACAAATCCGCTTACCGCCTCTTTTACCCCTTAATTACTTTGGCAACGGTGTCCTTCAAAACAGAAGACATATTGTTAACACACTACTGATGTACAGAAGAAATAGGCATCGCAGTGGTACCACTACAGACGACCCCTTGTAAAAAGGGGCATACTTCCTGCTCAATTTCTAACTATATTTCAAAATAAATCAGTTTTTTTAAGTATATACACATATATCTTGAATAAGTTTTGACTCAAAAGCTTTTGTTTTTATATAGTGCTTATTGTGCAAAAGTGTATCTATCGCGTTATAAAGTTTAGTTTACAAAATCCTTTTACCATCCATTGATAAAAAATAACACTTTATGCTTTATGACACCCGTACCATAAACAATATATAATATAATAATAACACACCAAATATAAAATATAACTCACTATTTGTAGTATATGTATTTATCACTACGTATTTTTTTATCTTATTCAACATAAATTTCCAAACTCCAGGAAACAGATGTTCCGGTGATTCACAACAAAGTGTTGCGAGTTTTTTTTTAACCGTCATCACGAGAATCGAATCCGGTACCTCAGCTCGTAAATTTGAATGTCCATCGCATTGTAGAGTCCTTGGATACAGTGTTATTACGGATTTCCTGCGAGAGATCGTTCCAATGCTTGATATTCTACTGGATGTGACTGTACTAGTCACTTGCAGTAGAACATAATAGAACAAAACATAAATAACATATTAAATAAAATTACTTTTTAAGGATTTTATCGCGTTTATTTGAAATATTTAAATTCCCGACGTTTCGAACACATTCCAACGGCCGTGGTCACGGGGTAGGCTGAAAAGTCATTTTATTTAATAATGTATAGTATTCGCGTAAACAAAAGGAATTATTATAAATAACATAATATATATAAATCGATTTGAAAAATATAAGCCTATTGAGACTCGGAATAAATGTAAAGAAAGAAACTTGTACCAACCAATCACTGAGTGACTGACGACTAATAACAGCACTAATAATACTAATAACAGTTGCCCCACCGATTTCAAATCATTAATTTCCTACTTTGATTCCCCATTTGTTCATATTCAATGTTCTTCTATTAATCATAATAACACTAAACTGTAACAAGTTTGTCCCTTAACCAACTAACCTATCTATTGTGTGTTTATTCGTTTTAGATACATCAACATTGTTGTGGATTAACTCGGCACTTAACCAACTCTTAGTTTTTAACTGTGATCTTGTTCATTTACGAAACCTGTTACATGTCTAATCTATGAACTTGACATTCACGAAGACTCTAGGATAAGCCATGTAGCCAAATAGTTGAATTGAATAACCACATTATAGCATTACGACGGCTTTTCATTGCTAGGTTACTTGTATGATTGTAAATTGACTGAAGCATTGTCGTTCGATGGACATTCGAGTATTTAGGCCATGCTTATTAGCCTAATTAATTTAGAGTATACATTTTGACAAACCTTATTAGATAAATAATTAGATACAAATCGGTAACACTTAGTATTTTTGCTAAAACATACTGTTATTTAACTTCATTATTCCTTTTACTTACGCGATTATTATTTGTATTAAATCCACTTATTTATGGATTTAACAATTTTAATTCTTTATTCCCGACGTTTTGGACTCTGAAGGCTCCATAATATCAAATACAGACAAATCCAATGGTAGTTTACCCGTGATGTATCCGTAAATAACTGAATTTTTATTGTAGTAACATTTCCACGAATATGCATACGACTTAATAGTCGATATTAATCTAAAGGTCAAACGTAGATAAAGCAGAATATGTTTAATATTGTTTTAATATACGTCAACTGATAAAATTATCGTTGGAAACAGCGATGATTTACGCTTTAAGTTGGGCCGGAAGTAATAACGCATGTCGCTATAAATACGCCTGGTATAACTTAAAAGCTTAAACTTGACGTTTCCTTTACAACTTGTACATCCATGCGTATCGCAAAATACCATAGCGGCAAAAAACTAATTGCGCAAACAGACAAATTAATATACATGGCGTACTTATAGATATTATTTTAGGTTTATGTTCATTATTTGTATATTAAATGTTATTTCTTTAAGTTTAAAACCTTTAATAGCCAAGTTTAATACAATATTGCATAACTATCTTTAGATTTTAAATCGTAAACTAGTTAAAGGGTTAATATAAAAGAACACACTTTAAATGTACTAAAGTATTTTAAATATAGTTTTTTAAGTCATTAAAACGCTCGAGATGTATTTTTTTATCCCTAGCCTTAAAAAAGCAAGAAATACATGATCGTAAATATTAAATACATTAATTTTGTCAAAAAGTAGGAAAAAAACTTATTCCTTCAAAATCATAAGACTAAATACAGGTTGAACAGCCTTACAAAGTTAATCTGTAGTGACGTCAAAGATTGTCATCTAAAGAAACCTGTAGAGTAATCGTAAATTTTAAATATTCATATTTAAAATAATACGTTTAGCTGGAAATAGACACTCAACATTTTCCAATTAAAATTTATCACTCGCCTCCTGTAGATCGATTATAATATCATAATATTATATCAGCAGCAAAACGGGTATTTTATTTAGAATTTCTTAATATATAAATTATTTTTATTTTTATCTTTATTACTGTAACTACAAGTCACTTCTTCTCTAAACAAAGACAATATATAAATTAAATAGAAATCTACCTGACCCCAAAAACCAAACACTGAAAGAGAAGTATCCTTGAATCATCACATAATCATTACCATCAGCCCGTGTCAGTCCACTGCTGGACATAGGCGTCCCCTGCTGCACGCCACCGCTTCCGATCCTCGGCTATTCTCATCCAGCCCGCACCTGCCACTTTGATAGTGTCTCAACTCCATCCTTGAATAGTACGTAATACAACACATCCAGTCACTTTAAATTTGTTCGAGAATTCCTTTGAAAGAATAAACAGTTGCATAATTATTAACAAATAAACCGTAGTCTATTTCATAGGTGATGGGTTCTTATTCTGCATTTTAAGGCTTAACTTGGTTAAAGCAATCAAAACAATAAATTAATTTTTATAGATCAAAGTCTTATAAGTTTGATTTACTTCTACATCTAGATATATAGATTTATCGTCGTTGTACTTGAAATACAAAACCACCCATGACGGTATTCTACTGGTACCCCCATAACAACACAAGGTCGTTCAGATATCATCATTCAATTAGCAACAACATCCGCCTGCGTCCAGCGATGAAACATAAATTGAACATCGTAAAAAATCAGATGTAAAATGGTGGAACAGCAATACATCTTTACTCACATAATACATTTATGGCGGACTATGTAGGCGGGTTTTTCCTTAGTGATACTGATTCGTCATTTATGTTATTCATTCATAAACCATAATCAATTGAATGATAATATAAAAAGTGTATTCTTACTGTTTATAAATAGCATTGATTGCAATTGTATTATTTTTAGTTACATAACTCGACTGCCTGCATGAGCGTAGTAGTATGAGCTTGCACTTTAAAAGTTTATTAAATCCTAGGATTTACCGTTGATTGAAACTTTAGTGTTATTTTCTCAGTTTAGTTTTCTGTTTAGACAATAAGGCGGATCATCCGATTCTTTCTGACGATCTAGTCTCATATCAGAGGGCATTTAAAGTCGGATGCATCCCTACTGTTCCAGTTCCAACTATGTTCCAGTTCTAGTTGCTAGTTTGGTCTGTAGTAATTAAAGTATAGTTATCGTGTAGAATCCTGATGATTTTGTAAATCCAGGTTTCAATAAACTTTTCAGTTCTAGTTTAGTTTTGTTTAGTAAATAAAGACGGTTAATAGGAGCCTACGTCCAGCGTGGACTATCACAGGCTTGTAATGATGATGATGAATCTAGACTCTTCTGTCTCTGCTAGATAAATCATAAATTAGGTCCAATAACTTTGACTCAAAGTCAGCTAAAATACATTAGCTGTGACTCAAGATTTGTATAACAAAGCCCTGTCCAGATCATGAATCAAGTTTCTCAGCCCTTTGCTTTACGATCAAGTGCGTTGTTTGAACATATAACAATGATGACAGCTCCTAGCATTATTGTAGAGTCGGATAATGTATTCCACCCACAGACTAAAGGTCCGGCTTGAGATGCCTATGATGTTGAGTTTGATGGATTAATTATATTCAAAACTTGCAGTTCAAAATTGTTGGCATGTATTGTTACTGCCAAATATGGGATCGGATGGGCATATTGGTTCCGCACTAAAACAAAACTCGTTTCGCAGTAAATTTAAAAGCATTAAAACGAGAGCTTAGTGTTTTGTACAGAAATTACAAGTATCTTAAATATAGTATTTTAAGATTAGACTTACTAACTGTACACGTAAACGCAGGTGCACTCCTCCACTATTGCTTTACTCTCTTCGAACTCTTCTGTCGAACCCACGACCTCCAATTTCTAAAGCACAAGCCTTCTAGGTCTCGAAGGCAGTTCAAGTATTAGCTATTGTATTAAGTGATGGTATGCCTATATAATCACAATATTCGTTACCACCTTGTAAACAAGCGACGAATGTAAATTGACCACAATGTTTAAAGGAATGTTGATGCGTCAGGAATGGATTCGATTCTGATTCAATCTGCGAAGTCTGATGTCACGAGCATCGATCAGATTTAGAATTGGAGTATTGTCACAGTCATTGCCAACAATATATATCATCTGCTTTGACGACCCGCTTGGTGCAGTGGTTACTACCCTAATTGTTGCGCCAAAGGATGTTGGTTCGTTTCCCGCCACGGTAGAAATTTTGTGTGATGAACATAGTGTTTTTCTCGTGTCTGGGTGTTTGTATTTATATAATATGTATTTATTTACAAAAAGAAAGTAAATCTATCATCGTCATCATCATCAGCCTGTGATAGTCCACTGCTGGACATAGGCCTCCCTAATACACCCTATCCATTAGAGGGTTTTGGACCGTATCCCACCATGCTGGTCCAATGCGGGTTGGTGGGTGGACCGACTTTTTACATGCCCATCCGACGCATGGATCATCTTACTTTTCAGACAATTGGGTGATCGGCCCAAATTGCCCTAACCAACTAGGAAACAAAAATGAAAATTTGTTGAGTCCCCGCAGGATTCGAACCCACGACCTACGGTCTCTAAGCCACACGCCTATACCACTAGGCTACGGAGGCAGTTACTAGGTTAAATCAATGTATTTATCAATTATCTAGTATCCATAGTGCAAGCGTTGCTTAGTTTGGGACTAAGTGATGCTGAGATATTATTATATATTCGTCCAGAAACATTATCTCCTTAAAATCTTTGCCGCAAACAACCAACTAGCAAGAGGTTGAAAGGTCTGACAGTTTTTTAGTATTAATCCAAAGAATTTTTTTATCTATACTATGGGAAAAGGTTTTAAATTTTTTAAGCTATTTCTAACTTATTTTAACTCGACATGTTTATGGTATAAGTTATCTTAAAATTATTTAAACATCCCATCGTCATCATTATCACCCTGTGTTAGTCCACTGCTGGACGTTGGCTGGAGCCTCCTCTAACGTACGCCTTCTCCATTAGGGGGTTTCCGGACCGGATCACACCACGCTGATCCGATGCGTATTGGCGGGTAGACCGAATTTTACATGCCCATCCGAAGCATGGATCATTTTACTTTTCAGACAATTAGGTGATCGGCCTAAATTGTCCTTACCAACCAGAAAACAACGAAATAAAAAGGTGGTTCCCCCCGAGATTTTAATCCACGACTTGTATAAAGCAAGGGCCAATGTCGCACAAAGGCGGTTTATATTGGTTTGAACATATTATTTAAACATATAAACGATTTTAAAAGTGCGATAATCTAAGGATACTTTCCATTATTTTCTTAAAAATTATTTACCTAAAAGAATCCTATAAGAAAAAATGTACTCAGTATAGTATAGTAGCCTTGAACTTAGCAAAGTGTGTGTGAAAGTGAGTAGTGTTCTACACAGTAGCAGGAATTTAGGAAAGTAGCCAGGAATATCAGCTGTTCACCTGAACTTCTTTATAACCAGGGTCTTCATAACCAGAAGTAGGTTAAAATAGTACAACCTGACGAAGTACGTATACTTGAAAACTAAGTGATAGTAATCAATCAATGTTGGACATGGGTTGCCATGACAGTCGCCAAAGGTTACTCTGACATCCAAGAATAACTCATATCTTAACTAATTTATTAATGGTCGGGTCTTCAGAAAATTATGCAATACTACTAAAATTTATTATATTAAACATAACACAACTGCCTCCGTAACCTAGTGGTATGGGCGTGTGCTTTAGAAATCAGAGGCCGTGGCTTCGAATCCAGCGTGAACTCAACAAATTTTCATTGTTGTTTCCTAGTTGGTTAGGGCTATTTGGGCCGATCACCCAATTGTCTGAAAAAAAATTATCTATACGTCGGGTGGGCATGTAAAAAATCAATCCTCCCACCAACCCGCATTGGACCATCGTGGTGGCATACGCTCCTAAACCCCCTAATGTATAAAGGGTGTATTAGGGGTGGCCTTATTCCAGCTGTGGACTATCACAGGCTGATGATTATGATGATAAAAAATAATAGGAAAGGAGAAAACAATAAAATACTTTTTCTTACAAAAGGCTAATAGTTTATTCGAGGAAATCATAAAGAGATCCGCGTTCCCGAGAATTTAAATAGTATAAACAAAATTGTGAGACACGAACAGGATGTGGTTGGCAAAAAAACTAGTCGGGTTCAAATCCCCCGTCCGCATCGCATCTGCCGGTAATTTCACTTCGACTGGTTCGTCAACGTTCTTTTATTTAAACCAGAAGTCCGTTAATTGTTTATTAATTTCATCGCTGAATTTGTTAAAGTTTTGCTAGAGTTCAATTGCTTTTGGATTAAATTAATAACATACTAAAAACAATACAGCTGCATATTTTTCGCCGCGCCAGCGTTAGAATAGAAGGGACCTTTCTTCTTTCCGGGCTTATCTTTACTGACCTTTTACTGTCGACCATCTTCTCTTTTCTATTTTCCCATTTTAAACTATTTTATTCAACTAGTGTCAGTTAACTGCCACGCGTTATTGATAACCATATTTTGAGAATAACTCACATTAACTCCTTCATTATTTCTAATTATGATTCTAAGACAAAATGAATTCTTTCAATAAAATCAATTCTAAAAGAATCGATTTGAAAATTCTAAACCAAAAATGATAATATTGTCTAGTACTAGTCATTTTCTTATTTAACTGTTCAAATTCAATTATTTTTATTCAACATTAGCAGCATTACACTTATCGATTACTAACAATGCTACACCCGGTGTACAAAAGCACGCCTCAGACCGGAGACAACCGACGAAAGAAACGCAGCGGGATAATTTTTTAACATCTTTTACATCGAAGTGTATAAAATCAACAAACAAATCCAAATATTCAAATGTCACATTATCGAAAAAACCCGCAGTTAAGATAATTGTACACTAATATAAAAATATCGAACAATTACACGATGCTAACACCAAAGGTTAAACCCGCGACATAGCTTCCGCTGAACTCATGTTCGCTGCCAGTACTACTTACTATAAGGTAGTATGACAGCATACCAACTACGTATTTTATTGCACACCGTTTTTATCGTCTCCCTTTTACTATAACGACAGCAATTCGTTCTTGTATTTCATTACAATATTTTTGCACGGAACGACAGGCTTCTGCGCAATAAGGAAAAACATTATGTACAGGATTCAACCACAATTAGGTATGTCCCGACGGAATTATTTACGACTCGCGATGTGAGTTCAAAATATTTATTTGAACGAATTATTCTATTTAGATATCGCATTTTCTAAATGATTAGTTTGTATGACTCATAGAAGAACTGATCTGTAAAAACGTATATGTACTTTGTTTCATTCGTATTGAAACTGAATAGTGATGTTTTATAAATATTTTTTACTTAACCTAACTAACAACAAACGACTGCCTCCGTAACCTAGTCGCAAGGGCGTGTGCTTTAGAACCGTGGGTTCGAATCCTGCGGGGACTTATTAAATTTTCACTTTTGTTTAAAAAGTAAAATGATCCATGCGTCAGATGGGCATACAAATGAAGTAATAAATTTTTAAAATTTAACAAGTTTGTATTATGAACAACAAGCTTCCAATAATAATTGTTATTTATCTCTTGGTTTATATAAACTTTTGTAGCCTCTATCTTCGAGTCTACTAGAGATTAAACATTTTTTTTTTGCAATATGTGAGTGCACAAGTGTAAGCAGCCACACATTTGCATTACTGTTTTTTTGTAAGTTTTTTTATTTATTTTTAGGTACAGCATTTTGTTTTTGACTATAATTATTTTAAGCAAGATAAACGCACGCCTATTTGTTAAGGTTTGCTAGTTGTATCGGCCCTTGCTTTGTAAACCGGAAGTCGTCAGTTAGGATCCGATGGGCCGATCACCCAATTGTCTGAAAAGTAAAATGATCCATGCATAGGATGGGCTTGTCAAAAGTAGGTACCGGTTTTCAATGGCGGCCATATAGTATGTCGGTTCCCCCAAATTTACTGACTACTAATTCATCCTTAGAATGCAGTTTACCCATTGGGTTGTAAAGGTCAGATGTCAGTCGCTCTTAAACTGTTGTTTAGGTAAATCTGGATGGATTAGAACCCAACCACATGATAGCTTGGGAAAATGTCTAATTGAGAAAGCACGAGAAAATGAGAAAAACAAAAATTCTTATAAGTAATGCTTTCCACGCATCAACGAGATATTTTATATCTCACTCGTCGTATAGTATTATTAAAAATTAAGCAAACATGCATTTAATGTAAACCAACTCAAACGTAGCCGTGAGAAAATATCAGACAAATATATTAGCAAAAATAGACCTTCATTAATAATATTTTCGGTTCTCATTTCAATTAAAATTTCTCAATGATTATTAAATCGTTCGATGCTTCGTGATAAATATTTGGCCAATTAAAGCTTCGAGTAATTAAAACAGTTTAATTTGACCGCAGTTATGGCTGATTGCGAAAAACTAAAGAAATACATTGAGTTGCACAGCATTAGGAAAATAACCCTATCATTATATGCTTGAAGTCAAGCCTTGAAATATATCAGAGTTAGACACCATTCGAGAATCATGAAATACAATGTACTGTATGCCTGCGAATGCCTGCGTAGTTACTGGGTAAACGAGACGTTACTTCGCACATCTTAAGGTGATGGGGGATTTGCATCGTTTTTCGCTACTTTTCTCATGGGCAATGCGTATTACTTACCATCAGGTGAACCTCCTGCTCGTCTCATGGCTTAAACAATACAAAATGCACGGTCTTATTTGCCTTAGATACATGTTTCATTACCAAACTAAATTAGGCTCATCATCATCAGCCTGTGTTAGTCCACTGCAGACATAGGCCTCCCCTACTAAACTCTGTCTCCATTAGGGGGCTTTCGGACCGTATCCCACCACGGTGGGCCAATGCGGGGTGGTGGGTGGACCAACTTTTTACATGCCCATCTGACGCATGGATCATCCTACTTTTCAGACAATTAGGTGATCGGCCCAAATTGCCTTACCAACTAGGAAACGGCAGTTAAAATTTGTTGAGTCCCGCAGGATTCGAATCACGACCTCCGGTTTCTAAAGCGCACGCCCTAATCACTAAGCTATTTTCCTTTCTTTTAAGTAGTCAATAAGTAAACTCTATGATCGATTAGGTGGGATGAACTTGTGAAAAAATAGAACACAATACAGTTTATGCTTTTTTGTTACAAAATTAAATAAGAACATTTACATTTTAATATTGTTTAATGTAATAATTACAAAAAAAAATAAAATGTTTCAAATTTTAAAGCAGATTGTTAAGAATTAAGAAATATTCCTTTAAATTTTTGCATATTTTGATTAAAAAGTTTCTCGAGCCGTTTGCTAAATAAAAAATATAATCTCTATTTTTTTTTCATATTAATAATGTTTGATATTTTAATCGTTCTAAAATGGTTACATATTTTAATTGATATAAAATTTTAAAGTATGCATAAACGATTTTCTTTTAAGACTGGAGAAATCAAGCACATAATAGATCTAAATTACGTACAATTATCTAATACTACATCCAAAAACTAATCATAACATTTGGATAAAACCCGAAGTTATTTATGACGGAACACGTCACGACATGATATTCGTGAAAGGCTAAAGACTAGTTTTATTTATAAAACCTAATGTTATAAGTTAATCTAGCATTTGTTTTTGTTTTCAACAAACCGAACGATTAAAATAAATGTAATATACTATCTTGAAGATATAAATACACAGAAACTTAGACCCGTGCAAAGACTGATAAATCCCGGATAGATTATTTGAAATGTAGAGCTAGACATTTAACAGCCCACTTTATAAACACGCCGAAATACGACACGAATAATTGGAAGAAAGCATCTTGAAATAAATACAATTATACACATCGACCTTTTTGAAAGACTTTAAAATAAGTCCATATTTAAATTACGCGGTAAATTCATATAAGTAAACATGCTCACTTTATGTGTCTATATTTTATATGATCGTTCCATTGTATATTTATGTATATATGTTTGACCAATCATCACACCAAGAAAGTAATTTTGACCTACTTTTCAATATAAAACACAATGCTGCAATGAACAATACCTGAACCAAATTAAAATCGGTAGCATTATTAACTATGAAACCCATACATGCAAGGAATTGATGTCGGTGATAATTTATCAACAACTACACTAATAGTAATGTTCTCCAGTCGATTACGACTACGGCGGCAGATCTATATTAAAAACCCACCCAACTACTCAGGAGATATTATAGTTCATAAGTGTATGCGCGAACACAGGCGCACTCCCTGTTCTATTTTACTCTCCAAGCCCGATGGGACGCGAAACTGACACGCGAGAGAGAGTAAGGCGCAGGACCGATTTTTTACACGCCCATCCGACGCATGGATCATCTTACTTTTCAGACAATTGGGTGATCAGCCCAAATTTGTTAGGTCCTCGCAGGATTCGAACCCACGACCTCCGGTTTATAAAGCACACGCCCTTACCACTAGGCTACGGAGGCAGTTGATAATTAATTGTAAAACAAGATCAGTAGCGCAATAAAAAGAGGATTAGCGGTTACAAATCTTTCTTGTCGCCTTTATTCTAAGCACCTATTATGCAATAACTAAGCTATTCGATCGTAAAAGATGTGAGTAATACGGAAAATGACTGGTTTGCAATTGCCCAGAAGCGGATGTAGAGATGTCAACATAATTATTTAATGCAATGTTATTATTTATCTAAACTATTATAGTGCATATATATATTATAGTTCCATCTCTATAACTATTATAGTGCATCGCATCGCTCTTGAATGCACGGTTGTGACACTATGTTGTTTCCTAACTGTGGCATGTTTTCTAGAAAAAGAAATTCACTGTGTTATAACTTAAGTTCCATTGTTTAATGGTTTCTTTATTTGATTATTGTTTTAAATAATTGGTATCAAATATGGTCTCAAGAAATGTGAAAGATAGACTCTGGAGTGTTTTGCGATCAGCGATTTAATTTCTCAATCAGGTTGCCTATTTTAATTACGGTCTATACCAACTGTCTCCAACAAACTTCACGGGAAATATTACAGTACATGTAACGATGAAGTTTATAACCAACGTTTAAAAGGTCCCTTTTTGGCAGTGGACCACTTAGGGTGGTACTTCAGTGGCGCTTTTTCTATCGCAAAGCAGTTGTGTATAAACACTATTGTGATACGGATTAAAGGGTGCCGTAGCCAGCGTAATTACTGGGTAAAGGTGAAGTAAAATCCTATGTTTAAGGGCTGCGAGTAAATTTTATGACTGTGATTATTATAAACAGGATCAATCACTAATATTCTTTTCATCGCGTCTTTTGAAACAATAACAAAACTAGTTTACATGAACTACTACTAGTTTATGTAAACACTATCTTTGTTCCTTGCACTTAATCACATATAACCGATGACAAACCATGACATCATTTGGTCGTTAACTATATGTAATTAAAGTGTAAAGTAGCTTAAACGAGGTATTAGATTCTCAACTAATGTGTATCGGATATAAAAGAACCTTACATGTTATCACTGATACTATTGATTTTTCCATATATTGGAGAAATTTTTGTCACAAGAAAAGAAAAACATAGGTACGTTTCCACATCCGCAAGGAGTCATTCATTCCCTGCGGATGCAAAAACATTTTTTAACGTACACCATTTTTTAACGTACACCAAAAATTCTGCATACTAAATTTCATAGATATCGAAGACTCAGTGGTCTAATTTTTTCATTCCATAAAATGCCAGCTTAATAAGCATATCTACAGTTTTCCGTCGAATTTGAACCCATGATGGTTGATAACATCATCATCGGCCTATGAGAGTCCACTGCTGGGCATAGGCCTCCCCTGATACACTGTAGGGGTTTGGACCGTATCTCACCACGCTGGTCCAATGCGAGTTGGTAGTTGGACCGACTTTTTACATGCCCATTCGACGCATGGATTATCTTACTTTTCAGACAATTGGGTGATCAGCCCAAATAGCCCTAACCAACTAGGAAACAACAATGAACATTTTTTGAGTCCCCGCGGTATTCGAACCCACGACCTCCGGTTTCTAAAGCACACGCCCATACCACTAGGCAACGGAGGCAGTTGATAACGTAACAGGTTGATAACGTAAGGACCAAATTTATTGTACAACGGATCTCAGTATAAGGCTGCAAGGATAGTTGATACTTGATGCAAGTATACTGAGCATTTTATCACTCAGTTTACTTGCATCAGATATTTAACCTTTAGCAACAACTTAATCCGCTCAAAACCACGACATAGCACTATGAATCTAAACGTGACTCATTAACTGCATATTTGGAAATTTAATATGCAACATTAAGAAATATTGGACAAAGTGAGCATTTAAAAAGCTATCTTAGAAAAAACATTCAAAACTTCCAGATGCAATACGAATATTTAAAATCGAAATAAAAGCTTAAGTATCATCATTTCCTTTTTTGGTATTTTTAATAATATATATTGATTAGTGATTGTAATATGTAATATTGCTTAATATTAAATATAATGACACTATTAATCAATCTTAGAATCTTTCCAGATTGACAGAAATGTGTCGAAAGGTTTTATTTTTTAAATTTAAATTCGCAATAGCAAAGGCACAGGTCAAACTGTTAAGTCCATCTAAATAAAAACCAGTTCGATTTGTAACAGTTTCGTTTAACACAATCTTTTTTTGATGCGCGCAACATTGCCACACTCGGCCTCCTAACATTGCTCTACTTCGTATGAAATATTATCGATGTTTAAAGATAAATTTCTCTGTTATTGTATTCTAATTTGCAACACCTAAATTAAGATAAATAGGTATAATCTGTTTTATTACCATACATTTAGAATATAAAAACGTAACATTTAAAAATTATAAGATTTTTTGTTAGACCGATTTCCCAATAGAATTCTCCTGAATACGGAGCATATGCTTTTTTATATATGTTACCTCGTTGCTCCGCTCCCAGTGCCCCGCTTTTGATCATTATTTTTAAAAATAATAGATAGTAGCTGTCATGTAGTCTCATTTTTATTACTAATTTAGTAATAAGTACAATGATATTTGAGAAACAAATACAAATTACTTACGAATAAGGAATAATAAATTTAGGGTTGCTTTAATATCTGTAAGCTTGTTGCTGAACTCCTAGTGCTCCGTCTTTTATCGTTGTTTTTAAATGAGATAAGAATGAGAAGTATAGGCTGTCATGTAGTACTTTTTTCAAATAATTTTGTGATAAGTACTTTAAAAAATATTTAAAGAATAATTTAAGAATTACGGCGTAATAATTCACATGCTCAAACGCTGATCCAACCTTAAGAAATAGACTTAAACTATGTTCTACATTATTGTACTTCTTGAAATGGCGTATAATAAAGTTCGCGAGAGCGAAACATTTTGATAACAAAAATACTTTTATAGATATTATAGATTAAAAATGCGGCGTTGTACGCTTATATTACGCATTATATATGCGCAAAATAGTTTTACCCTGTTAGAAGTCAGTCATTATTCTTTGTTAAAATCTCACTTGTCATCATGGATGTAGTTTTTAAGTAAAAGAGGAACGAAGATACGTCCATACACTTTTAAAAAATTCATATTCGGATTCGAAATATAACAAAGATGTAGTAAAAAATGTGATATTTGCTATCTATTCTAGCGTTAAACAATCTTTAAGCTTACAAGTATATTATGTTTAATCATTATTATCACAATTAACTATCACCATTTAGGTGAAATGACGGGGCAAAGCTAGTAAGGCACAATAACAGTGCTTACGGCTTGCCAAGGACGCGAAAATTACTTTCCTACGTGAGTGTTTTCCGGTTTGGAGGACGCCATAGCAAATCTTTACGTCGTGTTGCGTAAACCGTAATATCATGGCGGTAACCGGATTTGTGGGACTCTACAACATTGTTTATTAGAAGGTCGTATAGTTTATTGTTAAGTAACTGCCTCCGTTGTCTAGCGGTATTGACCCTTGCTTTATAAACCGGAGGTCGTGGTTTCGAATCACGCGGAAACAACTTTTTGTAATCGTTGTTTTTTGGTTGGTCAGAACAATTTAGGCTGATCACCCAATTGTCTAAAAAGAAAGATGTTCCATGCGTCGGATGGTCATGTTAAAAGTCGGTACACCTACCAACACGCATTGGACGTGTTGGGATACGGTCCAAAAACCCCCGAAAGGAAAAGGCGTGCATTAGGGCAGACCTATGTCCAGCAGTGGACTAACACGGGCTGATGATGGTGAAACGGATTGTTCTCATCGCATCGTTAAAATACGGTATCCACTCTTAAGATACCCTCCGTAAAGCTCCTTGACGTGCCAAAGTGCCTCGCGTCGTTAAAAATTGCGGATGTCAGTTAAATACAAGACAAAGACTGCTCGCTCCATTTGCATCGAAAGAATTTGCCCTTTATGTGAATTCGATTCGTCATAGCCGAATTGACTTACCGGATCGAATCACTTAATACAACCTACTCTAGTAAGGTTACCCAAAATTGCCTGCACTTACAGACGCCGTGTCCTGTCACTTACAAATGCATTACACAAGAAGATTTGCTGAATGATCAGGCACTAAATGAATAAAAACACAGTATATTTGCATAGTAATAATCAATATCTTGTTTTTATTTCGTAAAATTTTATAAAAAATTAAAAGTTTGTGAAGAATTTGCGGAAAAACTGTGTTTTAGTGAGAACTTAATGTTGACGAAATAATTGTCATTCACGAAATAAATTTAAATTTACATAATTTTTTTTATTGTATAAATTGAATCTTCGCGTTTATTCAATTTTAAAATTATGTAAAATACATTTTATTATTTGAGTTTAAATGACTTTTCCTGTGTCCATTTGACTTACTTGACCGATGATTGTAAGTAAATATTAATATGATCAAGAAAAGTAAATATCGTGCAATGGCCAATAAACATGTGGTTATATATCAATGTTGTTCTTATTTTATTAAATTCTCTATTACTAAATGTCCAAAGTCGTAAAGCTAATAACAGTCGTAGAAATATACAAAGGCAAGACAACACAATGTCACTCGTTGCGTTAGTACAGATCATACCTTACCTAGTAATTACATCAGCTTATGATTTAAATTTCAGTCCAAGAAAAAGTAATTGTAAGCTTTGTAACGTTCTTAACAAAAATAACTGTAAGCCTGCTAACTCCATAATATCAATTAGTAATTGTACAAGGATAGGGCTATCTTTACAATAAATATTTGGTATACTGTAATACATATTGAAAGACATGAAAAAACTTTTCCAATATTTAGACAGATCATGCGGGGCTGGAATTTATGGCAGGTGTATGCTATGCATGAATTAATAAATTAATAATTAATTAAGGGTGAGCAGATTTATATTGGCGTATTTTAGGATCAATCAGTATCATTTGATTTGCTTGGGTTTAATTTTGTAAATAATTGATTCCGAGCAGATGGTAATACCCAACCACCTTCTCTATTGAAATTCAATGGATACAAATATTTACAAAATTAAACCCAAGCACATAATTACAGCTAGACCTCAAGATACCGTAAGCACGTATCCGTAAAACAGACTAATAAATAAAATACAGAAATATCGATGGCCGGGTAAAAATCTTTGACTGAGGAACAACAGCCTGCCCGTGACCAAATTGTAAACGAAATTAAACGCGATGAAATCCGTAAAATCTTTCACTGAATTATGTGGTATATAAACTACATGCATGATTTGGAAGTCCAGTTAACGAATGCCAAAGATAATCTTGACATTTGAGGCTAATAGTATTTTCTGTTGATAAATAATACAGTCACGGGACAGACTGTGGACCCACGTAATCACGGACCCTGAGTAATGTCTGAAACATTGGGTACAGTTTACAAATATTGTAAATAAACTGCACTTAATTGTTATTGATCAACCATGACAAAGTTTTTATATGCCCATTTCACAAATAATTGTATGATTGACCTACATTGCCCTAACCAACGACATAACGTCAGTCATACAAAGCTGTTACCTTAAAGTATTGGAACCCACGACCACCGGTTTGTTAAACAAGGGCCATTACCGCTAGGCTAAGCACATCATACAGAATAAATATTTTTTACGCGTAAGAATAATCAACATTCTGTAAAGCAACACTTATTTGGCAAACTGATTATTTACATGCTATTTAATCTTTAATCTCAGTTTTATTTATATTTATGTAAAAAGATAAAAAAGAATTAGATATTACCAAATTCCATGTTACATAACCACAATTTTTTCACAGTAATGTCATATACTTAATTTTTAGACTGATCGAAATCTTCGCGGAATTCCTACAATGACTCATACTGCTCGATATTACTTTTAATTTTTTAGACTCGAGTACACAAATGCAATATTGACATCCTGCAGCCTTATTCCAAGACCTTGACACAAATAAGATGAATCATTTGTAACCTTGTTTCGCTCTCCTCTTTCCTTTAGCTTCTTATTTCGATACGAAAGGACGATTGCCGAGTATAAAACTGTATTGGTTTTTCCACGCGTTATGCATTGTTTTATTGTAAACGTAAGTTTGCCTTCGCATGTTTGGTTTTAAGATATTATTACAGCGCATACCTATATTATTCATTTTGTAATTCACAAGTTCTGTAAAAATTAAGCTGAAAGAATGGAAGCAAACATGTGACACTATTTCCTAATAAGTAAAATAATCAATGTGTTGTATGGTCCCCTTTCAATATGTGTAGTAATTATTATTGGACGTCAGTTGTTTTAAATTTACTGATATCTCATTCTTCTGCCGAATTCGTACTATACCATTCGTTCTATGAAGGTCAGATTCAGCTTAGAATAAAAATAAGAGGATATGTACAAAGATCATGCTAGTAGAGCACTCTCTAAGATCTCTCAGTCAATTATCAAGATATACTCTATAGGTAGAAGGGCCTCGGTAATAGAGCAGACTCTATATGCCATTATTGTTCCTTCCGCAGGCAAAATGAGGTTATATGACACAGCGCTAATGAATGAGGCGATATTTCTAATTCTCGTGGTTTTTGATCACAAGACTTTCTTACCTGTATATTGGGACTGCAAATGATAAAAATAAAAAAGGGAAAATAATAGGTCCCACAGTTTTACAAGGGTTGTTGTGAGGACAGAGGCTTCCATTTCTGAACTGGTGGAGTTTATTAGACTATTAATAAGAAAGTGTAATGTTTGTACATTGAGTAAAGATAAATAAAACAACAGCTTTGACAATAACGTAAAATAAGCGGCAGATCAAATCTCTACATATATTTCAGATTGTCTCTAGTTATAATTGTCTATTTGTACATTTGTCTATGGTATCTGTTATCACAAATCAGCATTGTTCCAGTCTTACTCATCACATTCCTCATCCATCTTGAATTTTTTCCGGATTCCTGCGAGTGCAACTTCTTAGAAAATTTATTAATTATTAAACATTGCAATATAATTACACCCTTTTAAAGGGCACTGCGAAGTATTTATACTACAAATTTCCGAGTAAGAATTTTATATATCTCTAAATCTTATCTAATAGATAGCTTTATTGAAATACCTTACTCAGTATGGACTTACTAGTTATAGCTAAGTCATAAAGTAAACGCTTCAACTTGTTATGGGTTAAATTCGTTTCGAATTATTTATATGGCTATATTACCAGAATCTAGTATTTATATTAATGTAACAGCATAATAAACTCTTCAACTATATTATAAACATGTAAAAATAATGGTTTTGAACACTTTTTTGTGTATATAGAAAATTTGTAAATTTACCTACTTTTTACCTACCTCAGTATACCAAGTTTAAAAATTGGTATAAATATAATATAATGAGATAATATACGCACATATTGGATTATTATTTTTCTTTTTATTTTAAAAGTTTATCTTTTCTATATTTTGAAACTTTTCCTAAGCAAAACCAGATCGTGTCCTAATTCAGTTAGCCGATCTCGCGAATTGAATAATGCAGAGACATTTGACCGACTTACACTGAGGTGGTCTTTTGAAAAAATAAGACTGTGACATCCTGTAATGACTATTAAATATCTTTGGCGGGTAGCTAAATTAATTGATGTCAAACTTGCAAAGCTTTAACAAGCGTTAGTTAAATATAAATTATCTTTTTGTCTTAAAACATGGCGTTTCTTACTAAAATTATATTCCTTTTACATGAAATTCTAAATTTTCTATTACTAAATAATACTTGTAAGTGATGTATGAGTTAAGTCATTTTATTACATTCATTTTAGTTTCGGAAGGTTGTCTAACCGCTTCCCGTTCATAATCGATTAAACTAATTGTTTTACGCCTACATACGAAAATCTGTTCGTCCGTGAGTCACGCGTGATTTTGCACACGTCAGATGTGACACACGGACGGACAAGGTCGAAATATCGAAGGTCGGAAAGTGAAATTATCCGAATAGCAACGACACGAAGGCGACATCCGTGTATCACGATCGGAACGAGAGCAAAATATGAATAATGCAACGACCTTATTTAAATAAAACCCTGATTAATCGCTGGATATTACGATTAATAGCCGCATTGTTGGAAGAAGTTACTCAATCGCGAATTACGCGCTCAAAGTCATGAAGCAAGAAAGCTCAGACCTAACTGGACTAGGCCATGGTGTAAATAAAAGAACTGTAAAGTCCAGTCTTATAGACCACATAACGCTGGTCCACCGACCGACCAACTAAAGAAGAAGGCGTGCATTAGGGAGGCCTATGTCCAGCAGTGGACTAACACAAGCTGATGATAATGAACTAACAACCTGTAGTAGCAGAATGTCTGTGTGTTCCATTTTTATCATGAAAAAGATGTTATATAGTATTTGTATGTTTACGTTGGATATGGATTTTGATAGTTGTTATATATTTAATGAAATAAATAAAGTAAGGACGCTTTTATAAGTGCCATATGTCGACTTAGATACGATTTGTAAATCTGTGTAAACAAATGTAAGACTTTCATTCTTTAATTGAAGTACACCGAGCCCCTAATAAATAAGGGTGTGTTAGGGAGGCCTATGTCCAGCAGTGGACTATCAAAGGCTGATGATGAATGAATGAAATGATGAAACACCGATAATGTTACTTATCGGTTAAGATACGCAAAATTTCTGACTATGGCCCAAATAGTTGCTATTAATACTCAAACTCTAGCCAAAAAAAGACATAAAATTTAAATTTTAAGGGTGTTCTCCACATACATACATACACCATCAGCCTGTGATAGTCCACTGCTAGACCACCTCCCCTGATACACTCCTATGCATCGGGTTTTGGACCGTACCACACCACGGTGGTCCAATGCGAGTTGGTGGGTGGATCGACTTTTTACATGCCCATCTGACGCATGGATTATCTTACTTTTCAGACAATTTGCTGATCGGTCCAAATTGCCCTAACCAACGAGGAAACAACGTTGTTGTTGTTGAGTCCCCGCAGGATTCAAACCCACGACCTCCAGTTTCTAAAGGATACCTTATAGGCATAGGCTTTTAATATATAGCCTACAAAAAAAAACGGTTTCCCTTTCGACGGCATTTTTTCAAAACGGTACAATATAATTGTAATTGTGTAAAAATGCTTTTAGTAAATGTTTGTTTTAAAGTAATATCTTTGCCCGAGCTATTGCATACATGTTCATAGCTTCTGTGCGGTTTAATACATAGACAAATTGTCCACTTCCTAGTGTTAAATGTGTATTTAACTAATCTTCGTTAAAAAAATAGATTAGTGAGAGACCTTGCTCGTTAAAAATAAATATAAACCATCTGTAACCGAAAATGTAGATTGTATTTGACTCATGCATAATGCATGAATAATTATTAGTTGCCTGAACATAATGTCATTATGAACGTGTTATATGTTTTTGTTAACACAACTCCAGCGCACTTTAAAGTGGTTTAGGTTTTTCAATACAAAACAAACTCTTTCTTAATTAGTATAGTGTCCCCGAGGCGATTCCAACCGCCAGTCCTGTATCAGAGATTATAGACCAAGCCGAGATATATTGCAGTAAACAAGCGTGTAAGCGTAAACACAGGTGCACTACCTCTTCCTTCATTATCAACCGATGGGACGGATAACCGACACGACCGAAAAGAGATCAGGCCGTTACCTGATCTATTAACCTCTTTAACATGCCCATCCGACGCACACATCATCATCATCAGCATGTGATAGTTCACAGCTGGACGTAGGCCTGCCATAATACACATCTATCTATTGGGGGGAGGGGGGGGGAAGATATGCGGGTTGAGAGAATTGACCTTTTACATGCCTGTCTAACGCATGAATCATTTTATTATACGGCAATTTGGTGATAGCAAACGTTGCAAGTTAAAATTACCCTAACCGACTAGAATCTATCAATGAAAAGTTATAGTTTCCTGATTGGGACCCCAGAGAACCTACGGCCTTAAGTTTCTAAAGCCCATGTCCATACTACTAAGCTACGGGGAAGTTTAACTTATTATTAAAATCTCATCGTTTAACTTAGATTACTAAATTGGTTTTCCCAAAATTAATGTGTCAACAGTAATCACAGAACCGAATTGGGTTTTTGACCCATACTTTGCCTATACTTAATATCTTTTTTACAGTTCTTAGTCTAGCATAAAGATTGTCGATTACAATTATTCTTAAACTTCTTTTTATTGATCGCCTCTTATAAGACGACTTTATTGCTTAATAAAAATGATGTTTGTTTTTAAACTATATGATTTTTTGGCCTGTTATTAAACCTGCATCAATTAATTTTTAAAATGATATCAATGTCTGAATCTGTTCCGAATATATGTTTCTTTTAGTGGATTGAATAGGGTTCCTACACATTTTGTATGTATTTAGTAGACACTAAAGCTAGTAAAGTTCTCCTCAATTCAAGGTGATCGCAAGTAAAGTGAACAGCAAACCAAATGTTTCTTTAAATTCTACATTTCATTGGTATGGAATTATGGTTCGCCAATTGCCATCAACTGTAAATAAATTAAATGTGGTTTTACTACACTCTTAGTGCTGAAGCTTTTATTATTACAAACGATTAAAACGTTAACCACTATAGAAATAGTTATACATTTGTGCAGCAAACCGAAAGCGCCCTAACACAACTGTATACCGTTGTTAACTATGTAACTATTTGTAAACAAGACAAAACTGTCATGTTTACTGATTTTCGTCTATTTTATCTTTAGCATATATATTGTAGATAATGTATTGAAAAATTAAAAAAGGAAGCCCCGCTATGATTTTTTAGGATAGAGGCTTATTTTCAAACTGCTGGTAGGTTAATTGACGATCAATAGGTATGTGTTATGCTTCAATCTTGCTAAGAAAAAGGATATTTGACTTTGACTATAGCCAATGCGTACTGTTTACAATAAGTTTTTACTTAGCTTACTGAAGCTCATAAGACAATAATCTGCAAATATCTGAATATCGTATTGTCCTCCAAGTCGATTCCGACTACGGCGGCCGATCTATATTAGAGATCAGCCAATTGCGCAGAAGATATTATAGTGCAGAAGTGTACGCGCAAACATAAAAGGTGTACTCCCTTTTCCTTTATACTCCTAAAGCCCGATGGGACGAATTAACGACACGACCGGACAGAGATTAGGCACAGGACCAACTTTTGGATCTTACTTTACAGGTAATCGGGTGATCAGCCTGCATTGCCCTAACCAACTAGGAAACAACAATGAAAAGTAGTTGAATCCCTACAGGATTTGATCTCATGATCTACGGTTTCTAAAGTACAAGCCTATACCAGGCTACGGAGGCAGTTGTCATCAGTCAGGCAGTTGAATATCATATGCAAGTAGTCGAAGAGCCAGTCTAACTCCTTAGCAGGTACTTCGATCACTTGCAGATATTGCGAGAATACACAATTAGCAATTACATATTAATTGTGGCAATTAATTTGATTGTACCCATCGAACAATGTACACGAAGTGTTTTGTAACATGTAAATCTAATTGGACAATGTTGCAAGCAATGTGACGCCATTCTAATCAACAGATGTCATAGTTTGCGGTAAGTCAGTGTTGGATAGAACTAAATATGATTTGTATTTTTAAAAACGCATTTTTACTACACCTGAGCCAAAGAAAACACAGAATCCGTGTACAAATATCAACCAATTAACGAGGTAATTCCGTTAATTGCTTGATATTCGTACTGTTTAATAACGTAGGTCCAAAACCCCTAATGGATAGGGTCCAGCAGTGGACTATGACGGGCTGATGATGTATAACGTAAAGGGCTTCGGCTTTGGTACAAACCAAATCTGATTTGTAATTTGGGTAAATAAAGTCTAACATCAAACTATATAAGCAATAAAACGTATGATTCTCATTTAAAATTAAATATAACATGGTTATTTTGGTTTTTAGGTTTGTACAAGAGAAGATTTTATACATAATAAATTACATGTCTTTTCTGTCTCTACATTGGCAAAGTCAAAAGGAACTTAAATGAAACACTTTTTCTGAACTAATGAATTGACGTTCGTAGTAGAACAACAATCAATACGTTATAATTTTTAATTTTTTTTTACAGCTTAACTGACCTTTTTAACCGGATACTAAAGGCCAACACTGTAAAGAAACGGCTCCTGCTAAGCGAACCAAGTTTGACAGTCGTTGTAGAGCATCAGTGCGTTCGAATAGCGCGAAATCTGTTGCATCGAAAATGAGTTCATTAATTCGGGTTCTGGAGGTCAGATGTCCGTTGCTTTTATAAAAATGTTATTAAGAACTAATCTTTTATCATTTTATGTAATGAAGTGATGCATGCATTCATTGTAACTATAGTGGTCCACTATAATTACAACAACCAGACCAAAATGTATGTAGCAATTGCAATACAAACCTATACAACCACCACCACCAATCTCGATCACGCGTTACCTGCTAAAGCTTTTGTGTCCTTATAATCAAAATACAGTCCTTCCTTTACTAACTGCGGAATGACATACGTAATATATAGTAATCGACATACAATAAAAAGGTAACCCGCAACGTTTTTCCCGATAATATAAAGAAACCTTTCTAACTTTCCTACTCTGATGATATTTGCCGTCCCTAATTTTTATCGGATAAAGGGAATATGTGATCAGGACGCTTACCTAATGGTAAGCCACACGCCCTGCCGATATATATAAATTAATCCGCTCACCGCTTTTGATATGAGATATTATGTATCGTTTATCCACCGGCTAAGGTGCCCTTCAAACAGGAAGACAGTAGAATCTATGCACTTTGCTTTGTGGCAGAAATAGGCGTCACGTCGCTACTTTCTCTAGACGGTACCCTGTAAATAGGAGAATACTTTAAACCTTATGATTTAAACCAACACTGCTCTAGCCATAATGAATTCAAAAATCTCTCGATTGTCATAATAACGCTAATTATCATTAATTAAACCCGATAGAAGCAATACACATTTCCTGTGTTGCGACAATTTATGTCTTCATTAATTCAATTCATTAATTAATGAGCCTATTAAATTGTGATTCAAAGTTGCTAACGTTATTATCGATCGATTAAGATTGCACAGTCGGCATGGTGGCAGATAATAATTGTGTATTTAGTTCAATTCTTGAATTAATTTTTTAAGCAACAAAGTTTCTTCTTTAATTTAGCATTCAGTTTTGTTACTATAATAAAACAACTGGTAAAAGTTTTAAAATGAATAATTCACTTTATTTTAACAAGCTCTTCGTCAATATCAAGTACTAGCCCCCCAACCTCCCTTGTTGGTGGAATTTTGTAAAATCCGTTCTTAACTGACCTCTACTCGGCGAAAGGAACAACCACCGAATTTCAAGTCGCTACGCCTTATCGTTCCAGAGATATCGTGATAAGTCAATATATGGGTGGGAATCTCTTTTATATATATATAGATTGAGTTTAATTTTTAACTTACTTTTGTACAGAGCCGTATCAATAAAAAGAAATTGTTACAATTATGAATGTTGATATTCCATGACTAAAATTTCGAATCATAGTCATACCTTTGTTCTAACCAAGTTTTTAAATTTTAAAGTTTTCTTCATTAAAAAATTATCTCAAATAAATATTAGACTCGCCTTTTCATTATAGTGTCGGCCTCTAACCTATTTAGATTTACATGACAATTTGTCGCAGAGCGATTGCCATCAGACTGCCGCAACCCAAGGGGTAAACTGCAAACTAAGGATAAATTAGTTGTCAGTAAATTTTAAGGCTCTTACATCCTATAAGACTGCCCAAGCTGGTCTCGACAAACGTGACCGACTTTTTGCATGCCCTATACAGACGCGTAGATAATTTTTCTTTTCAGGCCATTGTGTGATCGTCCCATAGTGCCTTGATCAACTAGAAAACAACGATAACACAAAGTTTTTCCTCTGGCCTACAAAGCAATATCTTTAAAATAAACACGATAAAATAATTTATATATTCTTTGTATGGATTATAACTAAATTTTGTTATTTTTTTTATGGCATACGCAGGCGAGACGAGCAGTCGGACCACCTGATGGGAAGTGGTCACCGCGCCCATAGACATTGGTATACCAGTGCCTTCGCCAACGCGTTGCCTACCGTGAGACATAGGGTGTTAAGTCTCGTTTACCCAGTAAATACGCTGGCTACGGTGCCCTTCAAACCGGAACCCAGCAGTTTTTTCACACTACTGCTTCGCGGCACCGCGGTGGTACCCACCCAGACGGTCCCCTGTAAAAAGGGTACCTACCACCGGTAAAAATTTAAGCAGACATCAGCATACGGAAGCATACATAAGCAGTTACCACAGAATATGCCAGTACAGGAGATAAATAATTTTCGTATCTTGGTCCATAATGAAATGTCTAGCAAAGTAATAAACTATTTTAACCAATGTTCGATTTACTTTCGAAAGCAGATTCCACAGTTCCTACATACACCATCAGCTTGTGATAGACTACTGCTGGACATAGGCCTCCCCTTATATACCCCTATCAATTAGGGGGTTTTTAGACCGTCTCCCACCACGCTAGTCCAATGTCGGTTGGTGGGTGGGCCGACTTTTTAGATGCCCATCCGACGCATGGATTATCTCACTTTTCAGACAATTGGGTGATCGGGACAAATCGCCCTAACCAACTAGGAAACAACCATGAATAAGTGTTGAGTCCCTGCAGGATTCGAACCCATGACCTCCGTCCTCTAAAGCACACGCTCATACCCCTTGGCACAGCTCCTAGTTGAAATAAAAAATCTAAAAACATTTTATTTACCCGCTCGTTTAAACTATTTTCTGATCAATTTTGATTTTGATTAAGTATAGAAAACAATAAAACTCTAAATCTACCTATAAATTTGCATTTAATGAAACCAGAGTCATAATTGAATACTGCGTAGTTTAGCGCGTTTTTTTGTAAACGATACAATCTATGATTGGCTCTGAGAATGAATCCTTTTTGCTATAATAAATCTAAACATTTAGAACTTGTTGAAAAACATGCAATTACACAATTAAATTATTATTTATTAAAATCTTTTGCTCTTTGACTTAAACGTCTTTATCGTCTTTGTCGTTTGCAGTTTTAATCGACTAAAGTTTAAGTGAATCGACACGACGAACAGCTATCATGTATATTATAAGTAATTAACTTGTTGCTCTATGAATTATTCAAGGCTTTCTGAAGTACACTGAATCAAAAGTTGTTGATATGCTATAATCAATTAAATAGCTAATTTAAAGTTTCGCGTACATGTTAAAAGCATGCTAATTACGCAAATACAATAAAGATTCGCTTAAATGTCAGACTAAATTTAGTCTTGTGTACATATATTAAAATTGTACCTTCCGAGATCTAATTTACCATCCAGTCTTTTCCGATAATAAACTCATAGAGCAGATCAGACTGCAATCAGAAATAAATCAAGTGTTTTCATAAGCTTATGAACAAATCAAATGTGAAACAAATGTAATTGCATTCACATTAAACCAAAAAACGCGCAAGCGTTCAAAATACTAAAGGCCTAAACTAATTCATAGCCTCGATCTAAGGTAACACAGACGTTTCATTATTGAAAGATTATAAGTAACTTAAGCTGTTCCATTATTTTCACATCTATTACAACGTGTTAAGATAGATTATTGTAATGCAATAGCTTTTTTCCAATATATCCCATCTTTTACGGTAATTTAAAAGCTTTCGATTGGTATTTAGGTTGCTTCTCGCTTGAATACAAGTTAAAACCTCCCAAATTTGATGAATCACGATGTAAAGAGCATATTAGCGTCTTTGACGGTACATCGACGAAGGCACACCGTGAAGGCTGTTGAAAATATGCGGAAGCGTAAACATATATGTATGTAAACTTTTGATTGTTTTCCCGCTAATTGCCAAAATGCGGTGAGTCCTTACGCAATCCACAGATAATTATTAGAATCATGATGTTTTTTAATATGAATATATTTTGTAGAGAAACTTCTTAACGCGCGCTTGACTCGGGGAGAGTTATGATCGGGCGAGGCGGGCAGACGATGCGATGATCTATCAATAATCATCTTAAATATGTAATGAAAATAATTGTATGTAAGTGTATGTACATGTATGTAAACGGCGAAAGGATGTAACGACCCCACGCCCATTTGGCGGCGGATCTGCCTTACAGTGGAGTGAGGCAATTCCGCAGTACTTGTGTCTAGTACTAGTGACTAGTAGTCAATCTGTCTGCTCAGCTTGGCAATAATCAGTCTTTATGTCCAGCAGTGGTCTGCTAAAGGCTGTTTATGCTGGGACATGTATAAATTCTATATAAATACAGATACAGATGAAGCTATAGAAGTTTTACTTCAGTATTGTGGTCTATAATCTAACCACAGACCCATAAAAAGTAGAATTTAAGCTTGTATGTTTGTTTGTTTTATAAAGACTACGTAAAAAAATTATAATTGGACGACAGTGCCTTATATGTTACTGGCGACCCGCCCCTGCTTCGCACGGGAGCTATGCTGATAGAAAATATACCTACAATATTAAGCATGTGTTATACTTATAAACCTTCCTATTCAATAACTCTATTTATTAAAAAAACGCATCGATTGTGTACTTTGAAAGATTTAAGCATACATAGGGATATAGGGACAGAGGAAGCGACTTTGTTTTATACTATGTAGTGATATATTAATTTCTCACGGCCTAAAGATCTTAAACAGACCAGTAAACTACCTTTATCGGCTGATTTATAAAACAGAATATTATAATATAACTTTTAATTAAAATAATATAAAAAAATGCTTTATTGAAACCGGATAACAGCATAGTTTGAAAAAAACCCGTCCCTCCCGATTGAGTATATCTCGATATTTATTTATTAAAAAAAACTTATCCTTATTAAATTATTAGCTTTACACATTTTTTTATTACTTTGTATCATCTTTGTTTTAATAAAACGTTGTAAACTCATGCAAAAATAATCATACAAAAGGACAAACATGTAAGAGAAAACCTTGAAGTTTACGGACACGGGCGACTTTGAGATTATTTCTGTTTATCAATAAACGTTTGCACTTATATGAAAGTGTGCATCGGAGTGATGAAATCAAGGTTTTCTCGATTGTAATATTAAAATATCGATTTTGCACTAAAATCTTTTGAAAGTCGGAACACAATTATGTGGTAATAATATGTAGTCAGGTTAAAAAGGTAATGAACACTTTTTAGTATTCCTTTTCGCTGGATGCTGCAAGATCAAAAACTTTCAGTTAATAAGTTTTAGTGTAAAAAGTTTAATGTTAAAGCAAAGTTTACCTTTATTTATATTATTATTTAGTATTTTTATTTTTTATATTATATTCTATTTATTTTCGTTTCTTGATAAAGACTTGTAAAAACAATTTTTAAAAGTTGTTATCGATATTGATTATTCGTTATTTTTCTAATTCCTCTAGTAATCTTATAAAAGTTATATTCAAATTAATAAAATATGGTGTTAGATAATATAAGCGTAACAACAAGCTTGGCGAATCCAAGAACGCACAAAAAACGTAATAACATTTCACAAATACGTCATTACGTACTGTTTCAATCTTCAATGGTCATTTAATCCATGCAAATTGGGCTAGCAACATCTTAAAAATATACACCTTGAGTTCATAGTAAAACATCGAAATACAACCATTCAAAATATGCTTTCCCGTGCACATTTAATTTGCGGTCATCGATCACGGTCCATCATGTTCCATGACCTTAGCGGCCCTCGGAGGTGGTGTCAAAAACCTGTTCCGCCAGCACCAAAGGTCAAGGCACACACCAGGGTTTCAGACGTACCAGGAATAGTCAAATGTCAGAAATAACAAGGCACTTAGAGCCGGCAAATAACGTAAATACATCAACATTCTCTAACATCAATACATCAACCGTTAAAGGTATATGGCTTTTTCAATTTCAACAGGAAATACTAAGCAAGGATCCAAACTAAGTGATATAAATCGTCTTTGAAGCAGCGATGACAAGTTAACGGACTTAAGCATAGCATGGTAGTACATTGTATTTAAATTACAATAGCAGGAGGAAGAGTGTATAAATGTACAGGTATAATAATAATATACATAATTTATAATAATATATATTACACATAATATGTTATTAATGTAATTTTCTTATAAATAGCTCTATCCTGAACGATATGATTTATGTACAAATTACAATGGCACACATCACATCTTAACAGAAGAAATACTTATAATTCTTTGCTATACTAAAACATTTTGGTTTACGTAAAACACGTGAACCAAAAATGTTTCATTATTCTCAAAAAATCAATAGCTTTAAGCTGATAAATATGTCATTTTGAATTGACCATTGACACTAATTATGTTAGCTAATTATTATCAACTACCAAAGGCTTTACAAACAAATATTTTTTACACAAATGAATATACATTTTTATTTTAATATAACAATCAATTCAACTATTATTCTATATTAGTACATAACGTATGAAAATTAAAGCTTTCGGTCATACAGTATTATCCTCTGTCCTTTGCCTGGTACAAAAATATTAAGCTTATGATACTTTATGGATTATTTTAATATTATTGACATTTGAATCTCAATTGAGCGCTTATCATAATAATATGACATTCGTGCATGAAGATTAAGTGATATTTAATTTAAATAAAATAATGTTTTGCATATTTGCATAAAATTGCCGTAATTAACCTTACTTACGTAAAGTTTAATGTATCATTACAAAGTTAAGTATTGGATGAACATGACATTTATTATATAACATTTATAGTTATCGTTTTGTCACCTTTTTTAATATAAGCGGCAACATATTACTTACTAGCTACCCGCGACTTACTCTGGAATAGAAAAAATGTCCGAGAGGTATGTATGTACTGTATAGTATAATACAATTGAGGTGTATTTATTGTAAATGTCTATTATTAGACACAAAGTTTTATGGCTTTTGCTTCGGCGATGATGAATTTCCTCATTTACTTACATCCTCACTTTAACTGCTAGTTCATCCCCGTACAAGTTAAAACTACAAAATTGCTAGAAAAGCACCACCTATGGCTCGTTTAGAATATTTAGCCACAAAATTTCATCGTTTTATGGTCAACAGAGAAGGGCTAAAATAGGGATGAAAGTCTATAAATTCCATTTATATATTCCCTATTTTAACCCTTTCGACCACTATTATCGTAATAAATAAGAGCCTATGGATTCTATCCTTTCTTGTAATCTACTCTAAGTGTGTAGAAAATTTCATCGAAGTCGGTTCAATGGTTTACACAGTATCAACGGACAGACAGACAAAGTTACTTTTGCATTTATAATATAAGTATGGATAAATTTATGTAAGAAATATTATGATTGAAGAATAATCAAAAATGATTGTTAAAAACTTCTTGAAAAATATAATAATTGACGTTAATGTTAAATGCGTGAGGTCAAATTACAAGCGAACAATGATTTCGTAATTAAAGTGGATAATTAAAGGAGTATACTTGATTGAACTTGTATTCGGTATATTAAGCAAACTATTCCTCCTGAGATCTTAAGATTTGAACTACTATAAGATAACATGCAATTTTTCTTTAAATATTTGATCAGTTTGTGTCTGTTTCTTAAGTGCAAAAAATTCTAACTATCACAAAATAGTTCGATTTCAACTGTCTACAAGCACTATGATCTTATCTATTCGTTAGTTGCATTTCTCCATCTAAATATAGTTATATCTAATATAGTTATATAGATGCGTTATAGTAATGCAAGTAAGTAACTAAACATCTTTACCATGCAAGTCTACCATGTTTTTTTAGCTTCTGTGAGCTAGACCAGGCGGATATACCTGCGATTCGCACCTGCGCTGTAGCAAAAGCGTGAACTACCCAGAGATATTTGACATCACATCTTTGTTTCATCACCAAAAAGTTCAAACCAATGAGTTTTTTTCATTTTTGAGTAAAGCAATGAGTCGAGCAGGATGTTTACCTGGTAGGAATTGATACCTGCCTTGACGATAAGAAAAGAAAGCATACCACATGACAAAACCCTACGCCTCTAGACATACGGTGTCCTGTTTAAACCAAAGACAGTTATGTTACACTTACGGATTCTGGGAGACTTACTTCAATGCAAGAGCTACTAGCTAGATAAAGCACCCTGAGTACACTCTGACGAATCCTGTAAAAAAGTGACCTACCTCTCTAGAGGTTTATAATTTTTCCATAGATTCCCTGGACATAATGATGATAGTTCAACTGTGAGAAGCTTATGATTAACTTTAAATCAGCAAAAGAGATAACAAAAGCTTAGATAAAGTACTTGCAAATATCTTTACGACATGAACAAATCAAGGAATTTATGATTATAGGATGGGATAAGGATTATGAACCATTATCATGTTGAAAGTAAAACTGATGAATACGTTATCAACTAAAGAGGTAGTTACTAGTTACTTAAAGTCAATAATTTGGTTATTAGCCTAGTAGCTAATGTGATTGATTTGCATAAGATTATCCTCGTACTGACATCATGAACGGATCGAGAGAACTTTATTAGGATTAGATCATATCGGTGCGACAACTAGGACTATGGAAATATTCTTTATTTTAGAGAAAGCAAAGTGAAGGTTGTTTGTCATTAATAAAAAAAACAAACAGTTAAAGATACAACTTTTATTACTTAAAAATTTGCTGGTTATTTATCCAGTTTTTATTGCTTAACTGTGAAGTTATGCTACCAGACTCTTGTCTATTGTAAGGTTCATCCAAAATAGAGTTCGCGGGAAGCTACCGTTCCCACGAACTAGGTGACCAACATTTTTGCTAAAGGCCACACGTACATAAGGTTCGTGAGTTAGGCATTTTTTTGTGTCTCCTTAGGATCGCCGACGATCTACCGACTTTTTTTAATCGGTTTCTAGGAGCGTTCAGAACCTCTCTGGAACACGGGTGTTTTGAGTGTTTGTAATAACTGTTGTTACAACAATGTATGTGTAACTACAAACTCCTATAGTAAAACACTTGCATATATCGAAAAGCTTTTATTAAAGTGAAGCTTGAATTTTTGATATCAATTGTTATGAATAACTGCCTCCGTAGCCTGGTGGTATGGGCGTGTGCTTTTCATTGTTGTTTCCTTGTTGGTTAGGGCAATTTGGGTCGATCACCCGATCGTCTGAAAAGTAAGATGATCTATGCGTCGGACGGGCATGTAAAAAGTCGGTCCACGCACCAAACCGCATTGGACCAGCGTGGTGGGATATGATCCAAACTCCCTAATGGATAGGGGTGTATTAGGGGTGGCCTATATCCAGCAGTGGACTATCACAGGCTGATGATGATGAAGCTTGAATTGAACGTAACGACATAGCAGTTATATAACACTAGCAGACGGCACAAGGCTCTGTCCGTGTCATTTTTAAATTTTCTAGAGTAAAAAGTAGACTATATTGCTGAAAGTGGAAGTAGCTTTATACACGTAAAATAATTTTTAAAATCAGCCCAATAGTTTTTAAACTTATTCCATACAAACCCACACACAAAAATATAATTCTTTCCCCTTTCCTTTTATTAGATAGATTAAATAGATTATAAATAAAATATACCAATCTTTGATTAGACAAAGAAACGTAAACATAAGCAAAGCATCCCTGTCACATTTTTTTATACATTTATGCAGTGCTCGCAAAATAAACATAGTGTTGTCG
The DNA here is from genome assembly GCA_029286875.1 of Lamproptera curius. Taxonomy (NCBI): domain Eukaryota; kingdom Metazoa; phylum Arthropoda; class Insecta; order Lepidoptera; family Papilionidae; genus Lamproptera; species Lamproptera curius. The sequence goes on along the minus strand of JAGSMT010000027.1, from coordinate 3,386,184 downwards.
ATCAATTATCAAGGATTACTGAAACTTTGACTTAAATATTGGCAAGTCCAAAGTTCCAAAAGTCGTACCGCATGTCGTTATTAAATTCAAATTTCGTCCTCGGCTCCTCGAACAGCCGAAACCCGACCGAATATACTAACTACATAATTTAGACACGGGACATGCACCGACTGGCACCGAATTCATTGAGCACAGATAAAAAAATCAGCCGTAGCTCTGGCGGGTCACGATTACCAACTATTTGACATTTACATGAAATACGTTCTAAAACAAATGCTAGACATAATTACATCTTTATTTCTGTCTCTTTTTTTATACACTAACACATAAGAAATATATATTTATTGATTTTATTTACGCGATCACTATAATCAAATCAACTTTTTACGGAACTCTGCATCCATGATCATCCCTTGATCATGGATGCTGGAAAGTGTCTGAAACGTCGGGAATAATCGTAAAGAATTAACGCGAATTTCAGTGAAAAGTCGATTTGATGATGCATATCTATTTTGAAAGCCTTCAAAGGAGGTAAAATAATTATGTAAATAATAGTGATTAACAAAACAAGACTAAATCCTTCTTTCTCCTGGCCAATATCCAAAGTCGCTATAGTCGCTTAAATGACAGTTTTTACAGAGCACGGGCTTCTAACCTTCACAAACAGAGAGGTAAATTGCATTCGATGAAATTGTTGTCTAAAGAAATTCTATAACGACTGCAAAAAATATCCTGTCAAACAGGACCGACTTTTTTACATGCACTGACCGACGCAAGGATGACCATACTGTTTAGAAAATTGGTTGATCGGTCCGTAGTGTCTTTACCAACTAGAAAACAACGATAACGCAAAGTTGTTTATCGCGGGATTGGAACTCACGACACCTGAATTGTTAAAGAAAGGGCCAACACCACTAGATCACGGAGGCCGTTACGAGACCAATTAAATTAATATATAAAAGGCACTAGATTGTTACAGTTCAAAATTTATTGACAATACAAATTTCGTACAAGTTAACCTCATTTAAACACCTATACCCTTTCATTGAACACTAAATACTCGGAAGGCAGCGCTAAGCATATCGCAGTTTTAAAAGCCAAGGGTAATATTATGAGCCTTGACACATTGTTGCGCCGAAATAAATAGCAATTGTTCAACGTTGGCATCTCAAAGGCCCCTCTAAATGGATTCGAACCTACGCACGCCGGATTTTAATGCGGCAACAATGACACATTACGCATCAACGGAGGTCGAAATTGAATAACGCTCCGATGCAGTTTTCTAATTGTGTTCATGGGAAATAATGGTATAATATCTGAGTAAAAGTACGGAAAAATTTATAAAAAAATTATCGACGTTAAATGTTGTCATAACAATTTATTCATACATTACAAATTGCATTTAAATATTATAAATACTTTACAATACAAACGATTATTATGTTAATAACTAAGAGAAACAATCAAAAATACTACAGTATATAAACATGAAGTAACTGACAGGAGCATGGCAAAAATTAAATACAAAGCAAGTACGATAATGAACTTGGTGTCCCAGTGCCTTGTACTTTATTTTTTCCGTTGATAAATGTAATACAGTGCGTTAGAAAGAGATGAAGGGCTTCGCGGTAAATACCTCGCTGCTTCAATTTTCCCTTTTCGATTGTGTGTGTATCCGCTATTATTCACGACACTTCTGCTGTTCTTGTTATTTTTTTAGTAAATATTAAGTACCTTAATTAGTCTTTAATCAGACAATTTACTTCTAATGTTCATGACTAAATAAATCAATGTATAAATATCATTTTTGTTGTTTTACATCAAATGTATAAATATTTTAAATATTAAAACAGATATGCAATTTGTTAACTGCTTAATGGGAACTCAATCCCTATTAAATAATCAATGAGTAATATTACAACCTATAAAATTCAAACTGCCTGCCTGTAGCCTAGTGGTATTGGCGTTTGCTTTAGAAACAGGAGGTCGTGGGTTCGAATCCTGCGGGGACTCAACACATTTTCGTTGTTGTTTCCTAGTTGGTTAGGACAGTTTGGGCCGATCACCTAATTGTCTGAAAAGTAAGATGATCCATGCGTCGGTTGTGCATGTAAAAAGGCGGTCCAACCACAAACCCGCATTGGACCACCGTGGTGGGATACGGTCCAAAACCCCCTAATGGATAGGGGTGTATTAGGGGAGGCAGCAGTGGACTATCAAAGGCTGATGATGATAAAATTCAAAATCTGAGTTTAAAATCGGTCAAAAAAATATTTAACCCAATAAATTTGACAACTTTCTGGCTAAATTTATTTCCTCGCTGACCTGATCCTGGCAGCGATGTAAAAAAAATTAAAATCTTTAAAATGTTCATAGTTTTTTATATAGATGGAGTGGACGTAACCACTTTTACATAACTATGTAAAAGTGGTTACGTCTCTCACTCGTTTCGCACCTCCTCCATGCTGTATTGTATATATTTTATGTCCGGCGTTTTGCACTCTATATATCGATAGTTCAGTTTAGTTTATTTTTTTGGCTTAATAGCGTTTTCCTATAGATTTCGCCAACTTCAAGTTTTAGATTAGACTCTGCTATATGTAACAGGCTTCGTAAATAAACAAGGTCAAAGTTAAAAACGAAGTATTGATTATTTGCTGAGATAATCAACCACAATAGTCTCTGTTGATGTATCTAAAACGTAAGTTAGTTAGTTAAAAAAAAACAAACAAAAGTTTAATGATGATATTATAACGATAGTTTAGACAAATTATAAAATAAGTTAAGGTTAATGTATAATGTCAAACACTAATGTCACCTAAAGCGAACGCGTTCTTATTGGTGGACGGCGGCCATTTTGAATCCATACGCAATGATTAACCAATTAGAATGTCGCAATTTTGCTGACAATGGAGTTTGATTTTAGATTTTGTTAACGATAATTACCTGTATCTTTAAGTTGGCAAAATTATAGTGATCGCTTAAAAAGAAATACGTACACATAATGGTCTAAAAATGTACCTTCAAAAGGTTTATTTTACCGTTTTAGTGCAGGTAAAACAAATTTAACCGTCGTTGCACTATATCGACTGTAAATAACAAGGAAAGTAGATAATAATTAAGTGATTGTGCTTAAAAGTTATGAAAAAGTAAAAAGCCACTTCAAAGTTCATTTCAGATGAAAACATCTCAGTTTATTTTGTAATTTAAAACGTCGTCGCTAGTCATTTGAAATAATCAATAAACATTTAAGAAATAAAATAACTACAGTATGAATATGCCTTTATATGCTTTTAGTTTTAGATTAATTTTGACAATAACATAGTCTTTAAGGTTTGAAGCAGGAAGTGTTGTTCAACCGGTATTGTCCTTCTCAAGAGCGATGTTTTGTCGATTTGATTAGTTAATATTTTTAAACTAATGTCTATTTAATCAAGTTGTCATGTCCCATCAATATATTCGAAAACATTAAACAAAATTTATATTCTAAATTAGAAATAAAATAGGCATTTGAAGATGATTTTGACCTTGGCTCTTTAGATATTATAAGATTAGATTTAAATATAACTATTTTTAGCGTATATAGCAATAAGGATATTAAAGAATTGGTTTATAATGAACTCTAATTAAAGTGTTGCCGAATTAAACTCATAATAGTCCAGGGTAGACGCTTTTAAAAATAATAAAAAGTGACATAAATAACAGTAGGATAAAACCCATTAGAAAAGGAGGGCAATATTATAAAAATGAAAGAAAAAATAATTTACGGGCGATCTGAGGTCGGGAGGGATGGGGGTGAGTTTTTAAGGGTAAAAAACGGTTTTTCTCGATTTCCGGCAGAACTAAAAGTCCTATTGAAAAAGTCAAATGGAAAAGTTGTACGTAATAAAAGATCTAAAACTTTTGTATTACACTTTTTTCACATAACCAAAGCACATAGCGACAAATAGAATGGGCTATTCATCTGAAAAAGAAGGAATAGGTTCTGCCAATAAAAATGCGGCAAGATAGAGTGACGACATTCGCAAAGTGGCTGATGTGGCTGGGTGAGAATAGCGAAAATCGGAAGCGGTGGCATGCATTAGGGGAGGCCTATGTCCAACAGTGGACTGACACAGGCTGATGATGATGATGAATAAAAATGTAGCGGAAACATCATAAATTCCATATCTCTTTGAGGCACAGAGTGTTATGTCTTGTATATTCCTCCTCGCCTCCGCACGGGTGCAATACTGATATCTGTAAAATGTATGAAAACATATATAAATTTATCATTAAGTCTGCGTTTCTCTACTATAATACGTACGATTTATATGTGTAAACCTTCCTCTTTAATCACTTTATTTATTTAAAAAAAACAGCATCAAATTCCGTTACGTATTTTGTTAAGCTATAAGCATACATAGCGACATAGAGACAGAGATAGCGATTTTAAAAAGCTTTACTACATAAACGACACAATATTTGATTCAAGTGGAACGTTTTGAACGTTAATTAATTATTTTAATAATTAATTATTAAACTATTTAATGTTAGAATGTTAATATAAACAAAACTTACAGACTACCTAGGATTATTAACAATCTAGTCTGAATCTTAGTGTTGCCTTTCATATGACGCAAAAGTTTTTGTGATTTCTGTCTTTAAACGATAAGCTATTACGATATCCAAGCGTCTATCGAAGTTAAAATGCCATGGGCTTGTAAAACGTCACATTAGTGACGCGGTCAGCTATTATAAAGTCCACACCGACTTTGAAAATGCCAACATCTATAATTGACTGTTACCAGCAGTCATGAATTTATCTTTGCCGCTTTTGAATGAACTGGCCTGGACGTTGCTACTTTTACAGCTATCCTAGCTGGTGAGGTTGTCGAAATTGGGTTTAAATTTAATTAGGGATCTTTCTGCAGTGATCAAAGTTTCGGGATTGATTTCCAATTAAAATAACGCTTTTGAATGTTGGAAATGATCTGAAAAGCACTTTAGTAATAAACATAAAATATTTTTGATAAAAAGGACTATATAGTATACTAGAACATTTAAAACACAATAATAAATTCTTTTGAATAATATAAATTAAAGTTTTAACATTAAAATACTAATCAATAGCCAATATTCTAATTTTGGAAATCTAGGAGGCCTTTAAAGAATTTCTCACTTGCTGCCAGATTGTGGTTACCCAATAGCGATTATATAACCCGTGTTAATTGTGTCCATCCGCCACCTATACTATTTTACTACAAAAAACACGCAGAGAGCAAAGAGGAAAGATTTAAAACAAACAGTACTGCCTATTTGCGATGTTATCGGCATTTTCAATGTTAATTAACATAAGCAAATTTATAGTAGGCTATTAAAAACCAAACTCGCCAATATTTATTTAGTGTTATTCAAAATTATGTACATCAGAGACGTATTACGTTCTTCTGGTGTTACTTTGGTTGGGAAAAAAGGTCGGTTAGCAAGATTCACTTTAAAATCATCTAGTATAGTTATGCTACTAAACCTAATATATATTATATCTATTTTTCATGGTTATTGTATAACTATATTTCGTTCTGAATGTTTCTGTCTTTTTCCAGCGTCAATTATCTCGGGCAGAAAATGATTGGATCCGTCTGTATCTTAAATCAATTCGAAACACCGTATTTTTTTTATTTGTGGCAATTTTTTTATTTTTCAATAATTTTGTTATCACATACACTGATATGGTATGTCATCATCATCATCAACACCAGCATGTGTAATCCATTGCTCGACATAGGCCTCCCCTAATACACCCCTACCCATTAGTGGGTTTTGGCTACGTGGTGGATGACCGACTTTTACATACCCATCCGACGCATGGATCATCTTACTTTTCAGACAATTGGGTGATCGGCCAAATTGCCCTAACCACCTAGAAACGACAAGAATTTGTTGAATCCCCGCAGCATTCGAACCCACGACCTCCGGTTTCTAAAGCTCACGCCCATACCACTAGGCTACGGAGGCAGTTGGAGAAGGCAGATATGGTTTGTACTGGATGGTAAAGACCTCCTCTCAATAATAATAATTTTTAACTTGAGACTTCTTGATCTTAGTAAAGGTTGATTGCCATTTGGTATTTAATTAAATAGTAAAGATCCGAAACGTCAGAAATAACATTTATAGAAAAAACGCGCTAATCCGTAAAAAGTGAAAAATCAATAATGATGTTTATTGTACATATACCGAAGTTTATAATAACGGACGTTGAGTAACAAAGATATTACCCCTTTATGCAAAAACCACGCTATAGACTTCAATAAAATTTTACTATAACATTGCTTAAATATTAAAATCACTTATAAACTATAATTAAAAGGAAAATCAATTTAAATCATTCAAAATAAATTTAAAATGTTCATGTATGAAATAAATTAGGTACTTCTAAAGATATTTCTCTATGCAACGACAAATTTGGTAAGCAATTTAAAAAATCTTCCTGATAAGGTTGGACAATTAAATAATCAAGTTATAATCTCACTTTAATAATTAACTCTGTATACGGTCGTAAAATTATGTTTGATTTCGCAGAAACCCGCGATGTCTCCGTGTCTGATTGATAAATACACATTTTGCCCAGAAAATTCACTGCCGGTTTTGATGTAGAAGGTCTCTAGGTCTTTGGCTAGGCCAGACTACACGCAATTCAAACAAGGTATGGAGTTTACCTAAATGCCGTCTATAATAACGCGTAAATTCCATTAAAAAGGTAGTTTTATACTTTGTTTGTGTCAATTAAACGCTATACTATCTGCAAAGGTAATTGAATATTCTTATCAGTTGAGACAGTAATCAGGGACGTAAACAAAATTTACTATTGAGAATAAACAATAACTTTTACATTTATGATTTAGAAAACATGCTACATGTTAAAGCACTCATTTTCACCAATCCTGTGTAATACGGCTATCTTCAATTTTAAGGTTGTATTTATTTGATCCAATTATTGTATACCGTGTTGACAGTATCTTAAGTTAAAAATTTTATGATAATTTTGAAGGATATAAACGCGATGCATGATGTGAAAAAACTTTTATATATGTATTATATTCGCAAATATTGCAACACAAAGTATTATTGGAAAGATGTTATTAACTACCAACATTTCCTTTATTTTTATTGGATTTTCCTCGAGTTATTTAAACATAGTCAATATCCTTCTGACATCAATTTCTATAGAAGCTCTCTTACTTGTAAATATTAACTTAAGTAATCTGGTTACATCTTGCTCATATTATTTATTGTTTCGACATTATTAATGTTTAATTGTTTAACATAATAATGTGGTAATTCTTAATATCTAAGTACTTCCTGTACTGGTGTATAAGATGCTTTACAACACAAAAAGGTGGTAGGTCTTTCGTTTACAGGAGTCTGTCTGGAGAGGAACCAACATGGCAACTATTTCTGCCTTAAAGCAGTTGTGTATAAACACTGCTTTTATTTCAGTTAAATGGCACCTTAGCCAGCGTGATTACTTAAACTAAACGTACCTCAAAGTCAAAGTCAATCCAATATTTTTCCAGTTTGAAATAGCCTGGAGCTGACAATTAATTACCAGAGTGTGCTATCACTTAAGTCATTACAGTAATAATATCTTCTACATACGAACGTTACTCTACAACAAAACAATAACAAACAAAAGTTGAACATTTTCTGGTATTTGTTGTAAAAGCGTATACATTGTCCTATAAAAGATTTCACTGTTTCTTGTTGCTGGAAGACTTTCTTACATCTTAGGGCTCAAGCTTTTTAATCGAAATTTGCGTGAATTTGTCTCCGCTACAAATAATAAATCTCATTCTGGTGTAGTTTGCCGCGAATGTATGTATTTACAGTTAATGATTACGTTGACCATTCACGTATTATTATGGGTTGCGATCGGTAACAACCTCATCATCATCCACTGCTAGACATAGGCCTCCCTAATACACCCCTATCCATTAAGGGGTTTTGGACCGTATACCACCGCGCTGGTCCAATGCGGGTTGGTGGTTTGACCGACTTTACATGGCTATCCGTCGCATGGATCATCGTACTTTCAGACAATTGGTGATTGGCCAAATTGCCCAACCAACTAGGAAACAAAAATGATTTTAGTTGAGTCCCCGCAGCATCCAAACCCACGACCTCCGTTTCACACGCCCATACCACTAGGCTACGGAGGCAGCTGGTAACAACCTCGTATTAATAAAAATCGGTAACGACTTAACAAATATCGTCACCTGCTTTGTATAATATTTCCTAAAAGAGTAAACTATTGTGAACTGGCGTACATTTCCGTAAATATATCTAAATGAAGATGTATTAAATATATCTCTAATATCGCAATGTGCCACCGACTTTATAGATCAAACAGCAGGCATCGTTTGCCCATCGTGTTTGTTCCATTACTGGCGTTTGACTCATTTGTACGAAAGGTCGGTAGTTGGTCCAAGGACATATTTTTAGCACTGGAACGAATTTAATAACAACGAAGTATGAATTATGAATTAGTATAAATTATTGCTTAATACAATTTCGTATTTGGACATTGTAATGTCTACAGTAAGTTGTAATTCTTGAGGCAAGAATGAACCGATAAATCATTGGTTAGAGGTTGTACTTGTCAGAAGTGTACAGGAACTGTGTAAGAAATTTCTTATTTTCTCTTTCAATTTCACACATCATCTTGACAAGCGAGTACTTGCTTGTAAAATTCAATTTGTTGCAACATAATTATGTTGAATTACAATGTAGTTTGACATGCAATGATTTATTATTGGACTTCTAATACGTATAAAGGTTATGTTGTCACATAATATGATGATAATATTAGAAATGTCAATGTATGTTTGTGTGTTATGCTTTTACGACTAAATAAACTAACAGATTATATAAATTTAAGTATAATTATTGCGATAGAGTAGTATTTTTACGAGCGACTACTTTAAAATTGAATGTACCAAGGAAAAGAGGCAGAAAAATGGTTCTGGAATCTTAGAGGACGGTCCTGTAATGACGGTTGATATGTTTAAAATATTGTTTTTGAATAGCTAACAGAAAATAAGATAAGTTAGTTAAATATTTTTGTAAATTATTAAATTACTTCAAGCACCTTTGAAAAACAATTCGCGCTTACTAATAATTGTAGGAAGTATTATAATTTAATCAACTGACAAGTACAAGCTAGTTTAGTAATAAATATATGTGATAACTCGAATATTTATGTAAATGTCGATGATTAATTAATTTATTCATTAATTCCGCGTCATAAATCTCATTTCGCCACTGAAGATGATCATATTTTAATTTGTTTTCATTCTTTTATTAGCAGTGGTCATAACTTCCATACTGGAAACACAGGCTAAGCAGGTAAATAAAACATATTTTAAGAAGACACCTGTTTCTATTTATTAAAATATGATTTTTGCGACAAACAGAAAATGTTTATTTATATCTAGAAATAAATAAAATTGGAGTCTGTTTGTAATATCACACATGATATAGAACCGATACATATAACAAATATTTTTTAATGTTCGACTGTCTGTCTGTCTGCTTGTCCTGGGTAATCTCTGGAATGGTGGGTCCGATTTTAACGGGAATTTCACTTGAAGATAGCTGATATAACTAAGAGTAACTTAGGCTGCTTATTTCGGACAAAAAACTGACAGAATTGTATTTTTTTATATTACGCTACGTGCAACAGCTATTATATAAAAATCGGATTACGTCCCTAATTTGTTTTAATGAGTTCATTACTTCCGTGGTATTGGGCCTTGCTTTACAAACTGGAGATCGTGGCTTCGAATCCTGCGAAAAAATATTGTGTCATCGTCGTTTTTTGGTTGGTTAGGACAATTTGGGCCGATCACCCATTTTTCTGAGAAATAAGATGATTCATGTATTGGATAGGCTTGTTTGAAGTCGGTTCGAGGATTGAAAAGTTTCTCATTCACCATCCACGAGAAAAAACTTAAAGTAAACTATAAAAAAAAGAAGAAACTAAGAACATTATAAACTCTCACAATTTCTAATTGTTACATGGAACTTAACCTTTTATAATATAACGTGAGAAGTTTTCGTAATAGTTTTAAATGTCATCTTCCTGCCATTATTGTCGATTCGTAATAATTCGCTCAAAAGGATATGTTACCAAACCGAAACTAGAGCACACGAATTAAATGAAAACTATAATTATATGCGTAAAAAACTATATCTATTTCGAATGTGGTATTACCATTTCATATTTACAAGAAACAAGTAGTTAAGTTACATAAGTTTGACTTTAACCTTTTCAACAAACATTTTTAAAATGCTCATGGCACGGGTTAAACAACATGATATATTTCAGCGATGTTTAAACTTTACAACAGAAAAAGGCACCGCCGCGAAACTTCACAAGTTTGTCCGTAAAAGAGTACCTACGTACCTGCAGTTGTTAGGTCCTTTACACGAAAATATTAAAAAAACCAGTAGTAGCTTTTAGTCCATCTTTAGTTTTGCACAAGCAAAACAGGATACGAATCGAAAGTGCAATCCGGCATTTTTACATAACTACTTTATTATGTTAATACGGATTGGGACAAACCGCATCTGGCTTCATTTGCATACGACCATAAACCGGCGATGTCCCCTCGATACAGCGAAAGACGTAAGAAATAATATACACGTGGAAGAATAAATACGGCTTGGAAGGCAAATTTTACTTGAACACGACTGAAAACGAATAAAATTCAAGTTCATTATTTGAAATAGATAGTTGAAGAAAACATAGATTATAAAATGTTCTTTTATTGCTAAGGAAGGCAGACGAGAAGTTGGACCACCTATTGGAAAGTGGTCACCGAGCCCACGCCAAGCCCATAGACACTGGCAATGCCAAAAGTGTCACTAACGCGCTGTTTACCGTATAAAAGACGATTACGTCTCGTTTCTCCGGTCATTACGCTGGCTGCAGTGCCCTGCAAACCGGAACACGATTTTCGGCAGAAATCGACACCGTAGTGGTCCCGCCTTCAACGGTCCCTGTTAATACTGGGGACCTAGCAGGTCTCGTTATTTCTGTTGGTATTTCTACTTTTAAGTCGACGTCCTATTCTTTGTGGTATTAACCCATGCTATACGAATCGGAGGTAGAGAATTACAATTTTTTAGGGTGAAAACAGAATATATGAATATTTTCTGGTTTGAAGATATTGGGGCCGACTACTGATTTGCCTGATAATTATGATAATACATGTGTGGGATGGCTATATAGAAATTTGGTTTCAGTTTTCCATGCAATCTTTTACAGTAACGTTGGTGCCTTCAAATTTATTAATGGCATATCCATCCACCTCGCCATTAGGGGGTTTCTGGTTGTATCCCACCACGCTGGTGCAATATGGGTTGGTTCGCCGGAGCCTCGTCCGTTGTTCAGCAGAGTGCACCACGTGCAGGCGAGGTTGACTTGGGTTGAAGATGCCCCCGACCAGGTTCACGCTTTGTCGTAGCGGTGGGGCTCAATACCTGTTGCCCGCGGGGAAGCTAAGAGGAACCTAGCCGTCCGTGGAGGAGGCTACTCAAAGCGGGCTTAACAAGCCCGCATTGAATGCACCTAGGAGGGTGCAAGGAACGGGTTGCAGGAGATAGGTGTGCCGTACCGCTGATGCGGTGTGGAGTGGCCGTGGGAGGAGGGGACGTTAGGCATGGTGTCGCTCATCTTTCCTTCTTCTGCGGCCGAAATGGAGCTAGCGGTGGAGCTTAACTTCGGGGCTGCCACCGAGGGCTAGGAGTCTCAACCCTACGTGGGTTGGGAACTCCTGGCTCCCATGGCCCCTGAGTAACAGACTCGGGGAGTCTGTTACCAACTCCAGTGGCCGAGATGAAGGGTTCGTTAGTTCCGACGCGTCCAGAAGGCGGCAGATGGCCGTATGGCCGAGATGGGCTTCTTCAACGGCCAGCGCCGCTGGGGTCGCAGAAAACTGCGAAAGTAAAAAGGAAAAAAAAAGGGTTCCGAAGATGCTGTTTGGAGTCCCTCACATCCCAAAGACCGTTAGCGTGCATTATGGAAGGTCTATGTCCAGCAGTGGACTAACACAGACTGATGATGATATCCATCCATCGAATGAAGTTTATCCTTTGTGTTGGGATGTCAGGTGCGGCGATGTCACTCCGTGTACAATCTTTTATTATGGAAAACTAGGATAGATAAAAGTCGATTCCATGATAACTCGTGATAATGGATAGGAGGATATATTATGTTTATTGAGATTCGTGATTTGCGGAGTTCCACTAATGAGACTAAACTTAAATGCTGATTGAGTGCTTAGTTTTTATGTGTTATTTCCTCATAATCACCAGCGGTTATTATCGATTAATGAGTTCAAAAAAGTAGGTAATGAGCATTAACGCAGAAGTCTACAGAAAACTGAATCATTTTTTCGGTATTGGTGCCGACTAGTTTCGAAATCTAATCGCTTCCCGTCTTGCATTCGCCTAAGCGACTGTGAAGTTATCCCACTCTTCGTGATGAAGGACCTCCAATAGGTCCGAAGGTTAGTTTTTATATGTCCGAAGGTTACTATTTATGGTCCGAAGGTAGATTTTATAGCTATTCGGCACTATACCGATTTCACGTGAGTTCAGCCAAAGTACAATGTCACAGGACAGTTTTAATTGTTTAATTTTGCCTGATCAAACTTTTAGGTCTTCGTTATTTTAAATAGATATATGAGTGAGAAACTAATTATGTGTTTCTCAATAGTATCAACTGTAACAAGCACTGCTGCGTTACTTACGATGTTTTCCGAACCGGTCCGACATCGGTAGCATCTTTAACGATCTATAAAAAATCGCTTCTACTTTAATTCCTGTGCCACCTTAAATAATCCATAAAAGACAAATCTATTTCAGAAAAAAAACTTAAATTGACTGAAACATCACAATATTACAGTAGCTGCTTGTAATGTTTGCGAATACATTACAAAATTCACCAACATCCTCAACTGTCAACATCGTTTCACAATATTTTCACAACAGCTGTACAGAATGACTAAAGGAGTTTATTTGTCTTTGTGTTATTCAAATGTTACGGTTTAACACGTACACCAAATGATGACGCGGTAATGGAGGGAAAAGTGAAATTTGTAAAAATTCTCGTGTAAAATATTCAAGTTGCATGGCTTTAATGGAGCGCATTTCTTGTTATGAACTACTTTAGGCGTTTGAAAGGATTACGTGTACGTTCATTTAGGTGTTCAAAAACTTTGCTGGCCGATTTTTGTTTTATGCTAATTCTAATTAGTCTATTACGACAATTGGCAAGTACTTCAACGTCAACTAGTTTCGGGTAAATTTTGCACTAATGGCAGACTGACAACATTACTATATTCACCGCAAATATTTAAAACGGAATCGGAGTTAAAATAAACAGTAGCATTTTGATGAATAATACAGTTTTGCGGATTGACTTTACAATTATTTAAAATTATATCTAGCGTTTCGAAAAGTATTTAAACGCGATAATTTCCGTAAAACTTTAATATTTATTATATACAGTATTCGTCTAAGCTATAAAAGTAGCAGTTCTTTAATCATGCGAGGCTGTATTTTGTATCTGAAATTGAATCATATTAATTAAGTGAACAAAAACTATTTTATTTCATCATCATAATCATCAGCCTTGCCCAGTCCACTGTGTGACATAGGCCTCCCCTATTGCACGCCACCGCTTCCGTTCTTCGGCTATTATCATGCAACAACAATACCACGCGACCGTCGAGTTATCCCACTAGTCCTCATAAAGGACCTCCGATTGGTCCGAAGTGTCCGATAAGTAATCTAAACTAGTCGGCACCAATACCGATTTCATATGAGTTCGGCCTTTTATAGAATACATTTTTAAGATACAATATATGTAATAAAACCCAAGCTATACTCGGGGACTAAGTTTTTACATTTTTTATTACATATCCTCTCAGTTCTTATAAATTTGCTTCGAAGAATTTGAATCTTATTGTGAAGGCGACGGACAACCTTACACCTGACTTCTATTAGTATTTAACATATCCTTATATATTCTACACAAACATTAATTTAAAACATCGACAAAATATGGCGTTAGGCAAACAATTGCTCCTTTTTGCCTCAGGGCTAACGCTTGCCCACATATCATGGCGTTTATGCAATTATATAAAAAAGTTGGCTTTACCAGCCTCATATACATTTGTATACATACTAATACACTGAACTGAACTGACAGCCGGAGGTCGTCAGTTCAAATTCTAGGAACTTAACAAATTTTTCGTTTCAATGTCTGGTTATGGCTAAGGGATGTGACGACCCCACCGCACACTTGACGGCGGATCTGCCTTACAGTGGGAGTAAGACAGATCTGCAGTACTAGTGCCAGTACTTACCGGTGATAGGTCCCCTTTTTACAGGAGACCGTTTGGGTGGGTACCACCACGGTGCCTATTTCTGCCACGAAGCAGTAGTGTGAAAACACTGCTGTGTTCTGGTTTGAAGGGCACCGTAGCCAGCGTATTCATTGGGTAAACGAGACTTAATACCCTATGTCTCACGGTAGGCAGCGCAACGCGCTGCCAATGGGCGTCGGTGACCACTTTCCATCACGTGGCCCGACTGCCCGTCTGCCTGCGTATGCCATTAAAAAAAATAGTGCAATTAGTTAATTGCCAATCCACCAGCTCAGCGTGACAATTATGAGCAACTATTTTTAATGGACGCCGTCTTAGCGGTCATTAATAAAGGCCTATGTCCAGCTGTGGACTGCTAAAGGTTGTTTATGATGATATTATGATGAATCCGATCTGTTTACCTGATGGTAAGGTAAGAAGATCTATGTGCCCGATGGCATGTAAAAATTCAATACAGTACTTGATCTGCCTTACGCCGTATCGTTTATTCGCCTAAGCAAACTATAAAGAAAAACGTGTGCATTTGTGTCTAAAGACTGGCTAATTGCTAATATAAATCCAGCGCCGTAGTTGGAATCAAAAAGATAGTTAATATCATTCTCTACGTCTACAAATAAAATTATTTAGTTCGAATTTTGACTGTCTGTTTGTTCTGGCTTATCTGGAATGGCTGGTCCCATTTAGATTAGACTTTTACTGGAAGGTAGCGAAGGTTACTGGAAGTAGACAAAAAGATATGTATACTATCACGCGAACGAAGTCGCGGGCTACATAAGATGAATTAGGAAGCAGTCACAAGCATATAAACCTAGTATCTATGGTTATTATCATTAACAGTTTTTAGTTTTTGTTTACCATGGGACGATCTTGAGAGATTATTATTTATACATATATAACTCTTACGTCCACAACATTGCCTTAAGATTATATAACAAAATATAAGTAACTTATAAATGTCTACTTTTAATAGATCAGAATCTATAATCTGTATTACAAAATTAATCATGAGTTACGTTAATTGTTATAAACATTATTGGAATTCCTCCTCATTTAAATAAAAGCAGAAATCGATAAATATACATCATCGTCATCATCAGCCTTTGATAGTCCACTGCTGGATATAGGCCTCCCTAATACACCCCTATCCAATAGGGGTTTTTGGACCTTATCCCACCACGCTGGTCCAATGCGGGTTGGTGAGTGGACCGACTTTTACATGCCCATCCGACGCATGGATCATCTTACTTTTAGACAAATGGGTGATCGGCCCAAATTTCCTAACCAATTAGAAAACAACAATAAGCACGCGCCTATACCACTAGGCTACGGAGGCAGTTGATAAAATATAATATACATTCAAGGTCAAATATAAAGGACAAAAATATCCCCCATTCATTCTGAACGAATTAAGCTCAATCAATCATATTAACTTATGTCGTTCATTTAAATGCAAAGTTCGTCGACCTCATTTTTTATACAGAAATATCATAGCAGAAATGATAAATATATTCTATTAAAATGCCTTCTAGATGGTTATCTTGTGGGTGGTTACGTCAAACGCTATTTTTAATCCTACATAAAATATTAAGGAGATTACTATTGTGAAATAACAAAACCAGTATATTTAGGGTAAAAAGACAGCATTAAAATATGTTTGTAAAAATGCGGTCCTTCCTCAAACACTTTTTTTATTAACGCGAATACTACACATTATTGAACAAAAGGACAGTAAACGGATTTACGTATTTATATACAAGTAATTGTATTAGCAAATAAACACGACAAAATCTGTAAGAAGTCCTTTAAATCAATATTTTTGTTGTGTTTAACTAGATTAGCATTAGTTTTTAGGAAGCTGACTTTATAAATAGAAGATAGATAATGGATTACTTCTCTAGTTTTTTGAAGAACTTATGTCGTTTCCTTGCCGTTTGTTGTGGTTATAGCCGCACTAGCTTCAGCTAACACAAGTTGCAGCAAAATAAATCAAATATAGATGGTTTGTAAACAAAATAAACGCAATGGCGTAAATAAATTTCTACGATCCAAAGCCAAAGGTTAATGACAACTGTCCAACTAATAAGACCGCCATTCGTCATGGCGTTGTTTCGTTACTACTGATTGCGTGATTTATAAACGACATGTATCTGAAATAGGTACGGCATAGAAACAATTGAGGAATGCACAAGGTCCCACAAGGATGGCAGCAGTGTTCTAAGGCTGTGAAGAAATATTTCGCAACGGTAACACAACACTATTTTGCAACAAACTAAGCTAAGCTGCAAGATGGTCGCTTAAATGTTTACTAAATAATAAATACTGGAGGGACAAGTGCAACACTATGCTCTTAACAGAATATTTTAGCCATGCCGGGAATCGAACCTACTTACTCTGTTACAAGAACCATCTCTGACATCTAGAAACTGCACTGTTTACAGTTTTAATGTTTTTACTGTGTGCCTTAAACAGTATGTCCTATTTGTGACGCGTATGCAATGCAATAGTCCAAAGAAGACCTAACCTAAGTTTAAATTGCATTGTCTAAAACATATTTTGCTAAATACAGTTTTAGGACATCTTAATATGAATCGACTACTTACGATGTTTTTAGAGTGATACTTGTTTGCTTATTATTACTCATTTATAAATAACTTAATCCCTTTTATATTTTTTTATATTAGAAACAGAATAATAGGGCTTAAGTTAAATTATATTTTTATTTAAAAGTTAAACAAAAGAATACCTTTACTAAAACGTGTAAACTTTACATCAAGCCAAAAGCTTCTGCTTTACAAAGCACAGGTCAGGGCTCACGTGGAGTACTGTTCTCATCTCTGGGCCGGTGCTCCCAAGTACCAACTGCTTCCACATGACCCCCTACAAAAACGTGCCGTTCGAATCGTCGGCCATCCAATGCTCACGGACAGGCTAAAACCTCTAAGCCTACGGAGATATATTGGCTCTCTCTGTGTGTTCTGCCGCCTGTTCAACAGGAGTGCTCAGCAAAGCTGTTCGATATGATACCTACTATCTCATTCTATTATCCTACCCTCCGTCACCGGACTAGAGTTCACCCATACCACCTGAAAACCGTGCCATCAAATACGTTACGTTTCCAGAGATCATTCATACCACGCACTATTAAACTCTGGAATGAAATCCCTCTAAGGTTATTCCATCGCGCTATGACATGTCTTCCTTCAAACAAAGTATAAAGAGAGTCCTTTAGGGTAGGCAGCGCGTTGGTGATACCCTGGTATTGCTGATGTCCATGGGCGTCGGTGACCACTTCCCAGGTGGCCCGACTGCTCGTCTGCCTTCGTCGGCAATAAAAAAAAAAAAAAGACGTGTAATCTTTATCTCTATATATAAAACTATATCATTTAAGGCTATCATAGGTATAGGAAAATAGATTTAACATCACTATTATATATAATTTACTGCCTTTAAAACACCATATAACTTTTATTATATGAATAACATCATGACACACAGAAAGGAGTTTTTATCTTACAACTATCTAATAAAAATCGTTTCTTACCACCAAATTGCCAATTTCAAATATCTTAATGAGCGTCATGCGGATGTTTTGAAGAATATAAAAGCGCTTCAGAGCATTTTAAAACAGCCGGACGTGGGCAATGTACAATAAAACCATGATTGATTCACCTGTCGTATTAGTAAAAGGATGCGATTTAAAGAACAATCTGACGTAACAATTTTTAATCTGCTTCTGACAGCTGCCTCGAGTAAAAGATTCGGTGGTTTATGGTTTACACAGATTAATATTTAGCACTCTTTTAAATGTGAGGCAACTTTTAAATGACACATTTAGATTTAATCAAAATGTGTCACTTGATAATTTAATAAGATCATATAAAAAATTTGATTTACTCTAAATATGTCACACTTTTAAATTATTATGTTTTTATTATGTTTTGCTGCGTTACACAGAAGCGAAAGTGTAACATTAAAATGATTTGTAGTCTTTAAAAGCTGTGTTCTAAAGGGTGGACTGACGGCCCATGAGCAGTTTATACAATAAACCCTCGTCGTAATACATCATGGCATTATTAAACTTCCACCATATTTTTCGAGTTACCATAATCTTTTAATCTTGGCCTCTTTAGAAAACGGATGTAGTGGTTAGAATCCTGTGGGGAATGAATCGTCATAAGCCCTTGTTAGTCAACTGCTGGAATTAGGCCTCCCCATGCACGCCTTCTCCATTACGGGGTTTTTGGACCGTATCCCACCACACTGTCTAATGCGGGTTGCTGGGTGGACCGACATTTTGCTAGCCCATCATCTTACTTTTCTGACAATTGGCTGATCAGCCCTCATTGTCCTAACCAACCAAAAAAACGATATCACAAAATTGATTCCTCGCGGGATTCGAACATACGATCACTGGTTTATAAAGCAAGGGCCAATACCGCTAGGCCACGGGGGCGGTCACATAAGGCATGGTTTTATTCTTCAATTATGATCGATCCATATTAAATTAACTGATCTTCATTAATTAAAGCTACTTAGCCACAGAGGCAGGATTACAAACGACGATTACATTATTAAAAGTCACAATGTTGGAAAGTATTTTTTTTGTCTTATGCCTCTCAAATATAGTGTTTCAATTTGCTCTTAAGTGTTTTGCGTCAACAATTTAACCACTATGTCAAAATAGGTTGCAATACGTACATTCATTTTCTCCATTATTTTAGATGTTACGAAAAGTATAAAATAAAACATTTAAAGAGTAACGAAACATAGTAAACATTCGTTAAATTATATGAATAAATATAAGCTGCTCCAAAATCGAACCGTAAAAATTTATCTCTTTAAAGCTTAAAATATAAAGGTACTTTATTATCTGTGGAATTTGATAAATCATAAAATAACGACAGATTATCACTCTCGGCGTGTTACGGTTTGGCGCGAAAGTTGCGTAAAACGATCGACATTGATCCGAATCTCGTGGATGTTTATGTAAATCAATTTAATCAGATGACACACGGTTACAACACTCGATGATGCCGCGACGCGTCAGTTGAGTTAGTAATTTATCGTATTTTAATTATGAATATATACTGGCAATCCATTTTTTGTCTTTTCGTTGAAATGTCATCATTAGTAAAACTGAGTGGTCAAAAATCTTTCATCATCATCATCACTATCAACCAGTCTCAGTCCACAGCTGGACATAGGCCACCCCTAATGCACGCAACACTTGCGATCTTAGGCTATTTTCATCCAGCCCTCACTGGCCACTTTGCAAATTTCATCATTCCATCTTGCCGCAAGGCGTTCCACACAACGTTTGCCGAGCCTCGGTCTCCACTCCAGAACTTTCCGACTCCAGCGGCCGTCAGTGCTGCGGCATTTTTGACTGGTCAACTACCACTTCAGCTAACTAATGCGGTGGGCTATGAAAGTATCTCGACAGTAGCTTCTCTGAAAAATCTAGAAAAAATCTTTAGTCTCTATTTATAATACTAATTTACAATGATTAGAGGACAAACGGCAAACTGCCTGATGTCTAGAAATAGCTATATTTCATCCAATTAGGACTCGGAAACGTAAACAAATCTAATGTCAAACACTAAAGACGCCAAAAGCAAACTCGTTTTTATTGGTTGACCGCGATCATTTGCAATCCACACGAGAATCCAATTGAGTTAAACTCTATGGTATAGATAACACTTATGCAAAGAACAAAAGGCACAGACTAAATATCATTATAATCGAACTGATAAGCGAGAATGCCAGAAAGTGCCAGAGAGGCGCCAATGCGAAATTACGATACTACCCACGCCGCGTTCCAAAAGATATGTCATATTTAACAGCGCCATAAACGTCTCAAACATAAATATCGTCCCGCCATAATGGGCAGCGTGCCAGAGACAACAAATTTATATTATAACGTAATTTGTAACGGTCGAATGATAACTTTGCAATAAGCTCAAGTGACAGTCAGTGTGACGAAATATCTGTGACAATACGTACGATCTGTGCAAAAATACTGCAGTAAAAATATATGTCATATAACTCGATCATTAAATTGACCATGCAAGCCCTAGTGAATAAATGAATAGTAGTTATACTAGGAATAATAACAGAAATAGTAGAATTGGAAGTCGATCGATTGCCGGTTCGAGGTTGGAAGCGAGTAGTAGCAGCGTAATAGGTCTACGTTCAGCGGTGGATCGATAAGGGCTGATTATGATAATATGATGAATATAAGTAGTAAATTCTTGTGTATAAGTATTTTTTAAAGTATAGTTTTTAACTAGCAGTCCGTCCACGGCTCTGTCCGTGTTGTAGTCAGATATTTTTATTGGATTTTCTAGCTTGAAAAGAAACCTTTGTTACTTAAGACGTATATAGCTTTTAAGTGGTGCTGGAATTTAATATCGTCACAGTACTGTTTTTACTTTATTCATTACAAACATACACACGAAAATACAAAACTTTTATGTTCATAATATTAATATGTAACGTTATCAACATTGGGTTCTTTATAGGAGAATGTGAAATAAATTAAGTGTTAGGAAGATCTTTGCTGATTATGTCCGTTTGTTATTTTTTATTAATCACTACTTAGTATAAAATAATGTCGCTTTCTGTCTCCACGTCCCTATGTATGCTTAAATCTTTAACATTGCGCAAGCGGATTTGATGCGGTTTTTTTCTATATACTGAGTGATTCAAGAGGAACGTTTGTATGTATAATTTATGCATAACATTGTGGAGAAACGCGACTAGATTAATATATTTTTCAATAGATTTAATATCGTTTTACTCCCGTGCGGAGCCGGTACGGGTAACTAGTTGACATTATAAGTAAATCAATGCTT
Organism: Lamproptera curius; assembly: GCA_029286875.1. Lineage (NCBI taxonomy): Eukaryota > Metazoa > Arthropoda > Insecta > Lepidoptera > Papilionidae > Lamproptera > Lamproptera curius. Next base: position 3,364,895 of record JAGSMT010000027.1, on the reverse strand, counting down.
TCGTTCAGATTCAATATTATCTGTATTATTATGAAAATGGTGTCGCAGGAAATGGTCTATGTTTTATTCAATGAATGCAATCCTCTGACACTGGAATAAAACATGCCTATGATATTATCGATTTTGAAATGTAAAGGGCCGGAAGGATAGAAAGATGTCTCATGAGATTGCTCGATTTACAGTTTGCTTTGCATGTATAGTCTACTAAACATTAAAATAAGGTTGATTTATTTTACTTAAAATTTATTTGTGTATATGGTTATTTACCTAAAATCTCTGTCTGTAAACTGAACGCTTACAACTTGACAAATATTAGCTCATATAATCAAGATATACGTTGATAAAATTATTATACATTTTATGGACACAGTAAACTTCGTGCGCAGCAAATTTAATATAAAAAGCTGTATATTACAATTACAGAATTTTGTAACTTCGGTTAGGTTGAACAAATAAAACGACGAAATGACAATCGTTATTTTTTCGTTTTTGGTCAATTTTGAAATTACAACGATTACTAAACAATGGGACGAACATTAAATGCTTTATAAATAGTTTTAAATGTTTCCATTTAAAAAAAATTGGTGTTTTCTACTAATTTCCAAGTTTTTATACATATTATATGCACATTTAAAATTTTCTCTGGATCTCTTTAAATATTTCTAAACCAAAATATTGAGTTTTATTTGGAGTATCGAATAGCAATTATACACATATATAGGTAGATAACTAAAGATTTTAACGAAAATATTCAACTGTCTTAAGTGACTTTATGGATCAAAGATTATCTAACAAACGTGGTGTTTTCAAAACCCGCTGGCGTCGATTAATACCTTTGCATAGGACACTACAATTCGGCACCATCTTAAGAGAGGTCAACTCTTCGGCTGACCCCATAGCCTCGTGTTGCGAAATTCCAGAAGAAAAACATCCAGCACGAATCGTAACCATTGCGTCATCAATATTAATTTAGTATTAGAAATGAGTTTTCTCAATAAGTCCGTTCCAATTAACCACAGAAGTCGCAAAAAGGTCACAGATTAACAATATACGATACGTTGCATATGAATGTCAAATTGTGAAAGTGTTGATAATATACAACTTATGAGTTCATTGGTCAAGCGACACGGTCGATTTGGACAAGTTGCGTGTAAGGATCTTCCGAGGTATCTTGAATATTAATACTGATTAAGGTTATTGAACATTTTCAGCGGCTTGTTTGCCAATACGATGTCGGCGGAATTTTGCTAACTAACTTTAACTTAACAAATGGTAAGATAAATATGATCAACGAAAATAAGTATTTTAAAATAATATGTTTTTTAAGTTCATACGAAGGCAGACGAACATACAGGCCACGTGATGGGAAGAGGTCTCCGACGTCCATAGAAAGCGGTAATAACCAAGGGGAGGAGCAACGCGCTAACCACCGTGAGCCACAGGATGTTAAGTGGAAGTAAAAGACCCAGTGAACACGCTGGCTACACTAAACGTTAAACTATATATATATATGTTATATATATAGTTTAAAGGCACCGTATATATATATATATATATATTATAGGAATATAATAGTATTTTCACACTACTGCTGTGCGGTAGAAATAACCACCCCAAAAAATAAAAGTGGACCATCTTTATCATCATCATCATCAGCCTGTATTAAGTCCACTGCTGGACATAGACTTCCCCTAAGGCACGCCTTCTCCATTAGGGGGTTTTGGACCGTATCCCACCACGCTGGTCCAATGCGGCTTGGGACCGACTTTTTACATGCCCATTCGACGCATGGATGGGTGATCGGCCCAAATTGTCCTAACCAACTAGGAAACAACTTAGATAAGTAGTTGAGTCTCCGCAGGAATCAAACCCACGACCTCCGATTTCTAAAACTCAAGCTCATACCACTAGGCTACGGAGGCGAGGGGGCAAAAGGGGCAAAGGGCCTACCAACTCTAATACACCAATACAACCTACACCTTATACATATAATAATATCATAGCATTTTATAATAAGTAACAGTAAATAAATTCAAGGTGTTGAAAATAATTTATTAAGTTAAAAAATTAAAAGTAATCGCGAGAATTCATTAAATGTATTTGTTATTAGGAATTTAGATTAAAATGAAACTGAAGCGTTTTCATTTACTACAAAAATAGCAAAGACTTCCCAAAATATTTAAAAGAAAACCTATAGAAGCTAAGAGAACTATTTCTTGTCCGCACCTGGACAAAGTAGCAAGCAACAACGGCATAGAAAAAGTATAATGACTTAATTATTAATCTACCAGTGGCAGGAAATATTATTATAATTATTATAATTGACAGAATAATTACAGAAGCGGCCGTTTTGACCAATTACAACTGTCAAATAATGGTGGGACAAACTATTAGTTTATAACAATTGACTATATTGTGTCGGCAATATATAATTAAGGAAGGTACAAAAACAAATAATTGTAATCATAATATCATGAACAAAACAATAATCGCCAAGAGTTTATAGAACATTATTTTAAAACTTCCACATTGCATTTTACTTTCTTTTTTTTTTTTGGATATATCAGACTTGACTTTCGTCGTGTCCGTGTTCATACTACGTGTTTTGAGACACTTTTGATATCATTGAGCATAGCTTTTAGGTTCTCCAGTGCTTCTACCATGATAGCTATGTTATCTGTAAGCCGAAGGTGGGATATATATTCGCTATTGATGCTTATACTTCCCCATAAGCTTGAAAGTGTCCTAAAATACTGCAGTGGAGAGTTCCTTAGATATAACATAACCCTGTCTTACATACCTCTACAGTTAGATAAACTACTTATTACCGGATTGTGCGTTGACATTTGTAGCTTTACTGTAGAAATACTTAAGCACCTAGATATACTGGCTGTCAACTTGGCAACGCTGACTGTTGACACGGACCACATTTCGATAAAACCAAAAGTATTATCATAGTCCAAATACACCCGCGTATTGCTGGTCGTAAAAGGAAGCCCGAGTTGCTTAGAGAACTATCCATCGAGTTATGCTCGAAATTTCTCTACGTGATAGAGTACCTAATGTAAACACCCAAAGTTAATTAATAAAGCTCGCAGATTTAATAAGTATAAGTTGCATAAGCCGCCAACATAGCTCGTAGACTCGGCAACCATCGGAGAATAATTTATATCGAGTGGCAGCCTCGTACTGGACATGGCAATGCGGGACGATCCCCCACGAGATGGACACAACCTGTGCACGGAGTCGGTGGATGCAGGCGGGACTGGAGCGTGACTCTTTGTGGCACATAGCGGAGGCCTATATCCAGCAGTGGATTTCGTTGGGCTGATTTGCCGAATATTTTTCATGTTGTCTAATAGCTATGATAATATTATTTGTGCAAAAAATTATAGCTAAATCTAAATTTTATGTTATTGAGATGCACGTTTTATAATTCTGAAACTCCTTTCGCCAGAGATATCATTACATATTACTGATATAAAACGCATATTAATCTTTGTTAACATGATTTTTTTAATGGTAACGTCCTTAATTGTTAAATCTATTAAATTACATAAATAATATTAACTTTTTACAAATTACAATAATTTGATCGCGTGGAACTCCAGATTCTACAACTGTCCTTGCCACATAATAAATGAAATAATGCAAAGTCTAATTGTACCAATATTGACCTCGACTTATTGCTGAACTTTCGCCGTACGCAATCGCGTTTGCTTATTGTACGGCCACATAATCCACTTACAAACAAAGTCATATGTTTGCGCACTTAATATAGAGCCGTGCAATATATTTACGGCCCGATTATGCACAGGCAACAATTGAAAGCCAACATGGCGACCATAACTGTCAGAATCTACTAATCCAACACTCTGAACACAGACTGACAAAAAAAGCTTTGAAAATCTGGATCAACTCAAAAAATACATGTATAAAAGAATAATATTTATTTCATTATAACTTCTTAACAGTCTGAATGAATAGAAAATTAATAATACAATATCATACATTATTCAGGCACTTTATGATTAAGACATACTGGAGCTGATAAAAGAAATATTATAAATAAGCATTTCACATGTATATAAAATTATTCGATAAAAAGCAGAAAAGGCCTTCTTGACAAATAATTGATTTGTGTAACAGAGCAATATAGTACTTCTTTACAATGGAAGAATTGAATGAGGTTTTATCAAGTACAAAAAAGGATGAAATTCTTCTATGATCAGGATGCAATCAATACCGGGGGGACTTTTTTCTTACTTCTATTATTCTATTTTTGTGCAGAAAATAATGATTAAAAAATAAATAGTAGTTTTTTTTCTGCTTTTCAACAATGTGTTTCTCTTTTTGTTATTCTATCACAAAGTAGATGCTGTGTTGTTACAAAAATTTCTTCATATTTTTATTCGGACACCTTTTTTTTAATAATTACACAATATCCTCGGAATGGAAAGTTTCTAAAGGAATTCTACAAGTATAATATAACTAATCCTATTCTGCCTATTTAGCGAAGACGTTGTGCAAACTATAATAAATAATAAAATGGCAAATTATGTACAGTCTTAAAAAATATTCCACATAAAATACTCAATAGAAAAACTTTTCTATGATAAAGCCAATTTAGAAATACAATTAACGTAATAAATTTTATGTCAATCTTAATTGGCGCCAAAAAATACTGCACACTTATTGGTTAAACATCGCGTTCGCTTTTGCCGCTATTAGTGTCTGACATTAGAATTTTTTTACATCAACTTCCACTAAAATGGCTTATATTAAATATTGCATACACGCAACAATATATTAATGGCATACAGAATAATTACAATATATGGCATAATCTGTGATGATTAAAAGTTGTAAAGATCAATAATGATCGTTCTTATGAAAAATAATTTAAATCTTTAATAAAAGAAGCTATAATATTTGTAGGAATGTTATTTGTGATGCAGAGTAATGGTTCTTATTTCACTTGACACATGTATGGTGGATTAAAGCTAGGCTAAAGAAATTACGCACAAATACTCGTTATATGAATATGCATCACATGATAAGAAATCATTAAGTTTCATACCACAATGTTACAAAGGTTTACTCTGTCAAGCATATGAACAGAGCAAAGGGAGAAAACAGAAACATAACTGACAGAAATTAAATTGTTTACCAGAACCGAAAATCAATAAAAAAAAAAGATTTTGATCATAATTTTTAAGTATAATAAAGGTTATGTTCTTTTATTTATAATAAAATTTAATATAACAGAAATTATGATCAAATTATTTTCTTTTTTCGGCTCTGGTGGATAATTAAATTTGTACCAGTTATATTTCCCTCGATATATTCTATTTAATTGTGCGTAAAGGTTAATTAGTTCACTTTGTACAATAAAATAGAGGAAATTGTGCTGAGTTAATTTTATATTGATATAAAATTTTGATGTAGAAATACCATAGACTCCATAGACAAAAATTAACAAATTTAAATAAGAAAGTTAAAGAGTTGTGAAAGTGAAATGTTTTCGGCGAATTAGAAATAATTCCTTAAACACGAAAGGTGGAATTAACTTCAAAAATTACAATATATATTTTTATTTTGAACCAATTTTAATTAATGATTAAACATGTAATCGAATTCTGTGGATGTTTTTAATTTGCATATTATATATGTAACATTGTTTTCTTATTTTTATCAATCATTAATGTATTAAAAAATTAACATATTCTATTGAGATTTACACTTCTTACATGATAATTACAACTAGTTTGACATTCAAAACGTGTGCACTCACATAACAATTCCCGTAAACAACATAATATTCTAAAAGATACAACTAATAGCTTAACTATTTCCGTACAGCTACACTTTTAGCAAACATAATTTGTTGGTCAAAAGCACCAACTGATGGCACAGTACCAACAAAAACTAAAAACTATTCAGTTATTTAAGTATAAAGCTTCCATCTCACTTATTTACAGTTCTTTCTCTACAAAAATAGCATTAGAGTCTAAATCACTTCACAAAATTAGCTTCCTTCGGGTTTTACAGCTTAGCTGAGTGCAAAACATTGTTACTAACAGCTAATACACAATAAGGCACTTAGTTCAAAGCACATACTTTCAACCCTGTCTGGTTCAAAGGAATGTTCTTGCAATTTTAAACTAGATATGTATCTTTTGCTTAATATTATAGTAATAGTAGTGGCAAAACTATTTAAGCTGTAATTTTTATGATTTTCATGTTTTAACATATAATATCATTAGGCCATCTTCGAGTCTTTAGTCCCATATATTAGTAGCTGCAAAGCTGTAATTTTTAAGTATTCCGTCTCTCCAAGAATATCTAATATCCTTAAGATACCTTCAACACTTTACTCACTCTTAAGTAATCAATAAACTTTCACAGCATCATTGCCAGATAATGGTAGCGGGAAACTAATAAGATGTAATTTTTTTGGTTCTGCCTATGAACATCTAATATTGTCACTTCAAAACTTTGCTGACACATATAAAATATTCATTAAACTCTCACAGTATCATTACCAAATAATAGTAGTGGAAGCACAATTTAAGCTGTAATCTCTTTTAACGCATTCCACTTTTTTCTGAAAATCTAGCCTTAAAGACTTTCCTGATACATATATTAAATAAGCTTCCATAGCACTGTGATGTTAATTACAGTCAGACCGCACTTAATCACACAATGACTAAGCCACAAGTTCTCTCAGCTTCGTCTTCAGCATTTTGACCTTCTTGTTCACGGCACTCTTATAATTATTCTTAGTGTCTGGTAATCTGTTCTCCGCTTTGTTCCTGCTGCTCATTCTCTGCTGGAACAGCTCGTAGAAGCTCGGAAGGGGGGTGTCCACCAGCTCGCCAGGGCTCGAGGCCAGCGGGTGGGAGGCGGCCATGTTCTGGACGAAATGGTTGAACATCGCCGTTTCAGCGAACCACTCCAAGAAGTACTGGTTCTGCTTCGATGAGGCGCTTTTCACGAACGCCTCTTTCTGTAAAGGTTAATTTGTATTGTTATAAAGATAATAAGTGAATGTCTTAAAGGTAACAATTATATTTAGGTTGTGTATATTATTAAAATATGCAAACTTTATGAAGTTTCTACTGTTAGTTCTACAAAATAAAGTGTCATGTGTCCTTAAAAATATTAATGATAACAATAAATATTATTTGTACAATAAATATTAAGAACAAACACGGCATAGAAAAATATTCCGGCAAAGAAATAGAAATAATTATATAATATATAAGTTTACCAAAAATCATATCAATAAAAAAAACTCACATCAAAAACCACCCCATTCTTGCCCATCTCACCCTCACGCGGCTCCCTGGCCTCGAAGAACCTCCAAAATCGCCCAAAATGTCCACAAAGAACCTGAGGAACGCCTCGGATATCATCACATTTCGCGTCCTCGTGTCTTCGTGTTTGTCCCGATGTTTCACTGACTCCATTTGCAGCGAGGTCTTCAATGTCTTGTAGCTGGAGGTCGGCAAGATGGTGGACTCGTCTCCTTGATAGAACAACACCTTGTTCGGATGCGTCAGGTCGATCAGCATGCCCTGATGACGAAGAGAAATAATTAATTCATATCAAGATGACCTATAAAACGCCTTTGGAATTTCAAGGAAGTTATAGATATAGGGAATACGTCAATGTTTGTCAACAACAAATTGATAGATAACAATTGGCGGTAATACTAAATGGATTTAAAATACAGATGATCGAATGCCGAAAAATGTTGATCAAAATATACTGTTAATAAACCGTTTTATCACATTTAGCAGGTAGTTGACTAAAGAAAAAATTACACAATTATATACATTGTTAAGGACATTGTAAATATTTGTGTTATTTTTTCCACAAATTGAAGTGACAAAAATAAGACACCTTACACAAGAACCATCAATCAAGCACTGAACATTGGGCTAGATCTATCCAGAACCCACATCACCAAACTTGTCTTATTCTCAGTACGTACCTCCTCAAACAGTATCCCCTCAGCTTCATCATCAGGCTCAATACTCAGCATGCCGGCCAGGATAGGGAGCGGGGCTTCCAGTACATCCCTCTGGATCTCAGCAGGAATGGAGGAGATCAGGGGTGCTGCCACACCAGAGGGTATAAAGCAGCCTGTAGCGCTTCCAGGCATGATGACACAACACTGTAACAAAAACAACTTTTATAAGAGACAAATAAATAAAATTATGATTGTAACAGTGTCTGTTTGTTACATAAAAATAACTGGTTTTAAATTATTACATTGTTATGCATAATAATTATAATGTACTCCAGTCGATTACGACTACGGCGGCCGATCTATATTAGAGATCAGCCAATTGCGCAGGAGATATTATAGTGCACAAGTGTACGCGCAAACGGGCACAGTCTCTGTTCCCTTTTACTCTCAAAGCCCGATGGGACGGCTAACAGAACGGACCGGAGAGAGTCAGAACCGACTTTTTACATACCCATCCGACGAATGGATCATCTTACTTCTCAGACACTTTGGTGATCAGCCCACATTGCCCTTACCAACTAGGAAAAAACAATGAAAATATGTTGAGTCCACGCAGGATTTGAACCCACGAACTCCGGTTTCTGAACCACACGCCCTTACAACCAGGCTACTGAGGCACTTACAAAAAATCATATAACAAGCAATATCAGTCAATGTCGGAAACCATTCCATATCCGTCACCTGAGCTGATCAGCCATCACGACCACCTTCCGCTCCAGGAGTAGCGACCCGAAGACCTTGATGAGGAGACCAGCGCCGAAGGAGTCCAGCAGCACCGAGAAACTGTCTTCATCTACCCTTGGCTCTATAGGCCTTTTAATGGTTATTGTTCTGTGGGGGAAAGATAGGTTATGAGTGATTGATATTAGTTATTATTTTTGAATGTTAAGAGAATGGCTAGGCAGATGGAAACATGAGTTTAATTATTTATTAACAATTTAATTATCTAGAAAATACTTTATTTAATGTACAGAGAAAATAAACACAGAAAGGATAACAGATATTGTTAAACGAGCAGTATTTATACTTGTATTAATAACATCTTTATTAAAATGAACTATTTTTAGTTAAATAATGGTTTGTGTTGTCTTTTTGCCAATATTTACAGATTCTAATAAGCCGTGATCTGCCTAAGCCGACGCCACGGCTCTTCTATGGATCTATTAATTGACAATCAATAAAGAAAGTGCAATGCGGGTATCAAATAAATTCATTTGACTTTAACTTCGATACTCGTGATCAGAACGGTCTAAGGTAAAGTGTAAAGTGACATACCTGGAGCAATCCAAGTCTGGCACCCTCTGCTCCCCATTATCCTGGTCGGGTCCACGCCTGCTGCAGACCAGCGCCAACTCCTCGCCGGGACTGGGGAAGTCGCTCTCGAACAGCTGCTGGAGCAGATGGCTGATCTCCACCTCGGAGTTGCCGTGGTGCGACTCTATCTCTTGTAACACCTTAAAAGGAAAACAATTATTAATAGTGCAATAAATAAGCCCGAAATATGTTATAAAAGTATATCAAATCCATGAAACAGATAAAAGAACAACGTATGGAAGTAAAACATTCATCTTCAGCCTGTGATAGTCCACTGCTGAACTTAGGCCTCCCCTAATAAACCCCTATCCATTAGGAGGTGTTGGACCGTACCCCACCACGCTGGTCCAATGCCGGTCGGTGGCTGGGCCGACTTATTACATGCCTATACGCCGCATGGATCATCTTACTTTTCAGAGAATTGGGTGATCAGCCCAAATTGCTCTAACCAACTAGGAAAGAACAATCAAATTTTGTTAAATCCCCGCAGGATTCGAACCCACGACCTCAGGTTTCTAAAGCACACGCCCATACCACTAGGCTACGATGGCAGTAAATCATTACATGGTGTTAAACCAAAATAATTTGTTTAAACAATTGACGTTCACTAACCTATCGAAGTTTATTATTGACGCTATTTTATTACTTCGTTCATATGGAAACTAAGCGATATTCGCGAAATAATGAGAAAATTTTTAAACAAACGACAATTAGGCAACACTTTGCTTGATATGCAAAAACATATGCGCCCTTATCTTATATCAAAAATGTGCAATACAGCTACATGAAATTATCAGTTGATTTATTTTGTTTATTTCACTAAAACTTACCTTATAGTAAAATCCGGGGGCTCGATATTTGCCTATCAAGCAGTAGCAAAGGGGGAGACAACTAGTGGCGCCCTCTGGCAACACTCGTCGGCAATATCTATAATATAAAAGAATATAAAAGATGGCGTTTATTTTGTCGCAAAAAAGTTTGAGAAATATTAATCGGTCACGGGTGACTCCCGTTTACCGCACGCCGCTGGAAAGTGTTCGAAACGTCGAGAATTTAAAATGTAAAATAAAGCGATAAAATCCGTAAAGTCATTTTATTTAATGATGTATAATATTCGCGAAAACAATAGAAATAATTACAAAATATTTATTTAAACGTTATGAACACTATTGGTGGCGTCCTTAAAAATAACATAACCTTTTTATTCTGTGTACGAGTTTTTTAAGACAATTAGGTGAGAGTTATAAGAGGTGATTTAACTTTTTACTATATTCTATGTGCTTATTGAATAAGTTGGTACTAAATAATAATTAATTGATGTATAAGACACGACTTTAGAATTATAAAAAGCCAACGAATATAAGAACGGCAGAGGGAAAGTCGTGAAGTGGGCGTTAAAGGCAGAATAATAAGTTGCATCATTTATAAACAAAGCAAAAAAACATGCTTAATTATTACCAACCATTAAGAGAGTTTCACACGAGTGTGATACTATTTAACATTAACAGATAATAACATAAACATAACGAACAAAAATAAGTGCTACAAAAATGATTGAAGCCTAGTATCATTAGGGACACACAAGTTGCTCCCAAGGGAAACAATAATTATTAATAGTATTATTATTTCCACCACCCACCAACCCGCATTGGACCAGCGTGGTGGGATACGGTCCAAAAAGCCCCCTAATGGATTGGGGTGTATTAGGGGAGGCCTATGTCCAGCAGTGGACTATCAAGGCTGATGATGTATGTATGTATTAATATTTCAACAGGCGTTGTATTTAATAATTTAAAACTAAATCTGTACATATATAAGGATGATACTGTGCATATCAAATACACTAATTTACGTATTTTTCGCGTTAGTTATATATATTTATTCCCGACGTTTCGGACTCTTTCCAGCATCCATGATGACGGGCAGACTAAGCAGGTATATGTCTGTATACCAACTTAGTCTATATATGTATAACAATCGCGTAAATGAAAGAAATAATTGTATAAAACCATGCAGTTAAATAATAACAGATATAAAAATTGGATAGACAGAGGTAAGAAAGTTACTCACCCATAACTTCTTTCGCCCCTCTCGTCCGTTAGTACCAGAGAGTACTGTTGGGCGTGAACTGCCGAGCATTGGGCACCTCTCAAGGTCTCAGGGAAGACCAGGTTCTCGATATGCGCTGGTGCTTTCACCTGAAGACAGTTTAAGGACATCATTATTAAAATCATAGTCCTTTTATGGCGATGCATCGAGTGGAAAGCTTACATGAAGGTACACTTACATAGGCTTACGTTCCTTCACTCTGCGGTTAACTTATTCAAAAACTTGTAACATTCAAGTCGGTCATTTAAATGTTTAGCTAAAATCCAGTTAGCCCATTTGGTCTACTAATGAAGTTAAAAACCAAAAACCATCGACAATCTTTTGGGAAGTGAATAGTAAAACCGAAGATAACTAAATCCATCTTACGCATTGTGAACAACTGGTATCCTTAATTTCACTAAATTCCATTACCTGAAGACCAACGTTATGTTGCATCTCACACTGTATGTCCCAACGCAGGGCGTATCACTAACCATAGGTGAACATGCTCGTTTCGTTGCTGCATCCAATAAAAAGTCATCACTTTAAAGATCAGACAATGTATCACACAATATACCAACCTGATTGGGAAACACGCTCTTGACATACGCCGTGCCGCTCATATAGTCCATACCGACCAGCAGACAGACGTTGAACAGACCCCTCTCCCTGGGCTCAAACGGAAGACCTATATCCACGCAGCCGGTCTTCTCATCAATACTCCGGCTGTCCACATCATCGGACAAATCGGACAAGTTGCCCATCTCCAGCCTGGCATCAGTGACATCCATCTTGTCCCTGGATAAGTTCCCCTGGGAGGCTCTGAAGCTCTTCCAGGAGCGGAAGGTGGAGTAGGGGTTTTCTAGGATCTCCGATTTGTACGAGCAGATCGAGGTCTGGTGGCGGAACCGGAGATTCTTGACATTCTTCGGGTCCAGGTAGGCGACCCTGGATGAGACGCGGCGAACGTAGTTCTTACGCTTCTCCGTTAGACTCCTGGTCAATTTGACGGACTCTGCAGGAATAAGGGTTTACAAAGATAACGTAAATTATAAAAAATATATTATATATGTAGCTAGCATACGTTACTCCAAGCCTCAGCTATCTATAGCTGACGTGATACACAAAACGTCACATCAAAAAGAACCTTCTAATTATCGGTCTTTTTCTAGATTTTTAGACACCTATAATGAAATGCTACAATGAAAATAATTTTGAAATTTTATCCCTTTCTCTTTTATATATTTAAAAAAGTTGCCTTCCATTTATTTACCAGACTATTAAAAATGGTAAAATGATAACTCCTAGTCATAATAACTGTAAAGCTATTAAACGAGATAAACTGCACACAAGCGTTGTTAGAAAGTGAAATGGCAAAAAAGAGTAGTGTACGTTAACAAAAAATCACTTTACTACAAAGATTTAATGGAAACAGCAGGATTTTCGAATAATTATAAAGTTAATTCATATTTATCACCAACTATGAAATGTGATGATGTGTAAATTGACAATATTATTATCATCATTATCATCATCAAGCCTGTGTTATTATACATTAGTAATTTTGGACCGCATCTCACTACGCTGGCGGGTTGGAATGGAATCGAATGGATCATCTTTCTTTTCAGACAATTGGGCGATTGGCCCAAATTGCCCTAACCAACTAGGAAACAATGAAAACTTGTCGAGTCCCCACAGGACTCAAACCCACGACCTCCGGTTTTGAAAAACACACGCCCTTGCCACTAGGCTACGGAGGCAGTTCAACAATAACCATTTCCTTATCAAGATATTCGTTTGACAAACGAAGATTATCTGGACGTTCTTTTATTGTAAAAGAAAAAAAAATGTTTATAGTTACAATAATTCATCTACAAAAGATAAAAGATGACGCAATACTACTTAAAGTTACGTGACTCTTCAAATAAATTTCTTTTACGTAACTGTGTTTCATACAATTCAAAATCAAAACTTTATATTAGTAGGCATCAATAAATTATTTGTCTTTTTTTATTCTATGAAAAGCTGATAATAGCAGCGAATTAAATGATTATTAGCGTAATCTTTTCTAAAAGAAGACTAGCTGGAAGTGATTCCGTCAGGACCAACTAAGGTAGTGTACGTACACTACTGCCTTTCGACTTTAATACCACCGTAGCAAGCGTAACTACTGAGTAAACGAGATGATACATATCATGTCGCGGATTTGTTGCTTTTCATACGACCAGGGCGTATCACTGACTGTCAGGTGAACGCCCAACTCATCTTATAACTTAATAAAAATAAAAATTAATAACTTAATTTATATCTATTACAATATCTATAGAATACCTTCACTGGTGCTGCCGTCGCTCAGTTCAGTTGGGAAGCTGCCCGGTCGGTTCTCGTCCATGTTGCAGGCGGCCGACACCGTCTCGTATATCTCCGTCATTAGACGGTTCAACTGCAACCAAACACCAAAAGTAATCAGTAAACATTTGAAATAAGACCCACATCACATCATCAGTCTTTGATAGTCCACTGCTGAACATTGGCCTCCCCTAATACACCCCTATCCATTAGGGGGTTTTAGACCGATATCCCACGACGCTGGTTCAATGCGGGTTGGCGAGTGGACCTTCTAACTCTTGAACTGTTGAGTGAAATTGAAACTCTTGAATAACTTTCACAGTTCCACTCTGTACACGTTTTGTTACGTTTTTTGCCACCCACTACACAACTTTATAAGGACGACACAATAAACAACTACTATTTTCACCCGTCATCGACGGCCCAAAAGAAAAATGTTATTAAAAACTGAAGAAAAATTAAAAATTTCAGTTTTCATTTCTTAAGTGTCAATTTAATCCATCTTTATAAACTTCTTCTTGCGTCGATTAATATGTTTTGTATACTAGTTAAGTTGTTTTGACAAATAGGACAAAGACCCATAAATCATATAGTTATCTGTCATTATATTTACAAAAGAAACAAATAGCACATGCAGAAGCGAACTTAAAATCGTCCAGTTACGGCGTTGAATCATCAAATTATCACAAACAGATGAATTCACAGCTAATTTACAATGCGATTGGCAATTTAATATATACATATAATTATACGTTAGTCCGGACGCTGTGAGTAATGAGTAAAACAATATACAACAATAAAGACAACGGAAAAAGTTCAGATATGAATAAAGCAAAAAGAAAACTTTGTTTTTATTTTTTGCTAATGGTTTCTTGTTATATAAATTTTATGAAAACAATGGGTAGTACCCAGTACCTGCAGAACTAGTTTTAATTAGGTCAACAAATATTTAACTGATACGTAGATATTAATTATAAATAAAAAAGACGCGAAATCGTCTTAGACAGTAAGCAAAGAGAGATTAATAACAAAAGATAAGTCGGTGAGCATTACTTTATTTAACAATTGCAAAAAAGAATCACTACGTTCACAACTAACTCAATTATGTAATGATATTGAATGCGAAGGATGTTGACTCGATGTCCAAAAGTATTTTAATTATAATCGATAAGCAAAATAATTACTGAAATGCTTTGGAATCTTCTCGAATATTTTTATACGGCGTGAATAAACAAAAGCATTGACTGGTATAATAGCGCTACACCTGAGGCAATAATATCTATTCTACCTTACTAATAATAAATTGCAAATGTCTGTAAACGACCTACATGATGGATTTTATTAAAACTATGAGATTGGGATATGTTATCCCAAATCTTTGAATAGCTTATCGGCTTTACTGCATAAGAATAGTGTAGTAAGAACTGCCTCCGTCGCGTAGTGGTATGGGCGTGTGCGAAACCGGAGGTCGTGGGATCGAATCTGCGGGACTCAAAAAATATTCATTGTTGTTCCCTAGTTGGTTGGGGCAATTTGGACCGATCACCCAAATGTCTGAAAAGTAAGATGATGCATGCAGATGATACATCGGATGAGCATGTAAAAGGTCGGTCCACCCCGCCAACCCGCATTGGACCAGCGTGGTGGGATACGGTTTAAAACCCCCTAATGGATAGGGGTGTGTTAGGGGAGGCCTATGTCCAGCAGTGGACTAACACAGGATGATGATAATGATGAATGCAGTTTAATTAATATATAACACAACAGTTGAACATACGTGACACTATTAAACAAAGTCCACCATCGGCGAACTATTCCCGCACTAATAACAAATCCATTGGGTTTTTAAATATGGATTGTTGAGATTATAATCACAATTCACAATCACCAAACGGGAGAAACCGCAGGGCGAAGCTAGTCTAAATAATGAAACCGATACATGGCGTAAGGCGTCTATGTTGCCACCAATCGTCAATCAATTATCGTTAGTACAAAACTAAAAAAGCCATTCGTAGGCCGCTATGGCGTTGCTTTATATTATATATGGAACATATATTATGCAGCTTTGTATAATAACCAAAGTAACAAGAAAGCATAATAAATACATTCATTCAATCATCATTCATCATCAGCGTGAGCACACAGCTGGACATAGGCTTCCCCTAATGCACGCCTCCTCCATTAGGAGTTTTTTGACCATGTGCCAACACGCTGGCCCAATGCAGGTTGGTGGGTGGACCGACTATCTGCCCATCTGACGCATGGATCATCTTACTTTTCATACAATTTGGTGAGCGGCCCAAATTGCCCTAAACAACTAGGAAACAACAATGAAAATTTGTTGAGTCCCCGCATAATCCGAACCCACGACCTCCGTTTTCTAAAGCACACGCCCTTACCACTAGGCTACGGAGGCGCAGTAGCAAATACAACGCCATTACAATCGCCACTACAACTACGTTGTTCTAAAACAACGTCGCATTGAGGTCATTGTAATGTTACGTTAGAATTTCCTACGCGAGTGATAACGACATTTTTTTTATATAAATAACTTGGCTGCTGTCACCAGTGCCGTCTCTTATCATTATACGACGCAGCACAAAAACCGACCAGCCTTGACAGTCGAGTTCGTTACAAAAATTAAACAACACTCTACCCAATATTGAACGCAATATTATCTATTATATGATGAACTCTGTGTATCTTACCGAACGTATCGAAAAAATGCAAAAAACATTAAACTCTTATTATAAACGCTTTCTAGTCTATAGCGCAGTAATGACGTCATAATCAATATTCTCCTACAATGTACATCATCATCATCATCATCATTAGCAGCCTTTATCCGTCCACAGCTGAAACCGGACTTTTTCAATGAACGCCAAGATGGCCGATCCTTTGCTACTCGCTGCCAACTTGAACCGGCTACTGCACGGAGATCGCCATCCCACCTGGTCGGGGGTCGACCAACGCTCCGTCTTCCGAACGCGGCCTCCACTCCAGAACCTTTTTGGCCCATCGACCATCGGTTCTTCTGACCACGTGACCGGCCCACTGCCTTAATTCCTTATAATGTACAAGTGTTTTAATTTACACTTAGGTTTTAAAGAGCTTCGAAATGAAAGTTCGTAGTGCAAATAAAAATACAACCGTTGGAGAACGCCAGCGGAAGACTAAGCGGATTAGTCTGTGATATGAAGTCTCCAGTAAGCTTTAGAAGAGTATAACACATTAAAGTTTGTTTCCTATTACACTGTGGGGACTTAAACAGTAAACGAACTCATTAAAAATTCCTTTTAGTGAATTGACGTGTAAATAAAGTTGGCGAACATCAATGAAATCATGCGAAATGCACATTAAATTTACAATGATAATTATAGCGCTACAAGCATTACACAATAAAGTGGAAAGATATGTCACATTCCAAGAAAACATTGAGTTACAGACATATGCCAACTTATTCTGCCCGTCATCACGGATGCTGGAAAGAGTCCGAAACGTCGGGTATAAATAAATACAACTGCGGAAATTCGTAAATCGGTGGATTTCATGTGTGTAATAATCGCGCAAGTAAAATAAATAATTATGAGAACATAACTGATACAATGTATTTCCCGTTACACAAGTAGTAACCGATAGTTTAAGCTTAACTTAAGTATTCACAATATCTTCTTCATACGTTTTCAACGGAAAGTCTAGTCACGTCACAGATAGAACTATTAAGTGTCAGCTAATAAACCAACACTTGACAAGCAGTTCGTCCCGTTCGTTGAAATAGCCAATATCCTGAGAGAAGTCTACTTACTTTTAACGCTTTCCGATTAGACTTTTATCACATCTAGCTTAAATCAATTTTTAATTTTTTAAACACAGACTAGCAACCCATTCGGCAACGACACACCTAACTGCTAGCAACACAGAAACAAACACAACGCAATCCTGAGACACAACCTTTACACTTTTAAACGATTCAGACATAACGACCATTAACTTTAAAACACAACATAATACTCGTGAACTTATCTTACCGAAACATTGATTACACATGAGAGGTGTACGGTTATAAAAACACATCACTATCGCACGTTATCTCACAATTGATATATTAAAGAATATAACCAGAAAAGACACAGATAAAGACATAAAAGCTTAAAAATCTAGTAAAAAAAAACACATAAACAAGCACTAGAACACTGTAGCTTCACCTTTAGGCCCCATCACTGGAGTCCAATGGGACTTTGATGGGCGTTTGCAGAACTCGCTGGACTCTTAGGGGAGCGTGTGTCGGAACCAAGTGATCTAATTTGTTTAATTACGAAGCATAAAGTTAACACGATAACAAATTTATTACGATGGACGGAGCGCGTTATGCCACAGTGTATAGACGAAACGATCATCATATTGAACCCGTAAACGAAGTCTATTTAAACTGCAATGACTTAAAATTGCAACAACCTGTTTGGCGTAATTGTTAGTGACCATTACACCAAAGGGAATGGGTTTAATTCCCACAACAGTTTGGGTGTTTCCGTCATTAAAAAAATGTTTTAATTTACTAAAGTAGACAAGTAATTCTATCCATATATCAGTCATCCAGTTTCCATACTAAAAGCTTTTTTCAGCAGAGATATTACGCATTTAGACTCATGTATTTAGTGAGCTTCATCTAACACAGAGTTCGCGGGAAGCTACCGTCCCCACCAACTACAGGCCACGTAGTAAGGATCGTCGAATCTTTGGTAGAACATTGTGAAAAATAAATAATTCATCATCATGTGTTAAAGTTTTACAATTTTCTTTTCTATTTTCATTGTTCAATGTTAATTAACATTAAACTGTATCCGTACAAATTCGCACAACAAATAAATCAAAAAAATCACCGCGCCCTTTCTTTTTATGACTGGTGGCAACATTGCCACGTCAAATATCTTGCCATTTACAGACGGAAATGTTAAAGTGAAAGTCAACGGATAGGAATGTCTTTAACCTATATAAAATATCAATCATATGTCAATTGTTTCATATTCGTTTGATGTTATATTATATGCTAGCGACCCGCCCCTGCTTCGCGCGGGAGCTATGCCGATAGAAAATATAACTACAATATTAAGCACATTGTGTTGTACATATAAACCTTCCTCTTCAATCACTCTATCTATTAAAAAAACCGCATCGAAATGTAGTTTGAAAGATTTAAACATACATAGGGTTATAGGGACAGAGAAAGCGACTTTGTTTTATACTATGTAGTGATAATAAAATTATTGATCCTTGCAAAATTTTGATCCAAGAACTATGGATGTTTAAACACTAAATTTACGACGCCCCTTTATTGCAATGGATTACTGATGTTTACAAGTCTTAATAGTCTAACTATATTATGGTATTTCGTGGCTCCTTTTCGCATAAAACGGCCAACGCGACCCCGCTAGGTCAGCCCAGAACATTGTGACGTATTGCAATAGAGATAAAACATTTTAGTGTTGTAACATAACAATATAACAAGACAAAAAAGTTTATCGAGATGATAAATGACGATAAAAGCAATATATAGTTTTATCCTTTTGTATCGGGTACGGAAAATGTGATGGATAATCCTTATAAATTAATTATTACCACATTGTTGTACGTATCTAATATATCTATAATGGATCTATAAACGTCCTGTGTGGTCCTTTGAATTTACTCACAACAAATTTATCCATAGAATGCCGTTTACCCTTTGGGTTGTGGAGGTCAGATGCCAGTCGCTCGGCGTAAAAACTGTTATTCGGGTAAATCTGATGAATTAGAAGCCAACCCCATACATAATAGCTTAATGGAAAAAATGGCAAAAGCAAAGGCCTTGATTTGTCTTATTCATGTGAATAATTTACAAAAATTGTTAGAACGAAAATTTGTTTACGAATTCGCGACTATTGCAGAATTTCAACATAATTAATAAAAAAAATTTTTTTGGTATATTAATGCTTAAGAATCGGTAAGTGACACAATAAAACGATACAACATTCATACGTTATTCCAATATCGATAACTGTGCGACGTCACCTCACTACGAAACAGCTAAGATTATCGACATCAGCTTGGTGTCCAAACCAATGATCAGACAGTCGGACGCCATTAGCTTTCGGCACTTTTATCATCAAAGGACGCCGCGCGGTAAACATCAAAGGGCGAATTTGGACGAATTTGTTTTAACTTGACCCCGCGATATCTGAGGTCTAGAATTCGCAGATATGACTCCATGTTGCTTTTATCGGGTGTTGTTTTAACACTTAGTAATCAGAGTTGGTTAATGCACATTTTTTTAGGTTAACGACAGAAACCTTCCACTAATTTACGACTTACAAGAAAATCTCTTGGTTGCTTATCTAATTAACACATCATTAAATTAAACAAATTCTACAAATTATTGTGCTTTTATCCCAATTAGAACTTGTTTGTTTTCTAGATTTGAATTCTTCAATTGATATTATTATATATTGTCTATTTCACAGCAGCTTTACTCACTATACTACAATAATTTATTGTAGTATAGTGAGTAAAGCTGCTGTGAAATAGCTTTAAACTGTGTAAAATAAACAAATTGTACTATTTCCGAATTTACTGTTTAATATATTTACCTATAGTTACGCAACTGTGTTTCACAAATGCATACTGCACTGCAAGTGTGATAGTACTATCGTTTTCGAGAACCAAAAGAAGCCGCCTTGTCAAGTAAATTGAATTAAATTGGAGCATCTTGACATAAGACAATGATTGGAATTATTGCTTTTAAATGTCAAATGATACGAATCGTCAGTGCAAATAATTACAATAACAGAAGCTCTAAAACTAAATAAAGCATTAGAGTAGAAGGAACCAGGATTGAATTGCTTCACAATACCGTTTTGAAAAGACAAAAAAGAAAGAAAGTTTATCGTTCAAAAGGAAATATGAATCAACTACGCTGTTGAACAAATATTAAAATGTAAAAAATATTTTCAATCTGTTACAGTGGCGAAATTTCAAACCCTATTTAGGTGTGGTGTAACAAATCAAGATTTTATTGATCTGTTTAGCATCAAAGACTCATTTAATGTAAAAGGAAATAACTTTTCTTTACGTATAACGTCTGGAATCTCACTTTCACAATCCAAAGTTATAATGCATTTGATAGCTAGATCTAATATGTAGATCTGTATAAAATAATTACAATCCAGTTTGCGCTTTTATATATATTGTCTATGAATAAGATAATGCCTGCAATGATGACACACATCAGCACTGCCTCATACACAGAGAAAGCATTTTTTTTACTTCTACGCTCTCTTATCTCTTTTAGTCTACTTTAACTAATTTTACATTAATTTAAATATCAACTGAAATAAATTCTGACCACTATTTCTATTCTCTTTGTGTTAGAAATGTCCTGAGACCCTTATGATAATCCAAGTGGCATGTGGTAGCAAGTAGGCAAGGTTTGTTAGTAAACTTCCGCACAATAGCGCTATTACAATATGTGGGGATGATATCAAAGCAAAATATAGATAACTTCAAACACGCAAGTAAAGATTTAACCACCTGAAACATCTGAAGTTATTTAAAAAAATAATAATACTTTCTGTTACATACGCGAATACATGATCAATATTACATTTTTACGAATTTTATCGCGAATTGCTGAAACGTCGACGGTATGATCTAAAATAATTTTAAAGTAATTAAACACGATAAAATAAGTAAAAATTGGATAATTAATCAAAATAAGAATTTTGTAAATCACGAAGCGTTAGTACAACGAGATAATGTCGAGTAAACTAAATTTGTTAACAAATAATAAATATAACATTAACTTAAGAAAATACAGAAATCTTACTGAGTTTTCATGAATTAAATAACAGCTACAATACAATTATACATTTTTCGAACCGTCCTGTAGCAAAATACACAAAAGAATAGGTTAAAAAATTGGTTGCCTGTGAAATCGGTGTACGGACGAAAGTTATACGTGACAACGTCTTTTAGTGGTAGAACAATTGTAATGTGAATATTCATTCGTATAGTAGGAAGAAGGATTAACCCTTTTCTCTTTCTCCCTGTCTCTCTATCACTTAAGCAGGCCAACTGCGCACGAGTAAGAGAGACGCGTGCCGTTACGTGAGCGGCGCTCTGACACAGTTTGCAAGAGTGCCTCGCAAATCTTGCTGATCTTGACCAATTTATCAGAACGTTCCCACTTTTAAAAAAAACTAACAGTGATATTGTGATGATAATCTCATTGTAACTTTGTCCGTAAAATTCACATCTGAATAATTAATTCCGTACTTTGCCTCGGTTAACATGAATCGTGACGTAAACTGTGTTTACCCCATGCGTCACGTTTTTCGTCACAAGATCTACGTAACTGACGTGTAAACATCGCGTATTTCACAAACCGTCATGGCAAGACAAAAATTGTAAATCTAAACCAGAGAAATTTGCTTTTGCTTACATCAATTTTGTCTCTAGTGGCAGGTATAGGTGTACTCATTTAGTTACAACTAATATATAAGTCGTTGATCAAAAAGAAACTCAATAAGTCAATGAAGCGACAAGTTAATATCCCCATTTAGCTGTCAAAGTCAAAATTATTTATTCAATTTATGATCTACTCAACACTTATGCACGTCAAAAATTTACCACCGGTTCACGAACTTAGAGCCGTCCAGAGAAGAACGACAAAAAGACTCTGCGTGAGTCTTTTTTTTTAAGCATTTACAAAATTACTACCTACTTTTACCATTCAATAAATAAATCATATTTAGAAGTGGTTTGCAAGAATCGAATATAGACACTCCTACCTAGTAGTACCTCCTACTTTTTTGCCGCAAATCAGTAGTGTGTGAACACTGCTGTCTTCCAGTTTAAAGGACGCCGTTGCTAGAGTAGTTATTTGGTAAACGAGACATAACATATCACGTCTCACGGCAGGTATCACTTAGCATCATGTGTACGCCCTGTTTGTTCCCTCTTTTTAACAAAAAAAGCATTATAAGACCGAAGGTGAAGATATAATTAAATCTAGGTTTTATTTAAAAAGTGGTACCTTAAAAGTGGTTTTTGCTTTAAATATATCTGTCTGATCTTCACCAATTTTTTAAATAATTTATTTTGTCTACAAAACTGAGTCTGTGTAAAGATGTATGAGATGTGCATACACATAAAATTAACATTTAAATAATTAAAGAGTATTCTACTGAGTTGTTGTTCATATAACCGTACATTAGCTTAAGTCTATTTTTACAACTTTCAAGATACAAATAAATCATATAGTTTTATTGTTGTGGAGGTCAGAGAACCATCAAGAATATCTTCACTACCACGAATCGCATTAGTGGACATACGGTAGATACCTAAAAGCAGCATCGTAACGGTCGATCCAATCGCGTCTAGTCAATAGCGTAGGCCCGATCGAGGAAGGGGTCGCCGAGACTCCAGACCCAACGGGGTCCCAACTCACCACACAAGTAGGGATAGCACACCTACCCAGCGAAACACACACCGCCTACGTTAGATACACCCACGCGGGCGGTTCTCACCGCCCCCAGCCACCGATTAATATAGTCGTCAGACCGTCGGCGTCCCGTTTCGACCGTCGACGATCCTTAGGAGACATAAACAAATACCTG
Organism: Lamproptera curius; assembly: GCA_029286875.1. Taxonomy (NCBI): domain Eukaryota; kingdom Metazoa; phylum Arthropoda; class Insecta; order Lepidoptera; family Papilionidae; genus Lamproptera; species Lamproptera curius. Next base: position 3,341,456 of record JAGSMT010000027.1, on the reverse strand, counting down.
ACACACGTACCTTCTGTACATGTGGCCCTCATTTGCTGTGCTTCT